>OX371263.1:24487048-25714196 GCA_947311025.1 Lypha dubia | reverse complement strand
TGACAAACAAATTTTATAGAAAAATTCTCAAATACAATTGAGAAATCGGACTTACGTAGTCAATAAGTATTGATTCTTGGCTTTAATTTCCCATTGGTTCAAATGAATGACAAACAAATTTTATAGAAAAATTCTCAAATACAATTGAGAAATCGGACTTACGTAGTCAATAAGTATTGATTCTTGGCATTAATTTCCCATTGGTCTAAATGAGTGACAAACAAATTTTATAGAAAAATTCTCAAATACAATTGAGAAATCGGACTTACGTAGTCAATAAGTATTGATTCTTGGCTTTAATTTCCCATTGGTTCAAATGAATGACAAACAAATTTTATAGAAAAATTCTCAAATACAATTGAGAAATCGGACTTACGTAGTCAATAAGTATTGATTCTTGGCATTAATTTCCCATTGGTTCAAATGAATGACAAACAAATTTTATAGAAAAATTCTCAAATACAATTGAGAAATCGGACTTACGTAGTCAATAAGTATTGATTCTTGGCATTAATTTCCATTGGTCTAAATGAGTGACAAACAAATTTTATAGAAAAATTCTCATATACAATTGAGAAATCGGACTTACGTAGTCAATAAGTATTGATTCTTGGCATTAATTTCCCATTGGTCTAAATGAGTGACAAACAAATTTTATAGAAAAATTCTCAAATACAATTGAGAAATCGGACTTACGTAGTCAATAAGTATTGATTCTTGGCATTAATTTCCCATTGGTTCAAATGAATGACAAACAAATTTTATAGAAAAATTCTCAAATACAATTGAGAAATCGGACTTACGTAGTCAATAAGTATTGATTCTTGGCATTAATTTCCCATTGGTCTAAATGAGTGACAAACAAATTTTATAGAAAAATTCTCAAATACAATTGAGAAATCGGACTTACGTAGTCAATAAGTATTGATTCTTGGCATTAATTTCCCATTGGTCTAAATGAGTGACAAACAAATTTTATAGAAAAATTCTCAAATACAATTGAGAAATCGGACTTACGTAGTCAATAAGTATTGATTCTTGGCATTAATTTCCCATTGGTCTAAATGAGTGACAAACAAATTTTATAGAAAAATTCTCAAATACAATTGAGAAATCGGACTTACGTAGTCAATAAGTATTGATTCTTGGCATTAATTTCCCATTGGTCTAAATGAGTGACAAACAAATTTTATAGAAAAATTCTCAAATACAATTGAGAAATCGGACTTACGTAGTCAATAAGTATTGATTCTTGGCTTTAATTTCCCATTGAATCAAATGAATGACAAACAAATTTTATAGAAAAATTCTCAAATACAATTGAGAAATCGGACTTACGTAGTTAATAAGTATTGATTCTTGGCATTAATTTCCCATTGGTCTAAATGAGTGACAAACAAATTTTATAGAAAAATTCTCAAATACAATTGAGAAATCGGACTTACGTAGTCAATAAGTATTGATTCTTGGCTTTAATTTCCCATTGGTTCAAATGAATGACAAACAAATTTTATAGAAAAATTCTCAAATACAATTGAGAAATCGGACTTACGTAGTCAATAAGTATTGATTCTTGGCTTTAATTTCCCATTGGTTCAAATGAATGACAAACAAATTTTATAGAAAAATTCTCAAATACAATTGAGAAATCGGACTTACGTAGTCAATAAGTATTGATTCTTGGCATTAATTTCCCATTGGTCTAAATGAGTGACAAACAAATTTTATAGAAAAATTCTCAAATACAATTGAGAAATCGGACTTACGTAGTCAATAAGTATTGATTCTTGGCATTAATTTCCCATTGGTCTAAATGAGTGACAAACAAATTTTATAGAAAAATTCTCAAATACAATTGAGAAATCGGACTTACGTAGTCAATAAGTATTGATTCTTGGCATTAATTTCCCATTGGTCTAAATGAGTGACAAACAAATTTTATAGAAAAATTCTCAAATACAATTGAGAAATCGGACTTACGTAGTCAATAAGTATTGATTCTTGGCTTTAATTTCCCATTGAATCAAATGAGTGACAAACAAATTTTATAGAAAAATTCTCAAATACAATTGAGAAATCGGACTTACGTAGTCAATAAGTATTGATTCTTGGCATTAATTTCCCATTGGTCTAAATGAGTGACAAACAAATTTTATAGAAAAATTCTCAAATACAATTGAGAAATCGGACTTACGTAGTCAATAAGTATTGATTCTTGGCATTAATTTCCCATTGGTCTAAATGAGTGACAAACAAATTTTATAGAAAATTCTCAAATACAATTGAGAAATCGGACTTACGTAGTCAATAAGTATTGATTCTTGGCTTTAATTTCCCATTGGTTCAAATGAATGACAAACAAATTTTATAGAAAAATTCTCAAATACAATTGAGAAATCGGACTTACGTAGTCAATAAGCATTGATTCTTGGCTTTAATTTCCCATTGGTTCAAATGAATGACAAACAAATTTTATAGAAAAATTCTCAAATACAATTGAGAAATCGGACTTACGTAGTCAATAAGTATTGATTCTTGGCATTAATTTCCCATTGGTTCAAATGAATGACAAACAAATTTTATAGAAAAATTCTCAAATACAATTGAGAAATCGGACTTACGTAGTCAATAAGTATTGATTCTTGGCATTAATTTCCCATTGGTCTAAATGAGTGACAAACAAATTTTATAGAAAAATTCTCAAATACAATTGAGAAATCGGACTTACGTAGTCAATAAGTATTGATTCTTGGCATTAATTTCCCATTGGTCTAAATGAGTGACAAACAAATTTTATAGAAAAATTCTCAAATACAATTGAGAAATCGGACTTACGTAGTCAATAAGTATTGATTCTTGGCTTTAATTTCCCATTGAATCAAATGAATGACAAACAAATTTTATAGAAAAATTCTCAAATACAATTGAGAAATCGGACTTACGTAGTCAATAAGTATTGATTCTTGGCATTAATTTCCCATTGGTCTAAATGAGTGACAAACAAATTTTATAGAAAAATTCTCAAATACAATTGAGAAATCGGACTTACGTAGTCAATAAGTATTGATTCTTGGCATTAATTTCCCATTGGTCTAAATGAGTGACAAACAAATTTTATAGAAAAATTCTCAAATACAATTGAGAAATCGGACTTACGTAGTCAATAAGTATTGATTCTTGGCTTTAATTTCCCATTGGTTCAAATGAATGACAAACAAATTTTATAGAAAAATTCTCAAATACAATTGAGAAATCGGACTTACGTAGTCAATAAGCATTGATTCTTGGCTTTAATTTCCCATTGGTTCAAATGAATGACAAACAAATTTTATAGAAAAATTCTCAAATACAATTGAGAAATCGGACTTACGTAGTCAATAAGTATTGATTCTTGGCATTAATTTCCCATTGGTCTAAATGAGTGACAAACAAATTTTATAGAAAAATTCTCAAATACAATTGAGAAATCGGACTTACGTAGTCAATAAGTATTGATTCTTGGCATTAATTTCCCATTGGTCTAAATGAGTGACAAACAAATTTTATAGAAAAATTCTCAAATACAATTGAGAAATCGGACTTACGTAGTCAATAAGTATTGATTCTTGGCATTAATTTCCCATTGGTCTAAAGGAGTGACAAACAAATTTTATAGAAAAATTCTCAAATACAATTGAGAAATCGGACTTACGTAGTCAATAAGTATTGATTCTTGGCTTTATTTTCCCATTGGTTCAAATGAATGACAAACAAATTTATAGAAAAATTCTCAAATACAATTGAGAAATCGGACTTACGTAGTCAATAAGTATTGATTCTTGGCTTTAATTTCCCATTGGTTCAAATGAATGACAAACAAATTTTATAGAAAAATTCTCAAATACAATTGAGAAATCGGACTTACGTAGTCAATAAGTATTGATTCTTGGCTTTAAATTCCCATTGGTTCAAATGAATGACAAACAAATTTTATAGAAAAATTCTCAAATACAATTGAGAAATCGGACTTACGTAGTCAATAAGTATTGATTCTTGGCATTAATTTCCCATTGGTCTAAATGAGTGACAAACAAATTTTATAGAAAAATTCTCAAATACAATTGAGAAATCGGACTTACGTAGTCAATAAGTATTGATTCTTGGCTTTAATTTCCCATTGGTTCAAATGAATGACAAACAAATTTTATAGAAAAATTCTCAAATACAATTGAGAAATCGGACTTACGTAGTCAATAAGTATTGATTCTTGGCTTTAATTTCCCATTGGTTCAAATGAATGACAAACAAATTTTATAGAAAAATTCTCAAATACAATTGAGAAATCGGACTTACGTAGTCAATAAGTATTGATTCTTGGCATTAATTTCCCATTGGTCTAAATGAGTGACAAACAAATTTTATAGAAAAATTCTCAAATACAATTGAGAAATCGGACTTACGTAGTCAATAAGTATTGATTCTTGGCTTTAATTTCCCATTGGTTCAAATGAATGACAAACAAATTTTATAGAAAAATTCTCAAATACAATTGAGAAATCGGACTTACGTAGTCAATAAGTATTGATTCTTGGCATTAATTTCCCATTGGTCTAAATGAGTGACAAACAAATTTTATAGAAAAATTCTCAAATACAATTGAGAAATCGGACTTACGTAGTCAATAAGTATTGATTCTTGGCTTTAATTTCCCATTGGTTCAAATGAATGACAAACAAATTTTATAGAAAAATTCTCAAATACAATTGAGAAATCGGACTTACGTAGTCAATAAGTATTGATTCTTGGCTTTAATTTCCCATTGGTTCAAATGAATGACAAACAAATTTAATAGAAAAATTCTCAAATACAATTGAGAAATCGGACTTACGTAGTCAATAAGTATTGATTCTTGGCTTTAATTTCCCATTGGTTCAAATGAATGACAAACAAATTTTATAGAAAAATTCTCAAATACAATTGAGAAATCGGACTTACGTAGTCAATAAGTATTGATTCTTGGCTTTAATTTCCCATTGGTTCAAATGAATGACAAACAAATTTTATAGAAAAATTCTCAAATACACTTGAGAAATCGGACTTACGTAGTCAATAAGTATTGATTCTTGGCTTTAATTTCCCATTGGTTCAAATGAATGACAAACAAATTTTATAGAAAAATTCTCAAATACAATTGAGAAATCGGACTTACGTAGTCAATAAGTATTGATTCTTGGCTTTAATTTCCCATTGGTTCAAATGAATGACAAACAAATTTAATAGAAAAATTCTCAAATACAATTGAGAAATCGGACTTACGTAGTCAATAAGTATTGTTTCTTGGCTTTAATTTCCCATTGGTCTAAATGAGTGACAAACAAATTTTATAGAAAAATTCTCAAATACAATTGAGAAATCGGACTTACGTAGTCAATAAGTATTGATTCTTGGCATTAATTTCCCATTGGTCTAAATGAGTGACAAACAAATTTTATAGAAAAATTCTCAAATACAATTGAGAAATCGGACTTACGTAGTCAATAAGTATTGATTCTTGGCTTTAATTTCCCATTGGTTCAAATGAATGACAAACAAATTTTATAGAAAAATTCTCAAATACAATTGAGAAATCGGACTTACGTAGTTAATAAGTATTGATTCTTGGCATTAATTTCCCATTGGTCTAAATGAGTGACAAACAAATTTTATAGAAAAATTCTCAAATACAATTGAGAAATCGGACTTACGTAGTTAATAAGTATTGATTCTTGGCTTTAATTTCCCATTGAATCAAATGAATGACAAACAAATTTTATAGACAAATTCTCAAATACAATTGAGAAATCGGACTTACGTAGTCAATAAGTATTGATTCTTGGCTTTAATTTCCCATTGGTCTAAATGAGTGACAAACAAATTTTATAGAAAAATTCTCAAATACAATTGAGAAATCGGACTTACGTAGTTAATAAGTATTGATTCTTGGCATTAATTTCCCATTGGTCTAAATGAGTGACAAACAAATTTTATAGAAAAATTCTCAAATACAATTGAGAAATCGGACTTACGTAGTCAATAAGTATTGATTCTTGGCTTTAATTTCCCATTGGTTCAAATGAATGACAAACAAATTTTATAGAAAAATTCTCAAATACAATTGAGAAATCGGACTTACGTAGTTAATAAGTATTGATTCTTGGCATTAATTTCCCATTGGTCTAAATGAGTGACAAACAAATTTTATAGAAAAATTCTCATATACAATTGAGAAATCGGACTTACGTAGTTAATAAGTATTGATTCTTGGCATTAATTTCCCATTGGTCTAAATGAGTGACAAACAAATTTTATAGAAAAATTCTCATATACAATTGAGAAATCGGACTTACGTAGTTAATAAGTATTGATTCTTGGCTTTAATTTCCCATTGGTTCAAATGAGTGACAAACAAATTTTATAGAAAAATTCTCAAATACAATTGAGAAATCGGACTTACGTAGTCAATAAGTATTGATTCTTGGCTTTAATTTCCCATTGGTTCAAATGAATGACAAACAAATTTTATAGAAAAATTCTCAAATACAATTGAGAAATCGGACTTACGTAGTCAATAAGTATTGATTCTTGGCATTAATTTCCCATTGGTCTAAATGAGTGACAAACAAATTTTATAGAAAAATTCTCAAATACAATTGAGAAATCGGACTTACGTAGTCCATAAGTATTGATTCTTGGCTTTAATTTCCCATTGGTTCAAATGAATGACAAACAAATTTTATAGAAAAATTCTCAAATACAATTGAGAAATCGGACTTACGTAGTCAATAAGCATTGATTCTTGGCTTTAATTTCCCATTGGTTCAAATGAATGACAAACAAATTTTATAGAAAAATTCTCAAATACAATTGAGAAATCGGACTTACGTAGTCAATAAGCATTGATTCTTGGCTTTAATTTCCCATTGGTTCAAATGAATGACAAACAAATTTTATAGAAAAATTCTCAAATACAATTGAGAAATCGGACTTTCGTAGTCAATAAGTATTGATTCTTGGCATTAATTTCCCATTGGTCTAAATGAGTGACAAACAAATTTTATAGAAAAATTCTCAAATACAATTGAGAAATCGGACTTACGTAGTCAATAAGTATTGATTCTTGGCATTAATTTCCCATTGGTCTAAATGAGTGACAAACAAATTTTATAGAAAAAATTCTCAAATACAATTGAGAAATCGGACTTACGTAGTCCATAAGTATTGATTCTTGGCTTTAATTTCCCATTGGTTCAAATGAATGACAAACAAATTTTATAGAAAAATTCTCATATACAATTGAGAAATCGGACTTACGTAGTCAATAAGCATTGATTCTTGGCTTTAATTTCCATTGGTTCAAATGAATGACAAACAAATTTTATAGAAAAATTCTCAAATACAATTGAGAAATCGGACTTACGTAGTCAATAAGCATTGATTCTTGGCTTTAATTTCCCATTGGTTCAAATGAATGACAAACAAATTTTATAGAAAAATTCTCAAATACAATTGAGAAATCGGACTTACGTAGTCAATAAGTATTGATTCTTGGCATTAATTTCCCATTGGTCTAAATGAGTGACAAACAAATTTTATAGAAAAATTCTCAAATACAATTGAGAAATCGGACTTACGTAGTCAATAAGTATTGATTCTTGGCATTAATTTCCCATTGGTCTAAATGAGTGACAAACAAATTTTATAGAAAAATTCTCAAATACAATTGAGAAAACGGACTTACGTAGTCAATAAGTATTGATTCTTGGCATTAATTTCTCATTGGTCTAAATGAGTGACAAACAAATTTTATAGAAAAATTCTCAAATACAATTGAGAATCGGACTTACGTAGTCAATAAGTATTGATTCTTGGCTTTAATTTCCCATTGGTTCAAATGAATGACAAACAAATTTTAAAGAAAAATTATCAAATACAATTGGGAAATCGGACTTACGTAGTTAATAAGTATTGATTCTTGGCATTAATTTCCCATTGGTCTAAATGAGTGACAAACAAATTTTATAGAAAAATTCTCAAATACAATTGAGAAAACGGACTTACGTAGTCAATAAGTATTGATTCTTGGCATTAATTTCTCATTGGTCTAAATGAGTGACAAACAAATTTTATAGAAAAATTCTCAAATACAATTGAGAAATCGGACTTACGTAGTCAATAAGTATTGATTCTTGGCTTTAATTTCCCATTGGTTCAAATGAATGACAAACAAATTTTAAAGAAAAATTATCAAATACAATTGGGAAATCGGACTTACGTAGTTAATAAGTATTGATTCTTGGCATTAATTTCCCATTGGTCTAAATGAGTGACAAACAAATTTTATAGAAAAATTCTCATATACAATTGAGAAATCGGACTTACGTAGTCAATAAGTATTGATTCTTGGCATTAATTTCCCATTGGTCTAAATGAGTGACAAACAAATTTTATAGAAAAATTCTCATATACAATTGAGAAATCGGACTTACGTAGTCAATAAGTATTGATTCTTGGCATTAATTTCCCATTGGTCTAAATGAGTGACAAACAAATTTTATAGAAAAATTCTCAAATACAATTGAGAAATCGGACTTACGTAGTCAATAAGTATTGATTCTTGGCTTTAATTTCCCATTGGTTCAAATGAATGACAAACAAATTTTATAGAAAAATTCTCAAATACAATTGAGAAATCGGACTTACGTAGTCAATAAGTATTGATTCTTGGCATTAATTTCCCATTGGTCTAAATGAGTGACAAACAAATTTTATAGAAAAATTCTCAAATACAATTGAGAAATCGGACTTACGTAGTCCATAAGTATTGATTCTTGGCTTTAATTTCCCATTGGTTCAAATGAATGACAAACAAATTTTATAGAAAAATTCTCAAATACAATTGAGAAATCGGACTTACGTAGTCAATAAGTATTGATTCTTGGCTTTAATTTCCCATTGGTTCAAATGAATGACAAACAAATTTTATAGAAAAATTCTCAAATACAATTGAGAAATCGGACTTACGTAGTCAATAAGTATTGATTCTTGGCATTAATTTCCCATTGGTCTAAATGAGTGACAAACAAATTTTATAGAAAAATTCTCAAATACAATTGAGAAATCGGACTTACGTAGTCCATAAGTATTGATTCTTGGCATTAATTTCCCATTGGGCTAAATGAGTGACAAACAAATTTTATAGAAAAATTCTCAAATACAATTGAGAAATCGGACTTACGTAGTCAATAAGTATTGATTCTTGGCATTAATTTCCCATTGGTCTAAATGAGTGACAAACAAATTTTATAGAAAAATTCTCAAATACAATTGAGAAATCGGACTTACGTAGTCAATAAGTATTGATTCTTGGCATTAATTTCCCATTGGTCTAAATGAGTGACAAACAAATTTTATAGAAAAATTCTCAAATACAATTGAGAAATCGGACTTACGTAGTCAATAAGTATTGATTCTTGGCATTAATTTCCCATTGGTCTAAATGAGTGACAAACAAATTTTATAGAAAAATTCTCAAATACAATTGAGAAATCGGACTTACGTAGTCCATAAGTATTGATTCTTGGCATTAATTTCCCATTGGTCTAAATGAGTGACAAACAAATTTTATAGAAAAATTCTCAAATACAATTGAGAAATCGGACTTACGTAGTCAATAAGCATTGATTCTTGGCATTAATTTCCCATTGGTCTAAATGAGTGACAAACAAATTTTATAGAAAAATTCTCAAATACAATTGAGAAATCGGACTTACGTAGTCCATAAGTATTGATTCTTGGCATTAATTTCCCATTGGTCTAAATGAGTGACAAACAAATTTTATAGAAAAATTCTCAAATACAATTGAGAAATCGGACTTACGTAGTCCATAAGTATTGATTCTTGGCATTAATTTCCCATTGGTCTAAATGAGTGACAAACAAATTTTATAGAAAAATTCTCAAATACAATTGAGAAATCGGACTTACGTAGTCAATAAGTATTGATTCTTGGCATTAATTTCCCATTGGTCTAAATGAGTGACAAACAAATTTTATAGAAAAATTCTCAAATACAATTGAGAAATCGGACTTACGTAGTCAATAAGTATTGATTTCTTGGCTTTAATTTCCCATTGGTTCAAATGAGTGACAAACAAATTTTATAGAAAAATTCTCAAATACAATTGAGAAATCGGACTTACGTAGTCAATAAGTATTGATTCTTGGCATTAATTTCCCATTGGTCTAAATGAGTGACAAACAAATTTTATAGAAAAATTCTCAAATACAATTGAGAAATCGGACTTACGTAGTCCATAAGTATTGATTCTTGGCTTTAATTTCCCATTGGTCTAAATGAGTGACAAACAAATTTTATAGAAAAATTCTCAAATACAATTGAGAAATCGGACTTACGTAGTCAATAAGTATTGATTCTTGGCTTTAATTTCCCATTGGTTCAAATGAATGACAAACAAATTTTATAGAAAAATTCTCAAATACAATTGAGAAATCGGACTTACGTAGTCAATAAGTATTGATTCTTGGCATTAATTTCCCATTGGTCTAAATGAGTGACAAACAAATTTTATAGAAAAATTCTCAAATATAATTGAGAAATCGGACTTACGTAGTCAATAAGTATTGATTCTTGGCATTAATTTCCCATTGGTCTAAATGAGTGACAAACAAATTTTATAGAAAAATTCTCAAATACAATTGAGAAATCGGACTTACGTAGTCAATAAGTATTGATTCTTGGCTTTAATTTCCCATTGGTTCAAATGAATGACAAACAAATTTAATAGAAAAATTCTCAAATACAATTGAGAAATCGGACTTACGTAGTCAATAAGTATTGATTCTTGGCATTAATTTCCCATTGGTCTAAATGAGTGACAAACAAATTTTATAGAAAAATTCTCAAATACAATTGAGAAATCGGACTTACGTAGTCCATAAGTATTGATTCTTGGCATTAATTTCCCATTGGTCTAAATGAGTGACAAACAAATTTTATAGAAAAATTCTCAAATACAATTGAGAAATCGGACTTACGTAGTCCATAAGTATTGATTCTTGGCATTAATTTCCCATTGGTCTAAATGAGTGACAAACAAATTTTATAGAAAAATTCTCAAATACAATTGAGAAATCGGACTTACGTAGTCCATAAGTATTGATTCTTGGCATTAATTTCCCATTGGTCTAAATGAGTGACAAACAAATTTTATAGAAAAATTCTCAAATACAATTGAGAAATCGGACTTACGTAGTCCATAAGTATTGATTCTTGGCATTAATTTCCCATTGGTCTAAATGAGTGACAAACAAATTTTATAGAAAAATTCTCATATACAATTGAGAAATCGGACTTACGTAGTCAATAAGTATTGATTCTTGGCATTAATTTCCCATTGGTCTAAATGAGTGACAAACAAATTTTATAGAAAAATTCTCAAATACAATTGAGAAATCGGACTTACGTAGTCAATAAGTATTGATTCTTGGCTTTAATTTCCCATTGGTTCAAATGAATGACAAACAAATTTTATAGAAAAATTCTCAAATACAATTGAGAAATCGGACTTACGTAGTCAATAAGTATTGATTCTTGGCTTTAATTTCCCATTGGTTCAAATGAATGACAAACAAATTTTATAGAAAAATTCTCAAATACAATTGAGAAATCGGACTTACGTAGTCAATAAGTATTGATTCTTGGCATTAATTTCCCATTGGTCTAAATGAGTGACAAACAAATTTTATAGAAAAATTCTCAAATACAATTGAGAAATCGGACTTACGTAGTCAATAAGTATTGATTCTTGGCATTAATTTCCCATTGGTCTAAATGAGTGACAAACAAATTTTATAGAAAAATTCTCAAATACAATTGAGAAACCGGACTTACGTAGTCAATAAGTATTGATTCTTGGCATTAATTTCCCATTGGTCTAAATGAATGACAAACAAATTTTATAGAAAAAAACTCAAATACAATTGAGAAATCGGACTTACGTAGTCAATAAGTATTGATTCTTGGCATTAATTTCCCATTGGTCTAAATGAGTGACAAACAAATTTTATAGAAAAATTCTCAAATACAATTGAGAAATCGGACTTACGTAGTCAATAAGTATTGATTCTTGGCATTAATTTCCCATTGGTCTAAATGAGTGACAAACAAATTTTATAGAAAAATTCTCAAATACAATTGAGAAATCGGACTTACGTAGTCAATAAGTATTGATTCTTGGCTTTAATTTCCCATTGGTTCAAATGAATGACAAACAAATTTTATAGAAAAATTCTCAAATACAATTGAGAAATCGGACTTACGTAGTCAATAAGTATTGATTCTTGGCATTAATTTCCCATTGGTCTAAATGAGTGACAAACAAATTTTATAGAAAAATTCTCAAATACAATTGAGAAATCGGACTTACGTAGTCAATAAGTATTGATTCTTGGCATTAATTTCCCATTGGTCTAAATGAGTGACAAACAAATTTTATAGAAAAATTCTCAAATACAATTGAGAAATCGGACTTACGTAGTCAATAAGTATTGATTCTTGGCATTAATTTCCCATTGGTCTAAATGAGTGACAAACAAATTTTATAGAAAAATTCTCAAATACAATTGAGAAATCGGACTTACGTAGTCAATAAGTATTGATTCTTGGCTTTAATTTCCCATTGGTTCAAATGAGTGACAAACAAATTTTATAGAAAAATTCTCAAATACAATTGAGAAATCGGACTTACGTAGTCAATAAGTATTGATTCTTGGCTTTAATTTCCCATTGGTTCAAATGAATGACAAACAAATTTTATAGAAAAATTCTCAAATACAATTGAGAAATCGGACTTACGTAGTCAATAAGTATTGATTCTTGGCATTAATTTCCCATTGGTCTAAATGAGTGACAAACAAATTTTATAGAAAAATTCTCAAATACAATTGAGAAATCGGACTTACGTAGTCAATAAGTATTGATTCTTGGCATTAATTTCCCATTGGTCTAAATGAGTGACAAACAAATTTTATAGAAAAATTCTCAAATACAATTGAGAAATCGGACTTACGTAGTCAATAAGTATTGATTCTTGGCATTAATTTCCCATTAGTCTAAATGAATGACAAACAAATTTTATAGAAAAATTCTCAAATACAATTGAGAAATCGGACTTACGTAGTCAATAAGTATTGATTCTTGGCTTTAATTTCCCATTAGTCTAAATGAGTGACAAACAAATTTTATAGAAAAATTCTCAAATACAATTGAGAAAGCGGACTTACGTAGTCAATAAGTATTGATTCTTGGCTTTAATTTCCCATTAGTCTAAATGAGTGACAAACAAATTTTATAGAAAAATTCTCAAATACAATTGAGAAATCGGACTTACGTAGTCAATAAGTATTGATTCTTGGCTTTAATTTCCCATTAGTCTAAATGAATGACAAACAAATTTTATAGAAAAATTCTCAAATACAATTGAGAAATCGGACTTACGTAGTCAATAAGTATTGATTCTTGGCTTTAATTTCCCATTAGTCTAAATGAGTGACAAACAAATTTTATAGAAAAATTCTCAAATACAATTGAGAAATCGGACTTACGTAGTCAATAAGTATTGATTCTTGGCTTTAATTTCCCATTGGTTCAAATGAATGACAAACAAATTTTATAGAAAAATTCTCAAATACAATTGAGAAATCGGACTTACGTAGTCAATAAGTATTGATTCTTGGCATTAATTTCCCATTGGTCTAAATGAGTGACAAACAAATTTTATAGAAAAATTCTCAAATACAATTGAGAAATCGGACTTACGTAGTCAATAAGTATTGATTCTTGGCATTAATTTCCCATTAGTCTAAATGAGTGACAAACAAATTTTATAGAAAAATTCTCAAATACAATTGAGAAATCGGACTTACGTAGTCAATAAGTATTGATTCTTGGCATTAATTTCCCATTAGTCTAAATGAATGACAAACAAATTTATAGAAAAATTCTCAAATACAATTGAGAAATCGGACTTACGTAGTCAATAAGTATTGATTCTTGGCATTAATTTCCCATTAGTCTAAATGAGTGACAAACAAATTTTATAGAAAAATTCTCAAATACAATTGAGAAATCGGACTTACGTAGTCAATAAGTATTGATTCTTGGCATTAATTTCCCATTAGTCTAAATGAGTGACAAACAAATTTTATAGAAAAATTCTCAAATACAATTGAGAAATCGGACTTACGTAGTCAATAAGTATTGATTCTTGGCTTTAATTTCCCATTAGTCTAAATGAATGACAAACAAATTTTATAGAAAAATTCTCAAATACAATTGAGAAATCGGACTTACGTAGTCAATAAGTATTGATTCTTGGCTTTAATTTCCCATTAGTCTAAATGAGTGACAAACAAATTTTATAGAAAAATTCTCAAATACAATTGAGAAATCGGACTTACGTAGTCAATAAGTATTGATTCTTGGCTTTAATTTCCCATTGGTTCAAATGAATGACAAACAAATTTTATAGAAAAATTCTCAAATACAATTGAGAAATCGGACTTACGTAGTCAATAAGTATTGATTCTTGGCATTAATTTCCCATTGGTCTAAATGAGTGACAAACAAATTTTATAGAAAAATTCTCAAATACAATTGAGAAATCGGACTTACGTAGTCAATAAGTATTGATTCTTGGCATTAATTTCCCATTAGTCTAAATGAGTGACAAACAAATTTTATAGAAAAATTCTCAAATACAATTGAGAAATCGGACTTACGTAGTCAATAAGTATTGATTCTTGGCATTAATTTCCCATTAGTCTAAATGAATGACAAACAAATTTTATAGAAAAATTCTCAAATACAATTGAGAAATCGGACTTACGTAGTCAATAAGTATTGATTCTTGGCATTAATTTCCCATTAGTCTAAATGAGTGACAAACAAATTTTATAGAAAAATTCTCAAATACAATTGAGAAATCGGACTTACGTAGTCAATAAGTATTGATTCTTGGCATTAATTTCCCATTAGTCTAAATGAATGACAAACAAATTTTATAGAAAAATTCTCAAATACAATTGAGAAATCGGACTTACGTAGTCAATAAGTATTGATTCTTGGCTTTAATTTCCCATTAGTCTAAATGAGTGACAAACAAATTTTATAGAAAAATTCTCAAATACAATTGAGAAATCGGACTTACGTAGTCAATAAGTATTGATTCTTGGCTTTAATTTCCCATTGGTTCAAATGAATGACAAACAAATTTTATAGAAAAATTCTCAAATACAATTGAGAAATCGGACTTACGTAGTCAATAAGTATTGATTCTTGGCATTAATTTCCCATTGGTCTAAATGAGTGACAAACAAATTTTATAGAAAAATTCTCAAATACAATTGAGAAATCGGACTTACGTAGTCAATAAGTATTGATTCTTGGCTTTAATTTCCCATTGGTTCAAATGAATGACAAACAAATTTTATAGAAAAATTCTCAAATACAATTGAGAAATCGGACTTACGTAGTCAATAAGTATTGATTCTTGGCATTAATTTCCCATTGGTCTAAATGAGTGACAAACAAATTTTATAGAAAAATTCTCAAATACAATTGAGAAATCGGACTTACGTAGTCAATAAGTATTGATTCTTGGCTTTAATTTCCCATTAGTCTAAATGAATGACAAACAAATTTTATAGAAAAATTCTCAAATACAATTGAGAAATCGGACTTACGTAGTCAATAAGTATTGATTCTTGGCTTTAATTTCCCATTAGTCTAAATGAGTGACAAACAAATTTTATAGAAAAATTCTCAAATACAATTGAGAAATCGGACTTACGTAGTCAATAAGTATTGATTCTTGGCTTTAATTTCCCATTAGTCTAAATGAGTGACAAACAAATTTTATAGAAAAATTCTCAAATACAATTGAGAAATCGGACTTACGTAGTCAATAAGTATTGATTCTTGGCTTTAATTTCCCATTAGGCTAAATGAATGACAAACAAATTTTATAGAAAAATTCTCAAATACAATTGAGAAATCGGACTTACGTAGTCAATAAGTATTGATTCTTGGCTTTAATTTCCCATTAGTCTAAATGAGTGACAAACAAATTTTATAGAAAAATTCTCAAATACAATTGAGAAATCGGACTTACGTAGTCAATAAGTATTGATTCTTGGCTTTAATTTCCCATTAGTCTAAATGAGTGACAAACAAATTTTATAGAAAAATTCTCAAATACAATTGAGAAATCGGACTTACGTAGTCAATAAGTATTGATTCTTGGCTTTAATTTCCCATTAGTCTAAATGAGTGACAAACAAATTTTATAGAAAAATTCTCAAATACAATTGAGAAATCGGACTTACGTAGTCAATAAGTATTGATTATTGGCTTTAATTTCCCATTGGTTCAAATGAGTGACAAACAAATTTTATAGAAAAATTCTCAAATACAATTGAGAAATCGGACTTACGTAGTCAATAAGTATTGATTCTTGGCTTTAATTTCCCATTAGTCTAAATGAATGACAAACAAATTTTATAGAAAAATTCTCAAATACAATTGAGAAATCGGACTTACGTAGTCAATAAGTATTGATTCTTGGCTTTAATTTCCCATTGGTTCAAATGAGTGACAAACAAATTTTATAGAAAAATTCTCAAATACAATTGAGAAATCGGACTTACGTAGTCAATAAGTATTGATTCTTGGCTTTAATTTCCCATTAGTCTAAATGAGTGACAAACAAATTTTATAGAAAAATTCTCAAATACAATTGAGAAATCGGACTTACGTAGTCAATAAGTATTGATTCTTGGCTTTAATTTCCCATTGGTCTAAATGAGAGACAAACAAATTTTATAGAAAAATTCTCAAATACAATTGAGAAATCGGACTTACGTAGTCAATAAGTATTGATTCTTGGCTTTAATTTCCCATTGGTTCAAATGAGTGACAAACAAATTTTATAGAAAAATTCTCAAATACAATTGAGAAATCGGACTTACGTAGTCAATAAGTATTGATTCTTGGCTTTAATTTCCCATTAGTCTAAATGAGTGACAAACAAATTTTATAGAAAAATTCTCAAATACAATTGAGAAATCGGACTTACGTAGTCAATAAGTATTGATTCTTGGCTTTAATTTCCCATTGGTCTAAATGAGTGACAAACAAATTTTATAGAAAAATTCTAAAATACAATTGAGAAATCCTACTTACGTAGTCAATAAGTATTGATTCTTGGCTTTAATTTCCCATTGGTTCAAATGAGTGACAAACAAATTTTATAGAAAAATTCTCAAATACAATTGAGAAATCGGACTTACGTAGTCAATAAGTATTGATTCTTGGCTTTAATTTCCCATTAGTCTAAATGAGTGACAAACAAATTTTATAGAAAAATTCTCAAATACAATTGAGAAATCGGACTTACGTAGTCAATAAGTATTGATTCTTGGCTTTAATTTCCCATTGGTCTAAATGAGTGACAAACAAATTTTATAGAAAAATTCTCAAATACAATTGAGAAATCGGACTTACGTAGTCAATAAGTATTGATTCTTGGCTTTAATTTCCCATTAGTCTAAATGAGTGACAAACAAATTTTATAGAAAAATTCTCAAATACAATTGAGAAATCGGACTTACGTAGTCAATAAGTATTGATTCTTGGCTTTAATTTCCCATTAGTCTAAATGAGTGACAAACAAATTTTATAGAAAAATTCTCAAATACAATTGAGAAATCGGACTTACGTAGTCAATAAGTATTGATTCTTGGCTTTAATTTCCCATTGGTCTAAATGAGTGACAAACAAATTTTATAGAAAAATTCTCAAATACAATTGAGAAATCGGACTTACGTAGTCAATAATTATTGATTCTTGGCTTTAATTTCCCATTAGTCTAAATGAGTGACAAACAAATTTTATAGAAAAATTCTCAAATACAATTGAGAAATCGGACTTACGTAGTCAATAAGTATTGATTCTTGGCTTTAATTTCCCATTAGTCTAAATGAGTGACAAACAAATTTTATAGAAAAATTCTCAAATACAATTGAGAAATCGGACTTACGTAGTCAATAAGTATTGATTCTTGGCTTTAATTTCCCATTGGTCTAAATGAGTGACAAACAAATTTTATAGAAAAATTCTCAAATACAATTGAGAAATCGGACTTACGTAGTCAATAAGTATTGATTCTTGGCTTTAATTTCCCATTGGTTCAAATGAGTGACAAACAAATTTTATAGAAAAATTCTCAAATACAATTGAGAAATCGGACTTACGTAGTCAATAAGTATTGATTCTTGGCTTTAATTTCCCATTGGTCTAAATGAGTGACAAACAAATTTTATAGAAAAATTCTCAAATACAATTGAGAAATCGGACTTACGTAGTCAATAAGTATTGATTCTTGGCTTTAATTTCCCATTGGTTCAAATGAGTGACAAACAAATTTTATAGAAAAATTCTCAAATACAATTGAGAAATCGGACTTACGTAGTCAATAAGTATTGATTCTTGGCTTTAATTTCCCATTAGTCTAAATGAGTGACAAACAAATTTTATAGAAAAATTCTCAAATACAATTGAGAAATCGGACTTACGTAGTCAATAAGTATTGATTCTTGGCTTTAATTTCCCATTGGTCTAAATGAGTGACAAACAAATTTTATAGAAAAATTCTAAAATACAATTGAGAAATCCTACTTACGTAGTCAATAAGTATTGATTCTTGGCTTTAATTTCCCATTGGTTCAAATGAGTGCCAAACAAATTTTATAGAAAAATTCTCAAATACAATTGAGAAATCGGACTTACGTAGTCAATAAGTATTGATTCTTGGCTTTAATTTCCCATTAGTCTAAATGAGTGACAAACAAATTTTATAGAAAAATTCTCAAATACAATTGAGAAATCGGACTTACGTAGTCAATAAGTATTGATTCTTGGCTTTAATTTCCCATTGGTCTAAATGAGTGACAAACAAATTTTATAGAAAAATTCTCAAATACAATTGAGAAATCGGACTTACGTAGTCAATAATTATTGATTCTTGGCTTTAATTTCCCATTAGTCTAAATGAGTGACAAACAAATTTTATAGAAAAATTCTCAAATACAATTGAGAAATCGGACTTACGTAGTCAATAAGTATTGATTCTTGGCTTTAATTTCCCATTAGTCTAAATGAGTGACAAACAAATTTTATAGAAAAATTCTCAAATACAATTGAGAAATCGGACTTACGTAGTCAATAAGTATTGATTCTTGGCTTTAATTTCCCATTGGTCTAAATGAGTGACAAACAAATTTTATAGAAAAATTCTCAAATACAATTGAGAAATCGGACTTACGTAGTCAATAAGTATTGATTCTTGGCTTTAATTTCCCATTGGTTCAAATGAGTGACAAACAAATTTTATAGAAAAATTCTCAAATATAATTGAGAAATCGGACTTACGTAGTCAATAAGTATTGATTCTTGGCTTTAATTTCCCATTGGTCTAAATGAGTGACAAACAAATTTTATAGAAAAATTCTCAAATACAATTGAGAAATCGGACTTACGTAGTCAATAAGTATTGATTCTTGGCTTTAATTTCCCATTGGTTCAAATGAGTGACAAACAAATTTTATAGAAAAATTCTCAAATACAATTGAGAAATCGGACTTACGTAGTCAATAAGTATTGATTCTTGGCTTTAATTTCCCATTGGTTCAAATGAGTGACAAACAAATTTTATAGAAAAATTCTCAAATACAATTGAGAAATCGGACTTACGTAGTCAATAAGTATTGATTCTTGGCTTTAATTTCCCATTGGTCTAAATGAGTGACAAACAAATTTTATAGAAAAATTCTCAAATACAATTGAGAAATCGGACTTACGTAGTCAATAAATATTGATTCTTGGCTTTAATTTCCCATTGGTTCAAATGAGTGACAAACAAATTTTATAGAAAAATTCTCAAATACAATTGAGAAATCGGACTTACGTAGTCAATAAGTATTGATTCTTGGCCTTAATTTCCCATTAGTCTAAATGAATGACAAACAAATTTTATAGAAAAATTCTCAAATACAATTGAGAAATCGGACTTACGTAGTCAATAAGTATTGATTCTTGGCTTTAATTTCCCATTGGTTCAAATGAGTGACAAACAAATTTTATAGAAAAATTCTCAAATACAATTGAGAAATCGGACTTACGTAGTCAATAAGTATTGATTCTTGGCTTTAATTTCCCATTAGTCTAAATGAGTGACAAACAAATTTTATAGAAAAATTCTCAAATACAATTGAGAAATCGGACTTACGTAGTCAATAAGTATTGATTCTTGGCTTTAATTTCCCATTGGTCTAAATGAGTGACAAACAAATTTTATAGAAAAATTCTCAAATACAATTGAGAAATCGGACTTACGTAGTCAATAAGTATTGATTCTTGGCTTTAATTTCCCATTGGTTCAAATGAGTGACAAACAAATTTTATAGAAAAATTCTCAAATACAATTGAGAAATCGGACTTACGTAGTCAATAAGTATTGATTCTTGGCTTTAATTTCCCATTAGTCTAAATGAGTGACAAACAAATTTTATAGAAAAATTCTCAAATACAATTGAGAAATCGGACTTACGTAGTCAATAAGTATTGATTCTTGGCTTTAATTTCCCATTGGTCTAAATGAGTGACAAACAAATTTTATAGAAAAATTCTCAAATACAATTGAGAAATCGGACTTACGTAGTCAATAAGTATTGATTCTTGGCTTTAATTTCCCATTGGTTCAAATGAGTGACAAACAAATTTTATAGAAAAATTCTCAAATACAATTGAGAAATCGGACTTACGTAGTCAATAAGTATTGATTCTTGGCCTTAATTTCCCATTAGTCTAAATGAGTAACAAACAAATTTAATAGAAAAATTCTCAAATACAATTGAGAAATCGGACTTACGTAGTCAATAAGTATTGATTCTTGGCTTTAATTTCCCATTAGTCTAAATGAATGACAAACAAATTTTATAGAAAAATTCTCAAATGCAATTGAGAAATCGGACTTACGTAGTCAATAAGTATTGATTCTTGGCTTTAATTTCCCATTAGTCTAAATGAATGACAAACAAATTTTATAGAAAAATTCTCAAATACAATTGAGAAATCGGACTTACGTAGTCAATAAGTATTGATTCTTGGCTTTAATTTCCCATTAGTCTAAATGAATGACAAACAAATTTTATAGAAAAATTCTCAAATGCAATTGAGAAATCGGACTTACGTAGTCAATAAGTATTGATTCTTGGCTTTAATTTCCCATTAGTCTAAATGAATGACAAACAAATTTTATAGAAAAATTCTCAAATACAATTGAGAAATCGGACTTACGTAGTCAATAAGTATTGATTCTTGGCTTTAATTTCCCATTGGTTCAAATGAGTGACAAACAAATTTTATAGAAAAATTCTCAAATACAATTGAGAAATCGGACTTACGTAGTCAATAAGTATTGATTCTTGGCTTTAATTTCCCATTAGTCTAAATGAATGACAAACAAATTTTATAGAAAAATTCTCAAATACAATTGAGAAATCGGACTTACGTAGTCAATAAGTATTGATTCTTGGCTTTAATTTCCCATTGGTTCAAATGAGTGACAAACAAATTTTATAGAAAAATTCTCAAATACAATTGAGAAACCGGACTTACGTAGTCAATAAGTATTGATTCTTGGCTTTAATTTCCCATTGGTTCAAATGAATGACAAACAAATTTTATAGAAAAATTCTCAAATACAATTGAGAAATCGGACTTACGTAGTCAATAAGTATTGATTCTTGGCTTTAATTTCCCATTGGTTCAAATGAATGACAAACAAATTTTATAGAAAAATTCTCAAATACAATTGAGAAATCGGACTTACGTAGTCAATAAGTATTGATTCTTGGCTTTAATTTCCCATTGGTTCAAATGAATGACAAACAAATTTTATAGAAAAATTCTCAAATACAATTGAGAAATCGGACTTACGTAGTCAATAAGTATTGATTCTTGGCTTTAATTTCCCATTGGTTCAAATGAATGACAAACAAATTTTATAGAAAAATTCTCAAATACAATTGAGAAATCGGACTTACGTAGTCAATAAGTATTGATTCTTGGCATTAATTTCCCATTGGTCTAAATGAGTGACAAACAAATTTTATAGAAAAATTCTCAAATACAATTGAGAAATCGGACTTACGTAGTCAATAAGTATTGATTCTTGGCTTTAATTTCCCATTGGTTCAAATGAATGACAAACAAATTTTATAGAAAAATTCTCAAATACAATTGAGAAATCGGACTTACGTAGTCAATAAGTATTGATTCTTGGCTTTAATTTCCCATTGGTTCAAATGAATGACAAACAAATTTTATAGAAAAATTCTCAAATACAATTGAGAAATCGGACTTACGTAGTCAATAAGTATTGATTCTTGGCATTAATTTCCCATTGGTCTAAATGAGTGACAAACAAATTTTATAGAAAAATTCTCAAATACAATTGAGAAATCGGACTTACGTAGTCCATAAGTATTGATTCTTGGCTTTAATTTCCCATTGGTTCAAATGAATGACAAACAAATTTTATAGAAAAATTCTCAAATACAATTGAGAAATCGGACTTACGTAGTCAATAAGTATTGATTCTTGGCATTAATTTCCCATTGGTCTAAATGAGTGACAAACAAATTTTATAGAAAAATTCTCAAATACAATTGAGAAATCGGACTTAGGTAGTCAATAAGTATTGATTCTTGGCATTAATTTCCCATTGGTCTAAATGAGTGACAAACAAATTTTATAGAAAAATTCTCAAATACAATTGAGAAATCGGACTTACGTAGTCAATAAGTATTGATTCTTGGCTTTAATTTCCCATTGAATCAAATGAATGACAAACAAATTTTATAGAAAAATTCTCAAATACAATTGAGAAATCGGACTTACGTAGTCAATAAGTATTGATTCTTGGCATTAATTTCCCATTGGTCTAAATGAGTGACAAACAAATTTTATAGAAAAATTCTCAAATACAATTGAGAAATCGGACTTACGTAGTCAATAAGTATTGATTCTTGGCTTTAATTTCCCATTGAATCAAATGAATGACAAACAAATTTTATAGAAAAATTCTCAAATACAATTGAGAAATCGGACTTACGTAGTCAATAAGTATTGATTCTTGGCATTAATTTCCCATTGGTCTAAATGAGTGACAAACAAATTTTATAGAAAAATTCTCAAATACAATTGAGAAATCGGACTTACGTAGTCAATAAGTATTGATTCTTGGCATTAATTTCCCATTGGTCTAAATGAGTGACAAACAAATTTTATAGAAAAATTCTCATATACAATTGAGAAATCGGACTTACGTAGTCAATAAGAATCGATTCTTGGCATTAATTTCCCATTGGTCTAAATGAGTGACAAACAAATTTTATAGAAAAATTCTCAAATACAATTGAGAAATCGGACTTACGTAGTCAATAAGTATTGATTCTTGGCTTTAATTTCCCATTGGTTCAAATGAATGACAAACAAATTTTATAGAAAAATTCTCAAATACAATTGAGAAATTGGACTTACGTAGTCAATAAGTATTGATTCTTGGCATTAATTTCCCATTGGTCTAAATGAGTGACAAACAAATTTTATAGAAAAATTCTCAAATACAATTGAGAAATCGGACTTACGTAGTCAATAAGTATTGATTCTTGGCTTTAATTTCCCATTAGTCTAAATGAGTGACAAACAAATTTTATAGAAAAATTCTCAAATACAATTGAGAAATCGGACTTACGTAGTCAATAAGTATTGATTCTTGGCTTTAATTTCCCATTGGTTCAAATGAATGACAAACAAATTTTATAGAAAAATTCTCAAATACAATTGAGAAATCGGACTTACGTAGTCAATAAGTATTGATTCTTGGCATTAATTTCCCATTGGTCTAAATGAGTGACAAACAAATTTTATAGAAAAATTCTCAAATACAATTGAGAAATCGGACTTACGTAGTCAATAAGTATTGATTCTTGGCATTAATTTCCCATTGGTCTAAATGAGTGACAAACAAATTTTATAGAAAAATTCTCAAATACAATTGAGAAATCGGACTTACGTAGTCAATAAGTATTGATTCTTGGCATTAATTTCCCATTGGTCTAAATGAGTGACAAACAAATTTTATAGAAAAATTCTCAAATACAATTGAGAAATCGGACTTACGTAGTCAATAAGTATTGATTCTTGGCTTTAATTTCCCATTGAATCAAATGAATGACAAACAAATTTTATAGAAAAATTCTCAAATACAATTGAGAAATCGGACTTACGTAGTCAATAAGTATTGATTCTTGGCATTAATTTCCCATTGGTCTAAATGAGTGACAAACAAATTTTATAGAAAAATTCTCAAATACAATTGAGAAATCGGACTTACGTAGTCAATAAGTATTGATTCTTGGCTTTAATTTCCCATTGAATCAAATGAATGACAAACAAATTTTATAGAAAAATTCTCAAATACAATTGAGAAATCGGACTTACGTAGTCAATAAGTATTGATTCTTGGCATTAATTTCCCATTGGTCTAAATGAGTGACAAACAAATTTTATAGAAAAATTCTCAAATACAATTGAGAAATCGGACTTACGTAGTCAATAAGTATTGATTCTTGGCTTTAATTTCCCATTGGTCTAAATGAGTGACAAACAAATTTTATAGAAAAATTCTCAAATACAATTGAGAAATCGGACTTACGTAGTCAATAAGTATTGATTCTTGGCTTTAATTTCCCATTGGTTCAAATGAATGACAAACAAATTTTATAGAAAAATTCTCAAATACAATTGAGAAATCGGACTTACGTAGTCAATAAGTATTGATTCTTGGCATTAATTTCCCATTGGTCTAAATGAGTGACAAACAAATTTTATAGAAAAATTCTCAAATACAATTGAGAAATCGGACTTACGTAGTCAATAAGTATTGATTCTTGGCATTAATTTCCCATTGGTCTAAATGAGTGACAAACAAATTTTATAGAAAAATTCTCAAATACAATTGAGAAATCGGACTTACGTAGTCAATAAGTATTGATTCTTGGCATTAATTTCCCATTGGTCTAAATGAGTGACAAACAAATTTTATAGAAAAATTCTCAAATACAATTGAGAAATCGGACTTACGTAGTCAATAAGTATTGATTCTTGGCTTTAATTTCCCATTGAATCAAATGAATGACAAACAAATTTTATAGAAAAATTCTCAAATACAATTGAGAAATCGGACTTACGTAGTCAATAAGTATTGATTCTTGGCATTAATTTCCCATTGGTTCAAATGAATGACAAACAAATTTTATAGAAAAATTCTCAAATACAATTGAGAAATTGGACTTACGTAGTCAATAAGTATTGATTTTTGGCATTAATTTCCCATTGGTCTAAATGAGTGACAAACAAATTTTATAGAAAAATTCTCAAATACAATTGAGAAATCGGACTTACGTAGTCAATAAGTATTGATTCTTGGCTTTAATTTCCCATTGGTTCAAATGAATGACAAACAAATTTTATAGAAAAATTCTCAAATACAATTGAGAAATCGGACTTACGTAGTCAATAAGTATTGATTCTTGGCATTAATTTCCCATTGGTCTAAATGAGTGACAAACAAATTTTATAGAAAAATTCTCAAATACAATTGAGAAATCGGACTTACGTAGTCAATAAGTATTGATTCTTGGCATTAATTTCCCATTGGTCTAAATGAGTGACAAACAAATTTTATAGAAAAATTCTCAAATACAATTGAGAAATCGGACTTACGTAGTCAATAAGTATTGATTCTTGGCATTAATTTCCCATTGGTCTAAATGAGTGACAAACAAATTTTATAGAAAAATTCTCAAATACAATTGAGAAATCGGACTTACGTAGACAATAAGTATTGATTCTTGGCATTAATTTCCCATTGGTCTAAATGAGTGACAAACAAATTTTATAGAAAAATTCTCAAATACAATTGAGAAATCGGACTTACGTAGTCAATAAGTATTGATTCTTGGCATTAATTTCCCATTGGTCTAAATGAGTGACAAACAAATTTTATAGAAAAATTCTCAAATACAATTGAGAAATCGGACTTACGTAGTCAATAAGTATTGATTCTTGGCTTTAATTTCCCATTAGTCTAAATGAGTGACAAACAAATTTTATAGAAAAATTCTCAAATACAATTGAGAAATCGGACTTACGTAGTCAATAAGTATTGATTCTTGGCTTTAATTTCCCATTAGTCTAAATGAGTGACAAACAAATTTTATAGAAAAATTCTCAAATACAATTGAGAAATCGGACTTACGTAGACAATAAGTATTGATTCTTGGCTTTAATTTCCCATTGGTCTAAATGAGTGACAAACAAATTTTATAGAAAAATTCTCAAATACAATTGAGAAATCGGACTTACGTAGTCAATAAGTATTGATTCTTGGCTTTAATTTCCCATTAGTCTAAATGAATGACAAACAAATTTTATAGAAAAATTCTCAAATACAATTGAGAAATCGGACTTACGTAGTCAATAAGTATTGATTCTTGGCTTTAATTTCCCATTAGTCTAAATGAGTGACAAACAAATTTTATAGAAAAATTCTCAAATACAATTGAGAAATCGGACTTACGTAGTCAATAAGTATTGATTCTTGGCATTAATTTCCCATTGGTCTAAATGAGTGACAAACAAATTTTATAGAAAAATTCTCAAATACAATTGAGAAATCGGACTTACGTAGTCAATAAGTATTGATTCTTAGCATTAATTTCCCATTGGTCTAAATGAGTGACAAACAAATTTTATAGAAAAATTCTCAAATACAATTGAGAAATCGGACAGTAGTCAATAAGTATTGATTCTTGGCATTAATTTCCCATTGGTCTAAATGAGTGACAAACAAATTTTATAGAAAAATTCTCAAATACAATTGAGAAATCGGACTTAGGTAGTCAATAAGTATTGATTCTTGGCATTAATTTCCCATTGGTCTAAGTGAGTGAAAAACAAATTTTATAGAAAAATTCTCAAATACAATTGAGAAATCGGACTTACGTAGACAATAAGTATTGATTCTTGGCTTTAATTTCCCATTGGTCTAAATGAGTGACAAACAAATTTTATAGAAAAATTCTCAAATACAATTGAGAAATCGGACTTACGTAGTCAATAAGTATTGATTCTTGGCTTTAATTTCCCATTAGTCTAAATGAGTGACAAACAAATTTTATAGAAAAATTCTCAAATACAATTGAGAAAACGGACTTACGTAGTCAATAAGTATTGATTCTTGGCTTTAATTTCCCATTGGTCTAAATGAGTGACAAACAAATTTTATAGAAAAATTCTCAAATACAATTGAGAAAACGGACTTACGTAGTCAATAAGTATTGATTCTTGGCTTTAATTTCCCATTGGTTCAAATGAATGACAAACAAATTTTATAGAAAAATTCTCAAATACAATTGAGAAATCGGACTTACATAGTCAATAAGTATTGATTCTTGGCATTAATTTCCCATTGGTCTAAATGAGTGACAAACAAATTTTATAGAAAAATTCTCAAATACAATTGAGAAATCGGACTTACGTAGTCAATAAGTATTGATTCTTGGCTTTAATTTCCCATTGGTTCAAATGAATGACAAACAAATTTTATAGAAAAATTCTCAAATACAATTGAGAAAACGGACTTACGTAGTCAATAAGTATTGATTCTTGGCTTTAATTTCCCATTAGTCTAAATGAGTGACATACAAATTTTATAGAAAAATTCTCAAATACAATTGAGAAAACGGACTTACGTAGTCAATAAGTATTGATTCTTGGCTTTAATTTCCCATTAGTCTAAGTGAGTGACATACAAATTTTATAGAAAAATTCTCAAATACAATTGAGAAAACGGACTTACGTAGTCAATAAGTATTGATTCTTGGCTTTAATTTCTCATTGGTTCAAATGAATGAGAAACAAATTTTATAGAAAAATTCTCAAATACAATTGAGAAAACGGACTTACGTAGTCAATAAGTATTGATTCTTGGCTTTAATTTCCCATTAGTCTAAATGAGTGACATACAAATTTTATAGAAAAATTCTCAAATACAATTGAGAAAACGGACTTACGTAGTCAATAAGTATTGATTCTTGGCTTTAATTTCCCATTAGTCTAAGTGAGTGACATACAAATTTTATAGAAAAATTCTCAAATACAATTGAGAAAACGGACTTACGTAGTCAATAAGTATTGATTCTTGGCTTTAATTTCCCATTAGTCTAAATGAGTGACATACAAATTTTATAGAAAAATTCTCAAATACAATTGAGAAAACGGACTTACGTAGTCAATAAGTATTGATTCTTGGCTTTAATTTCCCATTAGTCTAAGTGAGTGACATACAAATTTTATAGAAAAATTCTCAAATACAATTGAGAAAACGGACTTACGTAGTCAATAAGTATTGATTCTTGGCTTTAATTTCCCATTAGTCTAAATGAGTGACATACAAATTTTATAGAAAAATTCTCAAATACAATTGAGAAAACGGACTTAAGTAGTCAATAAGTATTGATTCTTGGCATTAATTTCCCATTGGTCTAAATGAGTGACAAACAAATTTTATAGAAAAATTCTCAAATACAATTGAGAAATCGGACTTACGTAGTCAATAAGTATTGATTCTTGGCTTTAATTTCCCATTGGTTCAAATGAATGACAAACAAATTTTATAGAAAAATTCTCAAATACAATTGAGAAATCGGACTTACGTAGTCAATAAGTATTGATTCTTGGCTTTAATTTCCCATTGGTTCAAATGAATGACAAACAAATTTTATAGAAAAATTCTCAAATACAATTGAGAAATCGGACTTACGTAGTCAATAAGTATTGATTCTTGGCTTTAATTTCCCATTGGTTCAAATGAGTGACAAACAAATTTTATAGAAAAATTCTCAAATACAATTGAGAAAACGGACTTACGTAGTCAATAAGTATTGATTCTTCGCATTAATTTCCCATTAGTCTAAATGAGTGACAAACAAATTTTATAGAAAAATTCTCAAATACAATTGAGAAATCGGACTTACGTAGTCAATAAGTATTGATTCTTGGCTTTAATTTCCCATTGGTTCAAATGAATGACAAACAAATTTTATAGAAAAATTCTCAAATACAATTGAGAAATCGGACTTACGTAGTCAATAAGTATTGATTCTTGGCTTTAATTTCCCATTGGTTCAAATGAATGACAAACAAATTTTATAGAAAAATTCTCAAATACAATTGAGAAATCGGACTTACGTAGTCAATAAGTATTGATTCTTGGCTTTAATTTCCCATTAGTCTAAATGAGTGACAAACAAATTTTATAGAAAAATTCTCAAATACAATTGAGAAATCGGACTTACGTAGTCAATAAGTATTGATTCTTGGCTTTAATTTCCCATTAGTCTAAATGAGTGACAAACAAATTTTATAGAAAAATTCTCAAATACAATTGAGAAATCGGACTTACGTAGTCAATAAGTATTGATTCTTGGCTTTAATTTCCCATTGGTTCAAATGAATGACAAACAAATTTTATAGAAAAATTCTCAAATACAATTGAGAAATCGGACTTACGTAGTCAATAAGTATTGATTCTTGGCTTTAATTTCCCATTGGTTCAAATGAATGACAAACAAATTTTATAGAAAAATTCTCAAATACAATTGAGAAATCGGACTTACGTAGTCAATAAGTATTGATTCTTGGCTTTAATTTCCCATTGGTTCAATTGAATGACAAACAAATTTTATAGAAAAATTCTCAAATACAATTGAGAAATCGGACTTACGTAGTCAATAAGTATTGATTCTTCGCATTAATTTCCCATTAGTCTAAATGAGTGACAAACAAATTTTATAGAAAAATTCTCAAATACAATTGAGAAAACGGACTTACGTAGTCAATAAGTATTGATTCTTGGCTTTAATTTCCCATTAGTCTAAGTGAGTGACATACAAATTTTATAGAAAAATTCTCAAATACAATTGAGAAAACGGACTTACGTAGTCAATAAGTATTGATTCTTGGCTTTAATTTCTCATTGGTTCAAATGAATGAGAAACAAATTTTATAGAAAAATTCTCAAATACAATTGAGAAATCGGACTTACGTAGACAATAAGTATTGATTCTTGGCTTTAATTTCCCATTGGTTCAAATGAATGAGAAACAAATTTTATAGAAAAATTCTCAAATACAATTGAGAAAACGGACTTACGTAGTCAATAAGTATTGATTCTTGGCTTTAATTTCCCATTGGTTCAAATGAATGAGAAACAAATTTTATAGAAAAATTCTCAAATACAATTGAGAAATCGGACTTACGTAGTCAATGAGTATTGATTCTTGGCTTTAATTTCCCATTGGTTCAAATGAATGACAAACAAATTTTATAGAAAAATTCTCAAATACAATTGAGAAATCGGACTTACGTAGTCAATAAGTATTGATTCTTGGCATTAATTTCTCATTGGTCTAAATGAGTGACAAACAAATTTTATAGAAAAATTCTCAAATACAATTGAGAAAACGGACTTACGTAGTCAATAAGTATTGATTCTTGGCATTAATTTCTCATTGGTCTAAATGAGTGACAAACAAATTTTATAGAAAAATTCTCAAATACAATTGAGAAATCGGACTTACGTAGTCAATAAGTATTGATTCTTGGCATTAATTTCTCATTGGTCTAAATGAGTGACAAACAAATTTTATAGAAAAATTCTCAAATACAATTGAGAAAACGCACTTACGTAGTCAATAAGTATTGATTCTTGGCATTAATTTCTCATTGGTCTAAATGAGTGACAAACAAATTTTATAGAAAAATTCTCAAATACAATTGAGAAATCGGACTTACGTAGTCAATAAGTATTGATTCTTGGCATTAATTTCTCATTGGTCTAAATGAGTGACAAACAAATTTTATAGAAAAATTCTCAAATACAATTGAGAAATCGGACTTACGTAGTCAATAAGTATTGATTCTTGGCATTAATTTCTCATTGGTCTAAATGAGTGACAAACAAATTTTATAGAAAAATTCTCAAATACAATTGAGAAATCGGACTTACGTAGTCAATAAGTATTGATTCTTGGCATTAATTTCTCATTGGTCTAAATGAGTGACAAACAAATTTTATAGAAAAATTCTCAAATACAATTGAGAAAACGGACTTACGTAGTCAATAAGTATTGATTCTTGGCATTAATTTCTCATTGGTCTAAATGAGTGACAAACAAATTTTATAGAAAAATTCTCAAATACAATTGAGAAATCGGACTTACGTAGTCAATAAGTATTGATTCTTGGCATTAATTTCTCATTGGTCTAAATGAGTGACAAACAAATTTTATAGAAAAATTCTCAAATACAATTGAGAAATCGGACTTACGTAGTCAATAAGTATTGATTCTTGGCATTAATTTCTCATTGGTCTAAATGAGTGACAAACAAATTTTATAGAAAAATTCTCAAATACAATTGAGAAATCGGACTTACGTAGTCAATAAGTATTGATTCTTGGCATTAATTTCTCATTGGTCTAAATGAGTGAGAAACAAATTTTATAGAAAAATTCTCAAATACAATTGAGAAAACGGACTTACGTAGTCAATAAGTATTGATTCTTGGCATTAATTTCTCATTGGTCTAAATGAGTGACAAACAAATTTTATAGAAAAATTCTCAAATACAATTGAGAAAACGGACTTACGTAGTCAATAAGTATTGATTCTTCGCATTAATTTCTCATTGGTCTAAATGAGTGACAAACAAATTTTATAGAAAAATTCTCAAATACAATTGAGAAATCGGACTTACGTAGTCAATAAGTATTGATTCTTGGCATTAATTTCTCATTGGTCTAAATGAGTGACAAACAAATTTTATAGAAAAATTCTCAAATACAATTGAGAAAACGGACTTACGTAGTCAATAAGTATTGATTCTTCGCATTAATTTCTCATTGGTCTAAATGAGTGACAAACAAATTTTATAGAAAAATTCTCAAATACAATTGAGAAAACGGACTTACGTAGCCAATAAGTATTGATTCTTGGCATTAATTTCTCATTGGTCTAAATGAGTGACAAACAAATTTTATAGAAAAATTCTCAAATACAATTGAGAAATCGGACTTACGTAGTCAATAAGTATTGATTCTTGGCATTAATTTCTCATTGGTCTAAATGAGTGACAAACAAATTTTATAGAAAAATTCTCAAATACAATTGAGAAATCGGACTTACGTAGTCAATAAGTATTGATTCTTGGCATTAATTTCTCATTGGTCTAAATGAGTGACAAACAAATTTTATAGAAAAATTCTCAAATACAATTGAGAAATCGGGCTTACGTAGTCAATAAGTAGTGATTCTTGGCTTTAATTTCTCATTGGTCTAAATGAGTGACAAACAAATTTTATAGAAAAATTCTCAAATACAATTGAGAAATCGGGCTTACGTAGTCAATAAGTAGTGATTCTTGGCATTAATTTCTCATTGGTCTAAATGAGTGACAAACAAATTTTATAGAAAAATTCTCAAATACAATTGAGAAATCGGACTTACGTAGTCAATAAGTATTGATTCTTGGCATTAATTTCTCATTGGTCTAAATGAGTGACAAACAAATTTTATGGAAAAATTCTCAAATACAATTGAGAAATCGGACTTACGTAGTCAATAAGTATTGATTCTTGGCATTAATTTCTCATTGGTCTAAATGAGTGACAAACAAATTTTATAGAAAAATTCTCAAATACAATTGAGAAATCGGGCTTACGTAGTCAATAAGTAGTGATTCTTGGCTTTAATTTCTCATTGGTCTAAATGAGTGACAAACAAATTTTATAGAAAAATTCTCAAATACAATTGAGAAATTGGACTTACGTAGTCAATAAGTATTGATTCTTGGCATTAATTTCTCATTGGTCTAAATGAGTGACAAACAAATTTTATAAAAAAATTCTCAAATACAATTGAGAAATCGGACTTACGTAGTCAATAAGTATTGATTCTTGGCATTAATTTCTCATTGGTCTAAATGAGTGACAAACAAATTTTATAGAAAAATTCTCAAATACAATTGAGAAATCGGACTTACGTAGTCAATAAGTATTGATTCTTGGCTTTAATTTCCCATTGGTCTAAATGAGTGACAAACAAATTTTATAGAAAAATTCTCAAATACAATTGAGAAATCGGACTTACGTAGTCAATAAGTATTGATTCTTGGCATTAATTTCTCATTGGTCTAAATGAGTGACAAACAAATTTTATTAAAAAATTCTCAAATACAATTGAGAAATCGGACTTACGTAGTCAATAAGTATTGATTCTTGGCTTTAATTTCTCATTGGTCTAAATGAGTGACAAACAAATTTTATAGAAAAATTCTCAAATACAATTGAGAAATCGGACTTACGTAGTCAATAAGTATTGATTCTTGGCATTAATTTCTCATTGGTCTAAATGAGTGACAAACAAATTTTATAGAAAAATTCTCAAATACAATTGAGAAATCGGACTTACGTAGTCAATAAGTATTGATTCTTGGCATTAATTTCTCATTGGTCTAAATGAGTGACAAACAAATTTTATAAAAAAATTCTCAAATACAATTGAGAAATCGGACTTACGTAGTCAATAAGTATTGATTCTTGGCATTAATTTCTCATTGGTCTAAATGAGTGACAAACAAATTTTATAGAAAAATTCTCAAATACAATTGAGAAATCGGACTTACGTAGTCAATAAGTATTGATTCTTGGCTTTAATTTCCCATTGGTCTAAATGAGTGACAAACAAATTTTATAGAAAAATTCTCAAATACAATTGAGAAATCGGACTTACGTAGTCAATAAGTATTGATTCTTGGCATTAATTTCTCATTGGTCTAAATGAGTGACAAACAAATTTTATAAAAAAAATTCTCAAATACAATTGAGAAATCGGACTTACGTAGTCAATAAGTATTGATTCTTGGCATTAATTTCTCATTGGTCTAAATGAGTGACAAACAAATTTTATAGAAAAATTCTCAAATACAATTGAGAAATCGGACTTACGTAGTCAATAAGTATTGATTCTTGGCTTTAATTTCCCATTGGTCTAAATGAGTGACAAACAAATTTTATAGAAAAATTCTCAAATACAATTGAGAAATCGGACTTACGTAGTCAATAAGTATTGATTCTTGGCTTTAATTTCTCATTGGTCTAAATGAGTGACAAACAAATTTTATAGAAAAATTCTCAAATACAATTGAGAAATCGGACTTACGTAGTCAATAAGTATTGATTCTTGGCATTAATTTCTCATTAGTCTAAATGAGTGACAAACAAATTTTATAGAAAAATTCTCAAATACAATTGAGAAATCGGACTTACGTAGTCAATAAGTATTGATTCTTGGCATTAATTTCTCATTGGTCTAAATGAGTGACAAACAAATTTTATAGAAAAATTCTCAAACACAATTGAGAAATCGGACTTACGTAGTCAATAAGTATTGATTCTTGGCATTAATTTCTCATTAGTCTAAATGAGTGACAAACAAATTTTATAGAAAAATTCTCAAATACAATTGAGAAATCGGACTTACGTAGTCAATAAGTATTGATTCTTGGCTTTAATTTCTCATTGGTCTAAATGAGTGACAAACAAATTTTATAGAAAAATTCTCAAATACAATTGAGAAATCGGACTTACGTAGTCAATAAGTATTGATTCTTGGCTTTAATTTCTCATTGGTCTAAATGAGTGACAAACAAATTTTATAGAAAAATTCTCAAATACAATTGAGAAATCGGGCTTACGTAGTCAATAAGTATTGATTCTTGGCTTTAATTTCTCATTGGTCTAAATGAGTGACAAACAAATTTTATAGAAAAATTCTCAAATACAATTGGGAAATCGGACTTACGTAGTCAATAAGTATTGATACTTGGCATTAATTTCTCATTGGTCTAAATGAGTGACAAACAAATTTTATAGAAAAATTCTCAAATACAATTGAGAAATCGGACTTACGTAGTCAATAAGTATTGATTCTTGGCTTTAATTTCTCATTGGTCTAAATGAGTGACAAACAAATTTTATAGAAAAATTCTCAAATACAATTGAGAAATCGGACTTACGTAGTCAATAAGTATTGATTCTTGGCATTAATTTCTCATTGGTCTAAATGAGTGACAAACAAATTTTATAGAAAAATTCTCAAATACAATTGAGAAATCGGACTTACGTAGTCAATAAGTATTGATTCTTGGCTTTAATTTCTCATTGGTCTAAATGAGTGACAAACAAATTTTATAGAAAAATTCTCAAATACAATTGAGAAATCGGACTTACGTAGTCAATAAGTATTGATTCTTGGCATTAATTTCTCATTGGTCTAAATGAGTGACAAACAAATTTTATAGAAAAATTCTCAAATACAATTGAGAAATCGGACTTACGTAGTCAATAAGTATTGATTCTTGGCTTTAATTTCTCATTGGTCTAAATGAGTGACAAACAAATTTTATAGAAAAATTCTCAAATACAATTGAGAAATCGGACTTACGTAGTCAATAAGTATTGATTCTTGGCTTTAATTTCTCATTGGTCTAAATGAGTGACAAACAAATTTTATAGAAAAATTCTCAAATACAATTGAGAAATCGGACTTACGTAGTCAATAAGTATTGATTCTTGGCTTTAATTTCTCATTGGTCTAAATGAGTGACAAACAAATTTTATAGAAAAATTCTCAAATACAATTGAGAAAACGGACTTACGTAGTCAATAAGTATTGATTCTTGGCATTAATTTCCCATTGGTCTAAATGAGTGACAAACAAATTTTATAGAAAAATTCTCAAATACAATTGAGAAATCGGACTTACGTAGTCAATAAGTATTGATTCTTGGCATTAATTTCTCATTGGTCTAAATGAGTGACAAACAAATTTTATAGAAAAATTCTCAAATACAATTGAGAAATCGGACTTACGTAGTCAATAAGTATTGATTCTTGGCTTTAATTTCTCATTGGTCTAAATGAGTGACAAACAAATTTTATAGAAAAATTCTCAAATACAATTGAGAAATCGGACTTACGTAGTCAATAAGTATTGATTCTTGGCATTAATTTCTCATTGGTCTAAATGAGTGACAAACAAATTTTATAGAAAAATTCTCAAATACAATTGAGAAATCGGACTTACGTAGTCAATAAGTATTGATTCTTGGCTTTAATTTCTCATTGGTCTAAATGAGTGACAAACAAATTTTATAGAAAAATTCTCAAATACAATTGAGAAATCGGACTTACGTAGTCAATAAGTATTGATTCTTGGCATTAATTTCTCATTGGTCTAAATGAGTGACAAACAAATTTTATAGAAAAATTCTCAAATACAATTGAGAAATCGGACTTACGTAGTCAATAAGTATTGATTCTTGTCATTAATTTCTCATTGATCCAAATGAGTGACAAACAAATTTTATAGAAAAATTCTCAAATACAATTGAGAAAACGGACTTACGTAGTCAATAAGTATTGATTTTTGGCATTAATTTCTCATTGATCCAAATGAGTGACAAACAAATTTTATAGAAAAATTCTCAAATACAATTGAGAAAACGGACTTACGTAGTCAATAAGTATTGATTCTTGGCTTTAATTTCAGATTAGTCTAAATGAGTGACAAACAAAAATGTTCCCACAAATCGCCAAATTCCCATAGAGCTCATCAAAATTTGCACAATTTGAATTTTTTTAAATTTTATAGAAAAATTCTTAAATGCAGTTGAGAAATCGGACTTATGTAGTCTATAAGTATGGACCGTTTTAGTTGACAAGCTGGGACCAAACTTAGTTTTATTGATTTTTTGCAATGTGACTTTGTGATATTTATTTTTGATAAACCAAATGTATTTTTGTTATTTTTCCCTGTTTTTATTGTGACCACCGGTTGTCCCAGAATGTCAAAATACATCTTGGGCTCAAGTGGCAACCAGAACGTTTCTACTGGTGATCACACTGTCGGGAAATGCCACACGACGTGTGACCACGGGTGGTCACGGTGTCCCATAAAGTAAATCCAACAATGACCACGGGTGGTCACATTGTCCCAAATCGTCAAAATACAAATGTCCACCGGTGAAGCACGTGGGGCTCAAAGTGTTAATGGGCAAGTGACGCATTCTAAAAGGTTTAAAATCCATAATTGTATTTCGATAGTTTTTCATTTACAGTCTTCAGATTCCATTTAGTTTGTATTTCGATATTACAACGACAAAGTTTTTTCAAACCCCATAGGCTTTTGTTTTAATTGATTTTATTAGCAAAGCCTTCATTAAGTGTTTTTTTATTAACTTGCAAAACTTATTTTCTCAACGCTCCTTAAAGTATGCATGTTTTTCATTGTTTACCACAAATGAAGTTACTACAAAAGTTCATTAACAATTCGATTGGGAATTTTAAAAGTTGTTTGATTGCAAACAAATGTGATGTTTTTTTTTAAATATGCTTTTTATTATGTTTAAATTCTTTTGCTTAATATAATTTCACACATTACTCCTTAATTCTTAAAGGATCACAACAGATGGATTAATATAAATAAAATAAAACTTAATACATTAATTACTTTTTACAACAAATCATGAGTCCGTCCTGTTGCCAAAACCAAATTTCAACGTCTTATAAACTCAGCCATGGGCAAAGCATATTGACCAATTTTACCTAAATATTCCACAGAATCTGAACAAGGTTGACAGCCACATGATTGCGGAATTTCCAATTCCTGTTCGATTTTATAGCCATCTTCGCACATAAGAGACACAGATATTTGTTTGTACGATTTAATACTGCAACACTGACAGAGTTTGTCTTGGCCCAAGGTTACTGGCAAAATGAAAAAAGTAAATAATTTTCGCACTAATTTTTGTGAGGAATAAATACTTACATTTATTATATTTAGAGCCTGAATTACAGGCACCGCTGCACTCCGTAAATCCTTTAATGGGCTGCTTGTTGACGCAAAAACCATGATTCACATTTAAAACCTTGACCATATGCTCGGTTTCCGTTTCGGCCAAAGATACTGGCAAACAGTCGGCTACAAACAAAGAAACATATGATAAAGACCAAAAAGATTTTAAAAAGTAATGATCCTTTTAACTTACTTAAGTCTTCCTTCTGGGGTTCTTCCTTGCAATAGTTACAACAGCTTCCATCTTTGGGTGTTAGTAAATGCTCTGGACATCTGCTAACATCCGGACATGTTTCAGTCATTGAAACTACCAGAAGTATATCATTCTTTTTGCTGCACGTGTAAGACGTACAATTATCTAATGACTTCCATTCTTGCATGGGCTCAAATAGTTCTCCCTCAAACACACATTGCGTCTGCATGCACTCACCACAACATTTGGTAACATCTTTGTTGATATACTCGAAACCGGGAGCACACTTGTTATCACACATTTCATGGAGTGAAGAAACTTGCAGTGTATCATTGGGACCATAGAGACACTGTTCCAGTTTACATGGATCTGTGGGATGTATCCATTTTTCCGACAATCTTTTGGTAAATTTCTTATTGGGCACATACTCTACAATACAGACATCCTTCGGTGGAGCACAATAGTATGTGGGGCAGCAGTCCAACGGTTCTTGTTTCATAAAGACTTCATAGAATTCTTCAACACAAGCTGCAGGTTTGGGTGAGCAAGAGGTTTTGTCACACACCACCTTTTGTGTGGGACAGCAACCCTCTTCTATTTTGACTAATTTTTCGCCAGGTTTTAAGGCAGGTACTATTAGCTTCTCACATTCTTCTTTAGGCTTGCATTCTAGACAAAATTAAAACAAACAAACAAATTAATTAAAAATTTAACATCTCTTTTCATTTCTTTATTTACCACAAATATATTGTGGGCAACCATCTGCTCCTGTTTTCTGCTTCTTAAACTGTCCAGGACCACAGACGGGCATCAAAGGTTCCAAACATATTTTAGCTGGTGGCAATTTTGGTTCCGGCACGCACATATAGCGTGGACAGCACAAGTCATCGGTGAACTTCTTTTGCGGCATATAACCTTCTGCACAGATATTCTCTTCCACCAGACATTTACGTTCCACACACTGAATCTTGCCCTGCTTGTCACACAAACATTCTGTACAATTGTTCTTTTGCCATCTCTCACCCGGCATATGATCGGGATCTTCGCATTTAACACACAACTCCTCGCTAATACATTTACCCTTTTCCATTACTTTGCCGGCAGGACAGAAGCAACCTTCGAAGCGTTCAGCTTGAGGACACAACTCATCGGTGCTAATAGTATTTACAAAAGTATTTGTTCTGATATTAATAGCCTGGAATTGATTTAAATTCTCTAGAGTTTCACAGGATTTGGCACAACCACAAGAATCATAAGTCATATCGCTGGGGCAGTCGTAAGGACACAAGCTGGGAGAACGCCAATTCAAACATATGCCCTCAGCTGTACATGCCTTGGCGTAGGCGGTCAAAGTTTCACATGAGCCCTTTTGTGTGTTACCCGGTTGGCAAATATCCTGTTGGCATGATGAAATAAAAGGCAACGGATCGACAATCATGTTACATTTGCCAAACAACTGATCGTTAAACAACATCATGCAAGGATCTTTTTCTGGTGGCAAAGGCAAGCACTCCTCCTCAACATCCGTTTCACTCAAGCACTCATTAGGATCTAAGCCCAATTTTGGTTCATCCGCCTGCCATGAGTTAATTATATCCACCAGTTCTGTACTGGTTTTCTTGCCCTTTTTCTTGGTCGGATTTTCTTGCAAATCATTATTCGGATTGCCATCACAATCACCACATAAGCCCTCCATTTTGCTGCCATACTTTACACTGGGCACACCAATCGAAAATATGAGATCATCAAAGGCAGCCCTTAGTTCAACATGAGCTTCCGGCAAATTAAGAATTAATTCTTTGCCCGGTATTTCTTTCAAATTAATCCATGTGTCTTTGTAAGGTAATTTTTTCACCTCAAAACCGTCGACAAATGTTTGTAAAGCCTTTGAATTGTTGGCCATTCGTTGGATGTGTATGACATGATCACCGTTGAGTATGTGTAGAGATTTGGCACAGCTAGCGTTTTCAGGAGCCGACAGCTTACCCAACTTATGACAGTCGTCCATGCTGACATACACCTGTCGTATTGAAAATGGAATTTTGGTTTAGAGAATATAAGACATGATTTTCGTTATTGAAGTTAAAAGTTGTTTTATACTCGGGCTCACTTTTCAGCTATTCTCTGTATTAAATTTTCTCCCGTTTTCTACACTCATTCCCTTCCTGATGGTTTTAGAAAAGTTTCTCTATTATTTATCTATTTCTTCCTCTCTATCTTTTACTCAAGCTCTCTTTTCCGTTATTCTCTTGATTTTAATGCTTTTCCTCCCTTTCTATTGTTTATTTTCCTCAATCCGTTGCTTCTTTACATTTAACTGGTTGGAGCTCCTTTCATATCCCTGTTTCTTTTTCTTTTGTTCTTTTTCGTTCTTCTACTAAGTTCTAAGCATTCTTTCCTTAATTTTCTTCATAGTTGTCATGATTTTTTAAGAAGTTCTTCCATATTACCCACATCTCGGGCTATGATTTTTCACGTCAGTTATTTCCTTTCTATTTATTTATATTTCTTCACCTACTTTCCTGATAGTTGGCCGTTTAAGATTTTGTCAAATTTTCTTTGGATTTATTGATTAAAATATATTTTTCTTTCCTTTTCCTTAATACTTTTCTATACTATGTTTTTTTATTTTTTCACCCTTCCTTGGCCGTCTTGTTACTCTTTTTCTTAAAGTTCTTCTAAAGTTTTTGTATTAAGTCGCTACTTATGCTCTATTTTTAACTACTGCTATCCCTGTCCATCTGTCCGTCATTTACTAAAGCAATTTTTCTGTTGGAGTATTTTAACTACAATTAATTTCCTTTCGACTTTTCATCCTAACCAACATATTCATCATCTGTAATACTCAATAATTCTCTCAAAACATTCAAGTTTTTAATCCCTCCACTCACCTGGAATGTATGAACTCCTGGCAAAACAATATCCCGGGATAACAAATACGTACAATTGCCATTGAAGGTAAATTTATTACGATCATAAGTGAAATATTTAGTCGAACCAATTGTATTGCACACACAATCCTTGCACTCAGCAATCGGAACACAGGTCTCACCCTTACGCACGGTACCCTCCGGACAATAGCAACCAGAAAAGCAAGCATCTTCAATAACAGGACAATCATCACTATTTAGTGTATCACAAGAAGGCTCACAACGTCTCTTGTAACAATCTGAATGCACCAAAGGAGCCGGACATGAAATTTCTGTGCGAAACAACAAACAACAAAAATGAAACAATCAGCCAAACAAACAGAACTTTCAAAATTCACTGGCATTTTCAGATTTCCTTTGAAAGCTAAAAATCTACGAAAATATAAACAATAAGCAACAAAATCTTACCACATTGATGTACAGCTCTCCATGTAGCCAATTGAACATTTGGATTAACTGTTAAACATTTTTTAACAAAATCTTGCAAAATGTTACATTTGCATGTATTTGCATCGCCATTGTTGGCCTTAAGGCATTCACAAGTGGTTTCCATACATTTACTAACGAATTGTTTATAATTGACCGACTTGCCACATTTCAGGAATGTTGGATGTCTGTGTGCAAAACAACAACAACAACAACAATAGTAGCAGCAAGAGTTCAGGCAAAACGCAAGAAAGAAGGAAAGTTATGAATAAAAGTTTTTCTTTTTTCATTTGTTGCAAATAAAGTTTGTCCTTTTGAAAAGAAACATTAACATTCTAGTGCGTATTACTTACTTAATGGTATTGCACAAGGCTAAAGCTTTCTTTTGCAAAGCTAATGGACAAGTTTGTGCATAACATTCATCCTTAGGTGTTTTCTTGTCAAACCAGCTGTCACCGAATTTCACAGTATTAGCGATTACTGTACCATCTGGTGTTCTCTTATCATTGCTGGCATTGCCATCATAATAACCGCACAAACCATCAACTGTCTTAATGAATTTGGACGACATGCCGATCTTAATGTAGCCAATGTCATCGTAAAGTACCCAATAGCCACGTTTAGGTGACACCACCAATACAGTATTGCCCGGTTGGGAGACCACAAACGAAGCCTTGCATATCGGGGAGTTGATCAGCTGCGATACTGAGTATTCGAAACCATTGAAATTGACGCGCATATTTGGCATAATAGTGAGTACGGCATGCTTTTCGAGATCCTTAATCGTTATTGTTTTACGGCAGAATTTCCGTGTATCATCGGTACACTGCAAATGCACTGCGAAGGAGATTTATTGCAGATGTTAAGTTTTTTTTTCATTTTACCATGGAATTTTTTACTTACCCGAAACGACCCATGTGGAATTAATCAAATCTCTGGCTAATATATGCGAACATGTATCATATTTAAATTCGGTACCATCAAAAGTGGTAAACGTTTTGCCACTTATTTCACAAACATCATCCTTGTTCGGTTTCAAGACACAAGCATATTTGGGACAGTCATTTGGTTTCGCCGACGACATATCCAATTCAATCATATAATTGGCAGGACACTTGGGCTCACTGCAACTCATAGACTCGTTCTTTTGTACCACAACTTCACGTATGGGCACACAGGTGAACTCCTCACACTCATCTTCTGGTATATATTCATAAGAATCTTCCGGTTTGCCCAAATATTCCATAGACGATGAAATCACTTTAGTTTTGGTTATTTTGTTGCCATCATTGCTGACCGTAACACGTTTGTTGAAACTACAAAAAAAAACACACAACAAAAGAGTTTAAATGAAAAATGTTTGCATTCAAAAATGCATATAAATGCAACTTACGTGGATGTAAACATGCTGGACATTTTTCTTTGTTTCTTTTCCGTTATCTTCATTTTCATTTTGGGAGGACATTCGGGTACCGGACAAGTTATGACCTCAACTTTTATTTAATACAAAGAAAGTAAACATCTCAGATATTTGGATTTTTCTAAACACAAACAAAAAAAGAACTTACTTTCATTTTTTTGTATTATCGGTTGCGGTGTTACCACAAACTTATCCCGACAGGTTGCATCTTCATCATCAGCACAATCTCGAACGCCATTACACCATAATACCTCGGGTATACAATCACCACTAGAGGGGCATAACTTCTGATACTTGGGACATGGCTCACATTTACAATAGCAACCAGCTGCCACCAAAGGTCTTAAATCTTTGCTTTCACAGGGTGGACATTTTTTGGGTTTACAACTACTGTGACCACCCAAAATACAAACACATTCCTCGCAGTCTTTGTTTTCGTATTTAGAACCAATTGGATAGCTAAAGAGAATTTCCTTTAAGAACTTGCAACACTTCCATTGCTACCTACAGTGATACCTACCTTACATAGTTCTCTACACAAGGACACAAATTGCTTTGCACACAGTTATTGCCATCCCAGAATAGACCATTCTTGCACTTACATTTACCTTCAGAGTTGGGTGTATCGGTTAAGCCATCGCAGGCCAAACATGACTCAGTGATAGGTACTTCCAGCGAAATCAACTGTTCCTTTTGTAAAGCTGTAAATATTTACAAACAGTAGATAATAAATTCAACTTATGTACCAGGCAAATACCTTCCGCAGTCAATTTAACTGTGAAGGTTTTATACAAAAAAAAAAAAAACACTTAAAACCCAGTTCCACTTACGATAGTTCTCAAAGCATCCCACCGGTTCAATACGCATATTAATATTTTCCTGCCATTTTGCCGGTGATAATTTGATATATTGAGTCAATATGGGTGTCGTAAAGTAATTGATCTGTTCGGTATCCTTATCATGATTGGCGGGGAATATTTTCGGATGTCCTTCATCATTTAAAACCTTATTCCATATAAGTTTATTTTTCGAAAACAAGACACGATAGCCGGTAACCCAACCATCAGGACCACCTTTGGTAATAAAACCGGAAATATTTCTCGGCTCTAAGAAATCAAATTCTATATATTCATTTGGTGTATTGACGACAGGTTTCCAACCCACCGGCGAAGACATTTTCAAAAGATCTATGAGTTTTGGCTTACGGGCCGGCTTGGGCAATTGCCACATACTGCTGGCCTTTATTTGATTGGGCGACATTTGTCCATTTTCTACACCCATTTTGTCGGTACATTGTAACTGTTCTTGCATAATAATGGGATGCTCGGTAGTGGGAGTTGTTAGTACCGCAGGTGCTTGTGTTATGGTAGCTGGAGTAGTCGTAGTAGTAGTAGTTTGCGGCAGGCCACACCCTAAGAGCTCTACACGCATGGCTATTGAGTTATGCCATTTGAGCGGATACAAACGTAGTGATTTAGCTTCTATGGGTATTTTAAAGAGAGTTTTAACGGGAGAACGTGAGTCCAAGGGCCCATTAAACATTTGTGGCTTGTCGGATTCATCCACCAAATAATGATAAGCTTCACCATCATGGCTGTATAAGATCTTTAGAGGAAAAATGTGATTACTACTCTGTTTTTTTTTTCCCAACTTAAATTAATTTAATCTTACCTTAAACAAAGTTACATAATTATCAAAATCGGTATTACCCGCTACCACCACACCATACAAGGGTTCCTCTTCCGGCAGTGTTATTTGCAAGTATTGCATTTGATCATTAATCATGGGAGACCAAGCACCTGTTTTGTCTTTGGGATTTTTGGTTAAACGTCCCAAAGCAGGGGAATATCTTGTGCTTAAAGTAGAGCTGGCACTGAAAATTTCATCAGGCAAGGGTTCCTCTCCCTCTATCACTGGTATCAGGCTAAAGCGGAAAAAAATTAAAAAAAAAAATTACGTTTAAAACTCTTTCGGAATACTTCTTTAAGACTAAAAACTTACAGACTGGGATCACAATATTTTGGAGGTGTAACCGTTACCGGTATAATCACACTAACATTGTGTACAGACTCGGTAACATGGGTTACAGGAGCCCGGGTAGGCTCTTCGAATTTGTTAGGCACACAAGTATAGGCATTATCAATGCACTGGCAAACTTCCCATTCGCCCAAGAAGGGCATATGAGGTTGAACATATTTCTCTGATTTATCCATGCAGGGACATTCATCTACCTCAACACAAGTGTTCTCATTACGCCAATATTTGCCTAAAGCCGGGCAATCTGGACGAGTTTTGTCTACACAACCGGATTTGCAGTGTTCTCCAGGTTGGCACAAACCACGCCAAGTTAAGCTCTTCAAAAAACAAAAAAAAAATTTAAAGAAAACCCTTCATGTTTCCATTCAAAGCACACCTACCGTGGCATAGTAATGACAAGTATGTTCACACTGATTAGCACACTCCGACATGACCTGACCTTCGGGACAATCTGTTAGTTTTCCAATTTCTTTCACCTCCTTATCCTTGCATATGGGTTTGATTTCTTGCACAGTGAAAATATGATCGCAAACATTCATAATTGGATTGAACATCATGGACTCGCCACAGGTTTTTTCCACATAATGCCAATCGCCATTCGTCTTGGGTTGGCAGTGCAAGAATTTATGGCAATCTCCTGGATATTCCTTGTATTCAGCCATGAAATTATCACAGGTCTTGCCGATTTCTGGCTTTTCGGTGGGTCGAGGTGTTGTCAACATTTCTTCTTCACATTCACAAAATACCCTCAGCTCGTAGTCGTGGCATTGTCCAATGCAGGCAAGACCATCTTGTAAGTTACACGAAACATTTTCATCCATAAAGTCGGAGGACTCATGAGTGCCCACTACCCGGCATTCGATTTTCTTCATGTATTCCTTTTTACAAGAGCCAAATACACGTTCATGGTAGTCATAGCGAGGTAGACTTTCATCATCATTTAACCGCACCGTTTTACCGGACATGTCGTGATCAGCATCAAACCATCTAGTCCAGCCTTTAGTACATTTCGCCTGTTTTTGATCACAAGGTAGCACCGTAGTGCCTTCTACGATTGTTGCCACAGTCGTTGGCTCTTCAGCACACTTAACACCACTGCAAACTTCTTTCTTTTTCGAACATCTACAGGTAGCACATTCATCTTGATAGGTAACCTCGCCTTCATAGTAAACCTTGCCTTCTCTAACCATACATATGGGCTTACATTCTGATTTAGGTACACATTCCTTGTAGGTATCGTTTAAATAAATCATGCCTTCGTCGCAGGGCTTAATGTGGCAGCCCTCAATACAGTTTTCCGTTTTGCACATATGCTCACCAAAACTTTGATCCAAGAAATTGTCGCAAGTCTCCACAGCACAGGCGGGTGTACAAGATTTGTATTCCGAACAGTGAGGATCGCATTGCATGGCTGAGGGGTAAAAAAAGAGGGAAAATTTAATTTTAATCTATTGAATTTAAATTTCCAGAAATCAAAAATGTTGGTTTCTAAATGAAAATGAAAAACTTACAAGCAAAAGTAAAAAAAAGAAAACACATATTCAAAGCAACGCTGAAAATTTTTTTATTTAATTTTTCGAATTTATTTTTTCGAATTTTCGATAATCAGTGTAAAATCTGAAATTTATTCAATTGTTCGAAATTTTTAGGATCTTTTTGCTTAGAAATATCTTTGAACTTAAATTTTGCAAAAAATTTAATATTCGAAATTAAGTGCGAAATTTCGAACATAAGTTAAAAACTTTAGAAATAAATATCTTAGCATTTATGCATCAAATAAGCAGTTTCCAAGAGTTAATTTTAATAAGAAAAAATTATAGATTTCTTTAAATCTTAAATTATTTGATTAAGAACAGTAGAACATAATCCATTCACAATTACATATGTATTAATAAATAAGATCCACAAATTCTAGTCATTAAAGCAATTAAAACAATTGGTGTTAATTTTTGTTATTAATATTTGATGTCTGCCCTTAAAGCTTTCGAAATCGAATTATTTTAATACCCTGCAACACTCTTGAGCTTCTATTTGAAATCAATTTTCGTAATTTTAAATGCCTTTATCGCTTTCATGTCAACGCTAGATGTCAACAACCCAAACAAAATCAATTTCATTCAATTAAATCTTTTTAGCCAATAACCTGCTGCTGCTGATTGCCTTTTCTACACAAAATTCTATCTTAATGACAAATTTCCCAACAGCTCCAACAACACAAACAGACCGACTATTTTTGTTAGAATAATGGCAAAAAATCTCTAATAACCACATAACGATTATAAGATTATACAAATCAACTAATGTACCATGGATAGATACCCTGCAGTAAAGAAGTCTTTAAGAATCTATTAAATTGAAAGAGCAGAACGAGTATGAGCATTAAGTATGTGTACAAGTGAGTGTGTGGCTGTGTGCATTTGTGTGCTTGTGTGCTACAACTCCTTATCCAAAATAAAGCAGCAACATACAAAACTGTCAAACAATGGCAACATATTGAACAATATTCAAACTGTTTTTTTTTTTGAAAGAAACAAAAAAAAATTTTCTCGAAATGCATGTACAAGCAGATACACACACACACACACTTTTTGACATCCTGCTATACTTTTTCAGAAAAAGAAAAATTTCAAAAAAAAAGGAAACTGCAATGAACAATGAACATATGAAGTGTACGACAAGTATGTGACGATTTTCCATAATGAATAATTGAAAACAATAGTAGAACATGAACATCATCATCTTTGACAACATAATGAAAACGATAGACAGTGGTATAGAGGGTAAAAAAAACCAGAACCAAAAATTAGTTTTCACTTTAAGATTACTAGCAGCTTCAAAGTCCTTGCTTAAAAGCTTTTATAAGCTTTAAAAGATCAACACCTATTTTGCAATATTTCTCAAATTGTTAAAATTTTATTTTAATCGGTATAAGTTTTCATTTCTCATTTTATATCTTATTGTTTAATACAACAAACCCCCGGTGCTAAAACAAAATAAAAAAAATAATAATAATGATGATGTTACTGCTTGAAAGGACCAGTCAGGTTGTTGGATTTAGTTCAACACAATGCATGTGTGTAAATGTAGCTGGTTTAAGTCTTTCATATGTAAGAGTATTAAGGATGTTTAGCAACATGTTTAATTTTTGTATTTTTTTTTTTTATTTTGCTTTCTCTACAACTGCCAAAACCCTGTCGTCGAGTACTTGAAAATGCTTAACTCTGTAGGTAGTGTCGTATGAAGTGCATGTACATACATACTTTATGCATATGTAAGTGTTTTAAAAATTATACTTACGACAAAAATGTGGTGTACGCCATCTAATGTTGATGCCTTTTTGCGAACAGGCATGTGAATAGGCTGCCACCGCTGTACAAAGACATTCACAGTCGCCACCTTGATCACAGGCACAGGTATCGAATATACAACGTTTCAAATACATTTCAACTGGCACTTCAGCATGACACTCCTGGAAATAAAAGCAACGGCAACAACAAAAGAAATAAATGGCAAAGTATTACAAAAAAAAAACTAAATTATAAAAAAACAAAAAAATTGAAGCAAATAACTAAGTAGAGAGTAGAAATGAAGAATTTTAATTACATTACAATCAAATGGTACCGTTATTATGTTCATACTACAAAAACGAGAGACTGTTCATACTCACACACACACACACACACAGAGAAGAGTGTTCACAATTCACAACAATAGAAATTCATAAAATAAGAATGAAATGTAAATGGAAATAAAATTATTCAATAAAACCATGAATATTAAATTTAAAATACGAGCAGCAAATACGTGAAGGAGGTGCAATTTAAATGCATTCTAATGACAACACTGGTTGCACGATAGGAAGGATATGCCAGGAAGGAACATTAATAATTGCTTGACATTAGCAGCATAATGGTTAGAGGATTATTATTTGAAAAAAAAAAAAAATAATAATAATAAAAGATCTTTATGAGTGCTAAATTAACAAGGCAACTAATTTAAGTCTAATAAAATATTTAAGAAGATTAGAGGTGATTAGGAACAGGACAGTTTAGCAGACGTGCTGGCGGTTAGAAGACAGACCATCAAATCAAATACAAAAAAAGTTAAACAAGGATACTATTTTGGAAGTCAGTATGTTGAAACAAACAGAAACTTATTTAAAAATAGTGGGGGAATTACTTTGTAATTCGAATTCGAAAGGAATTGTTTTCCAATTAAGCGATAAATCAGGCTTCTAATGAATATTTAATTTCAAACATTATGTAATTCCAAGTTAATAATTTAATTCAAATCGAAACATTGCGTAAAACTCTGAGAGTTATCAAAAATCTAAATTAAATGTTTATGCGATTAATTTTATTCGACTATTATTATTGGAATAATTTTATTCGATTAATATTAAGAGAATAATTTTATTTTAATTTAATTAAATAAACTTTAGAAATCAGTATTTTTTTTTTTTTTTGTTCGAATAGTTTTATGCAACGACATTTTAATCGAATAAACTTATTGAAAAATTCTTACTATTGGAAGGCAACTATGCTTTTTTTTATATTTGTCAAAACGGAATCTCATTGATTCCACTTGAAAGCTTGCGCGAAGCAGGCAGCCTCGTAAACCATTCTTTTTATTAAAAAAATTTTATTAAAATAATATTTATTGAAAAATGTGATTTGATTATTTGTGGGAATTATATTTGAAAAATTTTATTCGAATAATTTTATACGAATAATTTTATTCGAATAATTATATTCGAATAATTTTGTGTGTTTCAAGAAATTTTTAATGAAATAATATGCTGTATACGAAGATCTTTAAAAAAATACTAAATTACTTTCGAAAAAATATCACAAAATTTTAAATATAAAAAGTTGTAAAGCGTGAATTTAATATTTGAAATAAGAAACCTGACATTTTTTTTTCAGGCACAAGAATCAAAAACACCTTCTTCCATACCACCACCCTTATCGATAAGTCTATTTCTCTCTCCACTCCTCTCTGTCTCTCTCTCGGGCACACACACCGTTTACAAACACATAAATAAAAATCTTACCTTAAATAGATTGGATTTAAGTACGCCACATTTCAATTGTGCCCATGTTTCACGTTGTGGATGTTCTTTGCATGCATCGATGGGTTTTTTCGGCACTTCACAAAACTTTTGCACACGCCACGAATGACCGAATATTAATGGACTGGTTTCCAATGCTTGCGAGGGTGTTTGCATATCGTCCACGGCATTGTCATTGTAATTGCCGCACAAACCACTAACTTTATTTTTCCATTCATTGCCAAGTTTAACATAGACACGTGTGCCCTCATCCCATTTGATTTGCAAATGCAATGGTAAGACTTCGATAACAATAAATACACCAACTTTGTACACATGGAAGGCACCATGCGTCTTTGTATTGATGATGTCGCGTAATTCTATAAATGATAAAAGTTAGAAAGACACACAAAAAAAAATAAAATTCCTTAAGCCTACAAACTTACTATTCATAACAGATTTATTATTATCGCCCAGATAGGAAGAATCGCTGGTCAATGTTAAAGTATCTTGGACACTGCCCATAAGAGAAATCTCCAGTGACTTGGAACAAGTAACACCCATGGTGCCACACAAAACATTTTGTATGGTTATGGCAAAACCATCACCATTATTGGTGATACCCTTGGCCAAAACATAATCACAGGCACCTTGAAAATCAAAGTCATATTTGTCGAATGTTGTAAAATGAGAGTCGCCCCAAACAGAACACGTTGATTCACAGCCATTCGAGGAACATTTCCAATTACCAGCTTGACAAACACTAAACACACACACACATGGATAAATAAATGGTCGTTAGTTCATATGGGGGAATAAGAAGCAGGCAAAAAGAAAACAATCACGTTTTATATTGAATTTCATTTCAATTTACAATTGACCAAAATGGCAAAAAGATTTGCAATTCATTTTTTTCTGTATTTTTTTGCATTTTTTTTTGTTTTTTTTTTTTTCTGTTGTTAAACTCACCAGGTATTGCAGTCTTCCTTAATTTTTTCGCCATCATTATAGCTTTTGCCGCCATGATGACATGAACATTTCTCGGGCAACACACACATTTTCAAAGCGGTATCGTAAACATAATCCTGCATGCACTGGCAGCCAGGCACACACTCATCTAAATCCTGTTTGTAGTCATGCATATTTTTGCATGTTTTAGGCTCTTTGGCCACACACTTGGCGAATTCAGCATAAGGACGATTGGCGCATTCAGCTCTTAGTTCTGAGGAGGGTGGATGCTTAATGTCATCGCCTGCCTGGGCCTCTTCACAATCCCACACACCATTTAGGCAGGTGCATAAATCTAAATATTTTGAGCCGGGACGTACTTCTTTGTAGCCTGGTTTGAAGGTGATGCCATCGTACGTGCAATGACATTTACTTTGTGGCACACACTCATTATTTTCGTTCAAGTACTGGCCATTAGGACAATGACATCCTTCAACGCATTCGCGTTTGCAAGTTTTCTTATCAGCTAAATCTTCACAAGAGTGGGCACAACTGTCACCACACTCATCATATACCTGGCCAATGGGACACTTTATGGCTGCAAGGAGGAGCGGGGTTAAATAAATGTGAGCTAATCAATTTTCTAAAACTACTTACCGCATTCTTTGACCGCCATTCGCCAACCAGTTTTAATGCCCTGACGCATACACTCCGAGCCATAAGCTGATAATATGGGACAAAAACATTTCGATAAATCTCCCTCACAAGCACACACATCATACAAACAATCCTCGTAATATTGTTCAGGTTCCACCGTCCAATGACAATCTTGGAAAATATCTTCGGTTATCCAGGCACAGTATTTCTCTGCTTCGGCTTTTCTTTCCGGATGTGCTGTACAGGGATGAGGAGTCATGGGTGTTTGTGCCAAAAAGTCACACGTATCTTTGGTACGCCATTTATCAGCAAATGGTTCCACAGCAGTTTCTATATCCCCTTCCGGTGTTAGGAAATCATCTTGAGTATTTGAATTGAAAGTACCACAGAGACCGGCTGTGTTGTCGCGATAGCTGGGAGGAGCATCAATGTAAACACGAGAGACACCATCCCACCATACTTTAATACCTCCGGGGAATTCCACTGTTATGAAAGAAGAACTGGCATGACGTATGAGAACCTCACCAGCTCCCACAATTTTAGGAAACTTCAAAATCTCTTTGCCATTTATGTGGGTAGTCATGCCCTGTTCCAATTTAATGCTAGTGGGCACTCCATTGTTTTGCACAAAATTAATGGTAACTGATTTAGTGCAAGATGGATCTTCGGCGGCAGCAAATTTAAGATTTTCCGAAATCTCTCCTGAGCAGGCCACATTTTCAGCTTCCACTGACATTTCCGAAGTTTTCAGCAAATAATACGAACATTTGCCCATAAAATCAAAACGTTTGCCATCGAATGTTTGATAATGGGGATCACCAATGGCACCGCATCGGGCACTACACTTTTCATCCGTACACTTCCATTGGCCATTCTTACAAGTGCAAGTGTTACATTGTTTTTTGATTGTAACCTCAGGCTTAAATTCTTTGCCTCCCATTGTGCAGGGACATAATTCGGGATTAATGCAAACCTCTTTGTACTGTACAGTGCCCTCAGGGCAAAAACAGCCTTCATTACATTTTCCTTTAGTGGGAAAAACAGCTGATTCACAGGTAGGCTCCACATCTGGCCCGCAGGGTAGATAAACACGTCCATAATTGCAGCTAATGGCTATAAACAGAATTAACATAAGAAACATTTAGCCAACCAAAACTTGTCTACACTACTTACGACATATTTCCAAATTTCTCCAACCGTGCTCCAATTTGATACCTTTAAAGGCACACTCCTTGGCCAACATAGACAAGGCATCACAATTACAAGTTTCGGGATGTTCTTGATTGTTGCAATTGCAATAATCATCAACACAGTTCTTTAGTAAAGCCTCGAAATTAAAGTCTTTTATGCATTCTTCCAATTTTTCATTCGCCAACAAACGTTCACAAATATTCAACGCCTTGTTACGTTTTTCCGGTTCACAAGTCTTTGAATCAAATTCCAACTCAGCTGTATTCGTCATAACACACAAATCAGAAGAGTCTTCGACACGCCAAGAATCAGTAAAAGACTTGACAGTCTCTACCTTGATGCCTGTCTTGGTCATAAGATCATTTTTATAGTCACCATCCAAAGAGCCGCAAAGACCACCAACACGATTCCAGAGACCAGGACCAGCATGTACACCCAAATATTGATGACGATCCCAATCGATTTGTAGACCTATCGATTCCAAATCAATCTGAAGATGTTGTGCCACCGGTGCGACTTTCATGCCCATGACTTGTACGGGAATGGGTAGATTTTTCGTCGGTGTATACAGACGCACAGTGCCATCTAAAGAAAAGTAAAAAATTTTTTTTTTATTATTTCCTCTCAAGCAGCTCCTTCAAATCCTTCTTATCGCACTTACTTTGATTTTCGAAAGTATACAAAACCGATTGCCAATATATTTTTAAAGCATGTGCACAACCATAACCGGAGCCATATGGACAAGCTTTCATGGTGATATCAAAGGTGGCATCTTGTTTGTCATTAATCAGGGTATGCGAACAGGACAAAGGAGCTCTGCAAATTGCAATAAAGGCAATTAATAAAATATTTAAAAGAAGTTAAAGACAAAAGATCAACTAACTTGAAGACCAAACCATCAAAAGTCTTAATGTTGAAACCACCCCAAGTGGTACAAAAGGCAGGCTTGGGAGTTTGATCTAATATCACATCCACATTGCCTGTCATGTATAAAGAGTAACTGCTGGGCGATATGACCTCTTCAGAAGACCACATTTCCTGGAATACAAATAAATTGGAAGTTTATAAACACAGAATTCAACAAAAACAGAAGGAGAAGGATAGAGAGGAAGAACGGAAACAGAACAGGAAGGAAATATTTGGAAGAAGTTGTTCTTACTTACATTTCTCACATCATACTCTCTAAATTTCGCCAATATCGCAGCAATTCTTTCATGATCTGTCATATATTGATAACCATATGAACCGCCACCATGCATGGATATTTGTGTTTGCAGCTGAGTGTAGTGGGAGCTCTTAGAACCCTCACGTATGCTGTAACCAGCAGCTTTACAAGAAAATTAAAAAAATATTTCTGTTTAGGCTGCTGTTTTTTTTTTTTTTTTTTTTTTTTTTTTTGTTTAAATTCAAAATCACTTACGATAAATACACTTGGGCAAAGGAAAAGGCTGAAATTTTCCTTCACTATATTTACACTTGTACTCAATGTCCAAACGACCGTCCACCTGAAGGCCAGGCACTTCAGCGCATGCAAATGTACATTTGGCCAATTCACTGTCATACGAACATTTATAATTGCCATTGAAATGGGCTTTGGTAACATTACAAGCCGCTACACTATACTGGCAATGATCGCCACGATGTTGCATAGAGCACTGGCAGACATTAAAGGAAATACACTGCCCCCCATTTTGACAGGCAGGATCACAAATGGCTGTAAGGACATTAATAGTTTATTTTTGTTAAAGAAGAAATAATTTTTCATCAAACATTTTTTGTACTTACGTCCACAATCCGGTGGCTTGGAGAAACCAGATTTAGTATGAATCCATTGACCATTTTGACACTCTATATTGGTAATTGTACTGCCGTCGGGGAATTGGAAACCACGCATACACTCAGCATTGCAAATGCTAAATAAAAAGAAAAGGAAACATTTTGTTTATACTGAAGCTTGAGATTGTGTAGCGAACTACTCACTTATTAATACAAGTTATTTTGGAATTTTTGGGTATTGGCACTTTGGAAGCACACACTGTTTTCTTAAACTGACACAGGGGTCCTGAGAAATTCTCCGAACACTTGCAAATACCAGACTCAATACAAATGCCATTATTATGACAGGGTGGATTACATGAAGCCTGACATGGTGGCACTTCCAAATAAACCGAATCACGTACAATCCAATTGCGTTCAATGCACACCAATTTCAAAGAAGTTTTTCCATCGGGGAAACTAAACATGGGCGGACATGTTACTTCGCATTGATTATTTTGACAGGAATAGAGAACATTTGCTGGCAAGAGATAGGCAGGACATTTACCATACATTGGCAATTGTTTGCGAGCGGTTAATATAAAGTCCATTGTCCGTTTACTGGTAGTTTGGCTGAAAAGTTAATGAAAATAAAATTAAATTAAATTATTCTTACAGCAGTGGCATCTATAGAGAAAAAGCACATGGAGAAAGGAAAAAGTTTTAGAAAAATGAAAATTACATGAACAAATGTACAACTATTGATGAAAAAAAAAACTGCCCTGACAATGGGCCAAAAACATTTAATTTTCCTTTCCCATAAAAATGTCCTTTTTACAAAGATTCCATTAATTTTTGGTAGAAAAAAATGTACTTATTTCACAACTAAGCAAGTTTTTTGTCAGTAAAATTTTTGCTCAGAAATAATCACATACTTTGTCAGTATAATTTTGTACCAAAAACAATTGCATACTTTTAGGTGTTAGTTTTTTTTCTATCTCTTTGTGTCTCTGGAAAGTTAAAAATGATTAAATTTTTACCCTTGATTCAAAACATTTTGTAAATAATCATGTGTATTAATATTATTTCCTTGGTTTCCCCATCCATATTTGTGACCATAGTTGTGCCTAATTTAAAATTAAATATTATTTATTAGAGTTTCTTTCAGAATTTGATTCTAAGGTTTGTGAAACTTTGTTTGGGGAAAAAAATTTGTGATTTAAAATTCAAGTCAAAGGACTCCGTATAGCTTTGTCTAATTAAGTTCCTTTTAAATATTTGTTATAAAATTTTGCTGGCTTACTTACCAAAATAAGCCAACGACAAAATGCTATAAATTTCCTTTTTTAATATTTTTACACACCCTGTTTTAAAACCATATCCAGTATTTGAATTGCCATAACCGCCATAAGATCCATAGCCAGAGAATCCATAGCCACCAGATGAACCGTAGCCACCAGGAGAAGATCCATAGCCACGCGAAGTTCCATGTCCTCCAGCAGTTTTGAAACCGTAGCCACTGGAATAAAAATATATATTGAATGTCAACTGATAAGCTTGCTTAAGCAAAAACGAAATGAAGCCATAAAGAAAAAAGACTGGCTTAACCCAACCCAAATAATATTTGCTGAAAAATTATTTAAATAAAATAGTATGTAAAATTTATATCACTTACGTATTTGTATTCGTGTAATCAATTATTTCCGGCTTGGGCTCAGCTACAGGTTGGGGCTTTTTAAAGAAACCAAATATCGCACGTTCATCGCGTTCTTTGTCATTCGCCTCATCTAAAACTTCTAAGGGGCTGTATGAAAAAACAAAAAACAAAAAAAAAAAAGTTTTTGTAAATGTTTTCTATGCCTTAAAAAGTTTTATCATGATCTCTATCTGTATTAAAAACTGAAATAGTTTTTCAAACATCGACACTTTTTGAAACTGGGAGAAGACTCTTTCCGGATGGCTAAAAAAGTATTACTTAAGGGTTGGCATTACCATCGAAAACAATGCTGTAAATAGTAGAATAGCACAAGCTACAACAAATAATTATTTTATTAAAATTAATTTTCTGAATAAATTTAATCAATTTTGAATGGGCTTTGTTTTTGCTCCTGTCTATAAAGGACTTTTTCGCATAAACAATATAACAATATGAAGAGCAATTCATTCCTCTATATCGCTGTTTAAGAAAGGAGATTTTTAATGCAGGATCATTTTTTGTGATAAACCTTAAGACCACACCATTCAACGGATTTAGACAAAACTTATACCAAATTAGAAATAATTTATCACAGAAGTGAACGACAAAGGTTTCATTATTAAAAATTAAAGAAAATTTAAATCATTAGCATTAACTAATGCTGTAAATTTTTATAAGGACTTGATTATCATTAGAGAATATAATTTGTAGCATAGTTGTTTTTAAATTAAAAAATCAAACCAACACATTCCGGAGACTTTTAAAAAAAATGTTATAAAAATTTTCAGTAGAACAAATATCTTATTGAAGATTAAAATGAATATTTTCATTTAAGCGTTTTTAAGGAAAATTAAAATTTTCGCATTATTAAACGATTTTTCTATTGTTTTTTTTTAAATATTTGAGATAAGCTGTTAATCAGTCAACGCAAATTAATAAATAGGATGGTAAACGGTGTTTTTTATAGAGTGCCACACACAACTTTGAGTTGACATCACTGCTTTATTTGAGCACCCTTTTAATAGTTGATAGTTGCTTTTTGTTTAGTTTGTCTTGAAATTTCATTATGAATTGACTTACACCAGAGCAACGCGTGTAAATCAAAATAATTGTTCTATTCGTGAAACTCATCGTGCTACAATTGTTTTACTCAAAGAAACTTTTGATGAAAAAATAATTTCACGTAATGGCCCAATTAATTGGCCATTAAGCTCGTGTGATTTAAGCCCATTAGATTATTTTCTTTGGGTTTGTGTTTAGTCACTTGTCTACGTCGATAAACCACAAACAATTGAGTACCTGGAAATCAACATTCGAAGAGTTATTGGCAAAATACGGCCGCAACTGCTGCTAAAAGTTGTTGAAAATTGGTGTTCCAGATTGCGCCTTCTACGTGCCAGCCGTGGCGGCCACATGGCAGAAATCATATTTAAACATCAATTTCTTAAAATTTTCTTTCCAATAAAGCCCGTTTCATTGATATTAAAAATATATTTCCTGGTTTTATTATGATTTAAAGCTGTGTCACTCTATAAAAAACACCCTTTATAAAAAAAAAATTTCTAATGCAACTAAACATGACAGATATTTGCTAATCAGAACAACAGCAGCACCATCAAACTCAGCATTTAAATATATTAATATTTGTAAAATTCTCTTAAGTCAACTTAAGTGCTTTTGTCAAAATGTTTTAATCTAATATATAAAATTCTCGTGTCACGATGTTTGTTATCGATTTCTGTATTTCCGAAACGGCTCGACCGATTTTAATGAAATTTTTTATGCATATTTGGTAGGTATGAGAATAGGTTCTAAAGTATATTTTATATCGCTAGGGGCACGACGAGGGGAGGGAGGGTGCAATTTCTGTATTTACTAAACTATTGACCCAACAGATGGCGCTTTGTCCGCCTTATAATTATTTTTGTTGTTGAATGACAGATGGCGCTATGTCTGCTTCATGCAGGAGAATCATCGTCGCTCGTATTTCAAACAAAACAAAATTATTGTTTAATATTCATCGGTCATCGTCACACACTTACAATACATTCGTTTTTTTTATATGTATAACACCCAAAAAATGCACTAGAAATATTTTGTATGGCAAAACAACGTTTGTCGGCTCATCTAGTATTTTAAAAAAAAACAACAAATACTCTTTCTTCAATTGTAATTTCTTTTTAATAGATTTTATTACAATTAGAAAAAAATTTAAATTTTAATGAAAGCATTAGCATTAGTTATTAGTTGAAAGCTTGATCATTATAATTACTTAAAATAATGCCAATGAAAATTCCATGCCAATGAAAAAGTCCCATATTAAAAATTATTTATTTAATTTATTATTTATTGGCATAATTTAGGATTATCTCGTTCAAATTCATTCAAAAACAATTCAAATTTAAATTAAAAACTAAATTTTATTGAAATTTCAAGATTTTTCATAAGTTTTGAAAAAAAAAACGTTTATTTGTGTCCTTTCTTTGTCCTTAAAACTGCAATAAAATGTATTATTTTTTTGTTATCGTCGGTGCAACCAAAGATATGATAAATTTAAATTAAATAAATTTAATTTTATAAAAATCATTTTAAGGATTTCGAATTTAAATATAATTTTGAAATCCTTTTTGAAACACCAAACTGAACAAATTGAAACCATTTTGAAGAAAAAACGATTGTTTTTCTCTTCAACTTTTAATGTCCAGTTTGATTTCTTTCAAAGGATAATTAGAGGACTTTTATAAACAAAAAAAAAAAAAATTTTTTATAACAAAATATTAATATTTTGCTCCTTTTTTCTTTTCAGAATTATTTATGGCGGCGTTTTATCATCAAACGTAAGTAGAACAGTTATTTTTTTTTTCTCCACATTTTCATTAACGAACAATTTCAATTTCAAATTTTTAAAAATACATTAAAAGCAGTTTTTCATAATTATCCTTTATTTTAATTTCATTTTTAATGTTCGTTTGATGTTAAATATTTCCAACACGTTTAACGTTATAAAAATATCATTTTGTTCTGGTTGTTTTTGCTGTTGTTTTTATTTTCGCAATAAATTGAAATTTATGGCAAATTTTTTTTATTAAAAATAATTTCTTTTGGTAAATTTAAATTTATAATCCAAATAAAAAACAAGCACTAAAAAGCCAACTTACGCACACACACACACACACACTTTTGCACATACATATAAAAAGAGAAATATTTGAACACTCACTCTATTTCTTCAGGCTCTACAATATCGCCAATTTCTGCAGTGTTGGCAAAGACTGCAATTAGCAGGACTAACAAATAAAAATATAAATTAGCCATTTAATGCAAAAAAATAAATGGCAATTATCCTTGATGAGCAAAATTATAAATAATTTTTTTATTTATTGATGACTATTTTTGTTTTTTCGTTAGTTTTCAGTTTAAATTGGCATTTTTTTTTAAATTGTTAATTGATAATAGTTATTTTATGGTCACAGTTTGTTTTCGGATCCTTTAAGGATACCAGGATACAAAAAACGTAATCCTTCAGAATTTAGTATCCTTTTGAAATATTTTGTTCACTTGTTTTCATTTTCAACACTTTATTGCAAACACTTTTTCTTTAAAACGCACGACTTTAACGGAATCAATTTAAACACGAACTGTACCTTTTTAATAAAACTGTACGGCTTTTTATAGAAAAATTCAAGTGTGATTTTGAATTTTTGGATAAGCAAGATTTTTGAAAAAACATAGTTGTGTTTGCTTTTATCGCTTTTAATTGTGTTTTTGTTTTGTGTGGATTCTATTTTTTTTATTCAATTTTTCTGAGAAATTCAATGCTAGTGTGGACTGTGAATTGTTTTCTTATCAGAAATTTTAGTTTTTGAGCTTGAACTACATTTAATTAATTTCTTTGAGAAGAAGAAACAAAAAAAAATCCCACACTATTGGTTTGTTTTTTTTTGCAAAAATTTTTATCGCAAAACATTTTGTTCTGGTTTGAAACCCAAATAAGTTTTATTTTTTAATATTCGCAAACCTTTTTATCACAACTTCCTTTTTGTTTGTGTTAAATTTAAATTTAGAATTAAATTTAGAAATTAAAAATTTTTTACAAATACCTTGACATTTTTATGCAAAAATTTAACTGCAAAAATTATGTGATTATTAAAATTGAAAAAGACCTTCAAAGTCGCAAATAATATAAAAACTTTAGGGCATAAAATAATTTTCTAAAAACTCAAAATATAAATTTTAAAAGAAGTATATTTGAATTAAGTGCATTTAAAAATAGGTAAGTAAGAAAGAGAACGTTTTTTAAAAGTGTCTGTCTGTCTGTCTGTCTGTCTGTCTGTCTGTCTGTCTGTCTGTCTGTCTGTCTGTCTTAGAAAAATTCAATTTTTCTAAAAAAAATTCCTTTTTTAAAAAATCCACTTTTTAAATAAAATATATTTTTTCAGAAAAGTACCTTTTTTAAACAAAGTTTATTTTTAAAGTAACTTTTCAACAAAATGCCTTTTGAAGAATATGTATTAATTATTATTAAAAAATTATTTTTTTCAGAAAATTATCTCTAACAAAACAACTATCTTTTTAAAAAAATGTTCGTTTTTAAGAGCATAACCTCTTTTCAAATAAGTACCTTTTTAAGCAAAGCACCTTCTTAAGAAGTATAACTTTTAACAAAAGTACCCATTTTAAACAAAGTTTCCTTTTAAAAAAGTACCGTTTTTGAACTAAGTTGCATTTTAAAAGAGTACCTTTATTTCAATAAGTTCCTTTTTAACTACATCACCATTTTATTAAAGTACATTTTTTAAGCAAAGTACAATTTTAAGATAAGTACTTTTTACAAAAAGTACCTTTTAAAAAAAAGTACCTTATTAATAAAGTATACTTTTAAGAATAGTACCTTTTTATACAAAAAGATTTTTTTCAAGTACGTTTTTAACACAAATTTTGTTTTTAAGCATATTTTTAAGACTGTGAAGTACTTTTTAAAAAATTATTTTTTTCAGAAAATTAAATTCTTTTCAGCAAGTAACTTTTTGACACAAATTTCTTTTTAAGAAAAGAACCATTTTGCTTTTTTTAAGAACAGAATTTTTTATTAAAGTACTTTAATAAGCAAGAAGTGTACTTTTTACAAAAAGTACTTTCTTAAGAATTACATCTTTTTCAAAGTAAATTTTCAAGAATTGTAGCTTTTTAAAAAAGTAAATTTTTATTAATGTATATTTTTAGGCAAAATACATTTTTAAGAGAGTACTTTTTTAAAAAAAAAGTACCTTTTAAAGATAGATATATTTTTTATCAAAGTTAATTTTCAATAATAGTACATTTTTCAAAAAATTACCTTGCTCAAAAAAGTACCTTTTTAAGAAAAGTACCTGCTTAAGAAAAATACCTTATTTTATAAATTATCTACGTTTTTAAAACCAGCATATTTTAGCAGAAAACACTTTTTTGACAAAACGTGGCTTTAAAAGAAATCGTTTCAGAAAAATTCAATTATAGGAAATTTACCTAAAAAAATAAACTCTTCTTAACAAAACCATTTTTTCGAAAAAGTACCATTTAAAACAATTGTAGTACTTAAGAATTTTATCTCTTAAGAAATTTACCTTTTCAAGTGCATTTAATGTTGCCTTAATTTTGCCCCATTTAAAAGTTTTTATTTGAGCAACAAAAAAAAACAAAGAACTTCAAATTTATTTATTATTTTGTTTCCGGTCTTATCTCTGCACATTTAACAATTTGGTAAATTTCTGGTAAATTAAACAATTGCTGATGATTTGATTCAAATATTACATTTATTTGCAAGCCATTAACAATATTTGGTTGGTTTGATAGTTACAAAAACTAAATTTACCTTTTTGCATCGAAAATACCAAATTATATTCTATTTGATAGGATCTTTTTTTTTTTTATTATTTGAAATAGCAAAAAAAAAAGAAATATTCAATATGGATTACTTTTCATTTGAAAATGTTAAGCTGCTTGTATGGCATTTTGTCATTTCGATTTTATTCAAAATAGTTCAGACGCACATGTGTATGCAGGACGCAGCAGACTCAGCCCCAGCTGACACAAAAAAAAAGGATCTAAATTTAACCAGCAAAATTAAATCAAAAGTTATAAGTTGAACCACTTGAAAAGTATTAGCAGAATGATAATGGGAGGCTGTTGTGCTCAACGACAATAGTGATCTGCTGTGATCTGCTTCAGTGTTGACAGAAATAAAATAAATTTTTAAACTACTAATATGTTTATCAATAACCAAACAACTGATCTTGCTTCGGTTTTGTAAGATCATTCCAAATGATGAGGCAGGATTCAACCAACTCTTCTCTACTTTTTCATTTCATTTCCTTTTTTTTTTTTGTTTTTGCTGGGCATTAAGACACATTTACAAAATCAGTTTCAAAATGGGAAATATTTTGTTCTCTTCAAACTACAAACCAAAATAATTCCAAAGAATTTACAAATGAACACAAAATGCTGTTTAAGGCTGTAAAAAAAGTCTACATAAACAAATTGTTTTTGTAAATTTAAATCTAAAATGTTCAAATTTTGTGTTTTAAATACGGATGTACGTACCTCTTTTACTTCAAAAATAAAATAAAATTATCCAACAGTATTAGTTGTAATAGACTCGATAGAGAGAGAGAGATTTTGTTGTAAAGTTTGTTATATTATTTTTCCGAAAAATATTTACCATTAACGTTTTTGTGTACCAACAAGGACAAATTTTTAAACTTGAATTATTTGCTTTAGAAAATTGTCAGTTCTTTGCTTAAATAAAAATTTAACAAAAAAAAATCCCATTATAGAATGGGGAATAATTAGACAAAGATAAACAAAAAGAGAGAACTTTAATAATTTGAATATATTTTGTATTATGATATGAACTATTAGGCAAGAGGGTTTTTGTGATGGACTTTCTGCATCAATCACACAACCGATTTTGGCAAAACTTATACACAAGTAAAGATTATTTTTCACAGAAATTAACGAGATATTGTGAATTATTGTCGGTTCAGTATTTTGGCAGCTATAAGCTTTTGAAGTTGCTACTAATAAAGGGTGTTTTTTATAGAGTGACACAGTGTTTAAATCATAAAAAACAAGAAAATATATTTTTAATATCAATGAAATGGGCTTTATTGGAAAGAAGATTTGTGAAATTAATGTTTGAATATGATTTTTGCCATGCGGCGGCCACGGGGGTTAAATCACACGAGCTTGGCGGCCAATTAATTGGGCCATTATTTCTTCATCAAAAGTTTCTTTGAGTAAATCAATTGTAGCGCTTGCTGCACAATGTATTTGAAGAATATAACAATTATTTTGATTAAAAATTTTAACACTTTGCACGCGTTGCTCTGGTGTAAGTCGATTCATAATTAAATTTCAAAGCAAACTAAACAAAAAGCAACTATCAACTGTTAAATGGATGCTCAAATAAAGCAGTGATGCCAACTCAAAGTTGTGACACTCTATAAAAAACACCCTCTACATTACTCATGCATGTAAGCGGCAACGAGAGTAACAAAAACATCTCGAATATTTTACTGACGCTCCTAAAAGTATGCATGTTTTTTATTGCAATCCAGAGAAAAAAGATTAGTTGTGGCAACCGAATTTGTTGCCAACCGAATTGTGGCAGTTGCACTAACTGTTATAGAATTCAGTTGCTACAACTACAATTTTCGTGTAGTACCACTGAATTTTAGGTTGCGATAACCGATAAAATTGGTCAACTCCATGGCATAGTTGGCATAGTTGATTTTTATTGATTATTGGTACATCTCCTTAGACAACGCACTCATATGAGTACAGTCGAATTCGGTTAAGCGAAATTGTAACATTACAAGTCGCTAGTAAATTAATAGTTTAAAAAATATTTTAAATTAGAGTATTTTCAACAGGTATTCGTTCAAGCGAATTTTATTTTAAGCGACTAAAAGAGCTTTTAAATTGATCCAAAATAATATATATAGGAATATTTTTTTTTTCAAATAATCGATTTTTTTATTAAACAGCGTGCTTTTATCCGAATTCGACTGTATTTTAAAATCGACAAATATTGAGTTAGAATTTATTTTACTATAATTGGTTATATATATATATATATATATTGATTCCTATGGTTCCAAGTTGGATAATTGGTTATGCCAACCAAATAATCGGATAGGAGTATCAACCAAATTATATTCATTACCAATTATTCAGTTATGCTTTTAGCATTTAGTAACTGCAAAAGAATGCATTAGATTGGTCCAACCAATTTAAGAGTTATCACAACTGTATGTTGGTTACAATTTTGATATTATGGTTAAGATCATGGAAGATTGGTTGGATCTATAGAATAACGGTAGTGTTAACAGATATATATTCTATACAATTAATATTCTCTTGACACAACCAAGATCCCAGCAATATTTTTTCTGGTTGAAGCTATAATTAAAGTTAATAGAAGAATTTACTGGTAATTCGATTTTGAAACTAAATTTTCGTTGTTCATTTTCTAAAGACTTAAATTTAGGAGTTGCTACCAATTTTGATCATATTTGATCATTGTAACTCTTGGCTAGTTGTCCGAAAAACCAAGAAAATTTTCTTTGAAACATTAGAAAAAAACCTAAATGATTGAAAACAACCATTCTCGGATTTTTTTTTATTATAAAAACGATTTTTTTTTTCTTAGAAAAGATAGAGAGAAATTAATTTAATTTTACTAAGATTTCAAATTTAAAATAGGCTTTTCTTAATAAATTTTTCTTTTAATTTATTTAAATAGTTTCTTTTTAGAAAACCCACACACTTAACCACTCTGATTATGCAAATTTATCAAGGAATTTCATAGTGAAATTGTTGTTATTATTGGCAAATAAAAATTTAAAACGATAAAAACTATTACGCTATTAATATTCAAAAAAAAGTAAGCTGCTGTTTCCAAATTACAGACAATTGATTCGAGTGTGAAGTAGATATGAAAAGTACTCCGCTTTTTTTTTATTAATTTCCATACAAATTTTTAAACTCAAATAAATTACCAATTCGGGGAGCAAGTTATAAAAAAAAATTCTTTGTAAACAGAAATTTTAAGAAAAATCTAAATATTTCTATGTGTGCGAGAAAATATTTTTAAGAAAAAATATGTCATGAGAGATTTTGAAAAGTTTTTAAATTATTTTTGCTACTTTCTGCTGCGTTAAAAAAACGTGAAAAGTGCGAGAATTTTATTTTTAGGGAAACATTTTTTTTAATTATTAAGAAATTATTCAAAAGTTAAAATTTTTTATTCATTGTTTGAACTCAAATGCACTCATATCAATCGTGCGTCATGTAGAAACAGCACCCAAATAGAAATATTAAACAAATAATTAAAAAAAAAAATCTAAAAAAAACATGTGCTGGTCACACTTAACCTTTTCAATGAAACACAATTTAATGATAACAAAAAGTTTAAGTAACCCTGAGATATAAACAATACTAAACATACTTAATCTTACATACATATTTAATATTCTTTGGAAACTAGAAATAAAATTATGCAAAACACAAATCATGAATATAAAAAACCCCTTGAACTTGAATTACTAATAAATAAAAATATATAAGAAAATAAACAAATAAAAAAACCAAAAGATTAAAAAGTTTTTCACCTTCAAAGAAATTTAAACAATAAGTAAAATTAGGAAGTAAAAAAATTCACTCACATATTAAATTATGAAATTTTCATATTAAAACTACGTCTCTAATTTCATTTAAAACGAAATTTCCATAATATTTTTAATGAAAAAAAGTCCACACAGATTTTTTTTCTTACATTGCAAACGTTACTCTAGAAAAAGAAAACTTAAAGAAATCTTTTAGGGAAAAACTTTTCTTTGTGTTTCTTCTTGTTTTTGTTCTTTGTTTCTTTCCCCGCCCCCTCCTAACCATATAAATAAATTATGTAGTGAAGTGTAGTATACATTTCACAAAATGTTCTTCAACAAATTATTCATTTTAGAAAAAGAAATTAAGAAGTTGAGCAGAGAACAGAGAACAAAACAGAAAAAAAACATGAAATGCGAAAAAGGAAAGAAAAATCTTTAGCAAACTTTAGATATAAATGTATGAGCAAAGAGAGTACGTGTCAGTAAAACTTGTCTTACTAATATGCAAAATAATGTCATAATTAAGGATTTACATTTTACAACGCATCACTAGCTAACAAATACACTCACACGGCTGGCTGCGGCTAGCAGAGGCAGGCCCATATTAATAGTCAAGAAAGGATTAAAAGTTGAAGGAAAAATTTAACTGAAACACGTTTAAAAAGATCTTTGGAAAAAAATCTCTTGAAAGATCGCTGGATCATATTTTATTTTTTTTTCCAGTGTCACTCGCTCTGTTTTATCATAAATTACCACTCATTTTCCATTTCCTCTTGGTTTTTTTTTTCTCTTTTTTTTGGCAAATGAAAAACTTTTTAACATGCCTTAATAGTCAAAGCTTTTTAAAGTTCATTTGTGTTGAACACAAGAGGATCTGGGGTTGTAAACTAACAACAAACATCCACAACCACTATTTATCCTACAAGTATACAACTAGCGGCAATCACACGCACTCAAACAGTCATAGAGACTCGCACACACGCGAGCACACTAACACGAAAAACTCTCTATAAGTGTGGGTGGCTTTATGAAAAACAAAGAGTACAAAAATTATAGAAAAGAAAATATTAAGAAAAGTATGGAGTATATAACAAGTTTATGAAGCACAAGTGGTTAAATCAGCAGTTGTAGTTTTAGCAGCAGCACAAGTAGCAGCATATCAATCACATGCTACAACAGCAACAATAACAACAATAACAACTACCAAAACGACAGCAATTGCATGAACAAAAAAAAAAAATTCGAAGTGTGCAAAACTTATTTAAGTCCCTTTTCTTATAATTCTTCTTTTCTTTTTTTTTTTTGGTGCATATTAAGAGCGCAAGAAATGACACTGCAGGCATGAATACTAATTTAGCGCTGCATCACATTAACAACATCCGCTCAAAGTAATACAATCTAAAATCTTCTTTATCAAACAAAAAAAAAACAAAAAAAACACAACTAAATCTACAGCTTTTCGACTATGCTTTGCAAGAAAAGAAAAAAATTATCAAATATTTCATAATAAAGTAGAAAATTTTATAATATTTCTTGCAAAAGAAATTTTTTAAATACGAAATTAATTAAAACTTTAATCCTTTAAAACTGTGAGTGCTAAATTTTTTTTTTGGTATCTGTTAAAAACAAGCACCTAAAAGAGATAATTTAGTTTAAATGTGCGTAATACCGCCTACTTTTTCAATCCCCCAAAATTTCATTGTACGAAGAGCTAAATTTACTTAAAAAGTTGCACTAGCATCGCTTAAATAGAAAGATATGTATGTTGTATGGGCGTGGCACTGCCCATTTTTCTAATTGCAAAAATTATACTATCAGAGCAAAGATGTGTAAGAAGTCTTATGAAAATATATGTAGTTTATATGAGAATCGCATTGCCGAAGACAATTGTATTGAAACAAAATTATATCTCATGAGAGAAAAATTGTTAATTCGTCTTAACGACGACTTTGCTAAAATAAAAATTCGTGCTTCTCGATCAATAGCATCTTATAACAGAAAAATTTCTTAAAAAATATTACAAATTATGGATCTTTTTTTACAATAATTAAAATATTCTATTGCATGAGTAAAAGAATCTTAAAGAAATTTTTTTGAATCGAAAAGTTTTTGTATATTTTTATATGTATAGCAAAAATTGATTTTTTACCGAGAAAATTAAAAAAAAAAATATGTCATATGAGAAAAATTTTAGCCCATTTTTATTTAAAAATTTTGTTACTGACAAGCAACTTATTTTTATTATTGTATTAAATCTAAACGGAATAGATATAAATCGGAAATATGGATGCCTCCGTGGCAATGCCAGTGTTTGCGGGATCGAACCTGGGTTTTTTCTGCAGTGAAGCTAATCGTTTCGTGGATTGTGTTTGTGTTTTCACAAATTCTGAAGATAAAACCATGTGATGCTGATGTTACAAAGGCCAGTACATAAAATAAGTTCTAATGAAAAGTGGGCTCTATTTTTTTTTTTTTTTTTAATGTATATCCCTTGAGATAGAAAGAAGATTTTCTTAAGATTTTCGTGAGAAATCCCATTGTCTGCTCCTACTACTTTAGCAATTAAGTTTACAAAGGAAATGCAATTTTGATTTTTTTTTTCCAAAATTATTTGTCTCTTACCCGGAATTTTGTAATTTAAATATCTCATGACTGCGAAATTTTAAAGCAAAAGTACCATAACCCTTTCTCTAAGTTCTGGCACAATGTATTGCACAAGTAGGGGCCATTCCGTAAGTGCTGGTTCTAGAAAACAAAATCTTTTAAAAAAACTCTCATATCAAAGCGATAAATTTTTATTGAAAATATATATATCATATGATATAATCATTTTAGACATAAAATTGCAATAGCATCGTCAAAAGAAATTCTTTAGGTACATATAAATTTTCGTGGGAAAATACTATCTAAAAAAAATATCTCGTGAGAGAAATTATCTTTCGAAGCAGTGAGAAAAAAGTTCTAGGGCTAAAAAATTTAATTTTCATATTAAAATTGATGTCGTTGTTATTATGTCATACTGTCGATTGTAAAAAATTTTTATATTTAGTTTCGTTACCTGTCGCACTGGGTTAAATTTTTAACTCTTCATTCATACATAAGGCTCGTTTTTTTTCTAAAAACTGCGTACTGCTTTTCTCCCTCAAAATACTGTTTTTCGATATATAATAGAAATAAAAACGGCGAACAGCGAATTCATGCAATAATATTGTTTATTTCAAAAATAAGCATTCTCCTCGAGAATGTTTCGATTGAGGATCGGTGGGTGGAGATATTTTTTCATCTCAATAACGCCGATTGCGAATTCAAAAAAATGGCCACGATCGTTGAATATATTTTATATTTGCCAGGAACTTCAGCATCAGTGTAACGAATCTTCTCTGCAGTGAACAAAACTGGGACGTCAGATAAAACCCGATTAGATGTGCAAACATTGAAGGCGATTCTGACCGTCAAATGTAATTTGAAGTACAAATGCTTTGATTTCTACAATTACCTCAAAACGAAGCCGGCATTGCTTATTCAAATTGCTTCAAACGTCAAATCCAAAACAACAAAAGCTGATTTTGATGGAAATGATTCAGATGATGGAAATGATTGTTAATTTTTTTTTTATATATTGAATAAAATATATACTGCGAAAAGCACTGTTTTTCCAAATCGATTTACTGCTTTTTTAAAAAATTTCAGTGAAATGTACTGTTTTTGGTTCAAAAAAATATACGATCGTTATTCATACATGATAGAAAACTTACTACGGTAAACCCTTGAATTTGAGCTTCTGTGAATACACTGATTTTGTATTAACAGTAGCGATGTTGACATTCGGCACTAGGCAGGCGAAATATGGCAACAAAAACTCACTCATTCAGCAGTTTTACCTCAGAGAAACTTTTGAGAAAGATAATATTTGATTGTTTTCGAACTAAAGTGTCTCATGAGATAGAAATTTTAGGCCAGAATTTAAGCTGCAAAAGAAAATTTTCTCAAATTACCAATTCAGGGGAGAAGAAAAATTTCTTTGTAAACAGACTTTTTACCTAAAATATATATTTTTCTGTGTGCGAGAAAATATTTTTAAGAAAAAATATGTCATGATAGAAATTAAAAAATTTTTAAATTATTTTCGACAGTTTCTGCTATTTATAATTATATATATATTTAAAATTTATATAGTTTAATAAAACATTACATTTTCATTGTAAAATTAAAAATATTTTTTTTTTATAAATTACTAAAAAAAATTCATTAAAGCGCGAGAATTTTATTTTTAGAGAAACATTAGTTTTGTTATTAAGAAATTTTTCAAAAGTTGTTAATTTTTTTATTCCTTGTTTGAATTCAAATGCAATTTTTCTAACAGCCATGTTTATAACCTTGAAAATGTTTAGCATTTTTCCATAAATCCTTAAATTACTTGAAGCCAGCCTCCTCTAGAGCGTATCATTATTATTAATTGATTTGAATTCAATTAAAACATAAAAAAAGCGCTGTATTTTTTTACACCAAATGTAAATTTCGTAACTATTTGATTAAATCTGTTTCTCTAACAAGTTTCTATGTGGGAAAACAAACCTACTTTCAAATGATTTCATTTCTGTGTTAACTTTTTACACAAATTGATTTTTTTTTTTGTGATTTTTTAAAAAGCCAAAAAAAAATTATATACTAAATATTCATACAATTTCAGTTTGAAATAAAATTGAAATTAATTCACGTGAAAAGAACTAAATATGCAGCCACTACAAACTAAATATATTTTGACATTTGCCTGTCATTTTCATTATTTAAACATAACAATTTGAATAGACATTTGAAAACTACAAAACCAACAAGAAGAACAGCAAAAAAAAACACACTGACTTTTTTATTATTTGATTTGTAGTTTATTTGCGAGACGAAGCGCAAAAAAGCCAGTAAAACAAATAGAATAGTATATTTTAAATAGTAACCAGTGTTGCCACTTCCAAAAAATTTATGTAACCAAAAACTTACCAAACGAGAAAAAAAATAACCAAATTTTTTTTTTATTATTTTTTTAAATAATATATAGTATTAAATATATTTACATGTTTAAAATTAATTTTTTTTTTTTTATTATTTTTTTAAATATTTAATTTAATTAGAAACATAACAAGTGCTAGTTCAGCTTGGTATACTTGTTTAGCAAGATTTCCTTTTTCAGCATTTACAAAAGAATTTATTTTGATTTGGTTTTTTTTCCTTTCCACATTTTGTATGTGAATACGTATTGATGCATGTTTCCTTAAATAACTTACGTGATTGCACAATTTCTTATCACAAGCTGTACAATACCCACTCCCATCTTTATTTATTAGCCAAGGAAATTCCTGCAGCCATGCAGCCCGAAACTTTCTTTTAGGGTTGTTTTTATTTTCACTGAATTGGAAATATTTTTTTTATACCAAAAATTTATGAAAAATTAAAGTATTGTTTTTACCTCCTTTCATTTTCGCTTTCAGATGATAATTCTTCGGTTCCATTACTTGCAGTCTTCTTCAATAAAAACCTAAAAAGAAGTTAAAAATTATTACTGAATTTAAAAAGATTCAAATATGAAAAAATACTAATACTTATTTATCCATTGTGCATTTGTTTAATTATATGTTTTTTCTAACATTTGCCAATTCACAGTAACTTTTTCTTTGATAAAATGCCGGCAATCAAAGTAGACATGCTGTGCAGACATGTATATTTAAGTAACGCAAAGTTGGTTATTAAGTAAAATGAACAGACATGCATATTTTGGTAACGCAGAGTTGGTTATTAAGTAAAATGAACTACATACTTTTGTAAAATTTTACAGTGTCATCAAAACAACGTAATAAAAAACGTTTTATTAAATTAGTTAGATAAAAAACATTCATATTTTTGATTTCCAAAAAAGTTACCAAAATGAAAAAAAAGTTCACATCTCCACATTGGAAAAAAATATTACCATTTTTGGTTAAAAATAACCAAAACGGCAACACTGATAGTAACTTATCATAGAGCCAGTGATTCAGATGTTTGTTGTGTTTTTTTCTTTTTTTTTTTTTTTGTAATATTTTTTTCTGCTCCACCTACAATCAGACAAGCTCGTTCTACCGTTGAATGGATGATGGTGACGAGCCACAAACAGTTGCTAGATTAACTGACAGTCAAACAATAGACATGTATTTACACACACAGAAACACACATACATACATCCATACATATAATGAGTGGTAGAAAATAATTTTTTGAAGGCATTCAGGCCGACCAATGTTTTTTTTCAGTTGTTTTTTTGTTCATTTGAGAATTGTTGTTGCTGCTGGTTATTTTAACTAGAATAGAGATACTCTTCATGCACAATGAAATGGCAGACAATGTACAAATGTCAACAACATAAAAACGTTTTCAGTTAACTCAACTGACACAGTGAATGAAAATATTATAAAATACGAACACACACACGCAACACGAAAAGTCTTCTGGCGATTGCTATGGATTTAAACAAACTTTGAAAGGATCAGGATTGCAAAAGAGTTTAAAAATATCAAAAATTCCAACAACAAAAATTTTATTAATGAGCGATAAATTGTAATAACTTACAGATGTCCTTTAAATTAAAAGTCTCTCTCTATCTCTCTCTCTCTGTGCAACTGATCTTGCAGTTAAGAATCGTAAGCTTTGTAAACTCTCTACTTTTTAATTTTCTCTTATTTACTTGAAATTTAAGAAAACTTTAAAGTCGGCCTTCTTTTCTCATACATAAATGTGAGTGCCTGTAATAGAAAATGTTTGCATGTGTTTGAATATTGTAGATCTGTATGGGATGTTTTGTTGTTGTTGCCAGTGATAGTGGCGTTTCATTTCAATTTTATTTTCTTTTTCAATTTTTTTTTTTTTTCAATTTCAATTCTGAGTTTGATGTTTAAATTGTATGGCTGTAAATAAGAACAATAACATCAGTAGCAACAGCAACAACAATTAAAGTAACAATAATAACAACAACAATGATTGTAAATTTATATAGAGGAAAAGATGCAAATAAAAACACAGGCTGCATTTGAATTATAACGGAAACGGAAATGAGTTCACACAAAAAAAATCAAAAATAATAAAAGAAAACACGTCCTAACACAAACACCCACACACAAACACACACACACATACATGAACTCTCATACACAAATCAGCAAATTGGAAGCATTTAAAAGGCCAACAGTTCTCTGGCTTTGCTAGGAAAAGAGTACAGAGCGTTTTTACTATTTAAATGCAACATAAACTCAAAATCAAGGAAAATGTTGCAAAACAGAAGAAAAACCAAACAGAAAGAAAAAAGAAATTTAAAAAAAAAAACAAAATATCTGTATGAATAAATGATGCAAATGTAAAATTGGGTTATAAATATTTTTAGCCTTTGATTGCTACAAATTAAAGGAAATTTGAAAATCAATAAAGATGGTGAAGATATGAAGCAAAAACAACAACAACAACAACAGCAATAAAATGAAATGCAAATAAACAAACAAATAAATGAAATAGACAAGTAAAAAGGAAATTGCAGAAATTAGTGATAAAAATAACAAGAAAATATTTGATTAATTTAGATTTGACGAAGAAAAAAAAACATAGAAGAAAAACAGTTGACTAAAAAATTTAAACTAAAAAAAATTTTCAGGCATTCTATTCTCTTTTGTTTTTGTGTTGTAACACAAGCAAATCAGACAAATTGGAATATTTATTTAAAGCAATTGCTGAAAGAGAAAAATTCCAAACAATTAAAAAAGTTTTTGTTCAGATTTATTTCATGTTAAATTTTAAGAAATCGAAAACACTTTAAACAATTTCGAAAAAGAAATTTTATGCACACCGAAAACAGAAAACACAAGAATTAATTAAACAACACCTCCAGATCGCTTAAAATATTCATTACAAATTAAAAATGTAAATGAAAGTTTTGAAAAATTAAAGTTTTTAAAATGATACTTTTTAAAACAATGTCGCATTCTTAGCTAAACTATTGAAGATTTCTGGCATTTAAAATTTTTTTTAATTTTATGCTGCCTTCAATTCTCTTCTAAATTAAATTCAATTAAAGTAATTGCTGATTTTTTAAAAAAAATATTAATTGAAAATAAATGATTTATTGAAAAACTATTGAAGATTTCTTGCATGTAAAAATTTTTAAATTTTATGCAGCCTTAATTTCTATTCAAAAATAAATTCAATTAAAATAAAAATTAATATTTATTTACCAAAACAAACAGTTAATTGGAATAAATTAGGCAATAATTTTTTTATGAACTTTATTAAGTGTTTAGCAAAATTAAATTAAAATTCTTTAAATGCCAAAAAGAAATTTTCTTAATTAAAGATTTCAGAGTTAGATTTATTAATTAATCAGTCTACTTAATACCAGAGGCGCTGCTGCACTACTCCACAAACTAACAAATTGAATTCAATTAAGTTTACTTCCAGACTTTTAACGCTTCAGTCTTTCCCACACACCAGCAATACAATTACAATTAGTTCATTACACATCACTTTAGATTTCACACTACACGGCTGAATAGAATAAACGTTGTTTTAAAAAATTAAACTAAACCTAGTGAGTATTCATGTATAAAGGTTTAGTTGCTTCTGCCAAAAACAACGTTTGTTCTATTCAGCCGTGTAAATGAAATCTAAAGTGATATTTACATATTAAATTTTTCCTTTGTTGCTTGAAATATGTTAACAATGTCTAATATTTCTTTGATTGAAAAATTTCTTTAGTTTTAATGAATAAAATTCAACCCAAGTAATTGGAAAAATATTAAAGAAATTTTGTAAAAAATTTATCTTCAAATTAAAATTCTGAATTTATCATAAAATTACGCAGATAACTTTGTTTTCAATTAAAAAAAAAAACCAATCTGTTTCCCATTATTTTTATACGCATTCATAAATGTACGAAAAGTTTAATTAAATTACAGCAAACAAATTATACAAAATGAAGAAATTATTTAAAACCTTAAAAGAGCGTGTTTGTGTTTGTGTGTGAGCTTAAATGTTAAGGTACTTACAGTTTGGTTTTTTTTGTTTTTTTTTTTGTTTGCTCTCTCAACAAAAGAAAATTAATTTTCATAGATGATACTCGTCGCTGTATTAAATAAATAAATTCAGTTTCATTCATAGCCTTGATGATGAACAACAAAAACACTTTATACTCGTATGTACGTTGGCCAGCATCCAGTATATTCAATTTCAATTAATGCTTAACATTATATAGAAATGCAAATCTACAAAATGTATGCATGTGTTTATATCTCTTAAATACTATTAATTTTCACACACACAGTCACACACTTCTGCAGATGGAAAAACAAACTTGTGTATTAAATTGTTTTATATTTATTTTATTATAGACATCCATACATAAACATGTTTGTATGTGAATAAACAGGTACTTGTCTACTATAGTTGCTGGTATGAGTTCTTGTGTGGGTGTGTGTGGGTTTTTTAGCCTAAAGCCTTTTAAGTATTTTACAATTTATTTCGCATATAAATTGCCACTCACATGTTAACGAAATAAACAAAACGAAAAAATATATTTCAAAATAGAACAAAACAACAAACGTGAAATAAATATATAGAAAATTTTCATATATCCTCTCTGCAGCTTGTAGTTATACACAGCCTCAGATAAATAAGCCGGCTAACATACAAACACACACACACACATTCACATGTCCATACATACATACCTACATCTATAGCCTGATCTTATATGATATGTAAAAATTGGTATTTTTACATCTAGTAGCTGTTGATGTCGTTTTTACTATAAACGTTCAAAATTTAAATGCAACTTGTGCAATTTGAGTGGCAGGCAGTGTGCCAAGGATTTTTTTACACATACTGTTTGCAATCTGTGTTGGCGATAGAAAAAGGGTAGAGCAAAAATTAATGTTATATTTGCATTTTCAAAGAGTACAGCTGAATACAATACATAACGAAGCTAAATAGTCAAATGGTTCAGCTAAACTTATGTAACAATCAATAATCAATTCAATAAAATTACAAAATTTCTCTGCTGAATATGCACTTGAAATAGCTGACTTCTATAATAGAAATGCTAAAATTATTTCTACATAGTGCTTTAATTTTCCCCTACCATTTTAATTAGTTTTATTTTAATATAAAAATGTATGCAGGTGAAACAATAAATACCCTAGCTGGATTTCAAATATTTCGGCTGAATATAAATTAAGTGCAGCTGAATTTGCAAAATTACGAATCTGCAAACAATTTTCAAACATCCTTTTTCTATTTTAAACAAAATATGAAAAATATGCAGCTGAATATAGAAAAAAAAATTGGCTGAATTTCAAATATATCTGCTAAATATTAATTTATTGCAGCGGAATTGAAAAATTGGTAAACTGCAAAATCTACTTCCATTTTTCAATAATATTTTTTGGTCAAATATTAAAAATATACAGCTCAATAAATAAATATCCTAACTTGTTTTCAAATATCTCGGCTGAATATAAATTAAGTGCAGCTGAATTTGCAAAATTACTAACCTGCAAACAATTTTCAAACATCCTTTTTCTATTTTAAACAAAATATGAAAAATATGCAGCTGAATATAGAAAGAAAACTTGTCTGAATTTCAAATATATCTGCTGAATATTAATTTATTGCAGCGGAATTGAAAAATTGGTAAACTGAAAAATATACTTCCATTTTTCAATAATATTTTTTGGTCAAATATTAAAAATATACAGCTCAATAAATAAATACCCTAACATGTTTTCAACTATCTCTGCTGAATATGAATATGTTGCTGCTGAATTGACAAACAAGTAAACTGCAAATAATTTTCAAATTAAATATGTAAAATATGCAGCTGAATATATAGATGCATTGGCTGAATATCAGATATATCTGCTGAATATAAATTTAATGAAACTGAGTTGCAAAACAAATAAGGTGAAAATTATTTTCAAGCTTTCCTTGCTTATTTTATACAATGCCGTTTGGTTAAATGTGAAAACTATGCAGCTGAAATTCAAATATATCTGCTGAATATAAATTTGATACAGCTGAATAGCTGAATAAAGTAGGCTGAAAAAATTTTAAATTTTCTTAACTTATGAAAACTAGATTTTCTTATGAGATATGAAAAATATGCAGCTGAATAGTTTATACCTTAGATGAATTACAAACACCTTTGCACAATACGTATTTGATGCATTTTAAAAACAAAAGAAGCAGACCGAAAATAATTTTTTGTAAAATAAAGGAAATATGCAGCGGAATAGATTACACCTCAGCTAAGTTGTTAATGCCTCTGCTGAATATGATTTTCATTCAGCAAGCAATTTCGCAACTTTCTTTCGCTATTATAGCTAAAAGTTCTTTGTAAAATATGAAAGACATGAAGCTGCTAAAAAAACAGTCTATGTAAATTTCAAAATACCTTGCTGAATAGGAATACAATACAGCTGAATTCTAATAGAAGAATTCTAAAATTATTTCAATAAAATGAAGATAACTTTGAACTTAATTATGACACTAATAACACATACATTATTGCTTTATAGAGAATTAAAAAAAAAAATTTCCAGCTGAATTGCTAAACGATCTAGCTGAATTTAATATACATATTTATAATAAATTTGTCAATATATATCAAAAATTAGTTATGTGGGCAAATCCTGTGATATGAACGTTACATTCGTACGCGTTTTCGGATTGAAATATAACAATTTTTTGGTCTTCAAGTTATACACAGTGTTGTAGTGGGATTTGAGTGTACTTTCGAATGTGATCAAAATATTTTTTTAACAGGTATAAGTTGCGAAATATTTGATCTCAAAGTATTGCTACGCACGCTACAAAATATGGAAGTAGCTTTGAAGGTTGAGGTATGTTTTCGTAATTTTTAGCAAATTTTGCATAATAAATCAGAAAAATGAAATACAGCCAAAAAATTTTGTAGTTTTTTATCAATGTCCGTGAACCCAACGTTACGCACGCTACATTTTTTCCACTACTATATAAATAAGTCATGTTTACATCTTCGTCAACCGTATTTTTTGTTTGAGCTACCTCCTCCTCTTTCAAATATCGAAAAAATTTTTTTTAATTATAAAATTATATATCTAGTCTAATATTCCATAAAAAAAACATAAAAAATAAGTTGGATAAATTTCAAAAAATTTTGGTTGGTGAACTGTTTCTGGGATTTGCCCATATGCTAAATATTTGTTTAAATATTTCGTAAGCAGTATTGAAATGCAATGCAAGTTGCAGCTAAATAGAAAAATAATGCAGCTAAATAGATAAATAATCCTGCTGAATAGAGAAATAATGCAGCTGAATTTATACTATGCAATCTGCAAACCTAAAATAGGTTATTCAGCAAAATTTATTTCTATTCATTTATTCAGCGAAATGTTTTTAAGCTGAATGAGAATTTTTTTGCCTCAACTGGTAAATCTAATCAGTGGAATATAATTTTTGCAAACTAAAATAATGTATAACGTGGTACTGAGTATGCAAAAAAAAAAATTTGTCTCTTAAAAATGTTTAATATTTTAAAAACAAATTGAAAAGAATTGGTTTTCTAAGTAAAATATAAATTAACATCTCTTTTTAGATACATTCTTTGCAATATTCCTTTACCATTTATAACCCATAAGTATTTATATTCAAAACAGCCTCTTTTTCTGTACTATTCATCTACATAAATATTTTTTTTTTTCTTTGTTCATGCAGACCAAGTATGAACGGTGTTACGTTACTCCTCACACGCTATACCCGCCTACAATAAAAACTTGTTTTTTTTTTCTATATTTTAAAAGTGAACTATCCTGCTTGCCAGCCAGCCAGCCTGCCTGCCTGCCTGCCTGCGTGTTTACTTGAGCCACAGCCTGAAAAATATTTGCATTTGTTTTATATATTTTGTTCTCTACAGTTCAAGTATTTAGAAGTTAAGCCTAAAAATCGACATCGACATTATATGGAGTATAGACTAAAGTGAACTTTTGGCTTTAGAGCTCTTCGTTTGTACTCTCACAGCAATTGCTTACAAGAGAATGTGTGCTTGTGTGTGTGTGTGTATTTATATATTTTAGAAAAGGTAATACAACTCAATTCTTAGGCTGCTTGTGTGTTTAAGTTGACTTTAGCATTTGAAAGGGCTGTCCGTGAAAAATGTTATTAACTATTTGGAAAATTTTCTTAAAGAAATCAATTTGGTTTGAAATGTGAACAATTTAATGCAAAAAATAAACAGTTTGTTAGAAAAAAGTGTTTTACTTCCATTTATGTCAGCTGGAGCGTATGTTTTATATTAAATTGTTATACAGCAATAAATAACAATCATACGCCTAAGGCAGCTCTAATTAAAATCAATATTAAAATATCAGCTGTAAATGGAGAAAGGAAGACAGCAGAATTTTATTAATTTATTATTTTCTTTACATTTCTTATTAATTATTAAATTATGTTTTGTAAGCCCATATATTTTTCTGTATAGAACATTTGTTGCAATTTTTGCTTAATTTTTTCTTTCCATTACTTTTACTAGCCATCATTGATGTAAACGAATTTTTTCCGCCAACAAAGACCAAAATAAAAGGCCTCTCCCACATTTTAGCAATTCATAGTAACATGGCTGGTATAGCAGTTTACTTGTGCAAGCATTTGTTTGTTTGTAGGTAGTGAAACATTCGAATGTATGTCATATATTTGGCTGTGAGCCAAAAAAAAAAGTTTTTTTTTTTCTAGCATAAAATACAAAATATCCTGCGATTAGTTAGCAAGTAACCCAAGCCCAAAAAAACATCTGCCTAAAGACTTACCAACACACAATAGTTGTATAAATATACAAACAAGTGAAAAAAAAATAAATTTAAAAAAGGAATGCATAAACTAAGAATATAAAACTGCATATACGAGGTTGGTTTAGAAAAATGTCTAAAAACTTATGTTGGACAGAAATATAAGAATTTAAAATAAATAAAGTGAAATTGAAACTTTAAGCAAAAAGTGTCTGCTGTTTTTTCGAAATTTAATTATAGAACAAAAAAAAACTTTTTTTAAGAGAACTTTTTTAAAAACATTACAAAGAATTGAGAGAGTTTTGTTTTCAAACCAGGTATTTTTTTAAAGGTAGTTTTTAAAAGAGCTACTTTTAAAAAAATGTACTTTTTATAACAGGTACCATTTAATAAACTGCCATATAAAAAATTTACTTTTTTAAAATAAAAGGATATTTTCAAAAAAGTACTTGTTAAAAAAACTAATTTTGATAAAGTTTTAAAAAGAATTATCTTCACAAGGAATTATTTTAAAAAAGATCCTCTGAAAAAACTCGATTTTAAAATTAAATACTTTTAAAAATTTACCCTTTAACAGTAGTGCTTTTTTAAAAATTACTTCCACAAAAATGAAGAACTTTTGGAAAAATTTTGCTTTTAAAATAATTAATTTATAAAAAAATTAACATATTGAAAAAATTTGATATAAATACTTTGTGCAAAAAGTACTTTTCGTAAACAGACCTTTTTCTAAAAGTAATTTTTGATAAAAGAAATTTTGTATAAAGGTATTTGTTAAAAAAAGGACTTTTCAAAAGACATAGGAAATTTTTGAAAAAGTACTTTCCGAAATAAGTACAAGTACTTTTTGCAAAAAGTACTTTTCGTAAAAAGACCTTTTTCTAAAAGTAATTTTTGAAAAAAGAAATTTCTATAAAAGTATTTTTTGAAAAAATTACTTTTCAAAAGACATAAGAACTTTTTCAAAAAGTACTTTCCGAAACAAAGTACACTCTTTTTTCAAAACCACATTCGAAATAAGTAATTTCCAAAAAAAAATTAAGTTTGAACTATTTCTTATTAAGTACTTTCCCAAATAAGTACTTATTGAAAAAGTAAGATTAGTACTTTTCGAAAAAGTAAGACGAGGCTTCTAAAAATAGATATCTTTTGAAATTCTCGTACTTGTATTTTTCCCACAACTGTGTGTTTTCCATCCGTCAATTAATTCTAGATATTTACCCTCGTATAAAAACAACAACAACATTTCAAATTACAAACGATCAAAAAATATTATTTTTGTATTACACTGGAACAACTTACAGCCTTTAAATATTGCACGAGTATGAAGCCTATTTTTAGGCTACAATAAGCAGCAAAATGTTGGTTGCCTGCTGCTGCTGCTGTTCACCATGCAAAAAAGTCATATTTTTGAAATGCATTGAAGCTGAATGTAGTAAACATTCAGGCTTGTTTGAGCCTTCTATTAGATTTTGCTCAAAAAATATGTAGTTGCGAATTTTTTTTTCAATTCCTTTAAACTGTTTTTGTTTTGTTGTTGCATAAATACCAATGAAATTGAAGTGTTTTAACTTGTTATGGAATAAAGGATTTTTGTAGATTTTTGTTGAGACTGCGTTCTTTTTATTTTCATGTGACAAGAAATTAACAAACAAAAATGTTAAAACATTTTTTTTTTTTGGCTTTTTAAAAATGCCACAGTAACTGAAACAGTTTTTAGTTTATAACAAAATTGGTTTCTGAGTTCAACAGCAAATAAAATTAATGTTAGTCATACGTTTTAAATGAAACTAACGTTTTTGAAATGACAGATTGTTTCTGGATAATTGATGAAGGAAAAGAAAAAACATGATAAATAAGCAAGTTTAAGAATTTAAAATAACCAAGAAAAATAGAGAAAATTATTAAACAGATGTAAAGAGAGTGTCTTTGGGAACGTATTTAACTGTATTAGAACAGAATTAAAATTGTGTATTAAAATTGTTGTATTACAGAATTTCGAAGATTTTTAGTGGTGCTATAGATTTTACCATTAATTCTTTATTGTGGCTTTGTGAAAAGTGTTTCAGGGTTTTAGTTTTAATTAAATTTAAAATAAAAACGTCGCCAGCAGTTTAGGAAAACAGTATCAAATATATAAAGAAATATAAAGAACTTTAAATTAGTCCGAAGGTTCCATAAAGCACAATAAATAGGACCGAAGGACCATAAATTAGTCTGAAGGACCATACTCTAGTTGTAAGTAGCTTGATATGGTTCGATAGACCACCACATCTTGATTCAAAATAATATTTATTCTATTTTGAAGGATAATTATCGAATGACCAAAAATTATAACGAAGGATCACAATATTAACAAATAATAAAGGATCACAATCTAGTTTGGTAAACTATAGTATAAAGACATGTTGTTGCATTTTTTATTATCTTTGTGCCACTAATTGCCAGTTTCAATGAAATCCATACAAAATTCTTATCTTTGACACAAATTTACATCAATAATTAATTTCGAAATGTATAGAAATCGCTGTTACACATTTTATCTAAATCAAATAGAATACATAATTTCATTTTAGACTGTTCAACAAAAGAAATAAATTGACAAGACACTAACGCTTAACTCTGGAAGAGAACTTCGAAAAATTATGTCCTTTGGCTAATTTTAGGGAGGGCTTAAGTTGTCTTTTACAAATTTTTATTACTAATAGTCTTAGTAAATCTTGTAATTCATACAAAGAAAATTTTTTCGTTACTAATTTTTTGTAATTCCTCAAAGACACCAAAGTTCCAAATCCAACTTAAACTCCCTCAATCACTTTAAACTGAAAATTCCACGTGTCAGAATCAACTTTAAGAAAAATTTTAAATAATTTTTGCGATAAACAGTGCAATTAATTTTGAATAATATAGAAAATAGTTGTGTAAAGTTTATCTAAATAAACTAGAAAATGCAAATTTGTCTTTAATATCACTTATTTGTAAAAACAAAATAATAAATAATAACAACTAAAAAAAACTATTACACATTCAGTCAGCTACAAACTCACATACATACATATACACGTACAAATACATAATCAAACAAACATAAACGGCTGCTGCATGTTGCAAGATAAATACAATAATTTAGTAATGAGGCTGTGATACATAACCAAACACATTTAAAGAGGAAAAAAAACAAACAACAAAAAACAAATTTACACATACAACTATACATACATACACATATACAGTTTAAAACAATGCAGCAGTTACTTAGTTTTTGCCGTCTGTTACAAGTGTTTGTGAGAAAAAAATGATTTTTTTTTTGCCAGAAATTTTATAAAATTTTGGAAGCGCACATGCACACACATATACATATGCACATATTTATTTGTACATTTATAGACCGAGAGCAGCATAAAAAAAGATATTATTAAATACACATACAAAATATGGTGTAAATTGTTTTAAATTTGCCACATACTTTTACTTACATGCATTTAACAAATAGGAAAAATAACAAACACACATTCGCCAATGGTATATTCACACGTACATACATACTCGTACATGTGGAGTATTATAGGATATTATCACTTCCACAACAAAAACTAGGCTTTTTATCATATAGAAAAATATTTGAAAAAGAAAAAAATTTGCTACAGTAGAGCACAAAAAAATATTATAAAAAACCTGGCAAGAAACAAATGTTGCTACAAATTGTTATGGTAAACAGTTTTTCACGCGATAAACTTTATTAATAACGCGTTTTATTTCCTTTCTCACTGTATTTCACACAAATATATATGCTCTTAACAGACAAACAGACAAACACACACACACGCAAGGTTTGCATGCCAGAGTTTGTTTGAGTGTTCATATGAATATTAGTTATAATATTCTCTTCCCATACATACCGCTTTCCTTTCACATACGAGAGTAGGCTGTGTTAACAACAAATAAATAAATGAATAAAAAAAAAATACACAGTTGCATGTGCATTTAAATATGTTGTTAGTAGTAGTGGGGATTTATTTGTTGTTTTGTTTTGTTTTTATTTCTCTCTAAGTATTTTTGCCGTTATTTTACTTTTTACTATTGTAGTTGTTGTTTTAAGCATGATGCTTCTATTGTTTGCAAAAATTATTAACATTATCATGTGTAGAGATGTAGATGAGTTAGTTTTGTGTGTGTGTGTCTGTTTAAGTGCACTACAGCTGTTGTTGTTTTTGTTTTTCATATGCATACATATGTATGTACATATAAAGTAAATTTTTGTTGTTGTGTTGTTTACTGCTATTTTGTAGACATGAGCCTAAAACTACTAAAATTTTACTGTGAAAAACATAACGGAAGCTGTTGTTGTTTGTTGTTCCTGTTTTCCTTTTATTTATTTTTCATCTTTTTTTTGGCTTTTAAAAATAGTCTGTTTGTTTTATTTTAAAAGTATATCTAATAAGAGCATGTACATATATATATATATGTATGTGTGTGTGTGCTTATGCCGACATGTGTTGTATTATTAGTATGTGTAGTTAAGAACCACTTGCATGTGTATAATGCATTATTTGTGGTTGGTTGTTGCAAATGTTAAGTCTGGTTATTGTAGTTGTTAGTTTTTCACTAAATCATTAAACATGATAAAAATAGTGTTATAATTCATTTCATTTAGTTGTTGTTTGTTGTTTAAAAAAGAAAGAAAAAACATGCATGTACGTACTGAACAACGTAAAGTTTTCTAAGAAGATTTTATTTAATAACTTTAAGAAATTTTTGTACCAATATTTGAAAAAGTTTGTTAAAGAATTATTTAAAATATCGGAAAATTGTTCGAAATTTACTTTCTTATTCACAAACTACTGATAAAATTATTGTGGCCTTAGTGTAGGAATTTTGTATGACCAACCCCGGTTTTATTGTGCACTTTAATTAAAGCAATCGTTTGTAATAAGGAGTTAAATGTTTGGCCCCATTTTAACTTTCAGTTAATTCAGACCATGATTGACACAAGGTTACTTCTGGAAGAAATACTTCTTGGAAAACTTTTGAAATCAATAGATTCAAAACAAGTTTATTTGTAACAATACATTTAAAAATTGTATTATAATTCTAGGTAGCGCTTAGGTAAGAATCATTCCTAGAAAGTTCATATGTTCTAAAAAGTTGTTTATTGAGATCTTGGGTATATTTTTGTAGTTGATTGTTTTCTTGAATTTTGAACGGTTTACTACTTATGGACCTGAACAGGGGAAAAAACTTAAGAAAAATTTAGTTTTTTAAAGTTTTTGCGATTTTGATCTTGACGATGAAGTTTTTTTTTTTTTATTTTGTATGTTCACAATTTTTGTTCTTTATAACAAGAGCTACAACTTTGCCTCAGAGAGTAAATCAAAATTCCGTACGGTTTGTAAGATATGAGCCTGAGAAAATGATAAGTTTTGTGAAAAAATGACACCGAGGCCCCAAAACTTTGGGGGCTCATAACAAAGAGTGCATGACTTTGGGCAAAACTGGAAGACACGGGTGTTTTTTTTTTTATATGGTTATATCCATGACCTAAAAAATTACACACCCGTGACTTCATTCACGCTACATTTTAATGAAAAAACAAAAAGTACTAAAAGCGAAAAGCACCAAAAGTAAAATCTTTTACTCATATTACAACCCAAATATTACACTATATGAAAAGAATTTCCTAAAAATAATAAAAAGTACCAATAATAAAAAATATAACTTAATTAATAAAAAACATAACAAAACAACGAAAAGTACTAATTTTTCCCGGTGTTACCCCTTAAAAAGTACTCTCTATTTTAAGCTGTGTAACATACTATCCGTCTATTAAATTTCATCCAAATCCATGTAGAGAATTTCTCCACATAAAAAAGGACCAAAAGTAGAAAAGTACTAAAAGTAAAAAAGGACCAAAAGTACAAAAGTACCACAAGCAAAAAAATGCCAATATTAGCAATTTTTTCTGATTTCAGCCCTTAGAAAGAGTGTTAATACAAGTATATAAAAAATTTAAAAAAAAAATATTAGTACAAAACATACAAGTACCAAAACTAACAAATTGTCCCCTTTTTTAACCCTTAAAAAACAATATAATGCTATTCGTCTACTAAATTTCATTCAAATCGATTGACCACTTTTTGTTTTATAGTGGCACAAGCATCTAATATTATTAAAGTAGGATAAATCCTTAAAAAGGACTTCGTAAAAAAAATTTATATGTAGAAGAAATATTACAAAAAATATTATTTTAATTTCTTTTCTATATTTCCCAAAGCCTATTGTATAAAACTACTGCCCGTTTCAAAAATATGTTACCTGGTTTTCTAACATTTGTAAAATTATGAAAACAGAGCTTTTCCTTACTTTTAACATTTACTTCACTTCACAACTTTCCAACTGCAGTAATTCGGTCATTTGTTTTTGTTTTTTACTACAAAAGCCAAGCAGTCTGTATGTAAGCATGTAATTGTGAAAAAGTTTAGCTTTTTTATTAAATTTATGAAAAATTGTAAAACTTTTTTTGCCCAAAAATAAATCCATTGCCTTAAGCATTGCATTGGCCAGCTTTAAGTTACTAGTCAGTAAAAAAATATGATTTTTAAAACAATTCAAAAAAGTTTACTAACCTTGAAAGTTTTACAGAGTAAACAAGCAAAAAAATGCAATCAGACAAAACCGGTAAATGTGTTTGATATTCGCATTACCAAATAAAAAAAAGATCTTAAAGTGGTCAGTTCAAAAACCTTTTAAAGTCCTTTGTCTGCTCTTATTTAGAAAATTTTCATATTTTCCATATTATTATTTTAAGCTTTAAATTATAAACGAAAGAAAGAAGAAGTAGCTGTGGCTGGTTTCTCTGGATATTGTTACTGTTGTTGTTGTTGTTTTACATAAATGTTTATTTTATGAGTTTTGTACCCATTGATGTTGTGTTTTTGTTGTTGTTGTTGTTGCTGTTTGCTTTTTGTTTGTTTAATTTTTGAATAATTTTTTGAGAACCTTGTGTGCCATGAATGGTGGTGGTGGCACAAAAACTGAAAGCGACTTAAAGTTTTGAAAGTCAAATAAGAATTGTTTCTCTCGTTTGTAAATAAGACTTTTTGAATTTAAATTTTCGTATTACAACAAAAGAATGGTTTGTTACTTGTGTTACTAAATACAGAAGAGGGGTGAAAAGGAGAAGTGGTTTTATATGTTTTATTATAGGTTGAGTTTATATTCATTGTTTCAATGTTGGATTTTGTTGCATGGCTGTTTGGTTTGTATTGCACACATTTCATTTCTATCATCATTAACATCGACATCATCGCCATCATCATCATCATCATCATCATCATCATCATCTTCACCGCCAACATCATCCTTAGGTTTTGTTGTAGTTTAAGACTTCTTTTATTGTTTTTTTTTTTTTTTTTTGTTTTGTTTTGTACAAAAGCCTCTTATAGTCATAAGCGAAAATTAATTAAATATTTACAAGATTCTTATTTAAAGACCGGTGCTTTTATATGTACTCGGGCACTTACAATTGCTGGCAAGTTTAAGCTGTTTTTACTTCAACAATAGCAGTAAATATTCTTCTTGTTTAATAATGACTACAATATTGCAGAAATAAAATAAGAAAAAAGCATTGAAACATTTATTTTCATGAATAAAAAAATGCAACTAAGACTTCTACAAGTAAAAAAATTTAAATTGCAATTGTTCTCAATAAAGGACGGTTCTCCAAAGCGTATGAGTAATATTAATAGTGGCTAAACTCCAATAACTTTATACTTTCCGTTCGTAATAGCAGCTTAAATAATTATTTATTTAATTTAGGCACTACATCAAATTTACAAGAACTTGGTTGGCCTTTAAGAACCTTTGAAACATTTTATATGTCTCTATTTCGAGAGAAAAATCCCACTTCATTGCAAACAGGCAGTTAAACTGCAAGCAACCACTTTCAAACAAAAAACAGAGAAGAAGTTTAAAAATCGCTTCACAAATAATACAGTAGTGAGTTCCTTTTCTTCCCTCGTCCTTTTTTTAAGTCCTTTGAAATCTGAAAATGATATAAAGTAAAAAAATTATATCAACTAAGACGTATGAGTAATATTGACTTGAATTTTTTTTTTTTTTTAAGGAATCGGCTTTGTCCCATTTGCTAAAAAACTAACAAAATGTAACATTTATAGATATTGAACAGTTTTGTAAAAGTCAAATAAATTTTATATATATTTCTTAGTTTCAGAATTAATAGACTTTATTAATCATACGTAACCTTTTTATGAAATTTTATTGCACTCTTTAATTAGAAAAAGTGGCTAAACGTAATTTTTACTGGTCGTTAATCTAGTTGTGAATCCTTGCAGAAAATGTTTATGCTTTTTTTGCTTTATTGCTCAAAATTTTTATGTTAAACACTATGACGAGCAATTTTTAAGAATAGTTTAACCCTGTAATACGCTTCACTGTATAGAGCTTTTAATCTTCTCATAGAACTCTAGAATAAGCCTTTAAAGTCACCAAAATCTTAAAAGCTACAAATTAAAGAAGAACTTAAATTACTTTAATAAAAAAAAAACCAACCGCAAAAAATACGTTTTTATGGGATCATTTAACACAAAATATGAGTAATTGCGAAATTAACCCTTAAACACATCTTATGATTTGATTTATTTGCAAGATTCATGTTGACTTTTAAGGTTTGGAACCGCTGACGAGTCATGTTTAAATTTTATGACGGTCCATGAAGGGGTCTTTTTGTCCCTTTTTTTACACAAATTACAGAACTAAGATATTCCCCAAAACTGTTGTAAACTTTGACTCCTGTTTTAATGATTTCCACTTGTGAACATTTTTTTTCTTTTGTTGCCCCCTACCAATATCAGTCGTAAGGAATTTGTTAATTTATTTTCTTGTTATACAGTGTAATCAATAAGTAAAGGGTGTTTTTTATAGAGTGACACAAGTTTAAATCATGAAAAAACAAGGAAATATATTTTTAATATCAATGAAACGGGCTCTATTAGAAAGGAAATTTTATGAAATTAATGTTCGAATATGATTTCTGCCATGTGGCAGTCACGGCAGGCGCGTAGAAGGTGTTATCTGGAACACCAATTTTCAACAACTTTTCGCATTATTTGCGGCCGTATTTCGCCAATAACTCTTCGAATGATGAGTTCAATTGTTTGTGGTTTATCGACGTAGACAAGTGATTTAACACAAACCCAAAGAAAATAATCTAATGGGGTTAAATCACACGATCTTGGTGGCCAATTAGTTTGGCCAATACGTGAAATTATTTTTTAATCAAAAGTTTCTTTGAGTAAAACAATTGTAGCGCCCGCTTCACGATGAGTTTGACGAATATAACAATTATTTTGATTAAAAATTTCAACAATTTGCAGGCGTTTCTCTGGTGTAAGTCGATTCATAATGAAATTTTAAAGGAAACTAAACAAAAAGCAACTTTCAACTGTTAAATGGGTGCTCAATAAAGCAGAGATGACAACTCTAAGTTATGACACTCTACGAAAAAACCCTTTAGTATTAAAATTTATGAGGGTAGAAATAAAAATTTATTTCTAATAGAAAAGCAGCCACATAAAATTCTATTTTAAAGGATTTTTTAACAGAAATTGGGAATAAAGAGGAAATTAACCCTTAAACACATTTTATGATTTTAATTATTTGCGGTATTAAGTTTGTTTTTTAACAAACAACCTCGCAAAGCGATTAGAATATCTGCAGAAAACACCCAGGCCAGAGATGGGCCGAATGGAATCGAACCGACAACCTCCGGAATACTAGGATAGAATTGCTACCAATCAGCCATGGCGGCACGCACGAGTTGAGTTTGTAGCTTTGGTGTCGTTGATGAGTTATATTTAAATTTTATGACAAATATTGTTGCAGGACATTTCATCCCGGCATATGACGGTCCATCAAGGGGTCTTTTTGTCCCTTTCTTTACAAAAATGCTAACAAAGACCCATACAGCAATTGGTGCTTAATATGAAAAAGTGCTTAATATGATGTTTAACATAAAGACGCTAAAAATATGTTGTAGCTTAAACTTAAGCATCGCCAGATTTTCTATGCCACTTCAGTATAAAAATCTGCTAAAGAGGAGCAACTTTAGCTCCAGCTTTAATTAGTTCCACATGTGAACATTTTTTCTTTGGTTGCCCTCTACCTCTACCAGTCATAAGGAATTAGTTTTTTTTTTAGCTTTATTATTTATTGAATCTTCAATTATAAATTGAAACATCAATAAGTTATTCAAATCTTAAATCTAAAAATGTTAAATACGTTTAGCCACTGCTACCAAAACTTTTTAGTTTCAGCGGTTGATTTTTTGTTTTTTTACATCTCTCGTGTACGGCTGAGAGAAAGAGTATCCCTCCTTCTCAACCGGGTGTGGCCTCTATAATTTAGAATATTGCGCGCAAGTGGATTTGGGTGCACCTCAAGTCTTTTAATATATTTTTTCGCGTGTTTTCAAAATACTGTCTTCACCAACGGAACATCAAGATTTTTGTTAATTTGCTGATTTCGGATATACCAGGGTGCCTGCTGTAATTGTACGTAGAATTTTGTTTTGTCGGAATTTGGTAAATTATTTTCTTGTTATACAGTGTAATCAATAAGTATTTAATTTAATTTTTTTTTTCACTTAGGATCATTAAATTAGTATTCTATATAAAATATATTATATGAATATAAAATAATTCTTTCAACTTACTTTTAATGACAATTTCTGTTGAAATATTTTCAATTGCTTTTAATTTTACTGCTACAAATTTTTAAGAAAATTCTCTAAATTTATATTTTATGAAATTAGAGTCCTTATTATTATTAAAAATTATCTTTCTGTTGGCTCTTCGTAGCTTAATTGTTGCTTAAATTTTAATTATTCTCTTTTCTTTCGTTTTCTGTTTTTTTTTTTTTTTTTTTTTTTAATAAAACCACTTGCTCTTGTAGTTGGAAAACTTTTGAAATTTGCTTGCAATTATAATAAACTGTTGATGTCTTTCGATAACCAGCTGTGTGTGAAAACTATCTTGATCATTTTATATTAAATATTATTTCAATAATCTGGCTTAAATTGCAGCTCATTAAGAACACACACACACAGACACACAACAATTGAAAAAAGTTTGCTTTATTAAAAAGATAATGATATTTTTTGGCAGGGAAAAACAAAGAAAAAACATAAACGCAAACACACGTACTCTTGCTTAACACTTTCATATTCAATGACATAAAAAATAAATAATAATATAAGAGGAAAACGGAAGTAAAAAAAGAATGGTCGGCCGGGTGGGGTGGGGTGGGGTTACGAGAAAAGTTGGCAAAAATGTAAAAGATACACAATCTTGTTAAAAACCAGTTAAACACATGCAAGAACCAAAGCTTGCTTTTATCTCTCACTCTCTCGCTCTCTCTCCTTGTTGTTCTTAGCCGGAAGACTGACACGAACATTCTTTATCATTTATAACATTACATGTGTGATGTGTTTGTAATTGTAACCTTAATAGCAATAATAACAATACCAACAACAACAACAAAAACAATTGCAAAAACATGAAGAATGTTTGTTTTTATTTTTGTGAACTTAAAATTGAACTGAAAACTTCATAAATAACCACAGGCAATATGGAAGTGTATGAGTGTGCATGTGTATGTTTGTGGCCTCCATCATGCAACAAACATGATATGTGGCTTGCCAAATGAGATAAGAAACAAGACAATAACAAGCAAGCAATACTTGTTTAAACTCTCTGACTATTCATGTACACAACATGTACGAAGATCTTTGAGTGTGAGTGTGTGTTTGTGTACTTAAGCAACAACATGCTGTAAGGAAATGAATGTGACAGCAATGTAGAACAATTTTTGTTCATATTTGCTTTGCTTTTTTTATATATTTTTTTGTTTGTTTTTTGCGTCATTGGCCATGATGTGTGTATGATGCTTTTTATGCATTTGCTGTTTTGTTTGTTACTTATTATTGTTGCACATATTATCTATATTTATCGCTGTGTGTATGTGTGCATGTGAGTGAGTGTGTATGTTTAAGTTTAGCTACTGGCATATTTCCAAAGGCATGTTTTTTCTAGCTTCCTTTTTTTCGGCTCTAAAAGAAACAGACAGTGAACAAGTAGCAAGAAAACAAACAAATAAACAGGCAAAAAAACATAAGCAACAATTTTCGCAGCTTTCTTTTCGTTTAATTTAATTTTTTTTTTTTTCTTAATTTTCTTTCGCTTAGTTTTTATTTTATTTTGCATTTAGCAGGCTAAAAGAAAGGTTTTCATTTCATTTTTCATTTCATTTTTCATTTGCCCAGTTTTGTTGGGATTGCATGTACCGACCGCTGTATGTGAATGACTGTGCGTTTATGTTCATGCATTTGTAGAGATGATTGCTGTTAATATTAACTTGTAAACAATGTTAATAAACATGCATGAAAAGACATGCAAAATTTAAAGCAAGAAGCGAGAAAAACGATTTACAATAGCACAAAACAAAAACAAACAAAAAAAAAACAGCAAAAGCAAAAAGAGTCAAAAATTATAGTAAATAATATTAAAGGCATAAACGATTAATGGTTACACTACGCAACAATTATTATCTTTCAAGAAGTATACAAATATTTTATTGAAATAATTAAACAATATAATTTGTCTTTGATTGGTGTATTTGGAAAACTGTTCCTGCCATACAAAAAATTAAAGAAAAGTCTTCATTGTTTTAACAAATTTAATTTTCAGTTTGATCTGATTTACTAGAACGGTAAATCAGAGTAACAACAACAATCAAACATTTTACTTCGAACTTCAATGAAAATTTTCATTAAAACAATGTAAACATACCAACCACATTAAAACAAATAACTGTTTAACTCATTGTGTTAAATAAAAGGTTTTCCAATAAGATTGATATGATTTCTTAAAAAAAAAAACACACTTATTGTTAAGGAAATTCAAAAGTTTTTTATGTAATGTGAAGTACAATCGATACAATTAAGTTGTTAATAAAACGTTATTCAAATGACCAACATGACTTCTTATGGAGGAACTAATTCGATAAACCCGATTTTCAAGCACTTTTTATAGCTTTGCTATTTATGGCGCGGTAGGGGTTGAATTTTATTTTTCGTAAGATAAATAATCGACACTATTCCCGTTATGTTTTTCTTTTTTTGTTTTGATTAGCTCATCCTTTAAAAGCGACTTTGTTGTTGTTTTTTAAAATCAAGACGAGAAAATATGTATGTACATATATAGTGTGTTACTCACATTCAACCGCAATAACAAAAACAAAACAATAACAAGTATGTATGTATATATATGTATGTATATGTACATATGTGTGTATGCAAGTAAAAAACCACCACAATTTGGCAAATTTACATCATATTCGCCTTGCAAGAAACGAAATTTCTTTTTTTTATTTTGATTTCAACTTTAACAAAAAACCGAAAATATTATGTGTACATACATATGTATGTACATACTTACTTCTTCTTATTCGCCTTCGTTCCTTATAAAAAAAAAAATGAGCAAAGCTATAACCGGGTGTCCTAAGACACCTCTCTTCTTTTTTTCCACTAAATCAAGTCGTATGTCATGAATGCCACGTTCAATATTGACTTGTAAAGCTTGAAGAGAGTCTGGTTTATTTCGAAAGACTAATGACTTCAAATAACCTCACAAGAAATAGTCTAGTGGTGTTTAATCACAGCTTCTTGGAGGCTGAATCTCCAACCTTTTCTCGTAATAATTCAATTGTTGCATTTGCTGTGTGGTACGTAGCCTCGTCTTGTTGGAACCAAATGTTGTCAAGATCAACTTCTTCCAATTTCGGCCATAAAAAGTTAATTATCATCGATCTATACCGCTCTCCATTGACAGCAACGGTGTTGCCAGCTTCATTTCGATAGAAGTACGGAGCGATGATTTCACTTGCCTGAACGGCAGCAATATTTGCAAGCGGTTCTTTGTCTTATTGGCACTTGAACATTATGTAAAGAAAATGTAAGCTCAAAATTTTCAACAATTCGACGAATAGCAAAAAAATCGGCAAAAGCTCACGAAAAGTTGCAATTGGGGAAAGATTATTTTGATAATAAAACTGAATAATTTGTAAACGTTGTTCATACGTATATCTCTCCATGATGAAATTGTAAACACTACTGAATACAATGAAAAACAAATGACAGATCATGACATATTACTAATGGCCGAAACGTCACTTCAAAATCACATCATCCGTATTGGAAAACCTTATAGTAACAACGAATACTTTCAGTAAAATATATTTGTTTAACTTCAATGAATATATCCATTGAAACAATGTATCCGTTAACAGTAAATTAAAACAAATAACAGTTTTTTTTTTTGTAATTTTAATTAATATATACAAAAAGGAATCCTTTCAATAAAGCATTTTACTGTGAGATTCAATGAATATTTTCATTAAAACAATGTATCCGAACAAAGTACGTTTTATAAAAGAATTATGTTAATAATTTTATTAACTAGTTACAACAATAAATATTTTTACATTTTAGAACTTTAATGAATATTTTCATTAAAACAATGTATTTGTACATTAAATTTACGTATTTTTGCAAAAAGTTAATATATGTAAATTATTCAATCGCAATCACTAAAACTGTGCTGAAATCATTTTTTCGAAATTATAAAAACTGACTTTTTTAAATAAGTTTGACCACACAGTGTGTATATTTACACGAAACCATACGAGCTTTGCTCCTTTTGCCTTTCTAATATGGGAAAGAATTCTTGGAAAAATATTGCCAATCTTATAGGTTGCCTAGAAATGAGATGGAATTGTACCTATCAAGAACTTGGTCCTTATTTTGATCTCAGTACTTTTTACGGCCGAAATATTTTGGATAGGAACTTGGCCTTATTTTCACATTTGTGTTTTTGTGCGGATCTTATTTTCTACTAAGTCCCCAAGGCAAAAAATTTCTTATAAAGCCAAATAAAATTTCAAAATTAGTGCACCCTAAATATTTCTATTGATGCCATTTTTCCCAAATATTATCAAAGTTTAGACTTAAATTCAATAACATTGTGTTTTAGTAGAGCTCCCTACACTACAAAAAGTGTCCCTGCATTTATACATTTTCCTTCTTTTTTTTATCATATTTATTCACATGCACAAACATCAAAACATTATTTTGTTTTTTACACATTTGCTTCATTTGGTTTTTCGGGGTTTTAGCCCAAAAAAAAAAAAAAAAACAAAACAACAACAAGATGAAAACTCTTAAAAAGGCATTAAAGCCTACAAAAAAATATATACAGGACATTTATTTTAACTAAATATGACACATTCGCATACAGTAGAATAAAATTAAATGGTTTTTTCTTTCCTCTTTTATTATTTTCAGTAGAATTTTCTGTTCTTTCTTTTCCCACTTTTCACCATTTTTATTGCTGCTTGTTCACATTACAAAGTTTGTATTTTTATTGCTAATGCTGCTTGCTTGCTAGCTTGTTTGCTGTTGGCTGCCACTGATGTTGCTTTTTAAATGGGATTATTTTGTGCAACGTTAAATTGTTGCAACTATCTCGTACAAAGGCGAAAACCATTTAGAGATTATGGTTTAAAATTAGAGACAACATACAGATTTTAAATGCCAACCTCAATTATAGTTGGACCCATTGTATTTTACTTTAGTTACAGTTCCAGCAATTACGCCATAAATTAATAATAATTAGACTAATGCCGGCAAATAACCAACCAGTAGAAGCATCATCAGCAACACAAGCAGCATGTGTCTCATTTTCTCTATTATGTAGAGTTTTTTGTTTCTCGTTTCTTTTTTTTTTTTTTTAATTTTCTATTTGTAGATTATATTTTTTTTGTGTAAATTTACTGAGGTTTTAACGAGGATTTATTAAGTATTTATGCATGTAATGGATTGAAATAGAAATGAAAAACAATATGTTAAATTTGGGAAAAATATGTTTTTGAAAATTTAATGAATTTAACACAAGTTAAAGAATTTTAAGTTCAACTTTTGGTGTGGGGAAAATTTTAATTCATATTGTTGAAAAATTGGCAAATTAATTAGAAAACCTTGGCTTGATTGGTAGCTAAAAATTACGATTAAAAAAATTTTAATTTTCAAACACTTTATGAAAGTTTAAAAGAAAACTCAGAAGGTTTGAAAGAAAACTCTGTAGTTTTTAAAAATAGTATATCCAAGATTGTCGGCTATTCGGAACAGACGAACTCAAATAACTAATAACGGTCGGCAACAGGGCTAATATGTAATAAATCAGTAAATCTTTAAACGCTTGTTTAGCTAAACTAAACTAATTTATAACTATAGATTAAGATCAACAACAGCATATATTGTTGACGGCAAGTTCCAACTACAAATGCCCAAAAAAATAAAACAAAATCCGTTTAAACGGTAGTTTAGTTAAACTATGCCCAACGAATTTTTCTTTCGTACAAATTGCGTTTATCTGAAAAATAAATTTTTAGAATTGTTTTTGTTTTAAAAGAAAAATTCGTTAGACATCGTGGGCCAGGTAGTTAATGTATTTTAAACTCAATAGTAGTAAATCTCTGCAGCATATATAATCCGCAGTTTAAATAATTGTGTGTACAGTACATAGAACAGCTGATCTTCCAGTGGAATATCGATCAAAAACGTATGCCCTGTATTGGTAGTTTAACATTTCAATTTTGTGCGTTTAAAATTGGTTTATATCTTTACTGATTAAGAGTGAGTTTTTATGCACAAAATTACAGATTAAGTTAAATTTAATATTTTTATTTACTCTTTGAAGGCTTAATTCTTTTGCTAGTTTAGCGGCTGATGTTGGTGGTTTAAACCTAAACTAGGAAAAAAATTAAAAAGAAATTAACTTAATAAAGAATTGCAGATATTAAATCTAACTAAATCTCTAATCGAATAGTTAATAACTCACTCTTATACATAGATCTGGTATTGATTTGCAATGTTAGACTTAAGCGGTGGCTTAGTTAAACTAAGTTGAATGTCAACAGCATATATAGTCCGCACTTTCAAGAATATAATTTGTGCATCAGTGATATAAATGTCTGGGAAAGCTGGTGTTTGTTTCAGTGGGATATGGATAAAAAACGTACGCCGTGTGTTGTTAGCTTAACTAAGACTTGTTACTCTTTTACAATGAGGGTGATGTTGGCTGAAGTGGTTAGTGCGTTGACTACTAAGCAAACAATGACTTGGGGCCTGGGTTCAAACCCTGGTTAGAGCAAGTCAATCAACATCATTAATTTCTCTAATGTACATTAGTGAGATATTGTATTAATTATTGTAGGACTATTTAAGTGATGAAGGCATAGCACTGGTCACTAAAAAACTGTTCCGACAGCGATTAATGCTGTTCCAAGCTAATGTACACAACATCGCCCTCCTTCGTCAGTTAGCAGAAACATCGGCGAAGTAAAACAATTAATAAAATGCCTGCTAATACAGCTTAACATAGTTAATGCGTCTACTTACCACCGGAGGCGCCTCAACACTGCCGTAAAAATTAACATAACGCGCAAAGCAGAGTTGTGAAAGAGTTAAGTCTTCTAAATTTTCAACATCTATCTTCTCTACCCTATCCCTCTCCCTGAGTTCCGGCACAGTGCACTGCATACGTAGGGGTCATCCCCTGAGTGCTGGTCCTAATTAAAAAAAAAAAAATAACGTTTAAACGGTGGCTTAGTTACACTAAAGTAACATATATTTATATGTAGCATTATTTTAACAGCATCATATATCACAAAGGCTAGTTTAAACGATAAATATAAAAAATAGCTAGTTTTACGTTAGGATATCAATCAAAGACTTATAATCTGTATTGGTAGTTTAAGTGAACCAATTGGAGCGTTTAAAAAAAGGTTTACATATATGTATACTGGTTTACAGGTTTTTGTACTGTACGATTTATTAACAATAAATTTTATTTTATAATTTATAAACGTTTAAATTTTGGTTTAGTTAACCAAAACTTAACATATAAATGTAGTTTAATCTTGTTGTGCAATGTAAGACTTATGGCTGATAAAACAGTGAACATTTACACGGCAGTTTAGTTAAACTAAAGTATAAATGTGACTTAAGCTCAACAGTAGCATATATCTATCACTTTGCTTGGTTTAAACGTTATATATAAAACAAACTGGTTTCATGGTAGAATATCAATCATACTCTTAAAATCTGCATTGGTGGCTTAAGCGGCCAATGCTGTACGTTTAAAACCGGTTTATGTGTTTACTGATTTATATATTTGTTGCTGTTTCACAATGTAAGACTTACGGCTAATAAAACAGAGAACGTTTAAATGATGGTTCAGTAGATCTAACCCGACATTTAACTGCAGTTTAAGCTCAACATCATTAAATCACTGAAGCTTATACAATCCGCTGTTCAAAGTATAATAAAATTTCAAAATAGCGATCTAGGTTATATACTCTGTGTTGGTAACTTAAACGGTTAATTTTATGAGTTTAAAAATGGTTTTACTGATTTAAAGATATGCCGGCTTAAACTTGTTTTATGCATGATTTATTAACAATTAAAAAAAAATTAAAGGAAAAGAAAACTTCTTAAAATTGTTTCTAGTTTATTTTTAGGTCTTGGCAATATTTTATGGTTTTCAATTGTTTTAGTATTTTCTTTAAAAAGTTTTCTTTCTTAATTAACTTATTGTATTGTTCGATTAAACAACTTGGTTTTGGTAGAAATTAAAAAAAAACAAAAGGTTTTTCGAAATCTATTCATAAACTTTAACAAGAAAAGCTTAAGCGAAATATTGAGGAAAATTTTGTGAAGTCCTTAAGAAAACTTTACAATACACTTTTTTTTAGAAAAACTATAGTAAATAAAACTTTTTAACAAAGCAATATATTTTCTTATAAATTTGCCCAACAATAATAATTTTTCTTTGAGTCTTGTGTTTTTTTTTTATTGCCCGGGATATATTTCCATCAATTCCATTTTAAAGCAAGGGAAAAAAGCTTTTTGTTTTTGTAGTTTTTTCTTTTCTCAACAATTTTTTCCACATTATCAAATGGTTTTTTTATTTGTTTGCAGTTGTTTTTGTTTTTGTTATTGTAAAGTTTAAACGTGCGTTTATAATGGATTTTATCTACTTTTATTATCTTTGAGGCATTTTTGCATTGTTTGAAGGATATTTTTCTATTCTTTATTTGAAAATATATAATTTTCTATTATTTTATTTTATTTCTTTATTCATTCAAGTGTTGGTAATGGTATGCGTAGGCCATGTTTTGCATAACAAAGCAAAAATAGGAGTATTTTTTTTCTATTTATTTTCCACAATATAAAAAAAGAGTTTATGGCCATTTTTTACTATCGCATTGTTTTGCAGCAGATGATTGTGTAGGAAGTTATTTAACAACCACAGAAGTACTTTTTCTTGGCTTACATTAAGTTTGATTGAATACAAAATAAATCGGTTTGTTGGTGTCGAAAAGGTTCTTAAGAAAGCTAGAAACAGAATTAAAAGAATAATTAATTTAATATATTCCGAATTGCAAAAAATAAAATTCAATCAAATTAAATCTCAATTAATAATTAATTATACTCATACGCCCTCAACTAAGTCTGCCACAAAACGGGAAGTAATATTTCGTATAAAAAATATTTAAGCCTTCAAATTATTAATATATTTAAATTAAATTTTTGAAAAGACAATAAATCATCGAACTGAAAAACTAATAATATTCTAAAAGACTCGTTAAATTTTCTTTTTCTATTGTTTCGTAGACGTTTAGGTGCGGTTTATACAAGCCGCACCTTAAATTGAAAAAACAAAGGGAGCATTGATCTAAAATTGTAAATTGATTCTTAGAAAATATTTCACTTATAAACATTTAGCTGTCTTAATACACTTCAAAATAAAAGACATGTTCTGAATTTAAGGAATAAATTTCCTTCAAAATACATAGTTATTTATATTTGATTTTTTTTTTTTTTGAAGTGAAAACTTCTATTGGCGCTGTACGAAGGTTTTGGATGAGACAAAACCTCAGAACTCGCGACACCGTCACGTTTTGTTGACACTTGTAGCATCTCTGTTTGTGCGAATGCCTAATCGGCGTGATATCACCTAAATTTTTTTCGCTCAAAATGAAGAGAGCGCCCTCTCTTGTGTACTCTTCTTAATCAGTTTCGCTCAAATGAACAGTGCGCCCTCTTTGGTGCACCAAAAAATGGGTGTTTTTCTCATATATGGCAACATCACCCACAACGATGCTGTCAATATACGGAGAAAACATCTCTTAATAAAAAAAAGTGCGGAAGTTAACAACCTAACTTGACAAACTTTCTAGATACTGATCATTATAAGAAATATCAGTGCAAATATATATTTCAATATAGCTGAAAACTAACAAAAAGTTCGGGGACCGGACCACTTGTAGCTTATAGTGGACCAAAATACCTTCATTTCGGTATATAAATTATTTTGCCAACCAGTTTTTGGTTGAACAAAGTTATTAAAATAAAAAAAAAAATTGTTCTACTTATGCACTATTTCCGGTCTAGGTCCAATAATAACTATGTTTTAAGTGCTCTCTTCATTTTGAGCGAAAAAAATTTAGGTTGTTAACTTCTCGGGCGCAGTTGCATTTGCGTTTACAAAACTACCAGGTATGCGCAGTTCGACAACAAGTACAACAATCCAAAAACAACATGTATTTTGTTGGTATAAACCACTCGCTTCATATCAAAACATACAAACAAATTTAAAGTATTTTAATACGTATGAGTACCAAACTGTAACCATATTTTATGTACTCTCTTCAAACTATATCAGTTTGTATGAAAATTTGCTATAAAGCGAGCTCAGTCAGCTGTGCTAGTAAGCTCACCTGTTGCATACGCCTTGATAAGTGGTTAAATTTGTTGCATGTATTTATATAATTGTTTATATCTACGCATAAATTTTTTGGCAATAGCACGTGTATTGTTGTAATCACAAATCGTTTTCACTTCTGTTGGCACTCCGGGAGTGCTTCCCGTAGTTTTTTTTTTTTTTGTAGTTTTATAATTTATTGAATCTTCAATTATAAATTGCAACATCAATAAGTTTTTCAAATCTTAAATCTAAAAATACATTAATATATGTTTTTAATTCCAACTGTTGATTTTTGTTGTTCTACATCTCTCGTGTACGGCTGAGAGAAAGAGTATCCCTCTTTCTCAACCGGGTGTGGCCTCTATAATTTAGAATGTTGCGCGCAAGTGGATTTTGGTGCAATTCTAGTTTTTCAATATATTTTTTTGCGTGTTTTGAAAATACTGTCTTCACCAACGGAACATCAAGATCTTTGTGAATTCGCTGATTTCGGATATACCAGGGGGCTGCAGTAATTGTACGTAGAATTCTGTTTTGTCGCCTTTTAGTTTTTTCTACACTCGATGCTGAGGCAGTGCCCCATAACTGGATTCCATAGGACCATATCAATTTTAATTTATTTCAAAATCGGAAAAACAAAAATCAATTTTCTTTAAAGCGAATAATTTTATGGTTCATTAATTGGCTTAAAAATATTGTTGTTATGCAATTTTTAATCCTGAAGAAGATACACAAAGGAGTAGCGAAATATCGATAAATAAATTTTTATGACGTTTTTATAAAAAATTTACCTCAAGCTCATCAATCAAATATAAATGACTTCAAGAAAAGGTCGAAAAATTAGAAATTGAAAATAGTTCAAAAAAATTTCTAATTCCAACACAAATGTTATAAATGTAAAAGTGGCTGTCTTCCAAAACGTTCATATACAAAGTTTGTATACAGTATTGCTACTGTATTTAAAACACATTCATATACAAAGTTCCGAAACAATGCAACAATAATAAAAGCGATGCCTTGTTTGCTTTCTTACTGCAATAAAATACTTGTCGGCGGCGTTTTGAAATGGTATACATTGTATAATTATTGTACTGCGGCGTTATGAAATGTGATGCTTTGTTCAAACACAAAGCAGTTGACGTTTTGGAAGTCAGCCAGTGTGTATGTTTGAATGTTTGTTCCACAATAAAGCAAAAATCGCTCAATGAATTTGTATGAAATTTATTAAATACTAGCAAAATTTTTCTCCTGATAAATGTTATAACAAATAATAAGCTAATGTAGACTGCGAGTAAGCGTGTATTTACATACATGTGAACGTACAAACATACATATGTAGTAGGTTTTTAGTTTTTCATTTCATTTAAAAGAAACAAATTTCATATATCAGTATAAACGCTTATAAGAAATAAGTTTCTTATAAAAAATAATTGCATAAAAGAAAAACACGCTTATAAGACAAATTTTCGTTAAATTTGTTGAGTTTCTTATATTCTTTATGTACTGTATAGCCTATTATTCCTTCCGGAGTCACAGTAATATGCTGTGAAAATTTCAGGAAGATCGGTCCAAGCGTTTGATTTTCCTAAAAAGGGGCGTGGTCCCACCCACTTTTTTCCTGGTACGTATTCCAAATTATGCCAATACCATATGTACCAAATATCATCGACGTAGGTAAAAAAATGCCCAAAATATGGCGATTTAAATTTTTGAGTTATATGGGCGGTGTCACGCCTCTTTGTCAAATCAAAACTTCATATAGCCTATGTCACACACCTGAATATTTTGAAGATTCCCTGAAATTTTCATCAAAATCGGTCCCGTAGTTTCGGAGCCTATTTATTTCAAACAAACAAACAAACAAAAAATCAAACCTTTCCTCTTTATAATATTAGTATAGATAGGGTACTTTTTCAGGGGTAAAAAAGGGACAAATTGCTAGTTTTGTTACTATTAATTTTTGTAATAATAATTTATAATTTTTTTTTGTCAATTAAAATACTTTCTGGTGACTGAAATGGGAAAAATTTAGTACTTTTGGAACTTTTCAGTTAAGGCACTTTATACTTACGGTACTTTTTTACTTTTGGTACTTTTTCTCATAAGAAATTGTCTAAATAGATATAGATGAAATTTAGTAGACCCGTACGTACTTTTTAAGGTGTAAAAATAGGGAAAAATTAATAGTTTTGTTACTTTTAATTTTTGTAATAATCTTTTATAAATTTTTTTTATATTAAGATATTTTCAGGAGAGTAAAATGATAAAAATCTGGTACTTATGTTACTTTTTTACTTATGGTGAGTGCGTTTTTAATTATGGTACTTTTTTACTTTTGACACTTTATCTCTTAAGAAATTCTCCTAATGGATTTGGATTAAATTTGGTAAAAGCAGTTCAAAATATAGCGTACTTTTTAAGGGCTAAAAATAGAGACAAATTGGTAGTTTTGTTACTTTAAATTTTTCTAATAATAATTTAAAAATTTTTTAAAAATTAAGATATTTTCTAAGGGCTTTAATTTCCCATTGGTCCAAATGAGTGACAAACAAAAATGTGCCAAAACTGGCAAAAATCCCGTAGAGATCATACAAAGTTATCTTAGATAAGATACATTTATATCAACTAGCAAAGATGTAAACCAAAAAAGTTCCATCGAGCTATGTTGGCAATGTTCCGACTAAACATATTTAACTTTTGAGTTAAATATGTCATGACGTAAGCTCTTACCTAAAACATATTTCACTCGGCATATTTATCTTCACGCACATAGAATTTGAGTAAATATTTTTTTGTAATTATGAAAAACTTCCTGTGTTAGACGAAATTTGTACTTCTTGATATCAAGAAAAAATTGTCAGATTTCTGTGAAAATCTAGCGCCATACGTCTTAAATTAAGTAAAATTTACCAAATTTTAGTTCATATTTTTTGAGTGTGTTTTAAATATAAATTATAATTTTTTTTTTAATTTTATTTATTTGTTGCGGGTTAGCAATATCTAAATGCATTTCGTTGGCTGATATACCAACTCAACAGTAGATGTTTGGTATATGCTCGAATAAATATAAATTATAATAATACGAGTGGAATATTTGTCGAGGGATTTGTTGGTCCTTGTTGTCCTGTGTCTGGTTTGCTGTACACGTCGTCATGAAGCTGGCTCGTAATCTCTATATTATGGTTGTTATTGGCTAAAGTGGTTAACGCGTCGAGTGCAAAGCAAACTAGGACTTAAAACCTGGGTACCCGATCTCCCACATCCTTAATTGCTCTAATGTAATTTAGTGTGGATTTGCATTAATTTTTGTGGGACTATTAAAACTGATGAACGCAATAATGCAATGCCGTTTGTAATTTATACACAAATTACAAAAAAATTAAACTTTAAAAAATCTTTTTGTTTGATACCCCTTTTTTGTATATTAAAATTTATTTCAAATAACTTTTATTGTATTTTTCTGCAAAACTTTACCAAATTAGATTTCAATAACTTTGTAATAAATGTTGTTTTCCAAAGAAATAAAAAAAAAACACAGCCAAAAGTCTCGTAAGGAAACTAATGAAATAAATAAGAAAAACACAGCTAAAGAAGCAATTGAAAACAATAATAGATAAAAAGAAAAACAATATTGTAAAAATGGCAGAATAAATGCACTCAATATGAGTAGAGTATCCTGTAAATATCTTATTGTTTCTTTTTGTTTTTTTTTTTTTTTTATTTTTACTTTTTTTATTATAAAACAAGTGAAACTATAATAAATACTAGACATAAACAAACAAATAGTGATATGAACAAATGTTTGTTTGAAAGAAGAAAAACAAAAAATTTTAAGTCTAACGAATGTGATGTTGGAAGAAAACTACAAGTATTGGAAACCTTTAATTTTTTTCTTTTTGTCTTTTTGTAAATGAAATAAAACAAAACTGATTTTACATCTCAAAAAGTACGTGCAGTCAATTTTAAAATCGTTACAACCAATATCGAAAAAAAAAATATATTCAGCAACAGCAGCAGCCAGCACTCACTATGAAAAGATAATATTTAGAGAGAAAAAAAAATATAGAAACAACTTAACTTAAAGGAAAAATAAAGCAACAGGATTCACATTTTTATCGGCAAAACGAATGCAAAAGTATATTCAATAAAATAACTTTGTATTGAATAAAAGCATGAAGAGCAACAGCTGCACTTACAAAACTCTTCACACACACTCACACGCAGCCATACATTACACTCAATGTGTAATAAGAAGAACGAACTACCACTGATAATATACAATGGAACGGCTGCTTTAAATATGTTGCTGTATTAGTGTCACTGTTTGTATATGTGAATGTACATGCTTGGGCATAACCCTGTAGTTCAAGTGGCTGTCTCCGAGCTGGTTATAATACTAGCCCCTTTATGACACAACCAGTCCGAATGCTAGCCATATGACTGGCCACTTTAACAAGGGGATGTCCTACGATGGGGTTAATTGTCACCAAGAGGCCACAAAAAGACAGTTCATAAGCCGGTTCTTCTTGGCTTACCCTTAACTGTCTCCTTATACCTGCCAAACACCCTTAAAAACCCCAAATCATTAACTAATTTTTATGAAATAAAAGTCATTTTATAATTTATTTAACTTAAAAAAAAAATTATTTCGTCAAAAAAAAAACATAACAAATTCATTTATTAATTAAAAAGATAATAATAATTAATTAATATAATAATTAAATTTTGCTTTCAGCTATTTTTTTATTATTATTCTTATTATTTTATTTATCTTCATCCTAGTCATCTTCATCCTGGTTATTCCCACTGCAGTACAATAATGTTCCTACAGCCCACTTGTAACTTAGTAAGGATGCGTAACATTGCACTATTTTTGTAAATGTATTTTGACTGTATTGAGAATTGAACTAGCAACCTTCCGACTGCTAATCAACATCTCAACCCACTCAGCTACACTCACTGGTACTTGTACATTGTACTACTTAAGCTATGTGTGCTTAATGACATACATTTTTTACTATCCACCATCTGCGACACAAAAAGACAGCTAAGTGCCTGCACAAAGTGACAGTAACATTTTCCACAGTTTTATAACCAGTCTTTCGAGTATAGGATCAATGTGGATAGTTTTAGAACCAGTCTTCAGAGTATAGGATCAATGTCGATAGTTTTATAACCAGTCCACATTGTATAGTACTGCCACTTTTGGGGTAAATTGTCACGAAAAAACTACAGGGAAGTTTATGTTAAAGAGAGTTCTAAAGAGTGTGTGTGTGTGTATATATGTTTCTTGTGCAACTCACATTTATTTGTTGCTGGAACAGCATTTTAAAATTATTCAACAGAATGAAACATGAAAGTAAATTGAACACGCTCGAAAGGTGAAGGATATATGCAACTGCAACAGCAACAGCAACAGCAGGAGCATGAATTGTAGATGTAATCAAAAAAAAAAAAAAAAAAAAAAATAATAATATGTAGACAGTTTACCCCCGGGAAGACAAAAGCAAAATAATGACAATTGTTGTTGTTTAATATCAATGCAATTTAGACAAATATTTCGTTTTTCTTTTAGTGTTTTTTTCTTCTTGCAACAATTTAACATTTATTTTGGAATTATAGAGTTTTTTTGAAAACCTAAAGAAATATTGTGTTGCATCTGAAAATGTAAAAATGTTTTTATGTAGAAAAAAGTCTCATTATTGGCTGAGCCAATTTTTTTTTTATAAGACCCTGATCTATTTTTCTCACACAAAAAAAGGACACTGTCTTAACGGAACCATTGTTTTTAAACGACTTCAATAAAAGAAGGATGTTATCAGGTCGATTGTTCTTTTGTTAAATGTTTGAATCTCCCTAACTCTGTTATTTATGATGCGATTTTTCAAAATTTGTTTTTTTTCTGTTTGAAAGGAGTTGCTAGGAGTTATTAAAAAATATCAGAGGTAAGTTGTTGCCCTAAAATATTTATTATCGAATAACACTTTCATTTATGGACCGATTTTTATAAATATTTTTATGTTTAAACACATTTCCGTTCATTTTGGTCCCACAAAATCGGGGCAAGTTGTCAACCACCCTTCTGGAAAAGAAAATGTTGTTCATTGACCGATTTCCAAAATTCTTTATTCTTTTGATCGGGGTTACAAACCGTTTGGTCTAATAAAAAATAGTTTTTAAAATCGGGGCAAAGTTGTTATAGTGTTGTTCGAAAAACTCTTTCATTTATAGACCGATTTACAGTCACCCACCCACCCTTCTCGAAAAGAAAATATTGTTTATTGACCGATTTCCAAAATTCTTTATTCTTTTGAAGGGGTTTGCAAACCGTTTGGGCCCATAAAAATTTTTTTTATAGTCTGGAGAAATTTGTTTTCCTGAAATGGTGTTTTTTTAAAAACTACTCCATTTGTAGACCGATCTCCAAAATTCTTTATTCGTTTCAACTTGTGTGCTTGTAATTACAGCATAACTCCTCTATTTATTGACCGATTTTAAAAATTATTTTCCGTTTGATCGGGGTTCTTGCAATTTGCTTCCAATATTTTTTGTTTTTAATCCGGGCAGTCAAGTTGACCACCCAAATTGCCTGAATTAATTATAAAAAATATTCTATATTTCCATGCAGGAAAAAAATGTCTGCCTCAGTCTTGGCTCCAGGGAAAAATGGCCCAAACCCAAAAAAACCCAAAGATCTCAAAGCTATGGCCAGCGCTGAAGGATTTTTCCTTTTTTGTAGTCATTTTTCTATTTTTGAAAAATAAAAAATTGCCCAAAAAATATAGGAAAAATTGTCCCAAAGTTCTTGTTGTTGTTTTCGATACAAAATATTGGAGCCATTTTTAATTTTTGCTTAAGAAAAAATGATCCTCAACCAAAAATGAAAAATGGCCCATAATATTTTGTACCGAAAACAACAACACGAATTTTGGGGTAATTTTTCCAATTTTTTTGGTGCAATTTTTAATTTTTCAAAAATAAGAATACGATTGCAAAAATTGGAAAAACCTTTCGGCGCCGAGCTTAAGGATTTTCTCTACCAAGGATTTTCTTTCCCGAAAAGAGGATGTTTACTAAAGATTTTCTGCCTTCTATTAAGTACATACTTATGTACTTAATTTCCCCCCGGTGGGTACATTTTTCCATCTTGGTGATGTCCACAACTTGGTGCTGTGCCTGCTGGGGAAAAGGGTAATTGTCTTTTGCAGACATTAACTTTTGTCAATTATCCATAAAACTTATATGTTGCTGCCCAATATCTGAAATAACAGTGCAACGAATGTACGAGTACATATAAGGTATGTAGATGAAGGAAGTAGGTAATCTATGTTAGTCTGGTAGAAGGTCAAAAGCCACCTAAGATCTCCGATCAAGACCAAAGTCGATAAAATGTTAATCCTTAGGAGTTTTCTTTCGGGGCTTTACCAGTAACCTAAATTGGTACCACGGGAGCCTGTAAGCCCCACGGGAGAGTGTCTACCGGGCCGGTAGAGAGTATTGTCCTACATTGGACACATATGTGCGGTGCTAAATTGTGTTCTCTTGATATCTGTTCTCTTGGGGATGAATATGCATTGGCACCTTCGCACTACATTCGTTGTTGGCATGATTCCGTGACAGGTTATTGGTGAGCTCTCCTTCAGGAGTACACGTCGTGGCTGTGGTTGCTACCAAAAGCTGGGAGAGGTATTGGCTTAAGGACTGATGCTCGACCAGTGCTAGTGGCTGGATGGATTTCGGTCTACCCATAAAAAAAGACTCCATGTGCTGTTGCGACACAACAGATAAAAGAGATGAGATAGCTGGAACACTTCAGCAAGGTGTTTAGGCATGGTGGATGGACCATGCTTAAAAAATCGCCATCTGATGTGACCTTCGAAGGGTCCACTTGTGTGTTCTCAAGGTTACTCGGGGGTGCTGGTGAACACTTCAATTCGCACGGAGTTAAGAGCACGGTGGACTTAGGCCGTAATTGCAAGTTCCCAGCCTAATCTGTAAGACATCTGTACTTCATTGTGACCTAACAACCCAATCCAATGACATTTTCCTACTTGAAGAGCATACAAATAAAAGCTCTCACTACTGAGCCAACAACCGAGAGATGTTTCACTTCACTCAATTAAAGGAATAACATGGTTTGCATTTATCGTCATGACAATTAAATTTTTTAGTTTGCAAATTTTCTTAAATCACTTAAATATTCTTTATAAAATATTTCTATATATTCTACAAAACCAATTTAGCTTATAGGACGACTTATGTAGCTTTTCTAATAATGCTGTTTCTTCCTTTTTTTTTTTTTTCTTAATCTCTTAATATAAATTTAATATGTTGCTCGGAAAATATAAAAAGGGCAGAAAAACCTAAAAACTATATTTTGAAATATGAGTTTTGTGTGTATGTGTGTATGTATGTATTTGTCTATATGTTTCCTCCAACATTATTACAACTAACAAGCAAATCATTCAGTACTTAACATGCTCTTTAAATATGAATAAACAACTACCCATTACAAATACAATCAAGCAAATGCTTGAATTGGAAAGTGAAAGAGAGCGAGAGGGGAGAGTGTAAAATCCCTGACTTGGTATAGAAATATTTGGCAAAATATGCTACAAATAATTTTAGGCTTGAGGTGTATGAGCCAAAATTCTGTAACCAAAAACCGTATAAAATCCGTAAAAATGTTCAAAACAAGAGAGAGATGGGGCGCCAAAATAAGAATAAAAAAAATAAATCTAAACAAGAAACTTGTTAAAAATTTAACATGCAGTAAATTGAGGAAATAATGTATTAAGGTCAGGATATGAAATTGTAGAAGAACAAAAAAAAAAAATAGAAAAATAGTAAGAACAAAAACTACGATAAGAAAATATAAATATAGACAAGCTTAAATGACTAAATAAAGAATTTGTAAAACGATTTTAAGGGTGTTTCTTGTTTAGTGTTTAGAGTTTTTTTTTTTTTTTTTTTTTTTTGAAATAAATTAGTTTGTATAAAAAAATTTTAAGATGTTATTAGAAATAGTCCTCACTAGAATTAGTAATTGAGCCGTTTATTTTGAAAGTGGCATAAGTCACTTTTTCATAAAAATCGAGTTAATGGCAACACTAAATAAAATTGAACGGTATCTTTTCATTTGTAAAAAAAAATGCAATAAAAAAAGTGACTTATGCCACTTTCAAAATAAACGGCTCAATTATGGATTGTAGGCTTGGAAAAGCCATGAACATTTATACTTATATTGCAAATTTTTTAATGCATTAAACTAACCAGTCAATTAAGAATGTCATTAGCATTGAATTAAAAGTAATGCTAATTAAATATTTAGCATTACTATTATTTTCTTTAATTAATGAAAAATTTAACTTTAACTAATTATTAAAAAGAAAACCAAATCCTTATCAGTAACGAATGCTTTCAGTTGATCTTGTCTGAGTTAGGCTACTTATCGAGGGCCGTCACAGCTTAGGAAGTGGTAGTGGTCTCTAAATTGCTGGCATGACCCAATGGTCGATGGTTCTATGCGCCAATTGTATCGAGTCTTACTCCAGTGCGTAATGCTAAATTTCTAGCCAATAAATCAAACTGAGAGCCAACACAGCATACCGATTGCCATTATGGAAAGAATCCTCTCTATACGAGATCGATTGATCGCTAATTTCAGTGCTTTCCATTAACTTAAAAGAAACCTACCAATTTAACCTTCCCCTCTTGCATGCCATAGTAGATTCTCATTCAATATTTAACATCTGACAGCCAACTAAATATATTCAACTTAAATTCAGATTCTATTACTCGTAAAAGTTAAGCCTAAATTGGCAAGTTAACATGTTTAAGGTCTTGCGAACAGCACGCGAATTTAATATTATAACAAAAATGCAACAACAAAACAAATAATAATAAACGACTAGCACTCATGATAAAGTTAAATATGATAAAAAAAATTCTGCTGAAAAATCAACGTTAAAAACACTTTAAAATTACTAAACAAAAATGTTAACAGATAAACAAAACATACAACATGCAAAGCACACACACACGCATACACTACTTATTCGCAGAGCATACTTTAAGGCTGGCTTGCATAAAACACTGTTGGTTGTTACTTTTCATTTGTATAAAATTTAAATTAAAAACGAACTCTGGCAAAGTTGCAACTAGTAAAACTCGCTAACAAAGTTCACAAGTAACATAATTTAAAGAGTTATTAAATTATGAAATTATTTCTTGTTCTCAAATAAACCAAAACAACAACAAAAATAATGAAAAAAAATAAATTTTTTGAAATATTACAATAAAATATTTGTAAAGCAAGAAACCAACAGACGACGCCAGTCTATTTGGGCCTAAGTTTTCTTTTATGTGTTTCGAAAACTCGATTGAAATAAACGTTGCTAAAGAAGTATGGAGTTTATTATAAATTTCCGTTTTGTTTAAAAAAGTAATTAAAAAAAAATAAACAAAAGAAGCAAGTAAAGCAAAAATAATACAACAGTTACAATACAACTGGAAACCGGAAGTTGGTCATAATACAATGTGTTATTAGAAAATGCAATTGTTAAGTGTTCAACTGAGGGGTGATGGTGGGAAATGGGGCAGGGGTTTTTTCTTAAAACAAGTATTAAGTCAAATGTTGGACAGCGATAACATGCATATGAAAATAATGATGTTTTTCGTATTAGAAACGCACAAATAATGAAAAATATAATATAAATGAATAAAAATGTAACTAAAGGACAATTTAATAAATCCTGGCAACATAAAGAAAGTTTTTAAAATTTTTTTTGGGGGACCTTTTGAAATTCCTACTAATAAAAATTTGAAAGTTTGTAAGACGAAAAACGAGATTAAAATACATATATAGCAATTTTTAAGGGGTAAAAAAACTAACTCAAATAAAACTAAAATGTACTTTTTAAGGGGCAAAAAATATGAGACAAATTTTTAGTTTTGGTACTTTTTATTTGTGTACTAAAATTTTATAAATTAACATAACATACATTTTTACTTTTGGACTTTTTTACTTATGGTACTTTTTTATTTTTGTTGCTTTTTAATCTTGGTACTTTTTCTTTTGAGAAATTGTTTTAATGGATTTGGATGAAAGTTGGTAGACGGATACCATGTGACCCAGACTAAATTAATGGATACCTTTTTAAGGGTTAAAAAAGGGTCGGAATGGTAATTTAAGTATTTTTTACTTTTGCACTAATATTTTATAAATTTCTTATAAATTAACTTACTTTCTAGGGGCTTAGATGTGCAAATCTGGTACTTTTGGTACTATTTTCCTCATGGTACTTTTTAACTTGAGAAATTTTTTTTTTGTGAAATTTTATGAAACTTGGTAGACGGATAGGATAGCATATGACGCATATTAAAATATAGATTGATTTTAAGGGGTAAAAAATTGACAAATTGGTAGTTTTGGTACATACCTTTTATTTTTGTAATAATATTAACGTACTTTCTGACGGTTGAAATGAGAAAATCTGGTGCTTTTGGTACTTTTTTAATTGTGGTACTTTTTTTAATATGAGAACTATTGCTCTTGAAAAATATTTTTTTTTTTAATTTTAATGAAGTTTTGGTGGACGGATATCATGTGACCCAGTTTAAAATTTAAGGTACTTTTTAAGAGGTAAATACAGTACATACAACAGTGTAACTTTTGGGGTGATATGAGGAAAAGCTGGTACTTTTGGTACTTTTTGTTGTAGCGTGAATGAAATCACGTTTAAAATGTATTCCTATAAAAATATATAAAAAACTGAAATGAAAGCGTATCAAATCCGATACCTCAATTGGTTTTACCTTAAACATAATGAATACAAGATTTTGCATTCCAATTCTTAGTAAATATTTTGTTAAAAAGGGAGTCATGCACTCCCAGTTGTAAACTGTTAAAACTACCATGCAAGTACATACACGTACACACATGCATGCATACATACATATATGCATACATACATCTAAGTATTTATTTTTGTCTAGTGTAATTTGTCTCGCATAGTGCATTTCCAGTTCAACTGCTGCATTAATTTCCCTTTAGTGCAAATCTTTTTTTTTACAATTACATTTAATATGAACATTTTTATAATTTTCTTCGGTTTTCTTGCTATTTCTGTTCACTATCACACTTTTTGCTTATGTCATGGGCCGCTTCGACCTTTCGTGTCTTTCCTCTTGTACTTAACGGAAATTCAACAATAGAAAAAACGTTGCGTTTTTAATGTCACCATGTGCATTTCCGTTTTGGCTTTTGTTTTTGCCATTTATAAAAGTTTTGTTCGTCGTTGGCGAATGCATTTTAAGCATATGTACATACCTACAAGCAAACGTACAAATATTTTGTAAGAAAAAAAGGGAATATATTCCCAAACATTTATGCGATAATAATTAAAGGGTAAATCAAAATTTTTGTTAATAAAAAATTTCTGGGAATTATAAAGCAATTTTAAATTAGTTGGTCTCGACAGCGCAGGTGTCTAAGAGTTTGCTAACCATTCGAATATTTTTAAAACAAAGGCTGGGTTTGAACCTGCAGAAAAGGTCCTTTCTACATTAAAATTTTTGTAAATTATCTAAAATTCACCTTGTTTTTAAATACCCTGTTCATACATAGAGATACTTAAATATTAACTTTATGGCAGTGGTAAGTAATTTTTAGCTCTTAATAATTTTTTTTCTTTGGTTTACAGTCGTTTATGATGCAAACACAACAAACATTCTTTGCTGTAATGTATGCATGTGTTTCTGCATATATTCATACATATGTACATATTTATATATGCATATGTATGTATGTATGTACATGCAGAAATATGCTGTTGCATGTGTGTAGATAAAAAGACATTAGCATAAATTATAATTAAATTTATGCAACATCATACACAATTTAACATTTCATTTTTATATTCATTTAATACATGTACAAAACAAATGCAAGCGCAACAACAAACAAAAATGAAACAATAAAAACAAACGAAACACAGCAGAAAAATACGAAAGAAATTGTTTAATGGTTGCTTTTATTTTATATTGAGTTGTAAAAAAGTAAGTTCATATTAATTAGAAACTGCTTTTTATAACACTATTAAATAAAAGCAAAGAAAATTGCAGTAATTTTCCAATTTTTTTTTTCTATAGGAAAAAGAAAACAGAGTTGAAAGTAGACATACATACATATGTATGTATATTTTATGAAGCTTAATAGTCTTAAAAGAATAAAATAAGCCAACTAAATGCATGTTGATTTTATAATCCTGAAACAAAAATCTATAAAACATTAATTTGTCTTTTTTCTAAATATTTTATTTATTTTACACACTACAAATAAGGATCAATATCATTCGATTGCTTGGAGGCCTCTGATTCAGCACCAACCGCACAGGCCATCATAGTATTAATACTTTGTTCTTCGCCCGCTTTATAAATATAACCATTTGCTTTGTCTATATGATTTCGCAAACGCAGCATACTTTGAGTGTTGCGTGAGTCTAGCAATTGAAAAGATACTAAAGCATAATCTTCTACCATAGAGCAAATAGCAGCATTTAATTTTTTGTATTTTCTTAAAGTCGTCGTATCATCTAAGGCCTCCAGTAAATATTTTAAGTCCAAAACATCTGTATAAAAGTCCAAATTAAAGTGTAGCTTATTTTCATGCTTCTTAAGCAAATCAGCTTTGGACAGAACATTAACATGAGGCAAGCCCATGCGTAACATCATATTTAAGGCCAACAACAAAGTGGCAACAAACTTGGCCGGTTCACTGCAATAATGAGAATCGATAAGATTGATTGTTACCAAATGATAGCCATGTTTTTCTAATTTTTCAAATATTTTCGACATAGAAGCATGATGTGTATATAATTCCACTTGGCCTGGACAGTCGAAGAAAAAGTAATTGCAGCTGCTGGAGTGTTTACGCAAATTAGGCAAAAGCCAATCTTCAAAATGTTCTTCCAAAAGTTCAGCACAATACATAAGAGCACCATTGGGTCCCAAATGCATGTTGTCCATTACATCTTGTACGGTTATAAGTTCCATAACATCGATACTGGTTTTATATTCCATATTTTCATTGGCTGGATCCAAGTTGACAATAGCAACATTTCTTCCCAATTCTTGATAGAATTTAAAAGCATTTTGACAATATGTGGTTTTGCCACTACCAGGTGGTCCCACAATCAGTTGTCCATAAAGAGGATTGGTGTACTTTAATTTTGCAGGTTGTAACATTAGTAAATTAAATATTTTTAGCTAAAACTTGTAAATTATTTAATAGTGCTTAAAGAAATGTAAACAAATCTATTTTGACACTTTAAAAACATCTGTTGAAGTAAGAAAGTGTTTGGAAACAAATTGTAAGTGTATAATAATGATGCCACATCATTGAATAATATTACTGACGATTATGTATTAAAACAAAATATATTTGTTAAAATGCCAATAGTACAAAACTACTTGAAATTTTCTTCACCAGTAACTTTCACTACATTTTCATCAGCATGGTTCTCTTCTTGGGACTAGGTTTAAAATCATGTAAATATGCTTACTTACAAAGTTGTTATCCATTTTTTTTATTATAATCCAAATAAATTTTTAAATCAAGGCTTAGATGAAAAAGGTAGCTGGAAAATATATTTTTTGCGTTGTAAAAAAATACGTTAGGGTATTATGTATGCGTAACTTTTATTATTTTATGTTGTAGTTGTCAAATATATTTTTGGCAAAGATTTTCTTATTTTTTTTATAAAAAAAAATGTATTTATCAATATGAAAAAATTCGTGAAAAAAAGAAATAAATAAATACTATAAATATCTTTTTGGTGAAATAATTTGCCTTACTTGGATGAAATAAGTAATTGTACGTATATTACCAACATATTGTTTATTACAATTTCTTAACTATTAAACCAACTTTATATGCTTGGTATATATTTTATTATGCTTGATATATAATAGTTAAAAAATAGTTCGAAGGAATGTTGATTCCCATTCTGAAATTGTTTCTTCTATGATCACTCCCTTGTGCTGGATGTTGACTGAGTTCTTTCCTTCGCACAATTACATTTAAAACATAATTTCAAAACTTATTTGGGGTTTTAATTAAATGATTTTAAACATGAATTTAATTAAATAAATAAAGTTTAATTTAACTGTAACAAATTCTTTAATATTCAGGTTAACGTTCGCCAAATTTTCTGTATTATGATTAGGAAGTGTTTGTGTTTTATTTAGTGCTGCCAGTATAAAATTTTTGTTCTATTTACCTCCATATATGGTCATGTCATTGCGGCGAATTGAAAATTCTGAAAAAGAACACAAAAACAAAAAAAATTATAATTTATCTTCAGTCGGCGGCGAGACGTTAAAGTGTATAAATTTAATAAGTGTGTTTATTGTGTTTATTATAAATTAAAATAAGAAAAATATATATATTTTTATATAATTTATTTTTTTAAATAATTTTATACAAAGATTTTTTACAATCAATTGAAAAACAAAAGTTTATTCAAAGTAATCAAAGAAAAAAGTTGAACATGGCGCAGCAACAACAACCAGCCTACAATAATAGTAAGAAAGTTTATTTTTATCTTTGTAAATTTGGAAAATTTGCTATCTTTTATTTCATATACCTACAATATTTCAATTAGTCATAATTTACAAACAGAGATTCTATGGCTAATTTCTTAATGGCCATAAAAAGAAACAATTCATTTTTTGTTGTATGTGTGAAATTAACTTCTTTTTTCATTTATTTTTTGCATTTTGTTATCTGATATTGAAGCCAGCCAGGCAAATACATTTAAATACATATATACACACTTACAAACTCGTTCATAAAGTGTGCTGTCACAGTGCTGCTGCGAATTGTAGATTACCGGCATTTTTACTGCTCGAATGGTAAAGTCGGCAGCAGCACAACAATAACAAAAAAGCTATTGGGAACCAACTTTTTACATTTGTTCCCCTTTCTACACTTTTGACCTGTAACCGCACCCAGAATCAGAATGTGTTTACACTTTTACAACATTGTTTTAATTCACATCAATAAAAATACAACTGGGCCATATTTTTATAAAAAAAAAATATATTATTGGGAACCAACATAGGCATACATACATACTATATAATAAAACAACAAACGGTGATTGTAATTATTAATTATAATTACTTTCTTTGTTTATTTTAGAGTTCATTTATGCCACTTTACCTCGCACTCAACGTGGCCAACCGATTGTTTTGGGTTCCGATCCTAAAGGGAAAAACTTCTTATATGCCAACGGCAATTCTGTCATTATACGTAATATTGAGGTAAGTATTTTTTAATATTAAAAAAAAACAGATTTAGCAATTTTTAAAATATTGGTTTTCTATCTGAAATGATATTTTTATACCAGCTGCATTTATTTGTTGCTGCTTTTTATCTGGTGCTTTTTTTGTTTAAATTCTAGTGTGTGTTTCATTAGAATCTGCTCATAATTTTAAACATTTCTGTTCTATTTTTTTTGTATTTATGTTGTTTTTCAAAAACATACATACATATATTTATTTTGTACATATTTAAAATATACATATTTGTGTCTACGTTATCTGTATATTTATTTAAACACCCACACAATTTTTGATGTTTATTTCTTTTTGCCTCCCTCATCAATGAAATAAAACTTTCCCCAAAACTAATTTGATAATTAAAATTTGTAAACATTATTTTAAATTTATAATAAAAATGAAACCGTTGGAAATATTTGATTGGAGAAATACAACTTATATTTAGAAATAAAATGCAATTAAAAACTTATTAAAAAATTTCGTACCCGAAAAACTCCCTCTATTTCAAGAAATATATTTCGAAAACTAACTATTATATCGTATAGGTATAAATTTTTAGAAAAAAAATTATATTTTCCTTATCTGCTATTTTATTGGTGATATTTATTAAATACTTATCGTAACATGAACTCATAAGAGCCCTAACGTACATTGAAAAATTTTGTAGGAAAAGCAAAAAGTTCTTAATTTAAAAAATTAAACAAAATTGTTTTAGATTAAAGTTAGTTTTTATTAAAGAATAAATATTATTGAATTTAATTGGAATACTATTAAATTTCGCAATACTATTTCTATATTTTGCAATAATATCCAAAGGGCAAAATTATGTAATTTGGAAACGCTAGGGTAAAAACGGTGATAATTAATCCCCTTTTTCCATTTCATCATAATCCCTCAAAAATTTGATTTCGAAATTTTTATTATTTTCTATCTTTAGAATTTTATTTAACGACATGTTTATTTTTCTGTTTTTCTTTTATTTATTTTAGAATCCAGCTAATGCAGATATTTATACTGAACACTCGTGTGCTGTTAATGTAGCCAAATATTCGCCAAGTGGTTTTTATATCGCATCAGGAGGTGAGTAATTTAAAACAAATAGAAATCTAGTTTTATCAATGTGTTAAAAAATAAAAAAAAATTAATAAAATGTTTGAAAACTCAATGTAGTGTATAGAATTTGATAACGTCAAAAACAAGTAATAAATGTAAATATAAATTTTTTTGTTATTATAAACTACTGAATGTTGTAACTTCCACAGTTGTTAGCGAAGAATACGCCATCGAGCATGCGACAACGGACTTGTAGGCTAGAATACAAGTACAACTTGTTTTAATAATAAAAATATGTATGAAGACCAGCAGATATGCTATTCTGAAGTCTATACGGCATAATAATATTATCCTGCATTAATATATAAACCTAGTTGGCTTCATTGAAGTTTTCAAACTTAAATTTTTTGTTTTTAATTTAGTGTTTGTATATTAAATATTGTGTCTACGAACGGGAAGTATAAATAAAAAAAAAATTCTTTAATAACAATTGTATGACCAAATTAACCGTTTTCTAACATACTTTCAAATGAAAGTTTATATGAGTTTATTTTAACTTGCTTTTAAATGATGACTCATTGATCATCATCTCCCATCTGACTGAATGTTTAACTAAGTTTCAGATTTCCTCAATTGGCTTTACGAGTAAATAGCAATACACACACACAAAACAATTTTAATGTTACTGCATAAACAACTAGTAACTAAAATTATGTACCTAGACAAAATTATATGTAATTATCGATGCGTGAAAGTAGGAACTTAATATCTGACACACATTTTTAAGTTTTTGGTTTAACATTTTAAAATGTATTCTAAATGGAAACTAATACTCTTTTTTTAAGATTATGAAAGTTTTAAAATTTAATATATAAAATAATAAAAGCCGCTTTGCTTTGCAAAAGGAAAATTTTAATAGAGAAAAGTGCGAAAATATGTTATCTAAACGTAATTGAAAAACAAACATCATTAATCTGAAGTTTAATCAAATCTTTTTTTTTTTTTCATTAATAAAAAATCATAAAATTTTATGTTAAACATGCCATGCCGTCTATAATATTGTCATTGTTTCTAGATCAATCGGGTAAAATTCGTATTTGGGATACTGTTAACAAGGAACATATATTGAAAAATGAATTTCAACCTATTGGTGGACCCATTAAGGATATTGCTTGGTCTCCAGACAATCAACGTATCGTGGTAGTGGGCGAAGGTAGAGAACGTTTTGGTCATGTCTTTATGACAGAGACTGGTACATCTGTGGGTGAAATCAGTGGCCAATCTAAGCCCATTAATTCTTGTGATTTTAGACCTGCAAGACCTTTTCGTATTGTAACAGGTTAGTTGGTATCTTTTTTTTGGAAAAATACATTTATAGAAAAATTATGCAGTTAAATGATTAAAAAAAATTGTCTATACTGATTTACAGGTAGTGAAGATAATACTATTGGCGTTTTCGAAGGACCACCATTTAAATTCAAAATGACCAAACAGGAACATTCACGTTTTGTTCAAGCTGTACGCTATTCTCCCGATGGCAAATACTTTGCTTCAGCTGGTTTTGATGGCAAAGTCTTTTTGTATGATGGTGCCAGCTCAGATTTAGTTGGTGAGTTTGGCAATCCTGCTCATAAGGGTGGTGTCTATGCTGTAGCATGGAAACCCGACTCTACACAATTACTGACTTGTTCCGGTGATAAAACATGTCGTCTATGGAACGTAGAGAGTAGAGATTTGATTACAGAATTCGTAATGGGCACAACAGTTGATGATCAGCAGGTGTCTTGTTTGTGGCAAGGTGAACATATTTTGACGGTTTCTCTGTCCGGCCACATTAGCTATTTGAATTTGGAGGATCCCTCGAAACCATTGCGTATTGTTAAGGGTCATAATAAGCCAATTACCGTATTGGGTTTGAGCGATGATCGCAGTACTATTTATACCGGTAGTCACGATGGTATAGTTACCAGCTGGAATTCGGGTAGCGGAGTTAATGATCGTGTACAAGGAGCTGGACATGGCAATCAAGTAAATAATTAAAATGTTTTGTTTTAAATATAGTCCATTTATTTTTAAAATAAACTTTTTAACAGATGAACGGTATTGTTGCTTGGGGTGATTTTGTGTACACCTGTGGCATCGATGATAGTTTACGTCAATTTAGCATCGAATCTAATGCTTTTACCGATTATGTTGTCAAATTAAAATGCCAACCTAGAGGTTTGGCTATTCTACGCAACGAAAATATTATCGCTGTAGCCTGTGTCAAGGAAATCACTTTGGTTCAAGATCAAAAGATAATCTTATCTTTGCCTATTAAGTATGAAGCCAGCAGTATCACGGCCAATCCAGAAACATTGGAAATTGCTGTGGGTGGCGATGATCAGAAGGTGCGAGTTTATGCTTTAAATGGAACCAGTTTAGAACTGAAATGTGAATTAGATCATTTGGGTGCCGTCATAGACTGCTCATACTCGCCGGACAATAAGTATTTGGTAGCATGTGATGCTCACCGCAAAGTAGTTTTATATTCAGTAGAAGAATATAAGCCAGCTCATAATAAAGAATGGGGCTTCCATAATGCAAGAGTAAATACGGTTGCTTGGTCTCCCAACTCTCTGTTGGTAGCCAGTGGCTCATTGGATACAACTATTATTATTTGGTCGGTATCTAATCCCGCCAAACACACCATAATTAAAAGTAAATTGTCTCTTTTATTTTATATTAAACAAATATATTAAATGATTTTTTTATTCTCTTTTCATATTCATAGACGCTCATCCTCAATCCCAAATTACCCGTTTAATATGGTTGGACAATAACACTGTGATCTCTACTGGTCAAGATTGTAATACCAAAGTTTGGCATGTTGAGACTATTTAACTTCTTTGCTTTAGAATAAGTTTCCACCTTTTTGGAATAATATCAATTTAAAACACAAATTATTCATAATTACTCGTTTTTAAAGCTTTGGTTTTCTGCCCAAAAGAAATACTTCAAACAAACGAAGAGCAATCATAAAAGGAAACCTTAAGAAGTTTTCATCTAAATGCATTTTAATTGTATCATTAATATTATCTATTTAATCCTACTGCTATTACTACTTCTCAACGCCTAACTTTGTTTCGTTTGCATTTGTTTTTAAACTTTTCAAAGTATTCAGAACAGAAAAAGTTTGTATTTTTTGCCCTTTATTAAATTATTTATTCATTATTTTTAATAATTTTGATTATGTTTTTATTTTTTTTTATTGTAGATTTTTAATTTTGCTTTTTCTAAACACAACTTTATTCTTAATTTAACTACGTTTTTGGAAGCGTAATTTTATATCAAGAAACAAAATAAAACTATTTTGCAATAATTTTTTCAAGAAAGCTGTTTATTATTGTTTGAAGAATTCAACCAGACAAAAGGTAGATAATGTTGGGTAACACGATTTGAACATATTTTTTTTTCTAATTCTTATTATATTTTATAGATGTAATCAAGATCTTTTCATTTAAACTCACTAATCAAGCATATATTCAAGACACTCCACTCGCTTACAGTTAAGTTAAAAAAAGCATTTACATCAGAATCATACAAATGATTTCACAATTCTCATTTCTAATTTGAAAAAATCAAGTTTCAGATCACAGGTATGTACTTTATTTTAAGATCAATATCAATCAAAAAAAAAAAAAAAAGAAACAAAAAAACCTGGAATTGAAAAGTAAAAGGAAACTAACATCCGTCTGACCGTTAAATTTCAGTACGTACAACTTCGTGAAAATAAATATGCCGACATAAATATGTTTGAAAGTATGACATTACGTGTTTGAAATGATTACAAATAGGTTTTAAAATTTTGAAAAAATTTCTTTATTTCAAATATGTTTTCGTATCTTGCACATAATTATATTTTTATATATAGGAAATTTTTTAACCATATATTTTCTATATTCGGAACTTGTTCAAATACGTTTCATGTTTGAGACATATTTTTTTTTTTTTTTTTTTTGTATTTTAGTCACATGTATTTTTAAATTTGGCTATTTGGTAAATATGAGCCAAAAAAATGTTTCCAAATATATTTTTATACTTGGTGCAGGTTTGCAAAATGTGTTTTCGTATTTTGAAAATTTCTAGATATATTTTTTTTTTGTATTAAGTACTTATTCCCCAAATATATCTTACTATTTGGGACATACATATGTACATATGTATTTATTAATGGCTCGTTTATGGATTGCAACCGAATTTCAGTTGGGTTGCCAGCCGGCAACTGAAAATTTGTGGTTGCCAGAAAAGCACTAAATAGAAACTGAAACTGACAGTTCTCAGTTGCCAGTTGCTATCCATAATACAATTTTCAGCAACTGGCAACACAACTGGGGTTCGGTTGCCATCCATAGTCGCCCTATAATATTCGCCAAATATGTTTTTATTTTTGGAACTATTTTAAAAGACAACAAAAACTTAAGAAACAAATAGTATTAATAAAATATTAGAATTAAAGCTTATACATTCAATCACCGCTGTCTTAAAGGCTATATACCCACATATTGTACTTGATCAACAAGAGGGTATTAACTCGAAATTTTTAAAATTTCACTTTTGCAAGAAATCCACTAACAACATCAGTATCTATCTACTGTAAAAATTTCAACGCATTCCGATAACTCTTTCATCTCTAAAACAACATTTGAAACTATTTTCGTGATAGTGTAGTGACTACCTTTATATCAACAAAAATTTATTATTTTGAGTTAATACAAAAGTTAAAATGTAAATCTATCGTATATTTTCATAAAAAAGGTATTTTTTTGATTTGAGCATTTCAAGTTAAAAATAATCAAATTGTTTTACTTATGGTGTTTTCTTTTCTACAAAAAAAATGGTACATCTCCATGCAGAAAGTGTACTTTGGTGTTCAATTCTTAAAAATGTTTTGCTCTTTAAAAGGGTGATGTGTTTGATTCTAAAAAAAATCGCCCTCACTAATGGTGGAAGGCATTGATATTTTATACATGTGCCTTTCAACAAGGTGCCATTTTGTGTGTAGAAAAGAAAACACCATTAAATATGGTTTTATTTTGAGTTGATACTGTTTGGTTGAAAAAAAGATTTGGAAACTTTATTAAAATTTCAACTAAAGCGTCACAACTCAAAATAATACAAAAAAAAATATCGAGAACATTAGGACCTACCTGTGTACGAAATTTCAGCTTTGTAGCTATACTAGAAGTGCCCCATACAAAGAAGGGGCATGATAGTCCCCCCAGATGAAAAGTGCTCGTTTAAAAATTATTTTCTTTAATTTCTCATCAGGACCTACCTGTGTACGAAATTTCAGCTTTGTAGCTATATTGGAAGTGCCCCATACAAAGAGTAGGCACCCTAGTCCGCCCTACCTGTGTACCGACTTTCAGCTCTCTAGATATGCTGGAAGTGCCCAATAATACGTATTGATGAGTCAGTGAGTGAGTGAGTGCGTGAATATGTACTAAAATACACACATCTTAATATCTCGGGAAGCGTTTACGTTAGAACCTGTGAGGTCACCTCTGTAGTGAGACCTTATGTTTCAAGTTTCATTACATTATGATCAAGAGGAGCAAAGTTTTGAGGGGGTTAAAAACAGCTCAAACGGTTTCGTGTAAATATACACACTGTGTGGTCGCACTACTGTGCGCCTAGATTTCAATGTATAATTTTTTTTTATATTGGATCAGGTTTAAAAACAATTAGTCAAAGGACTTGTGTAAAAAGCGCAGACCAACCCGTGCTTTATTCTCTTTTTGCTAACAAAACGTACTTTTTTACTTTTATTTTTAACAAAACGTACTTTTTCCAATATAAAAGTGGTTTGATATCAAACATCCTTAACAATTATTGTGATAACTTTTGCCAGTTTGTTGCATCTATTGACTTTTATTTTTAACAAAACGTACTTTTTCCAATATAAAAGTGGTTTGATATCAAACATCCTTAACAATTATTGTGCTAACTTTTGCCAGTTTGTTGCATCTATTGATAAGTGAAAAACTTGTTAGCATTTCCAGTTTCATGCAGTTTTTTAAGGAAACGAAGTAAATAAACATAAATTTCCCAAAAATTTGAAATTAGCGAAAAAGTACGTTTTTTTCTGCGGCTCCTCAAATGATTTTATAACTGAAGTATGTTTGCCAAATATATTATTGTCGTATTTGAAACATATTTCTAAAAATGATTTTATATTTGGGAAAAAAAATTTCATTATTTGTTTTTATAAACAATTAAGAGTAAATTTTAAAGTTTTTCGAAAAGTTATTTAAAACTTACCCATGCATTATGGTCTAGACAAAGGCCATCATCGGTAAATCAAAATACGACCCACAAATTTCAGAAAGAAGCCTTATTTTATGTATTTATGCTTTTTAGCAATTCTATCGAAAACTTGAAATTAATAAACAACAAAATTGCTAATTTCCAAAAATTTGTCTTCAATTTATTTTGAATTAATAATTCATTAAATTTTTTTTAAATAAAAAGTATAAATTTTTGTCTTTTGTGTGCATTTTGTGTAGTTGTGTGTATATAAAATTTGTCTTAAATTAAACTAAACTAAGAGTGTAGAAAAGTGTACATGTGAATGAGTGAATATATAATTTCTTATGTTGCATTTTGAAAATAATATGTAACGAACTAAGAACACATAATAATAATAAATTAATTTAACAAACAAAAAAAAAGTGAACTTTTAAAACTAATAAACAAAAAACCCCTCAATAGTTAAAATATAAAAAGGATTTTGTTTTGTGTTAAAAAGACGTTAAGGGAAATTTTAGAAAACCATAACGCAGAGTTGCAGTGTTTTTTTTTTTTTTTGCTAATACGTTAATAGTTTACTAGGAAAGTTTTTTTCTAAGGATGACTTTTTCAAATATATGTATATCACAGTTGGGACTAGAAACATTGGGATGGTTTAAAATGTGGTATTAAACTAATTGGTTTCTTTTTCTTGCGTGGAAATCTCAGGTTGTCCTTTATATGTACTTTTAAGGTTGCATATTTGGACTTATACGTGCTTCTACATTGTTATTATTTATGTTTGTAGAATTTTGTGCATCGTTGGGATTATTTGATGGCGTTGTATTGCCGCCAGTGCTTGGATGATGAATGGGTGAATTATTCAAAATTAATTTTGTATTGTCCGTAGTTGGACTGTGCATAGATGTGGCCGTTATTAAGGAATTATTGAAATCTTTAGTTGGCATTTGATTTACTGAACAGGATTGCTGTTGCTGTTGTTGGTGTTCATTAGCCTGCTGCTGTTGTTGAGCAGCATTAGCAGCAGCTGCTGCTAAATGAAATTGATTTGGCATAAACATTTGATAGGCTGAACTTAATTGAGCCGCTGTTAGCGTTGGACTTTCACTACAATTCAAATCATTGCTCGATGGTGTTGTTGATGCTCCCGATGTTGCTGCATTTTGAAAATGTTGTAGTGTATTGGGAGAAGTAGGCATAACTTCTCCAGATGATTGTGAATTGTGAGCAAGATTTGCGGCACTTAATTGTGTAGCCAAAACTTTATTGGCTCTTTTTCGTCTAGCCTCTGTCTCGCAGGGCGATGGTGCTCCGGGATGTCTGTAGGATACATGCTTGCGCAAAGCATCCTTACTGCGTGACACATGTGAGCAAACATTACAAGCGTATCTGGCAATAATTAAACAAAAGGTGATTAGTATTTTGTGTAAAAAAATTTTTTTCTTAATCTAAAGAATATTTAATTGTCGAGGACTCGGCTGTATGAACACGTGAATGAAATATTTTGCAAACGATATTTTTTCTTATAAAAAACAAAATCTAGATAAATATGGAAATTGTGAAGTGAGAAAGTTGAGGTTATTCTATGTTGTAGTGAAAATATAAACCGCAGTACAGATATGGTTTGCATTTGGGTGTGTGCACAAACTATAAGGTTTGTACTCTAGCTATTTTGCTTTTGAAGGGTTTATTTTTATATGCAGTTGGATATTTCAAGCTCGTTTTGATAAGGAAACGAAATTTTGAAAAAAAAAACTTTACATTTATAGGCGTTTTAAAAGTTTACGTATGACCTTGATTTCCCATGGAACGCCATTCCTAATTCCTACATTTTAGCTATATTTTTATGTTAAACACTATGAAGAAAATTTTTGTGTGACTTTTTTTCGTTTTTGTCTTGGAGCAAGGGTACAAATACTTACTTATATATTTCGCATTAAACAATTTTGGCATAAATTTCTATTATAAGTTTTTAAGGTCAAAGTTTTGAAAAAAAAAATTTCCACTAATTCGGACTATTTGTTATATAGTGTAATTAAATACATTTTTTGTATAAAAAATCATGCAGTTCGACTAAATTTTTGTTAACTTTTCTACACAACCCTGTTTTGCCAAACCCTGTAATAATACAACTTCTTATTTCGCTAGAACAAAACACAACTTATGAAAAAGTGGAACGCCCTGTTTTTAACAGCTGACAGCTAAGTTTTACAGGGCACTATCAACACTGTCGATTTTTACGGAGCATAAAGTGCAATGCCTTCCACCATTAGTGAGGGAGATTTTTTAGAGAGCAAAACATTTTTAAGAAACGAACACCAAAGTGCACTTTCTGCATGGATATGTACCATTTTTTGGTAGAAAAGAAAACACCATAAGTTTTACAGGGCACTATCAACACTGTCGATTTTTACGGGACACAAAGTTTAATGCCTTCCCTCATTACTGAGGGCGATTTTTTGAGAATCAAACAATCCATCCTTTTAGAGAGCGAAACATTTTTAAGAAACGAACACCAAAGTGCATACACTTTCTGCATGGAGATGTACCATTTTTTTTAAAACTTAAAACTCACCTCACATTTTGATGAGTCTCCAAGTGAACTCGCAAATTGTATTGATTACTCAATTGTTTGTGACATATAAAACAAGTGGCATACAATTTCGAATTCGAGGGCGCCTTTGTCTGCGAATTAGACGAAGGTGTGGTGAGTTTTTCATTTGACATCATTCGGACGGCTTCCTGTTTTAGATTTTCATTGGCTGCTTCCATGCTGCGAGCACAAGATTGTGCATATTTATCTAAATGTTGCTGTAGTTTTAATTGATCCTCGGCCGATATATTGTAAGCTAACTGAGAGTGTAGTTGTGCTAATGATTCCGTATTTGAGGGAGAGGAAAATAGTGGAGATTTTGCTGCTAATACGGGAGAGTTATTTGCGCTGTAATTGTCGATGGAAGTTTTAATGTGAAGCGGCGTTAAGGGATTGTGCAAATGTGTGGACAAAGGAGAATTGGCTAAATTATCTGGACTTTTTTCATGATTTATATTCGCACTACTAATGCTGCTCCCTCCTCCTCCTACTCCTCCGCCTCTAAGATTTTCTACAATTTTATCTATACGTTTGGTATCTTTTTGCTGTTGTAACATCATTTGATGTTGATGTAATTGTACTGGCTGGCTCATAATAGCCTTCTTCTCTAAGCCAGTACAAAATCTTTTGCTCATATGGGCTTCCTCTTCTGTACTCGTTGAAGAAGGCATTAAGTCCTTGGTCGTCATACCCAAATTGGCTTGATATAAATTACATTGTTGTTGATATTTCGCCAACAGTTCTGATGTCTTATTCAAGGCAGTTTGGGAAAAATTTAAAGGTTGATGCATTAAGTTGGGATAAAATTGTAGAGATTTCAAAAAGAAATTCTCCAGGGGAGAGGGAAATTTTGTATTTAAGCCGGCACTCAACAAAGGATTAAAGGAACTTGTAGATAAATTTGGATTTAAATGTGTTGCAATCGGTGCTTGTGGTAAAGAAAAGTTGCCGCAAGCTGACTGTGTGTTTGGGGAGGAAGGTGGTGTGTGAGATTTTTCCAGCTCTTCTTTTTTAAACTCCAATGTTTCTTTTGTTTCTGTCGCAGATTTTGTGGATTTCTGTAACTAAAAGCAGGATTTAAAAATTTCTATTATTCTTCTCTAAAACGACTTACGTTGTTGTGTACATCGGCTAAACCCTTAATGCCCAATGTTTCGGCCAAACTCAGAAGCATGGGTATTTGTTCCTCATAAACATTGACCTCTCCCGAGTACATAAATGTTAGAAGAGACACTAAGGCACTAAACGAAGCTCCCGGTATTATGATAACCGGATGATGGGTGGTTTCTAACGTGCGAAAAATTTCCAAAAAGAAGGAGCTGCAGGCGCTTAAAACTACACGATGGGCTCTTAGGGTACGACCTTCTGCAGTGATGGTAACATCTGTTAAATGACATTGATCAAGTAAAATTGGCAGTGTACTGAGCAGACTGGTCTGTAAAAATAACAAACAAAATCAAATTGGTATTTTTAATTTAAAAACTAAATTTCTATCATCATGTATAATAAAGTGTGTGACTGCCCATTTATTTATTATCTTAATTTTACTTGAGCAAAAATAAAAATGTCTGGGACCCGTTTTTCTGTCAATTATTACAAATTTTCAAGAATATTCTAAATGTAATTAAAAAAAGCTAACGTTGTCTGTCTTCTATATGCGAAAATATTTTGTACTCGAATGTGTGTGTGTGTTTCCAAATACATATTAATAAATCTCATTACATTAAAACTGTCCAAATATTTTTTACACACGTTTCAAAATATTATAGAAAGTAGTTTTCATATTGCATTAACTTTTAGCATTTCAATTTGTTGTTTTTATTTTTCATATTCGACTACTTTTTGGACATTATTTTTTTCGAGTTTTTTTTCTTTGATTTTTTTTTTGGCAAATTGCTTGCACAAAATTTTCATTTGTATTTTTGTCTAAGAAGAAGTGCTTTTTTCTGCTTCAACAGTTTGCATAATTTTAATTTTGGATTGTCGAACAAACATACAAATTTCGTTAAAGGGTTTTACATCAAGTGGCCATAAAACTGACTTGATAGGCTGCGTGTACGTTTTCAAAACTTTTCTTTTCCGAACAATCTCTTCCAAAATTTTGATTTTTCACAAAGTAACCTTTTGATGAAGCAAATTTTTTTTTTTGTAATTAAATTTTAACAAAGCTCTATATATTTTTAAAAATACAGCAATTTTCCACATATAGCAAGCAGAATTGTGCACTCACATATTTTTTTATTTTAAGTACGATTTTAATTTTGAACTAGACTTCGTTCACGCTACATGTTAATGAAAACCCAAAAAGTACTAAAAGCAAAACGCACCAAAAGTACCTGCTTTTCCTTATATTACATCCAAGAAAGTATACTATATTAATGTAAGTTATTGTAAAAACAATTTTTCTTTTTTTTTTGCTTAATAAAAAGTTATAATACTATTAAAAGTGACAGATTTTCATTATTTTGCCCCCAAGAAAGTACGCTGTAAGTCACACATAATTCAAGACCAAAAGTAGCCAAATCGGTCCAGCCGTTCTCGAGTTTTAGCGAGACTAACGAACAGCAATTAATTTATATATATATATATATATAGATTTTAGTTAGATTCGGAGATAAGAGTTGCCGAATTCATTGCTTACTTTTACTCAGTATTCGAATTTCCAAAACGTTCTTCATATCTAACGTATCGATAGCGAGGAAATGGCATTCACATGCTAAATTTCATTGCAATTTCAATCGTTGGGGTTGTGACATGCTAAAATATATTTTTAATATATTTGTTTTTTATCAACTGCTCTTTTTCGGGACACCCTTTAAATAGCACATACGAGTACATACACATGTATATATTTGTACACTGAAGCTCATCCAATTCGATGGTTTTTATTTTAAAAATAAATTATTGTCCCATAAGCGAAATTTCCTAGTTAAAATCCATTTCTTATGGATTTTATTTTAAAATAAATTCAACTAAAAACGAAAAAACTAAATTAATTTGTTCGAGTATGTGTATAAAAATAGTATTTTTGGATTTTTATTTATATTTATTTTATAGCAAATGACATTTTAAACAAATTTAGTAAGCGCTAATGTCCAGTCATTTGACAGTTTTTTTTTTTTTTTTGTAAATCTTTGGATGTTTGCATGTATATACATACATACATACATATGTACATATTTACATTAATGTATGCATGAAAGTAAATCATATACTTATACATATGTTTGTTATCCGTGTTTGGTTAAAAGTACATTACATTTTGATGTAAAACAAAACCAAACCTAGTTTTTTGATCAAATATACTTTATAAAAAATTCCTTTTATGAACACTTTTACTACCGGAAATTATTTAGTAAAAATATAAAATTTGTGGTATAACTTTTCATAAAACTTTGAGAGACATGTAAACGTGCAGACAGTCTGACGGGCACAGAGGACAGAAGTGAAAAGTTCAAACTACGAAGAATATGAATATGAATAGAAAGGTTTTGAGAGTCTTAGTAAGCGCCTTTACTGGCCATTGCTCGGTTAGAGCGAGGACCAGCATATGGGAAAATGGCACTCCGGATTTCTGTAGGATGTGTGGGGATGAAGAGGAGCCAGAAACTATAGAGCATATGATCCGTCATTGCCCAAGCCTGCAACGCCATAGGCAAATATGGCTGAGCAGACGTTTCCATGATAGCATTAGTGATATCGCGAAGTGCAAACTTGAGTATATCAGGGGCTTTATCATGGGAATTAAATGGCTGATTGATGGATGATAACGGCTCTTTGTGTCTCCTTGGACAGTAAGGAGACTAATTAGTCAATAAATTAAAAATGAAGGGAATCACAATGGATCCAATTGGGTCTTCGAGCGGATGTTTATTTCACACTACCCTTTCTAACCTAACCTAACCTAAGAAAAAAGAGGAAAGCTAACGCAAGCTTAAACATTTCAAGATTTTCTATGTCGATTCACTGCGACAATGTATGTATATAAGGGCCATTTTATCCCCACCTAAAGTGAATTCCATTTGTAAGATTTCACGTAAATACATTTATTGTGTGCTCTCTACCAGAATCAGTCATAATCGCTTCCGAACTATTTTGTATTACATTCTTCTGGTTCTGCTAATTTTGTATTTTGACATTAACATTTCATTGTCTTAAGGCACCACAGTTTTCTGAAAAAGCAATTTTTGAATTCTAAGCACACTAGATCTGAATAATGTTCTGTGAAATGTTCGATAATTCCGTTCAGGTCCAACTATGAATTTCATAAACAGCTTGATTATTCGAAATCCATCTAATCATAATAAACGTAATTTATATACATATTAGCTTTTACCAGTGACTTCGTTCACGCTACATGATAATATATACATACATATAGGCAATAAACTTTCTGTATCAAAAACAAAAATACCAGCTTTTCCTTATTGAATTCCCCATAAAGTATTCTGATTCTTCATGGAAGAAAAAGTTTGTAAAAATAAAAAGCGCCAAAAGTATCAATTTTTCCCGTTTTACCCCCTAAAAATTAATTTTTATTTTAATCTGGGCTAATGCTATCTGTCTACCAAATTTAAGAAAATTTCTCAGGAAAAAAAGTACCATAAGCAAATAACAAAATATTTTTAAAAATAAAAAGTACCAATTTGTCTCTTTTTTTTTGCATCCTAAAAAATAACCTATATTTTAATCTGGGTCTATCTACCAAATTTCATCCAAATTCATTAAGCGGTTTTCAAATTATAGTGGAATAAACATCCAAACTTTTAGTAGACTTTATTTAGAAATCAGTGGGGAACAATAATTTTTTTTTTGCAAAAAGTTTTTTTATTCTCTTTGGTTTTATTTAAATGGAAACATGGAAAAATATTTTATTTCTTTTGCAGCACAGTGTAATTAATGTAGTAAAATATAAAACGGTCATTTGTAAAAGTTAACGAATGAAATCCAGTAATAAATTATACCAAAATGACAAATCCCTGAGTAAACAAGCAGAACTATTATTTTTATGAACATAAATTTCTCATTTTATTTCCAAGAATAATTAATGCATAAATTAATGTATAATTAAATTAATTGCACTTCTTACCTGATGATTGTGCCATCTTAAACAAAATTGTTGTTGATTTTCATTATTATTATTATTATTGTTATTGCTATTAGTTGCTTGTTGCTGCTGATATTGATGTTGTTGTTCTTGTAATTTTTGCGATAGTTGTTGGTCACGTGTCTGCTGTTGTTGACGTAAATTCGTTGAAGTTGTCGTTGCATTATTATGTTCCATAATTTCTTTTCAATAGCTATGATGTTCATAAAATGATTTGATCAAATATTATTTTTAAGTTAGATATTAAACTAAACGAAAAAAAAATACCAGTTGTTTTAAAATTTGGCGCGCAAACATATTTTGCCGGCCCGCATAATGAAAACAATAACATTTTAAAGCAAAATCATCAATGACATCAATAAAATGGCTGTTTGTTTGTTTGTTTGTTTGTTTTGTTATGAGGTGTTAATTGCGTGTGTATGTATGGCTGTGCAAATGTATGAATTTTTCCCCATCAAAAGAAATAATGAGAAGAGTACTAATATATGTTCTCTTATGATAACGGTATGTTGTTTTGTTTTCATTTCCTTTGTAGCGTTTACAATGTAAACAAACATGTTGAGATTTTTTTTTTCGATTGTTTTTTAGTAGATTGAGAAACTTATTTACACTTTAGTGAGAGTGAGTGCATTTAGAAATAATTGGGAGGGTATGAGGAATAAGTGATAAGGAATCGTTAATTAAGTATACGTCGTGTATTTAGAAATCGTTTAACATTAAATGTCATTTAAGTATTATTGCAATTTGATTGATTTGATTTAATTGTGTTGAAATAATGTAAAAACAAGTGTTCAAAAATAAAAATTTCAATAATAATATTTTTCTTTAAAATTTTTATAGATACGTATGCACAAACATTTGGTCATAAATACGAAAGTGTTTTTAATATTATTTTTACATAAAAAATTTTTTATAGTTTGTTTATAAAAGATTACCATTAATTTTAATTGTAAAATATTATATTGTATTTTTTTTAATTTTTCATTAATCTTTCGCTGAAGCTCTTTGTCCACCCAAATCTTTTTTATATGTTGGATTTGTATGTATGTACACATGTTTATTATATTTGTTGAAATATGTACATACATATGTACATACATACATGCATTGCATATTGTAATGCATGTGTTTTAAGTTTTTTTCCTAGGGCTGCTATTTTTACGGGTTCATCCAACAACAAGAACAACAACAAATATGTACGTGTATTAGCCAATTTTAATTTAGCGAATGCATTTTTATTTTTCCTTCAGAAATCTTTTTTTTTTTTTTTAATTCTAATGGCTACACAATAACTCGTAAAATACTTGGAGACACCTCAATATTTTTTTGAAATTTATATAACAAAGGCGTATTGTTAAAGACGGGTCTAAAGAAATTTTGCAAAATTTGGAACGTTTGATTTGCAATATTAAAGCAAATAGATTATACGTTTTTTATGAACTTAAGAACTTAAGGAAAAGAATCGGGTAGATTAGATCCTTGGATAGGTACTTGGCCTTATTTTCACATTTGTGTTTTTGAGTGGATCTCACATCTTTTTTCTAAGTTGTTTTTGTATAAATATTTATGTGTATTGCTTATCAGGGCCTACTTGTGTACGAAATTTCAGCTTTCTAGCTATACTGGAAGTGCCCTATACAAAGAAGGGGCCCCTAGTCCCCCTCAGGAGGAAAAATCCCGTTTAAAAATATTTTTTGTTAATTGCTCGTCAGGACCTGCCTGTGTACCAAATTTCAGCTTTCTAGCTTTACTGGAAGTGCCCCATGTAAAGAAGGGGCACATTAGTCCCCCTCAGGTGAAAAGTGTCCCTTTAAAAATCATTTTTGTTAATTTTCCATCAGGACCTACCTGTGTACTAAATTTCAGCTTTCTAGCTATACTGGAAGTGCCCCATACAAAGAAGGGGCACCCAGGTCCCCCCTGGAAGAAAAGTGCCCGTTTTCAGATTTTTCTGGTTTATTTCACACCAAGACCTACCTGTGTACCAAGTTTCAGCTCTCTAGCTTTACTGGAAGTGCCCAATAATATTGATGAGTCAGTGAGTCAGTGAATATGTACTAGAATATGGACTTTTCACACCTTAATATCTCGGGAAGCTTTTACGGTAGAACTTTCAAATTTAACCTGTGAGGTCAACTCTGTTGGGAGACCTTATGTTTCAAGTTTCATTCTATTATGATCAAGAGGAGCAAAGTTATGAGGGGGGGTAAAAACAGCTCGAATGGTTTCGTGTAAATATACACACTGTGTGGCCGAACTTGGCCTGGCGCACTACTGTGCGCCTAGATAGGTGTTGACAATGTAAAAGAAGGTTTTTTTTTTTGCTTTTAGAACTCTGCTACTGCGCGTTATGCTAATTTTTAAAGCAGTGTTGCAGCGTCTTTGTGTTAAGTAGAGGCATTAATTTTCCTAAGCTATATATGAGCAGGGATTTTATTAATTGTGTTGCTTCGTTCACGGTTCTGCTAACAGACGAAGAAGGGTGCTGTTTTGTACATTATCTTGGAAGAATATCAATCGCTGTCGAAACAGTTTTTAGTGACCCGTTATATGCCTTCATCACTTATACAGTACAACTTCTGGCAACACCACCCTCGAGATTTATCAAGATCTTCTATGCATGGAATAAATGAGTATGACAGTGTTTTTTTTTTAACAAACACAACCTTGCAAAGCAATTAGGTTGTCTGCAGAAAACACCCAGGATCTCTGGCCGGAATCGAACCGACAACCTCCACTACTAGGCCACCATTGCTACCTATCAGCCACAGTAGCGAATTGGATCTAACTAGCAGCGAATTGCACTATCATATTTGTTAATTTCATACACTTCTATCTGTCTTTCCTTCCACTGCCCCTTTTGCAATGCTACGCTCCGGAAAATAAAGTGCACACATGGTTACATATTTACACAGATGCATCTGCAATTCTATGTAGTATGTCAAGTAAGTGTGTGTGTGTGTTTATGTACATATGTACACATTGAATGTATATATGGCCCAAACTGCATGTGTATCTTAACAAATGTCTCATCATCTAATGAATAAAGGAATTTTTTTCATTCCAATATATTTTATTTGAAAACTACTAGATTCAGCTGAAAGGTACTATGTACTACTATACTTAATGCATTTATTTGCTTTTTGTTTTTGTCATTTGAATTGTTGTGTTTAGCTGGCTGAATGGGTGACATTAAATGGATGCTTTTTGCTGGTTTGCTTGGCTAGGTTTTTTTTTTTTGTTCAATTTAGTTAATTTTTTTTTTCTATTTGGTATTGTTTTGTTGGTGTAAATTTTATTTATTTTTAAAAATTTGTGCTATTTCGTAAATATACATAATCACATTAGCCAAAATCACATTGACAAGAATGAAACAAAAAAAAAAAAAAAAAAAATACTAAAACAACTAACAAAAAAAAATCAAGTAAAACGAGATAAGAGTCCCCCATCAAAGGTAATACAAAGCGACATTAACTGCACACATCCATACACAACATAATAAATACTCGTACGATTGCTTTAAATATTTTGAAATATTTTCTAGCTAAATATTTTTACTAGTTCATTTCCAGTCTAGTATAGAGTTCACTTAAAAGTTCTTGTTCAATTTTCTTTTTTAGTTTTTGGTTTAAGATTTTTTGACAACTCTTGTTTGTGCTTTAATTTAATTTTTATGATTAAAATTGACTCAATTGACTCATGTTCTCCAGGTTTTTCTATGTTGGTTGTTAAAAATTTATTTGTCTTATTTTTTTTTTTTTTTTGTTTCAAATGTTTTAGCTGCGAATTAGTCATAAAAATAGATTTATACAAGATTTATTTTTGTGTTTTTGGACAATTGACAGACTTTTGTGTCACGTTAATATGGAATAAATACATACATATTTAATGGAAAATTTTTAAGTTGAAAAAATTAACCTGCCGCATTTAAAAAAAACCAAAAACTAATTTGGAGTTAAGGTGTACTTTAGTAAAAATTGGTATGAAAAATGTATTTTGTCAAAATACTGCGCTCGTTAATGCTATTTTTTTTATCAAACACATTTCGCGAAGCGACTGGCTTGTCTGTAAGGTCTTTGGCCGGAATCGAACCGGCGGCAACCTATAAACTATAGTTTAACAAGTGATATTGACACGGAGACATGTCAATTCATGCGAAAATTTGCTTTATGAATCATATACTCAAATTGGGGTAGGTTTTCGATTTTAGTTCTCTTGGACAAACGGTACGTAAAATTTAAAAAGACTGCTGATGGTAGTTAGCGCGTTGACTGTAAAGCAAAAACTACGGGTTCAATCCTTTGTCAGTCTGGTTAAGTCATCCACATCATTAATTTCTGTGATGCTGCCTTATGTACTATTTGTTGTTCAACTGTTCGGGCAGCGATTAATACTGTTCTGATATTTTCTTCAGCTCCATAAATGTTTAAGAAATATTTGCTTTTTAAAAGTAATCGGCGATCGTAGCTTAATGTACAATACTGCTATAAAACAGGCGACGTAAAATGTGCTGATGAATATTCTTCGATTTAGTAAATGCAATTATTTATTCATTTAACTTGTACTTTAACAGAAAATTAACGCGTACGAGTACGTACGTTAATTACAGTTCGTAATAAGACTGATTAACGCCTTGAATTAAAAAAGAAAACTCTACTATCATTCTTTTCTAACCTAAAATATCCTCTGACCAAAAAGCAAACAAAGAACACATTAGAAATTCTAATTCTATCAAAAAGTATTCCATGTTTATTGATATACTTGATGATTAGAAATGGTATACGAGAATTATTAATTGGTCTAACGCTAACTAAAGTTTATCATTATTTAAACTTATCAATACTTAGTCAGCGTTTGCAAGATATTTATTCAAATAAACCTGGAGGAAGGAGTATTGCTGCTTCCGAAAAAAAAAAACGTTTTTCTATTTTATCGTGTAGTTTGTGGAATTAATAAACGTTATTTTTTCACATTATTAATTTTAAAGACAATGTTGTCTTGCACATACTGGCTCTAATATTAAAAAATCAAGCTCAAATCAAGAAAGAGTATCACAACAGCTTTAAAGTTCGCTTAATACTTTTAACTTTCCATCTTTTGACCTTCTATTAAAGGTTTGTGTGATTATAATGCTGTTTTTAATTATTGGCCTAACAGGCATTTTAATTAAGAACACCATCTGGCGGCATTTGGGGCACATCTTTTAAACAATTTATAATTAAATTTCCTGTGATTTTGAAACGGATTAAGCTGCATGCCTTAAATATACTTTAAAAAGCTTTTGAGCTGTCTTTTCTTTCAAAAGGAGTTCTAGAAAAAGAAGTGATTTTAAGTGGTTTTAAAATCACATTGATTTGTGATCTCTTATTTCTAATTTTTCATTTATATGCAGAAAATTTTGTTTGTTTTTTTCATTATTTTGTAGTTGTTACGAGTTTTAAGCATTTTAATTTGTTTTCGCTTTAACTTGAATGGAAAAAAAAATTTCACAATTGGATTTCTTTTTCTTTTGCAACGAACACACAGGTTTAAAGTTATTTTAATGTTTTAATCTTCTTTATATAATTCTAATAGTATATTTTTTATAAATTTTCATCTTATTTATATATTATTTGTAGGTATGTAATTAATATGAATTTTTTTATAAATTTCCAAATCACACTTATGCCATTAATTTTATCACCACTGTAAATTTGAAGTCGTTTTAAATTAATTTCATTTTAGAATGTTCTTTTCTCAAACGTTACCATAAAAAAAAATCGTTACATCAATTCATTTATTATAAATGTTTTTTTTTTTTGCCGAGTTGCGGGTTTCTTTTATGTATTAAATGTCTTTTTTATTATTAATTTCTATTTTATTTGCTTTGTGTTGCTTAATTCGATTTTTCTGCGTGTCCACCACCTTTGTATCGTGTTTGCTCACTTCTAATTTGCCAAAATTTCTAGTTTGTCTGAGGTTGGAGATTTCATTTCCCAAATGTCCAATACATTTGTGCCCCTTTTTTTCATGTTAATTTTGAAAACACAAAACTAAAATAAAAGAAATGACAACAACAACAAGAACAACAAAATCCGATCATTATATTTTTGTTTTTATTATGTAGAGTATTCTAGTAGTGCTTTCTTCGACTTTCAAAGAGACATTTGGTCGTTCAGTCGGTCACACTTTCTTTCTTAATATTTATCTCTTGGTTGTCCAATCTAATGCTTAATGATTGAAAATGAGTAGGAAAAAAAACTAAATAAGAAAATGAAAATGATAGACATTTTGTATCTTGTGGAGTGTTCTTAAAGGAAACTTTTTTTTTCAATAATTTTGTAAATATGCATTTCATCTAATTGATGCTTAGCGAAAAAATTTTGTTTTGAAAACAATAAATCGGAAATGGACTTAAAACTGGACTCAGAGCAGTTGCAGCGGGCATGTATTTTCGTCAGAAGTATTAATACTTGTATTATAGTGTTAATTGACTCTAATTGACACTACAATGGGACCGGCATGTGACTCAGGAAACAGTCCTTTATCTCTATTTTGATATAAATTGCAATTGTAAAGGGTGTTTTTTATAGAGTGACACAGTGTTTAAATCATAATAAAACAAGGAACTATATTTCTAGTATCAATGAAACGGGCTTTATTGGAAAGAAAATTTTATGAAATGAATGTTTAAATATGATTTCTGCCATGTGGCCGCCTCGGCGCGTAGAAGGCGCAATCTGGAACACCAATATTCAACAACTTTTCGCAGCTTTTGCGTCCGTATTTCGCCGATAACTCTTCGAATGTTGATTTCCAGGTATTCAATTGTTTGCGGTTTATCGACGTAGACAACTGACTAAGGGGGCTAAATCACATGATCTTGGTGGCCAATTAATTGGGCCATTACGTGAAATTATTTTGTCATCAAAAGTTTCTTTGAGTAAAACAATTGTAGCGCCCGCTTCACGATGAGTTTGACGAATGGAACAATTATTTTGATTAAAAATTTTAACAATTTGCACGCGTTTCTCTGGTGTAATTCGACTCATAATGAAATTTCAAAGCAGTCTAAACAAAAAGCAACAGTGATGCCAACTCAAAGTTGTAACACTCTATAAAAAATACCCTTTACTTGTATTATAGTGTTAATTGACTCACTATAATGGGACCGGCATGTGACTCAAGAAACAGAAATGGTTATTGTGCTATCCTGTCGTTCCGTAGGACGTCAGTTCGATTACCATCAAAGTTTATAAATAAAAATAAAATAAAATAAAATAAAATACATAGATTAGGCCTCTACAATATAGTTCAGTGACAGGGTACACTATATAAAAATGTACAAGCTGTCAATTAACGTCATCCTAGGCTAAATGTGACTGGACCGCTTTATAGGCAGTATTAGAATTCGGACCGGTTCCTATTTGACAACAAATACTTTTATACATACAAAAAAAAATATAATTCTTGTAGTAACCCGAATAGGAAGTAGGCTTGTAGGCGTGGCATTTCCCAATTTTATAAAAGCCATCCTGTAATTGAAAAATCATAGCATTCAGCTAAATAGAAGTACATAATGTGAAACTTTAAAAGTATTTGGGGAAAAAATAATAGTTGTATGTTTGTTTTGTGGGCGTATCAATGCCAATTTCTCAAATCATATAATCACCCTTATAGCATGCATGGTTACAAAGGGGGTGGGGGGAAATCAGATATTTCCTCCCCCCCCCCCCCAAACTCTCGTTAATTATTTAAATAAACTGTTAATAGCAAAAATTACATTGTTTTATTTTATATAAAATTCTAAAAAGTTCCCCACCTCCCAAAACGATAAAGCTGCATTCGCGCCTGCTTATATGGAATATGAAAATGTTGCAGTTGTGTTCGGAAATTTTTGATCACAATTTGTTGTTTATGGGTAATATTTCACGTGAACAAAATGTTCCCGTCTTATTCCCACTATTGGTGAATATTTATATTCTATTCAATAAAAATAATTTTTAGATTTTTTTTTTGTGCAATGCGTTGTGTCAGGACTTAAGGAAAGTGATAGGATAGATACACAGAGAAAACATAGAATTCGGTTGCTACAACTACAATTTTCGTGTAGTACCACTGAATTTTCGGTTGTGATAACCGATAAAATTGGTCAACACCATGGAATCTTAAATGGAAGCTAATCGGGATTATATACGCTCATTTTTATCCCGAAACGCAGATGAATTAATATTTTTAATACTTAATTAAATTAGTAGCAGCAAAAGAAGGCATTCGGTTGACCAAACAATTTAAAAGTTTTCACAACCGTATGTTGGTTACAATTTTGGTATTGTGGTTAAGATCATGCAATGTTGGTTGGATCCATAGAATATTGGTAGCGGTAACCGATATATAGTCTATGCAATTGATATTCTATTGACACAACCGATTTCCCAGCAATATTTTTCTAGGTGTACGAGTAGTGAAGGTAGATGTTTTGAAAATGTAGAAGTCTTAATTTCTTTCTGTTATTGCGCGTTTTGTTCAATTTTAGAGCAGTGCTGGAGCGCCTCTGGCGATAAGTAGACGCATTTAATTTCTTAAGCTGCCCGAGCAGTAATTTTATTAATTATTTTACTTCGCCGACTGTCCTGCTAACCGACGAAGGAGGGCGCTGTTGTGTGAATTAGCTTGGAACAGTATTAATCGCTGTCGAAACAGTATTTTTAGTGACCAGTGCCATGCATTGTTCACTTTAAACAGTCTAACAACAATTAAAAAAAATGCCACACTAATGTACCTTAGAGAAATTTATGATATTAATGACTTGCCTTGACCAGTGAACCCTGGTCATAAGTTATAGTTTGCTTAGTAGTTAACCATGGGTTTAACTCTGTACCATGTCTGACTATCCAATGAAAAAAGAATACCAATCCAAATTAGTGTTTTGCTTGACCACACGGACCATGTGCATGTTATGACTAATGACAAGAAATACCTTCAGATTCTTTTTTTATTTTCTACATTGACAAGTGACTATGTAACATGTGTATGTAACCAACAACTATTTGTAAAAAAAATTTATAATAAACCAAAATAATCCACAAAATAAAATCAAACATATGTACCTATAAACAAATGCAATAGATACAGAGTAAAAGCCCAAAAAAAAAATTGCCAAAATCTTAAATGCTAAAAACAAATGACAACAATAAATTGTACACTTTCCACAGACCGACCCAAAAAATACAATAAATATATTCAGAGTGCATGAAATAAAACACAGCAACAGCAACAAAAACACTGCAGCAACATTCAATTAAATTTTAACATGAGATTACAAAATTTCGAAATTTAAATAAATAAATGACAATATGTACTTTAAGGCAAAATGCAGAAAAAAAATGCAAACGCATTTATTTATAAAACCCAGAAAGTATGAATAACCAGGCGAAAACTTAAAAAGAAAAAAAGAAAGCCACCACCCTCCATATAAAAATGCATCCTCCGAGTCGAAACTTTTTTTCAATTTAAATAATGTTTGAATTTTATAGCAAACACTCTTTATATTAGATTTGTTAATATATGTTCGGTAAAGGTATGTGCAATGTTTTGGCAATTTTTTTGAATAAAATTCTGTCGTGACAAAACTAAACTTGCACTAAGACTGGAAAAAAACGCAATTACTGAAACATAAATTTTCAATTTCTGTGAATTTCGAAAAAATGTTGTATTTTAAATTGACTAAAATCGAATCGAACATTTAATCATTCACTTGAAAAATTTCTGATTCAAGTCTTCCAAATATAAAAGCTGCTGCTCAACACCTCAATAAAAGTTTAAATTTTTCACTGTAGGGTTATTCAATATTCAAATTGCGCTACATATTTTTCAATGTATGTATGTATGTGCAACCTCAACAATATGCTTAATTTTAATATTATAAAATAATCTACAAACTTTAAAAAATAGATAATTATAATTAAATAAGAAAAATGTTTGAAAAATCTCAAGATGTGTAAGAAATATACAAAATTTGTTTAACGTCTAATATTTTTCTTATATGCCAAATTTAATTGTGGAATTTAAGTACATTAATTTTGCAAATAAAAAAAAAGCACACACATTTATTTACTACACACTTGTAATCTTGAATGCAGCAGCCGTGTAGATTTTATTTAGTCAACAGATTTTTTATTTTTTGCTTGTTTGTTTTAATTTGACGACAAGAGAAAGAAAAATAAAATTTATTTTTTGGGGCATTTAATAAAAAAAGGGTTTTAAAAAGATCACATATTGAAAACGATACCATCTTGCTAATACATATCTGCATAAATATATATGTACTTACATTTAAATAAATTCATTCAAACCAATACATACATACATATGTATGTAGTTGTTTAGTAGTCCGAATTTGTGATAGAATTAGAAATGGATCCAAAAACATAGAAAAGTCAACGAAAAATTTTTGTTTCGTTATAAACTTCCTGTTTCGTTAGTTTCAAGCTTAAATCCCTAGAAAATCTATAGATTTAAAAAAAAATTATCTCAGAAAGATCAATAGGTTTTAAAGAAATTTTTAGCAATCGATCTATTTTTTGAGGAGATGATTAGATTTTTGTTTGTTCGAAACGAAAGTCTTTCGATTTTGGAATTTGAAATCTTTGCAGTAGTTCGTAATCCCTTTAAAATAAAATTTTTCAAAATCTAGTGAGAAATCCATATTTGCAAATCGGGTTGACATTCGATTCAAAAACCTATTTTCCATCTCTGATACAAACCGTACTTAGTTTAGAGATTTAATAGATTTCATTTTCTTTTGATCAATTTTAATTAATTAAAACTGCAGAAAAAATTTTGTTTGAAATTACTTTATTAATAAATAAAACTATAAAGCGTACATATCTATTTATTTTTTCTTAAATACTAATTTAAATATTTGATATAAATGTGTTAAATTAAATTCTTAATTATTTAAACTAAGCAACTGTTCCCAAAACCATTTTTGGCTTATGTACTATGTGTATCGTAGATCCTTTGATACAGTCAACCATTTTATAGGGTACACACATTTCCTTTTGATAATCCCAAGCGTGATAGAAATTACACCTCAAGATTGTTAAATAGCCAGCAATACATTTGTAATAGTATTCACAGCGTTTAAGATGTGGATAATAGACATTTGTTTGACGATCACATTTTGGTCGCGTTGTTGTTGATTGATAAATTGTCGTTGCTACAGTAATTGATGACGTAGTTACTATTGTTGATTCTTCCTTGTGAACTTCTGCACTTTGTTCGTTGTCCTCTTCGTCACTTAAGCAAATATTATCAAAATCTAACTCACATTTTTCAGAATCTTCATTGAAGTAGGTTCCTTCAGGACAGCTATATTTTATCGGAGTCTCTTCCTTTGTACAATGTATGAAAGAACGGCAATCCTCATGTACTGCTATAAAAGAGTCTACAGCAACATTTGAGCATTCTTCGAAATATTCTGCAAATACTACGCTTAAGATTAAAGCAACAAATATAACAACTTTTTCATTAATCATGGTTGCTATTATTTTTGTTGACAAAATAAAACTTTTTGCTTTAATGCTGCCTGAGTTTGTTGGAAACAATTAATGATTGATTTTCAAAATAATTTGGCTATTTATAAGAAAATAAATGTTTACAAAAACAAAAAATAGTTATTTGATAACTCAGTTTTTACAAGGTCAGAAAGTTGTTATCTTTAATAACATACAGATTGTTATCAAGCAAAACGTCAATAAACTAAAAAGGTTAAATTATTGTGTTTTGTTAAAGAATTTTTTTTTATTATTATTTTAATTTAAATTTGTTCAACTTATATCTATTTAATAAAAATTTATACTTGCAACATGGGTCGTTTCTCCTTTCCTTCTAAACTTTCATTAGTGGAAGAATAACCAGTACCACCCTGAAAACGTTGTAAGAAAATTAGAACTAAAGTTCTATAATAAATTACTAGTTTTTACGATTACCCTTTGCATAGGTATTATATCCTTTTCCTTAAGTTTCTGACTCGTTAAAGGATGTATCATGTCTTTTTTAATTAATTTTTCCACACATTCCATGGTTACAACATCGCCACTTTAAAAGAAAAGATATTTCAATATAATAAATAATCTGCCAGCACCACGATATCAAAAAAAAATTCTTCATTGTAGAAGACAGGCAGAAGTTTAAAAATATATTTCCTTAATTTAAGAAAATATTGCTAAAGCATTCATATTGTATTTAAGGTACTTATTTATAATGACTGCAGATTTTAAACGAATTGAAATCATAAAAAATCACTTACGTTGTCCTTAACACTGCACATGGTACTGCGTTGCTTAAAATGTCATGTGTCACCGGGCACATGTATCTGGCGTCCTTGATTATTAAAGATTTCTTGGTATCACCATCTTTGACCAATGTAAATTTTACATCTATCAAATCCTTTGCCTTCAACACTTTCTGCGAAACGGGACAGTAAATAGTTGGATCTGGTTTTTGAGCTTTAGCCAAACCAGCATTAGGACACTCGGATGGCAACCAAAAGCTAGGTAACTTCTTTTCATGACCATTAGCCATATTCAATATAGAACTTTCTTCCTTTGTTACTCTGGAAGTTGACGGTTTTTCAACGGTACCATTTACTGGTTTCCCAGACTTAACAAATTGTTCAACACATTGTTGTTGCTTGCGATTTAATTCTTGATTGACATCATTCTCCTCCAATTTCTTTAAACGTTCATATTCCTTTAACTTACGGCTGTATTCATTTTTCTTGGTGATGATGTATTGCAGTATTGCTTCTTTGTCAAATAAATAACCATCTTTAGTGATGACAGGATTACGACAGGGCTGAAGAGTAAGAGAACAACAGTCGAAAGATTTTACTGAATCTTTGCCCAAACGTTGGGCATTTGTGCCATAACCGGATTCAGCTGCATCTTTTTTCTTCTCATTATAAGTATAAACAGCACCTGCTGTACAATTTCTGGCATGGCGAGTCATATTGTTTCAATTTATTTTTAATAATTTTCAATTTTTCTTTAAATTTTCAACTTGTTTAGATTTTTCAATAATATTCTGTGTTTTGTTCACAGTTTTGTACAGCTGTTTTCTTCATTTCCTATTTCATTCACTTTTCCATGATAGCAACAAAAAAGTGTAGCCAAGTTGGTATTTAAATGCTTAACAAAGAAATTAAAGAAGCGTTAAACTGAATAGAGTAATAAAGCCCGCATTAAATTAAACATTTTCTTTTATAATTTCAAACATTTATATAAGTATGTTTATTTATATTATATATACTAGCCTATCCCGGTGTGCTTCGCTACCCCCTCGTTATAAAATAAAATTAAAAGTATTTATATATCCTATTTGTGAAAATTTAATGACGATCGGTCCAGTAGTTAAACCATATATTACGATTTTTAATTTACCTAAAAAGGAGCGTGGTCCCACCCACTTTTCTCCTGGTACGTATTCCAAATTATGCCAGTACCACATGTACCAAATATCATCGACGTAGGTCAAAAAATGCCCAAAATATGGCGAAGTAATTTGATAATCAATTATTGTGGCGGGCCATTTGCAACGCCCTACCGCCCCACCCCCCGTTCGACCCAACAAACAATTTCTAAAAACAAAAAAATAATCTGGACCTTTCCATATGCAAAAAGAATTTTGAAAATTGGCTAAAAAATGGCGAAGTTATTTGATAAACAATTATTGTGGCGGGTCAATTGCGACACCCTGCCCCTACGCACAATTTTCAAAAACAAAAAAATTTAATGCACCTTTTCCATATGCAGAAATTTTGAAAATTGATCCACAAATGGGGAAGTTATGCTCATTTTAGATTATAAAATCTGTTAAAAACTACGTGGTAGGAGTAACATAATTTAAAAAGGTGGGCGTAAAAGTGGGTGTGGTTGAAAAAAAAAGTAGCCTATAATTCATCCGAGAGTTCCAGTTAAATACTGTGAAAATTTCAGGTAGATCGGTCCAAGGGTTTGGCCTATATATATAAGGAACAAACAAACACACAAACAAACAAACAAACAAATAAACAAACACACATTCGGTTTTATATATTAAGATACATATATATATATATATATTTGTTAATGATATTTCCATTTTATACGATTAATATTCTTTCCCTATATTATTAACATATGCAATAGACTCCTTAATTGCTTATATAATGTATTATTATAGTTATTTCCATTACATTTACTTTTTAAATACGAACATATCCTTTACCTTTCATTTCTTCATTATTATTATTATTATTATTTTTTTTTTAATTCGTGTACTTAAATATTTTAGAAACTGAATAATAAAAAAACAAAGAATTCATTGTTCACATGATATATCACAGAACAAAAATTTCTTTTTTTTTGTATTAAACAAAAGATATTATGATGTTGTGGAGAGTAGATAGATAGATCAATCGTTACTTTAATTTTGGCAAATTTCTTTTATACTTTATTTATATGTAATATGTATCTATGTATGTATATGTATACGAGCTTTTTCAAATATTTCTATAAAAAAGAAGCAAGTTGTAAAAAATTACTATTTTACTTTTAGTATAATTGTTTTAGTTTTAGAAAAATAGAGCATTATAAAGAGATATGCTTACTAAATTTTAGGAAAAACATTTTTATGTGCATTATATGGTGTGTTTCTTTGATAAAGTTGTATAGATTTGTTTGCCATATATGTATATATATTTTTAAATAATCTTATAGATAACTTTTCAAATTGTATATTAAATTACTTAATATTAGAATTAATTTGCGCAGTACAATCTTAGATTGTTTTTATTAATATGGTACCTTATTACCTATTATATTTTATAATTATTTTTTTTTTTTTTCTTAAATTAATTGTGTGAAAAAAACGCATAATTTTTTTATATATGTAGTTTTCTACAAGAAACTTAAATTTTAATAATTATAATGTAAATGGAAGAGAATTGAAATACATATACATATTTATACATTATCTTGTTAATTATTATTTACACACAAAATATTTGTTCTTGTGTTAAATACAGTTAATTTAGATAGATTGTAATAGAATGTAAAATTTTGTTAGACTTTTCAAAGATAAAAATATTCAGAGTTTTTACAGTTACACCTTAAATTGTTATTCTAGTAAAATTCGACATTATGTTCGAAACTGTAAGCATACTCGTACATATAGTAAAATATTAATATTCTTTACGTCAGTTGAAGCTTAAACGAGATTCTCAACATTATTACAATAGTTCAAAATCTTGTAATTTCCAATTAAAAAATGTTGAAAAACTAAAATTATAAAAATTAAGTTCTCTTAAAACTTCACACATAAAAGTTAAAACAATAAATCAACAAAAGTATTCTTACAACTAAAATTGTGAAAACTCTTGACGGTGGGTGGTTAAATATTTTTTCTGGCGCATGTACATACACATTCACTTTTAGTTCACACTATCATAGTTTTTTTATCACATATGAGTCTCTTGTCAGATCTAATTACTGAGCCTGATATTGATCTGCTGCCCTTAAACCGTAACCATTAGTTAACTAACGGCGATTTAGTTCTTTAGAATAGAAAGTGACTAACTATAATCAGTTAATCTGAATATAAATTTAATCGAGTACTAATTGTGTTTGGTGTTTTTAAGTGATAGTTTAAACCGTGCAAAATTGACATACTGTAGAAATAAAAATGGCAGCACTTTTATAATATTTTGACAGCTTTGATGGAGTAACTGAAAACGTATACAGGAATTAAAGCAATCTGAAAAATATGAGGTTTACACGAAAACTTAAGCTACGTACAGACGATTGGCAGATCTTACAATATTGTAAGATATTTCAAAATGCTGACAACGTACTGACAATGAAAAATTGTTACCAAAAGGTAAATTGTCAGTTCAGACGATTGTAAGAAAACCTTACAATTTCATTGTAAGACATTGTAAGACAATTGTCAGACAATAAATTTATCTGCCAACAAAAATTGTCAGTTTACACGGTTGTCAGATTGTTATGTGGAAAAATTGCCAGATGTGTTGTTAAACTTTGTCAGAACTGTCAAATCCAATAGTATTTATGGACAGCATTGCCAACAGAAAAATTATCTTACAATAATGCCATTGTCAGATGCATTAATTTAAACACATCTGCCAATAAAACAAGAGCTTACAATGTCTGACAATTATCTGACTATGGCAAAGTAGAGTGTTCTCACGATTGTCAGATGTCTGACAATATTATTGTTTTACAATGAACTGACAATGCTTTTTCTTGCAACGTTGCAAGACAAAAATTGTAAGTTCAGACGGTTGGCAGACATTTTCTGAAAATTTTTCTGACAATATTGTAAGATCTGCCAATCGTCTATACATACTTTTAGTAATGCCAAAAAAATGTGACTTCTTAGAGCTAACGGATAAAACTGATCAAATCTTTTGAAGTTACCAACTCATTGAGCGAATTTTACCCGTCTACCTACCGTATTCATGAAAAAGAATTTAGTTTTGAAATGTATTTTACAACAAATATTTCTTGAGATGCATTTCAACTGGAATTTCGTCTTAAGTCCGTATTGCTTAAAAAATATTAATTATTTCCTATTACAAATACCTTTAGAAGAACTTCATTATTATTATTATTATTAAATACATATGTATGTACATACTTCATGATAATTTTGTATGTTTTCTTAGAAAATCTAATTTTATATTTTTAGGTGTTACTTTTTTTTTGTATTCCAATCATGCGTTTTTCGATTAAAATTCGCTTAGATAACTATTTTGTCATAGGACGGCGGTGGAGCTTCTTCCAGTGTAGCAATATCTTCTTTAGCCTTTGTCTCTGGCAGCAGTATAGCTATATGATATGGTGGCGGCCCAGCTTGGGCATTTATATTTATGCTTTGTATTTGATCTTGCTGAAATTCGTTTATACCAGTGATGACACCATCTTCTATAGAATTAACCATCGAACCCCGTCCACCTGCTCCGTCCATACTACAACGATCTCTGGTCTGATCTCCAGAATTCGAACGTGATGATGTTGTTGAGGCAAAAAGTACCCTGGGTACTTTACAGATAGATACAAAACAAAATGCAAATACAAATGTTGCCGTTAGCAGCCAAAATAGGCCAACTTCAAACTTTGTGCCATGATTATCAAAATATACTTTAATGCCGACAATAAACGCAATCGCTAATACTAGGGAAGCGAATATACCGCATTTAAGATGTAAGGGAAGAAATTGCAAGTCGGTACTTTCAATTGAACGAGTGTTGCGACGTTGTCGGGAATGTTGCTGTGGCTGATGATGATATTGTTGATTGGTAGTTGTGGTCGTGGAAGTTAGTGAAGAATTTGTATAAGTTGTGCGTAGGTTGGATGGCACATTGTTGTAATCGCAAATGATCGGTGACAATGTTGTAGTCGTGAAATTTCTATTGAATGTATTCAGAATTCTGGGTGATGATTGTTGTTGATATAATTCAACAGTGAGATTGGCAGTTTGATTGGGACTAAGAAGAAAAATTTACAATAAATAACTTATTATTGAGTAAGGAATCAGACCTAATAGCTATAGAAATTTTTACGAATACAATTGCAAAATAAAAATTTTTTAACCTGAAAGTTTTCATTAGCAAAATGTGAACATTAAACTTTAAATAATTTTTAATATTTGTTGATATTTATAAAGGCTAAAGTTCGTAAATTCAATAATCAGAGAAATGTTAGACATAACATACATATTTCAAGTAACAAAGGAAAAATTTAATATCTATACATCCCTTTAGATTTCAACTACACGGCTGAATAGAACAAAATAAATAGTACAATCGCAAAAAATTTGCCTTAACTTATAAAAAATAGAAAAATGTTTTAAAAAATTCCTCCTAGAATAAAAATTATGTATTAAAATTTTAAATTCCGTTAAAAAAATATAAAATAAAACAGAATATGTACTCTCAAATTGAACAGCAAACTGGAATGGAAAAATATCGTCAAAAAGATATCCTCCCAAAATAGTAAAAATTATTCCTGCCAGAGTTTTTTGTTTTCTCTCTTCTAAAAATAGAACAACTAAAATGTTTACCCCTAAATGAAAAGAGAAATCCCCTGTTGACTGTATTTTATTTTACTCACAAATTTTCGTTTACTACTTTTTTAATTTAAAGAAACCAAGAAAATAGTTCTTTAATAACCATTTAGATGCATACATACATACATACCTTTGATGTATTCCATGTTCGTTTAATGTACTTAAAGTTGCATCTAAAGATTGTTGTAATTGATTGGTGGTTGCAGCTGTTGATGATGCTGCTGTTGTCACTGTATTAAGTGGCATAGTGTTGGCGGTGGTGATTGTATTATTGGTTATTGATGATTGCAATTGTATTTGGCTCTGCTGTTGCTGTTGTTGCAGCTGTGTTAATGCCGATGTTGTAGTTGCTGTACTCGGTTGATAAGTTCTTACAGACATATTGCCAAATTGTGGATGACGATAACGTTGAGCATGTTGATGCGTTCCCGTTGTTGTTCCTGTTGTTGTGGAATTCGCAATTGTGATATTATTTAACGAAGTGCTTAAATTATTGCCGGTAGGTGACACTAGACTTTGTGTTGTTCCCGATAAATTCGAATGATTGTTATTACTAGAATTTGGTAGACCTGAATTAACGGATTGTTGTTGCTGACGATTGTTGTTGTGATAGTAATGAGACGACGACGACGATGTTGATGCATTTGATCTAACGAAATTACGATTTGCTCCATGACTTGCTGCATTGTTGTTGTTATTGCTGGTTGTTTTGCTGCTGCCACTGGGATAATTTGTTGTACGATATTGACTATTCTTGCTTGTGGCAGCAGCATGTGCATGATATTGTGCTGTTGATGCTTGTGGTTGCTGCTGTTGGTGGTGATGATGCTGTTGTCGGTGGACTTGAATGCCCGTATTGTTTGTAGCCGGTGTGGAAGAGTTCACAGTGGACGATGATTTATGACCGCCACTACGTCTGGGTGGATGACCGAAACTTAGACCTGAACCGCCCGTATGCAAGGAGGCAGCTACACGAGATCTACCAAAACCACATTGTGGCGAACGTTTATCAATCCAAAAATGCATGGTTCTTGTGTGTATTTTCTATTTATTTGTTTTCTGCAACGATTTGTCTTTAAAGAAAATTTATTTTGTTACTACTATGTACATACATATGTAGTTTAATGAAAAACATAAAAAAGTTCAAAGTACTTAAAAGGGCCAGATAGAGAGAGAGAGAGAGGGAGAGAGAAAATCCAGGAAACATTTCATCTAGGAACTCCAAACAGAAAATAACATGTAACAAAGAACTTAAATTTTCTTTGTTACAAGACACTTCTAGACATGCATACATACATAGAAACATATAAAAAGTAACAAACCACCCTCCAGTTCATCGGGTGTCACTGAATCACATTCATCTTAAGGGATATCAATAATTTAATTAACAATTCCTAAATTGCAATGAGAAGAAGAAGAAGTTTTCAAGTTCTTCCGCACTGTTTTTGTCTTGTCCGATTCATTTTATTTTACATCACTAAAATTTCCTTCCTTTAAGGATTATTTTGAACTTTGCTTGGGACTTCTTTATTTTAGTTTGAACTTCGAATTACATATATCATATACGAGTACATACATACGTAAGTATATTTTACTTTTCTCTGCGTATTGCATGCCGTTTAAATTTGTCTTAACGAATTACGCGGTACTTACATACATACATACGTATATGTATACACTTCGGACTGCATACGCTGCTGCAGGAAGTGCGATTGAAGAAAATGTTAGTTCATTTTGTAGTTTAGTTAATGCATTATTTTGAATCGACTTAGGTGCAGTTTCTACAATGCAGGCAATTTACTTGTTTATTAATTTTGTATGCGAATCACTCAAAACATTGAGTGCTTTTCAATTTCAATTTATTTATTCATATATAATACATGTAGCCTTTTGGCCAATAAACTATATTATAGTTCTAAACTTGCTATGAGCAAGTATATAACAATAAAAAATAATAAATATAATCTAATTACAATAAAATTAACAAGTTATGTATATCTTATAGATAAATAAGAACTAACATCTTGCAGATTCATTATATAATGCAATATCCCAAGGAGGATAAAACAAAAGAGGATAAAACAAAAGAATGGCATAAACAAAAGAAGGGTATAGGCCCAGTTATTAGTGTTCATAATTAAAATAGCTAATAAGCATATTCTTAAACATTTTAACAGACATAGAAAAGGAGCGAAAATTTAAAGGCAATGCATTGCACAACCTCGCCGCTTGCACAACAAAGGAGAGCTCAAATAGAGTGTTATAAATACGTGGTATAAAAATTTGCGGATTTCTTGAAGATCTTAAAAACTTTATCATCCGAACCAGATTAATAGGGCATTTAAATTTAGTAATTCTATAGAGATATATTAATAAACGAAATTTCAGATAGTCATCGAATTTAAGATTTAAGAAATTTTTCAAATGATGTGAAACATAAGCTCTTGTTCGAAGTCCGTACACAAATCTCACCGCTTTGTGGACAATTGATTTGATTCTACTACGATTTCCCAAGCTACATCCAGAGTACAATTCTAGGCAGTAGTTAACTTGCGACATCACAAGTGCTTTAGTCATTGTCTTCTTAACATGAAGGGGCAAACACAAATTTAACTTGTAAAGCGTACGTAAAGTACTGACCACTCTAGAAGAAATGTTATCAATGTGTGGACCGAAAGATAATTTATCGTCAATAATAACACCAAGACACTTTAGGCTATTCACTATTTCAATCACTGAATCAGAGATTCTAAGTTCTAAATCTACACTGTTAGCACCGTAAGTCCCGAAAATTATAGCCTTAGTTTTGTCAGGGTTTACTTGAAGAAAATTCATAGCCATCCAGTGATTAATGGCAGATAGCTCATGATTTAGTGTGGATTGCAAGGTCACAATGTTCCGGCTAGCTCCAGTCCATAGTAGCTGTACATCATCTGCAAAAGCTAATGCTCTACAATTCAAGTCTTCAATAAAATCAAAAAAGTCGTTTAGGAATAAGGTGAATAAAATCGGGCCAAGTACTGAGCCTTGAGGGACACCAGACTTGACATCTTTTATCCTCGACATCACACCATTCACGAAAACATATTGCTTACGATTATTAAGGTAAGACCACACTAGGCGACACGCATTTTTTGCAAATCTGTACTTCCTGTTTAGTTTCAATACAAGACTGGAGTGCTTAACCTGGTCAAAAGCTTTAGACAGGTCCATGGAGACCATAACACTAACATTTCCTTTATTCAAATCATCTCTGATCAACTGAGTCAATTCAATCAGTAGAGAGCTAGTGTTTCGTCCCTGACGAAAGCCATACTGACAATCACTGATTAATCCATTGCTGTCTAAAAAACTAAGTATTTGTGTCCATCACATTTTCCACTACCTTAGAAAAAATAGGCAAAATACTAATGGGCCTCATATTATCAAGTGACATGTATCCCTTTTTCATACAAACTTTCTACTCAAACTGCATATTAGTGTTTTCACAGCAAATTTTAAAATTTAAAATGATGTAAATCATATATTTTTTTATGTAGGACCAGCACTTAGGGGATGACCCCAACTTTTGCAATGCATTGTGCCACAACTTAGGGAAAGGGATCGAATAGAGAAGATAGATGTCGAAAATTTAGAATTCGTATTCTTTTAAAACTCTGCTATCACGCGTTTTGTTAATTTTTATAGCAGTGTTGAGGCGCCTCTTCTGGTGTTAAGTAGGCGCATTTTCTTTTTTAAGCTGTATGAGCAGGTATTTTATTAACTGCTTTACTTCGCCGATGTGTCTGCTAAACGACGAAGGAGAGCGATGTAGTTTACAGTAGCTTGAAACAGCATCAATGTCTGTCGGAACAGTTTTTAGTGACCAGTGATATGCCCTCATCACTTAAATAGTCCGACAACAATTAATGCAATACCACACTAAAGTACATTAGAGAAATTAATAATGTTGATTGACTTGTTCTGACCTGTGTTTGAACCTAGGTCGTAAGTCATTTCAGTCAACACCACCCTACCACCCTCCTTAAGCCAACAAAAAATTCAACTTTGTGACAGAAATCAAAATGGAAAAAATTTTTTTTTTATTTAAAAAAAACAAATTAAAAATTACTTGCTGTTGTAGCAAAAATTATCCCTTTTTATCCTTGTTATTTTGACTAACATTTCTGTTTGAGGTTGTCAATTTATACAAATTGTAACGCATTCATATGTATGCATGGCTACACACGCACACACATACATACACATAAATTAAATCCTCATCATGCCATTTTAAACTAGACAGTAAGAGTAAAAAGTATAAGAAAAAAAATCTCGTTATAAGTCAAACGAAATTTATGCTCAGATGACATTTTGTTATCTTTTTTCTATTCCCTCAAGGTCAATGAGCACTAACAAACCTACCATTAATTAAAAAAAAATATAAGTAAAAATATTAATTGTAACAACTAGAAATGCACTCATCTATAAAGAATCGCATGCATACACATGTACATATTGATGTATATAAATTCATACATGTACATATTATGTACGTATAAAATTTAAGCAAGATTAATTGGCATTAAAAATCGACTTAAGTACCGAGCGTTCATCACAGCAACAATGTTTCTTTCCATTAAATTTAACAAACTTAAATAACATTTAAATGATATTTAGAGGATGTAGATGATTTTATTTCCCAAATGCTGCCGTCTAAAAATTGTTTATCTTAAAACAAAATGAAAATATTGATGTGGTTGTAGTTGTCCCTTCACAGTTCAGGGGTCAAAATATTTTTTTAAAGTGAGCACAGAATTAAAGAAAAAAGTCAAAAAATACAAAAAATAGACTATTACGTACATACATACATACTATATACGAGTACATACATATGAATGATGATATTGTGGGAGTTTATCAATATTTAGTTTTCCATTTATTAACACTATTATTATTAGCCGACACAATCGACCGTATTCTAGATCAAAACAAATTTGTTTTAATGTTCATTAAGAAATTATCCAAAAAAAAAATCACTTCTGTGAATAAATAGTTTTAATTTGGTCTTGGTCTTGTTTCTAATTCTAATTTTTGTTCTGTTATTTCAGTTTCGAATCATTTTTTATTTAAGGTGTATTATTTCTATGCGTGAAATTCATACACTCTAATTGTTACTAGTATAGACTATGACGAAGCGATCGTATCTATTTTACACGTAAATGATATTTGTTAGAAAAACCTTTTAAGTTCAACTGACCATGTTAAAATTTCCACAAAAAATTTAAATTAAATATATACAGTTACGTATATTTGAAAAAAAATAAAGATTTCGGGCCCTTCTATATTAAGGTAACAATGTGTATCAGTGAGCTGCAATAAGTATGATCGCGACGTCTCAATCAGCAGCGCTATATAACATTATACGATTACTTGTTTTGATTTGGTTATCAAGAATGCGGCTTGTTTATGAACAATCACTAACTTGTACTTCTGTTGTTTTTGCGCTTGATCTGATTGTGATCGCAAAAAAAAAACACTCGAGTATGTATTTCAACATGGTTTATTAGCAACAACTACAACAATAGCATGAACATTTTATTGCATGGATGTATGAGTTTTGTATTAAAACAAATCGCTGGAGCCCTGCACATAGCTGCCAGATTTGACGATTTATCGTCATTTTGACTATTTTGGGTCCCAAAAATGACATAGTGACGATGGGACGATTTATACCCTAATTTTGACGATTTTAAATAATTCAAGTTTGCAACATATATTTGCACTATTAGAGCAGCCTTGAACTGCTGAAAATTGTAATGCGAAACTTTTTAAAAACTAGTTTGCTTAAAACTGAAAACTTTTATTTAACTGATTTATAATCAACAAAAACAATTTTTTAAATTTTGAAAACATTTATTTAGGAATATTTGCCAGAGACGTATTGGAAGAATCACAAGTAAATGAAAAGAAAAATATGATATTAGTAACAATTGTGTTAATTTTTATATAGAGCTTTGTGATCAGATATTATCAAGATTTGATTTTGAAAATATATATTTAAAGCTCTTGGGCAAAACAATCCATTTAATATTATTAATGAAGAAAAAAGTTGGTATTCTGAAATTATAAAAGACTTTTCCTATTTTGTTGAAGAAAGTGAAAGCCAAGCCTAGAAACTGAGTACAAACAATTAAAATTATTCTCCTGCTAAAAACATATAACTATTGGATTTTTGGAAAAAATATCAGATATTCAAACGAGGGATTCTAGTCTTTTGTTTCCGATTTTTACTAAATTTATTACAAAAATCCTAGTTTTACCACATTATTCAGCAAACATGGAAAGAATATTTAGTCAGCTAAATGTAAATAAGACTAAAATAAGAAATTGAAAAAGTCGGAGGCAATATTATATTCAAAAGATTATTTAAAGCTAAGCAAATGTACCTGCTTTGATCTGACAGTTTTACCTGAATTAATCAATATGTTTAGTTGCAATACATATGCATATGTATGTATATACACATATATGTCTATTTTCTTAAAAAAATATATTTTTATTGTATAAATGTTATTGTAGCTTTTATACGTTTTTAGAAAAAGTGTTTCCAAAAATTAAATTTAAAATGCATATATAACTAAATTGAAAAAAATAACTAAAGGATTTGAATTTTTTTATCTTTTTCCATACAATGTATAAATATATGTATTTCATAGTATTGAAAAACATGCAATGTATTTCCATGTGATTTTATTGTGAATTCTAAGTGAAGTATTTGATCTCTGTATTTTAATAATAAGATGTGTTGATTTAAGAGTTTTGTTATGTTTTGCCTCTAATAAAAATATGTTTTGTTGGTAAAAAAGCGGTTTTTTCATTTGCCGCTTTTATGACGATTTCAATAACCTATATTGACGATAATGACGATTTTTGCCCAAAAATATGACGATATTACCTCAAATAATCTGGCAGCTATGGCCTTGCACCGTATTAGAGATTCATACAAGTTTGATTAAATCACCATGTTCGTTTCGATCCGGTGCGGTTACAACCAATGCTTGTTATTGGTGAACAAAAGCGTTTGGATCACAATAAATCAGAGTAAATGATCGGATACATTCGAAAGTTTTATATTCGTTGCCGGTCTCTGCTGTGTATATACAATACATGAGTGTTCGAAGCAGTGCTGTCAGACTTGATGACTTCCCCTATATTTAAGGGTTTTTTTATATATAGTAGAAAATTACATAGAATCATATCGCTCCTTTATTGCAACGTAGTCATATCTCAAAAAACTTAAATGTGGCAAAATGCATTAAAAGTTTTCAAAATGTAAGCATTTATATGGACGTCTTGACCATATAAGTGGTTATAGCTTCCGTTTAGATAGAGACATGTTTATGAAAAATTTTTTACAAATAAAAAACGGCCTGTTTCACACTGTCGACAAGTCGATGTTGTTCTCTTATTTATATTGAAAACAAAAACAAAATATTTAAATTTGTTTTTGTTTTTAATATAAATAAGAGAAAAACATCGACTTGTCGACAGTGTGAAACAGGCCGAAAGAATGTATTGAGAAACTCTTTTTCGTCAGAAACTGAAAAATTTTATTAATCGAGATATGACTACATTGCAATAAAGGAGCGATATTTAGAGAAATATTCAAGTGCTAAAAATATATATATTTAGGACATTAGCGGCGGTTTAATGAGCTCCCTAAAAAGTCTAAAATAAAATAGATCATCTAACGTTTAAAGGAATTTTAAGAATAAAATATGTATCCGTAAACAATGAGTATCAATGCACTATTGTTGCAGTAAAACCTTCAATTGTAAATAGTTTTGGCGTATTTTGTTAAAAACAATAATACTTGGACACATTGACGGGCCATAAATTTATTTCAAAATATGTGAAATTTCACACACTATGTTTCCATTTTCTACCAGCTGAATATAAAATACACCAAGCTTCTTTGTGCAATTTTTTTTCTCCCAGGTGAATTAAAACTTGTATTCTGTGAACCTACGCTACGATTTTGACATATTGAAATCAACATAAATCCTTGAAACGATATGTACATATGTACTACGACACATTGTAGATTTTTTTTGTACAACAAACCTAAAATTTATTGGTTTAATATAACCGTTGTTCATAATCCATACTTATGCACTATGGGTAGTGTACCACTTATTCGCTATTATTCATTAAAAAAAAGTTCTTCACAACGAAACTTAATATGTATGTATGTATGTATGTTTGTATTATACACAATCATTATATGTATGTATAGCCATAAAAAAAATTCTGTTTTATATTCATCCGTAAACAAAGAAAGAAATATTAAATTCCGTATACAATTTTGTATGCATCTAATATTCAGGAACAAAACCAATTTGAAAAATGTCAGTTAAGTTATAAGAGGATAACAAGAGGTTATGCAATATTGACTTTTATTATATTATTGATAAGGAAACATGTTATTTATATAACCTTTTAAAATCGACATTATGATGAGAATCTAATTTTTATCGATAGAATTTAAAAAAACATATGTTTATAAAATGCAGTATTTAAGTTTTGTTTTTTTTTTTTTTTAGTTTTCAAGTTGAAAATCATTGTTAATGAAATATAATTGCATCTTATATACGCATTTTTATGTACGTACGTATGTACATGCATATCTATGTATGTATAAAATTAGACTGTTACAAAATGTAAAAACAATATTGTTCCTGTTCGAAACGTCGAAGAAAGCACTTAAGCTACGTTCACATTTATCAAATATTTGTCGAAAAAAACGTAACCAAAAAAAAAAACTAATAATTTATTTCCTTTAATTCCAATATTTTTTTAATTTTGGGTTCGAATTTTTTAAAAACTGTATAAAAATACTCTTTTGGAGAAGAATTAATTTTATTTTGTAATATAAAAATCGTGTTAAATGCCACTATCCCTAAGCAAAACTATTGGTTACGTTTTTTTGGGCAAATATTTGATAAATGTGAACGTAGCTTTAGGGTATGACCCCTACGTATGCAAAGCATTTTGCCGGAACTAGGAAAATAGGTTTTAGGAAGGAGGGTAAAGGGAGTAGTGTTTGTGGACATTCGACTAGTACCTTAAAGGTACGGTCACATCTGGCAAACATTTGCCCAAAAAAGCGTAACTACTAAATACGAATGAAAAACTTTTTGATTTATGCATTTATTTATTAAATTAAACAGCATCTAATAAGATAAGATTCTATTACATTTTCTATAAATTATGTAGGAAACTGTTTAACGTAATAAACAGGTATCTAAATCAAAAGTGTTTTCATTCGTATTTATTGATTACGCTTTTTTGGGCAAATGTTTGCCAGATGTGACCGTACCTTAACACACTGAAAGTGGCTGGAAAGACCTCTGCGGGGAGTTTATTGCACATACGAACAGTTCGGCTAAGGTACGAATTCTCTCTGTAATGCGTAGTGCGGTTCACTGACATATCGACCACAAGGGGATGTGCTCTTAATGAAGAGCGTGTTGTACGAGAAAAGTGACGGGTGTTCGGGAACAAGTTCCCTGATTTCATTAGAACACATTCCGTTGTAGTAGCGATAGAAAAATGAAATACACCATACATTGGGTCGTTGCTCCAGTGTATAGAGTTGGCTACCCTACTGTCACCGATAAGCTTCTTCGTCCTATCCTGTACGCGATCGAGTAACTTCAAAATAGATTTTGAAGCACCGGCCCATACATGAGAGTTGTATTCCATTTTCGGTCGGATAAAATCTTAAGGAGATCAGGGCCCAAATCGTTACATCCGTGAACGTAAGACTCGTCACGTAATAACTGTATAATTGGATGGGAAATTACGTGACGAGTTGTACGTTCACGGATGTAACGATTTGGGCCCAGATCTATATGTAGAACTTAAAAAAACAAAGAAGTCGGTTAAAAAACTAACTATTTTCTAACGTTTTTTTTATTTACACATTGAATTTATAAATAAGTTTTATGTAAAACTTGAAATTTATAAAATGTATGAAATGTATATGGACATATTTTGGTGAGTTGCACAGAGGCAGCTTTGTGACGTTCACACGTCTGTTTTGTAGGCCCCTTAGATTAATATTATTTATCAAAGTCTTGTATTTATGATGAAATTTGCTTTCTAAAGTTAAATGTTTTTATACATTTATTTAATTTTTTCGTAATAAGTTGGAAATATTTTTAAAGAAAAAATTTCATAAATAGTTTTTACACTTATTTGCCATTTTCCTGCCTTTCTTTGTTATCAAAAAAGGATCAATTATATTTCTCCTCGGATGAGGACAAAGTTAACTTAACTAGTCACGTAATTACTTTGTTAACATCAAGCCAATGAAATCAATACTTCGTAGGCAGTTTCTAGAAACGTAGAAGGATTGGACTATATTATGTTAAAATTATGCCATGTACAAAATGCATTTGTTTACTTGCAGCGATTAAAAGTTCTAACACATGCAAGTACAAATTAAGAATCTAAGTGTTGTTTTCTTTCTCATTCATGTCCATATCTGCCTACATGTAGACACAAACGTATACTTATTATACTTCTGCACACATAAAGTATACGTATGTGTGCACATACATTTCTAAGTGTTACTACTTCGCACAAGGATATTTTTCTTACATACCTGAAACATATACATACACACATACATATGTAAAATATATTGCTTTTATAAACATAAAATAAAAAGTGATAATAAACCGTTTTTTTACCTTTTTGCAATTCTAAATATATTGATTATTGTAGCATTGAATTTATAGTTGAAACGGAAAGTTGCTCTTTAATTATATACAACATATATTATTGTACTTTTTGGTATCTTTTTTTTTTTTTTTTTGGTAATTATGTCCTTGATAAATATTTCTAGTGCAATGGGTTTATTGTGTTTTTGCATTTTGGTATAAGTATGAATAATGGAATTTGTTAGTTTTTTGGAAATTTATACTTCATATTTTAATGGCAGTTTAAATTTCACATTTTCGATAAACATTCTTTGATCTTTAAATTTTAATTCACAATTAAATTTTATACATATACATGTATTTGTTTATATTTAAAGTTTATGTTTTTTATATATATTTTCACTTTTCAATGAGTTTTAAATTTTAGCACATGTTGTCCTGGCATTTAAGTAAGGGAACCAAGGACATTTGAATAGCTTTTTTTCTATATGATTGATAAATTACTAAGACCCACATAAAATCTTTATACATATTTATTTATATTTTAAAAGCTCTTGTAGAAGAAGAAAAAAATAACATCTTTTACTTATTATAAAAGTTATTACTTGTTTCATTTTGTTATGATTTGTTAAATTACAATGACATTATGTATACATCATGCGATGGAAAACACTTAACTAAAAATTTATTGCTATTGTTTCGGTATGTGCTATTTGTTATAAAAACGAAATGATTTCGCTTTGAAATCGTTTGGAAAATTGCATAAATGGCCAAACGAGAGAAAGGGATATACTTACAAGAGAGTTTGTCTATTGCGTTACATAGCGTTTACACATGAAAGTAATTGCAAGAAAGTCGCAATACACTCACACTTTTTCACTAACACACTTAAACGTTTTCTACTTTCCACTCAGCTTTCAACGAATTTTTCAAGACAGTAATTTTCTGACACTTTCTGAAAGTAAAATGACAGAACGGGAAACAGTGTTGCCCACTAAACAGACTTGTACACAGTTACAGGATTGTGTTAAACGGATAATTCAACATTTTAGTTATTTTGTACATATATATGAATATAATTACAGTATTTTTCTTTATATATACAAAACTAAGCCATTTCATTTGTTTTGTAATAATAAATTCATTAAAAAATTATCAATTGTAATTATTTCCAACTATTGCCCTATTGATGTCTATGTGTATGTATATTGGCAACTCTTTTTATGTAGTAATTTTAGCAACCTTTCTCATCGACGACATATTTAAAATGAACTTTCACTTTCCTCTGTAAACAGACAAGAAATGTTCAAGAAAGTCGTCTATTTCATCACAATTTTAATTTATAATACGTATACAGAAATTTCATGAAACTACTTTCATGTGTAAAGGCAGCGTTAAGCTCATGCGTTTTAATAACTATCACTTTAAATGAATACGTGGTGTGGCCATATTTTTCTGACAAATCTGGCAATATTAATACCGGTGTAATAAATAACGAGGACAGATTTAAGGGTTATTTTCTTTTTTAAAATTAATTGTAGCAAATAAGTAACGTAATTTATTTTCATTCATCAATTATTCAAATTAATCAAATCAAATAACAAATAGTTCTAAGAGTATTGTTTAAAGAACAATTAGTTAACTTATCAATTAGAAAACATTATACTGCCGTCTTGTAGAGACAAATGTTTAAAGCATTAATTGCTTTCAACATACGAATCAGTCATTAAAAGCTTTTAAAAATAAAAAAACGTGTGATACATACACACATACTTACATGCACATAAAATTCGATTGATTTCCATTTCATCTTATCATATACAGCATGTCAAATACATATTTGCATAATTCGTGGAGACTTATAATACATTGGATATTAAGTCCTGTTCTTGTTATTTCTTTATTCTGCTACTTTGTAACCTGAAAATTTGTGATCTTTGAGATCAGTCGGTTTATGATTTAATAAATTATAAATCAAAAATAGTCTATATCCTTAAAATTTCTTAGATTTCATAATTTTCTTAACCTTTTGATGTCTATTTAAAATTCATTTTCCAGAAATTATCAAGTAAGAAGATTAAATTGTCCAAAAAATTCAACCTTTTTTTTCAAAATTAAATTTTTTAAATAAAACCTTTTTTACAAAATCTTTTTACATCTTTCTGAAATATGCAAAATGTATAGTTTTATATACACGTTGACATAATTTTTTAAGTAAAAAAAAAAAACGAAAAAAATACGTTTAAGTTTATGATTATTTTTGCTTTATTTTGTTTATTTTCTCAAATTTAAAAACAATTGTTTCGTGTTATTATCAAAAATGAAATAACTTGATGATAAGATCTCACAAAATCAGATATCAATCATAACATTTGTTTCCAACACGGAACAAAACGTAAAGAAGATATAAAAGTAACAATTACGAAATGATGAAAGACAGTTTTGTCGAACAATTTCCGTTAGCTAGATCGAAAATCCAAGTAAGCTGTTACTGATTACATACATATTTTATAGTTTATTATACATATGTTTTTGGTTTATGACTTTAGTGTTGGTAAAATTATGTGTTACTCTTGCTGTCATTCTATGGAAATGTCATTTTATAACGGCCTCTGGTGCCATTATTGCACCCAACATAAATGTTTGTGAAAATGTAGCTGATCATTTATTTATACAAGACATCGAGGATTGTACAAAATATATAGTTTGTAGCGATGGTGGGGCTAGAAAACAACAGTGTAAGTCGGGTCTATATTTTGATGCCACTCGGCAAGCCTGCATTGCATCCAGCCTGGGTTGCTTACAATGCCCCACAGGACGTCAGATAAATATTCCTCTTATTAAAACTTGCGACAAATATATCTCCTGTTATTATGGCCAGAGTTTGTTAAGAAAATGTGAAAACCAGCAGCAATTTAATGCAAAGAAGGGAAAATGTGACTTGGCCAAAAATGTGGATTGTGTAGAAAATCGTTGTTCAATTTATGCCACCGATAAGAAGTCCTTGTATTTGCCTAGTGTTGTCAGTTGTGCTAATTATTATATTTGTCTGGCGGGACAGACAAAATTGCACACCTGCCCCGATGGTTTATATTTCAGCGCGGAATGTAATTGCTGTGACAAAGCGGAAAATGTACAATGTCTGGTAAGATTTTTGGTAATAATCTGAAAAAAATGTTGGTCTACAAAATGGTTCATTTAAAAGGTGCTTTAATGAAATATAAATTTTTCTGTGGGTCCTGTTTCATTTTTTTTTCTATTTCTTATTAGCCTTTGACAAAAGTTTTCTTCAGAGAAAAAATTTTAGAATAGTAGGAATATACATTACAGACTTAAGAGGCTCTAGCGCTCTTCTTTCTGCTTTTGTTTTCGAAATAATTAGCTGTGTCGTTAATACTTATTTATTCTCAAAATTATCTAAAATTTTGAAAATCGTTCCAAATTAAAAAATAGTAATAGTAATTTTAATAATATATGTCAATTTAATCAAGTTTAGAAGCCATTTTTATAAAAAATTAGCAATTAACAAAATTTGTATTTATTCAGTATATCATCACAATTCCTTTGTCAAAGGAAAAGATAAGAAAGTCATAATTTTTAATATTAAACTTTAGCAGAATAATGAAAATTCGAACTTAATTTCGAAAAATTAAAATTGAAACATTTCATGCTGATAAGCCAAAATATTTATGACCGAAATATGTATATTCGAAATTTTCAAAATAATTATAAAGTCGAAATTTATAGATTCTGAATTGATTTGGAACATAACAAACCAATTATTATGAGTCATTTGTGACCAACAACCTGTCCTTCGTCATTTCACAAATTTCAGATTGAAGACTTGAAGACATCAATGGAAAATTCCACACAGAAAATTAGTAGATTAAACTCTGCTTTTGCCCAGCTCCAGAATACTCCTAGGTTAATAGGTGAAACTAAGAACGTTAAATGCCCTCCCATAGGTTACTTTTTATATCAATATATCGAAGATCCTGACTACTATTACACTTGTGTTGATGGCAAAGCCGCTCTTTATATGTGCCCAAGTGGTTTCCATTTCGATAATAAACTAAAACGTTGTGTCAACAAAGAAAATAAATGCCCAAAAATTGGAGCTCATTTAATGCTACACGCAGAGAAGAACAAATATGTTTCGTGTAACGATGGCCAGGCTACAGTATTGAATTGTCCCGACGAACATTACTTTGATATCAGCGACAATGTTTGCCGACCGAACACTGAAGTGCAGCTTAAAAGGGAACTAACGAGCTATGTTACAATGATAAATGAAATTTCCGATATTGTGTGTCCAAAAGTGGGCACTTTTATATTTCCACATGTGGAAAGTAATCGTTATGTGTGCATTAATGGCAATGCCATAGGTTTCACTTGCTCCCAGGGCCATATTTTCGATACGAAAACAAATACATGCCAACTTGATTCCACAGAAACAGAAAGCCAGGAAAATCAAACACCAATCATATTAGACGAACCCGTAGAGATATTGTGCCCTTCACAAGGTGTCATGAAATTTCCTCATGACCAGAAACACAAGTTTTATTTATGCATCAATGGAATGGGTACTGTTTTAGTCTGTGCTGAAGGTAGTTTCTTTGAAACGGAAATGGAAGTTTGTCGCAGGACATTTGACTTGAAAAAAGCATCAAATGAAACCGCCACTGATACAACAGCAACTGCTGACATTGATAACGAAAGTTCTGTGAAGTGTCCAGCATTAGGAACTTTTATATATCCACACACTGAAAAAAATCACTACTATGTTTGTCTACAAGGAAAATCTATTGTTTTCACTTGTCCCAAAGGACAAAACTTTGATGCCAATAAAAAATTTTGTCGGGCTGATATTCAAAATGAAAATGTTAACCATCCACTAATTCCCATACTACTGGATGAAATTGTTAATATTATTTGTCCAGCTGCTGGAACTCAAAAATATCCTCTCATCGAGAAAAATAAATTTTATTTATGTCTTAATGGAATGGGATCACTTTTTGCGTGCCCCCAAGGCAGCATATTTAAAAGCGAAACAGGTATTTGCCACAAAGAAGATGAGAGTGGGAATGAAATTAAAACTACTGCACTTAATGCTGATGAAAATTCAGAAATAAATTGTCCCAAATTTGGTACTTTCCTGTATCCGCACAATAACAAAGATAAATACTTCGTTTGTCTTGATGGCAGCGTATTTGATTTTTCTTGCCCCGAAGGTTTAATATTTGATCGTAAAATAAATAATTGCCGTAAAGATGCTGATATTGAAATTGAAAAATATACCGATGTTTCTAAAAACGTTATTGGCCATGATGACTTACTAAAGATGTCGGAGGAGTAGAGTAGTAAAACTTCCGAATTTGAGAATTTTAAAATACATATTTTATAGTTTATTTATAATAAAGTTTTTCTTCTCTTTCGTTACTGCTAAAAAAAACTATAATGAAATAAATACTTTATTGTGTAAAACAATTTCGTATAAAAAATGAAATAAATAAGTGATTAAGTTTTTGTTTTCTCTGGTACACTAGTTGCTTTATTATATTAGAGTAAATCTTCTGGGTTAAAATCTCACCGTAAACCAAATTTCATTCAATTTCGTCGACAAAATACACAACAATCTGGGTGTTCGACGGTATTTGACGCGGAATGTGCGAAATGTTTTTTTTTTAAGACCAGCACTCCGGGGATGACCCCTACTTGTGCAATGCATTATGCCAGAACTCAAAGAAAGGTATAAGATAGAGAAGATAGATGTTGAAAATTTAAAAGGCTTAACTCTTTTACAACTCTGCCTTTGCGCGTTATGTTAATTTTTATAGTAGAGTTCAGACGCCTCTGGTATTAAGAAGACGCATTAACTTTGTTAAGCTGTATTAGCAGGCATTTTATTAATTGTTTTATTTCGCCGATGTGGCTGCTAACCGACGAAGGAGGGCGAAGTTGTGTACATTAGCTTGGAACAGCATCATTCGCTGTCGGAACAATTTTTAGTGAACAGTGCTATGCCTTCATCCATTGGTGCCCAGGCCCTATGCTCTTCATGCTCATTTGTTTTTGTAATACTCTTAGCTATAGGCTGTGTGTTTTAATATACTCATACACAGGGCTACCGTTAGGAATTTTTTAAAAGTCGCACAAAAGGTCGTTTTATAAAAATAAAGTCGCACATCTTTTTTTAACGTTTTTTTTTATTAATAAAAAGCATAACAAAAAAAAAACAATTGAAACAAAACAAAAAGCTTATTGCAGAATCCATTTTTATCATATTTTTTAACATATGCAGATGCATTATATGTATATGCTTCTATACATGTTTTCACGTATACTGGACAAATTTACTTAAGTTTTAATAAATTTGACTGTCGTATGCTGCCAAAGTCAAATGAATGGGATTTCTGCTAAAAAAAATCAAGTTAGGTTAAGATATTTCTTACAAAATTTAAAAATCTCCAAGTAAAGCGCAGTGAGCTTTTTACTTTAATTGCATTTGTTTGATCTTGGTGCATTATTTCTTATTTATTTTTTAGGTGAATATATTTGTACTTCAACAAATTTTTATTCTATAATATAACTAAGGAATACATATGTACATAAATACTATTTTTTTTTTTGAAATTTCATTTCTATACTTTAAAATAAGTTCATTACAGGGAATACAGTATTCTATATCTTTATCTATTAAATTTAAGGCTGACAGCATAGTGTTGCATGTTTTTACTTTTAATTTATTAGTTAATTTATTTTTAAGTAAAGTTAATTTCGAAAAAATTCTTTCCGCTCAAGCACTGCTGTGAGGTAGAGCTAATACATGTACGGCCAGTTTGTACAAATTAGGAAACATTGGTTCGTCTAACGAATTCTTTAAATTACCAATTTTATGCCAAAATTGTATACATGACAAGCGTGGTGAAATAAGTTTACCAGGTGGTCTTGTAACGGCAGCTCATTATTTTTTGCTATGATAATTTTTTGGACAAATGAACAATAATCTGCGAATTGCTTTTAAATTTTGACGATTTTTTTATAAAAATAATAAAAATATTTTTTAATTTACTGCAAATTAAATGCTTTTTGTGAGAAACTACAAAAAAGGGTAAAAAGTTGCAACAAAATTAAAAAAGTCGCAAAAGTCGGTGATAAAAAAAAGTCTCACAAAAAGTCGCAGACCGCCGAAAAAGGGTCAAATTGCGACTTTAGTCGGGTGAACGGTAACGCTGCTCATACATCTTTCAGCAACATCAATGAGAAATACACAAACAACTTTTTCTTATTAGTTTTTTATTTGTCGTTCTTCACTGTATACTCGCAAGAGCAAAGCATACGAAAGTGTTTTTGCTTTGCTCTGGTAAACATTGACGACAGCGATCATCAATGTACATTTTGTTTTTTTAACGTATGATATGAAATAAATATATGAAATATATTTTTTGTGTTTTCTTTGCATGTATTTGTTTTTACAACAAAAAATTTTGAATAAACATTTGTTTTTCTTTAAATGGATTGGTGTTTGCTCTTCCATAAGGAACTTGCGGGTACCGCGGCCTTCATCACTTAAATAGCACGACAGCAATTAATAAAATGCCACATTAGAGAAATTAATTATGTTGATTGACCTACTCTGGCCAGCAAGGGCTTGAATACAGGCCCGAAGTCATTGTTTGCTTAGTAGTCAACGCGCTAACCACTTCAGCCAACATCACCCTCAAAACATTGTATAAATGTTCGGTAGTTCAAACGCTTACTCAGGTTACGTAAAATACTTTCTAAACTATTATATTGTTTAAATCGATTTGAATGAATTTGCAAATAAAAAAAATTAGGTTTTGAGGGAGTTTATGGGACAAAGAAGATAGCAAAAGAATGCTGCTGAAGTGTTTTGATGCATAGAAATTTTGTATTCCATTCTGCATGTATGTATGTATGCTTTACGAAAGACATGCAATTGCAATTACCAACAACGATAATTCGTTGTAATCGCGTTGGAAATTTTATAAAATTCATTTATTATTAATATTTTTTTTTTTTTTTGATTTGGTAAAATTATGACTATAACTATACAGCAATTTGAAGAAGCGGAAAATGTACAATTTTCAACAAATGGACCACCAATCCACCCGGTTCTATCAACACACTATGAGTTAATGATCCTTACCAGTCAGATTATTGATCCTAATTGCGTAAGGCGTTATTGTAAACACCGAATTTGATTTCTATACTGGATTACCAAACAACATTTGTGTGTTACTTTGATTTCCTACAAAAAACTTCATAGTCGTAATCTGGCGGTTACAGCAGTTTTGAGTAATATGCGGGGCTTCACTAAATTATACCATCCAAATTTTATTAATATTCCTAAAAATTAGATTTGGCCTCTTAATTGTCTTATTCCGAAGTTCCTGAGACACTTCGTTCGACCTTCATCGTAAATTGCTTATAATTTCAAATGTGTTATCAAAAGCCATTATTGAAAAACTGCTTCGGCGGATAAAGTCGGTTTTAAATTTTTGTCTTCTTTAAATTAAACGTATGTATGTGTTTGCAATGAAATTTAATTTCCGTAAAGGGAAGAGAGCATGTAATGAGGCAACTTACTTTATTCATTGCGATTCGAGCTTGGAAACTTAATATGAGAGGGACTAGACATTTTAACATGGCGTTGCATTGAAGGGGATCAATAGACATGCATAAATAATTAAGAGACGCAGATTTTCGTCTGTACGACGATGTCGACCAATCGATAGTGCTGGTATTGTAAGCAAAAAACAACTGATTTCCGTCATCAATTTCAGTTATTTGTTTATCTTTTGTGCAGGTAAACAAATAATAAGTCAAATAAAATAAGTGCTCTTTCATCTCTCACGATTCGGTAATGTATTCAGCCCAATTATAAATAATAATTCCCGGGGAATTTTTTCTCAATTTCCTTCTTTCTTCTCCTGCGATTTCCATAAAGAAAACAATAAATATCTAAACGTGAGGGGAAGTTTGTTGCCCTTCCTCACTTTACTTTATTTCTTATGGGAATCGCTGGATATTAAAAAGGAATAGGAAAAGGAAACTAATTCCCCGGGAATTTTTATTCATAATTGCGCTAGTTGTATCAATTCCAGTTTTACCAGCAAAATAATTAACAAAAAAATCGACTTAAACTTTTAACAACTATAATTCGCAAAAAATGCATTTTATTTAACATTTTTTGTTAAAGATCCATCGAAAGATCTTATCAAATGTCTTTCTTGGAATAATTATAATTGTCTAGTTAGTGTTATTCTGTTGTTTTTTTTTTGGAAATCAGATAAAAATTTAATTATTTTAATTGACAAAATATATTCTGCACATGCTGAACTACAATATAAAAGAAAGATATTAAAATTTTGATCATGGTGTTTGCAACCACCTTTAGCAAAAGTAAGTCCACTTTTTCTTTACTCATGAAAGATATTTAATTAATAACTTTTGTTTTCTAGTGAAATTATTTATATTTGTTGCTGCCAGTATTATAACCAGCTGCTCTGCATCCCTTGAACATATAAATATTTGTCAAGGTGCGGCCAATAAAATTTTCCTACCGGTGCTTAACAATTGTTCAGCTTATTATGTGTGCATGGATGGGACGCCACTAGAAAGAGCTTGTAGACGAGGCTCCCTATTCGATGCCAAATCACAATCTTGCCGTTCTGCTGATGAAGCACGGTGTGTAAAAAATTGCACCTCAGCCTTTTCATCATTCTGCTATGATCGCACCTGCACCAAATATGTGCTCTGCTATGCTGGTACTCCCGTGGTGCGCGAGTGTAGCGATGGTCTTCAATATAATGCTGAGACAGATCGTTGTGATTTTCCCCAATATGTCGATTGTGTTGATAATATGTGTAATATATTCAATGATCCCACTAGCATTACATTCCTAAAGAGCAAAGCGGCTTGTGATAAGTATTATATATGCATGGATGGCTTAGCTATTGCCAGAAACTGTTCGAGTGGCTTAAAATTTAATACGGAATGCAACTGTTGTGATTTTCAATCGAAAGTTAATTGTTCGGTAGGTTTAAGCTTTCGTTTTTTTTTTATGTAATGTTTTCACATAAAAAAGCTTAATATTAAATTTTAGATTCCCGCCTTAAAACGTAATATAATGCCGCTATCAAGAGCTCCTCCAAAAGCTGCCAATATCAAATGTCCTCAAGAAGGAATTCATTTTTATCCGCATATCGACGAGGATAAATACTATTTTTGCTTGAAAGGTCGAGGAGTTATAATGGACTGTACTCCAGGTTTGGTGTATGATAGCAAAATGGAGACTTGTCGTGAGAAGAAAAATATTGTAAATTTGTCGTAGAATTCACATAATTCACATTATGCACATGATGAATTTATTTCATTATTAATGTTAAACTTTATGTAAAAAACAACCACATACATGCATACAAATCTATAATGTATAAATGGTTATACAAATGTATGTACATATGTGAAGTTAAGATTCGTTGTTTTATACAACTCACATCACGTATAGACACAAAAATAAATATTTATTTCAAAGCGCTTATAATCAGAAATATTATATGATTATTATTACATATGTATATTAATTTTAGGATTTCACAATTATTTTCGAACTTAATATTTTCGAAAATTAAATATTTATAACGAAGATAAAAACGGCGCAACTAATTTATAATGTGGCAGGGCTAGATCAACAAAAACATTTTTTGCCTCTGATCTCTGTCATATTCAATATTGCGCCTTTATTACAACGTAGTCATATCTTGTTAAAATATAAAACATATGTATGTCTAATTGATTGACTTTGTGCTGGATCCGGAAAATGCTTAATATAAAATATTAAACAATTTGAAAAATCGCTAAATATCTCATTATCATTATCAGTGATTTAACACCACTGAAACTATTTATTGTGCGAGAACAACCTTACGACAAATATTTTTAATAATATTTAGTGTTCCAACGAATTTCTAGCACTATACGTAAAAAAATTTATATAAAACTAATTTGGCAAAAAATTGTATTAATTCATATACGCAGTTTTTAATTAATTAATTAAATATAAGGTAATTAGTTCGTCTTTTATTTATTCAAACATGAGATAAATATGTACATTTTTTATTGAAGACAAAGAAAGTGCCAGAATAAAATGTGTAAATCTTAAGAAATAAAATATATAAAAGAAAATGCTATTTATAGATTCCATTTTATAAAATTGTGTATTGCAATAAAAAGAGAGAAATAATTAAAACGAAAATTTCTCTTAATATGTTTGAGCTTTTTATATAAATGAGATTTCGAAATCTAACGGTAATATTTTTAAAATATGTAAAAAAGTGAAATGAATAGCAAAATTATTATAAAAAATTGTATCGCAAAATGGTGATTACACAAAATATTTAGTACATATTCCATGAATTTTTTGGAAAAATTAAATAGAGAAAAAAACTAATTTTTTGAGTTGTGCCATTTATTTAGCGAAAGTGCTATAAAAATAATTAAAAATTGAAAAATTTATTTCAGAAATGGTAAACGAAACTAACAAGCCCCAAGAATGTCTAGAAAATGACCAATTGGGTCAACGCTTGGCCGCCTCTAATCAGGCTTTGGCAAATATGCAAGCTGAACATCTTCAACTTTTAGAGGAAATGGAACAGTTGCGTAAACGTGCTGAAGACTTACAGCGTATAAGGGAGCAGCAAGATCATGACGAGGAAGAGAAAAGGTTGGCACATCAGCAACATTTGGCTAAAGCTGCAGAAGCTTTAGAAACTAATGAAGAAACTGAAAATCCTGCTAAAAAGAACGAAGAGAAAAAGGAGGAAAACAATGATGAAGACGATCCTGAAGAAGCTGATTATATTAAAGAAAAATTAACTGAAATTGCACGCCTAAAAGCACAATTTAAGCGCGTTCAACGTATGATCAATACAACGGAACTGATTGAAAATCATATAGGTAAAAATCAAGACGCAGATAAGCAAATACCTTTAGCAGATAATCCAAAAGCTAAAGTAGAAAATGTTGTAAAAGCTAAACTGACCACTACAATCCCTGCTCCTAGTGTCATATCTACCGATCCGGAGCTTATTGTAATGCCGAATATGCCCAGTATAGATGATTTAAATGCTGCCACAACATCAGATGAAAAGGAGCAGCTTATTTTAACAATGCTCAATATGTTTCAGGACTTTTCTTCAGATTTAAAATCTCAAGCCGATAATTTAAGAGCTGAAAGAGAACGTATAAAAGAACTTAAGGAAAGCATTATACGCTCAAGAAGAGAGCAACCCCAATAAAATACATCATAATTAAATATGCACATGTGTATATACATAAGTGTATTAAAATATTCAAAATTTTAAGGAATTTACCTATGTATGTTGACCGTAAATGAAATATATTATTAATAAATTTATTAATAGTTTTATAGTAATATTTTAGTTCAGGAAATCAAATAAGTGCACAGAAAAAAACTAAATTATGATTTAAAATACTAAAACTGCAAATTCAATAAATTGTATTATTAAAGCTCAACCCACGACGAAAATTCTATGTTTTGTTTTATAACTTTTACAATTGGAATTGTATATATAACTATACCGAAGTTACACCTACTAACCAGCTTTACATATACATATGTATAAACATACATGTTTTGAAAACATATTGATTACAATTTATTTATTGATTACATTTTTCTCAAAAATGTTTTCAAGAATTTTTTAATGTAATTGTACAGAAGAAAAAATTCCTACGATATCATTCTCTGGCATCTCTATGAACGAGTGAACGTGTTTTTTACTGTGGCTGTGACTTAAATTCTTTAATTAAAATCTGATTTAACTTGCTAAACGACTTAAAAAAAAAAATTTATTCGTCTAAGATCAACTCTATTAAATAATCCAAAATTGTTATGTGCTAGTTTGACAAAATAAACTTTAATAATATTGTAAAATCTTTGTGACTACCCCTCTCATACAATTTAACCTCGGCAAAATGGCGCCTACTAAATGTGGTTCCTGCAATTAAAATGTGACAAATAGCAACTTCAATTCTTTCAATTATAATCTGATTTTACTTGCTAAACCACTTAAAAAATCTATTTGTTTAAAGTCAACTCTATTGAATCATCCATTATTGTTGTGGCCTAGTTTGACAATAAACTTTAATAATATTGTAAAATCTTTGTGACTACCCCTCTCATACAATTTAACCTTGGCAAAATGGCGCCTACTAAATGTGGTTCATGCAATTAAAATGTGACAAATAACGATGCTGCTGTCCAATGTGATTCATGTTCTATATGGTTTCACGCTTCCTGCGAGAGTATCTCCAAAGACTGTATGTACTCATGGGCGATTGCGAAAGCAGTTTTCGTGCAAGAAGAAGAAGCACACTGCTCTCTCAAAATCACGCTCACTTGCACGAGCTTTGTGTACGGGAACAGTTTTCGTGCAAATTGGGATCCCGCGGGCTCCCAATGTTGAGTACGGGATCACACCTACTGTATTATTATTTTCTCAATCAGATTTCTTTTTACTCACATTGTATTACATGGTCAATGGCCAGAGCCATAAATGAATTTATATATTTTTTGTAAAATTCTTTTTTATTATAAATTATATACATACATAGTAATTTTTAAGATTCTATTAAATTTTCTTTTTTTGCCTTTTTCCGATAACAACGCAAAGCCCAATGAGTTCTACCAATGTTAACTTGGGTCCAATAATTGATGACAACTCAATAAAAAATCTTCTTGGTTTGCACAATAATAAAAATATTGGTATAGCTCACTTCAATGCGCAGAGTCTTTGTCCATCCGATAAATCGTGTAAACTGGATGAGCTGGCCTCCCTATTTAGAAACTCTTCCTTAGATATTATCTGTGTCTCTGAAACGTGGCTAAACCCGGCTATTCTTGACCAAGCTGTTAGTTTACCAGGATATAGGATATGTAGAAGCGATCGCCCAATTGATTGCAGAGGCGGTGGGGTTGCCATTTTTATTCGAAATGGTATCAATTACAAAACAATATATAAGTGCACCGAATATTTCTCTTGTGAGGGATTGTTCATACAGTTGGAAAATGCTCTACTTGTTGGTGTGGTATATTTGCCTAGAGGAAATTTAACACTGTTTGAACAATCTTTCAGTGACATTTTTGTTAGATATAATGATATAGTGGTTGCTGGTGACTTTAACAACAATCTATTTGACACTTCCAAATCTGCGGAAATTCGCCAACTTTGCAATCGTTTTGGATTGACTTCTTGGCACAATTCTATTCCCACGCATTTTGATTTGTCCCATGGTAGTACATCTCTAATTGATTACTTCCTTATTCGTGAAGATTCCCTTTATCTCTCATTCTCTTATCTGTATATCAATTCGAATCCACATAAATTCTTACCATTTACCCATTCAAGTTAGAGACTTTAAACATGCCGATCTTGGGTCTATAGAACATTATTTACTTCAAATTGATTACTCCCAAATTTATCTTTGCTCTAATTCTAATGCACAACTTTCATTCTTAAACAATATTTTTAATAACGTTTTAACATATGTTCCTATTAGAACTATAGCTAAGCCAATTAGGTCTTCGTATCCGAGATTTCCTAACGAAATTAATTACTTCAGATCTTTAACCACTATTGCTTTAAGAACGTTCTACGCTGACCGTAATGATTTAAATTGGGACAAGTATCGTCAGCTTCGTAATAAAACTAAGTCCATGATCTTGAAGTTTAAAAAAAGACACAGGAATACTATTTTCAAATTCGGAAACACAAAACAGATCTGGAATAATTTACTCAATGCTGGTGTTTGTGAAAAATCTGATATTGAATCTGATATGGAGGTCAATGACATGAATGAGCACTTTATCAGCAATCAACTCAACTATAATGTCAATGCGCCAAATTTTGACCAGTTTGGAAACGAGGTGGAACGATTTTCTTTTTCTAATATAAATGAAGCTGATTTATTCTTCGCTCTTTATAATATTAAATCAAACTCTACTGGATCGGACGGTGTCCCTATTAAATTGCTAAGGTTAGTTTATCCTTATCTAAATAAGCAACTTTTATATTTTACCAACTACATCCTAACTTCTTCTAGTTTTCCCTCGGATTGGAAAATATCTAAAATCATTCCGATCCCAAAGGGCCCTGGAAATTTGACACCCAATAACATTAGGCCTATTAGCATTTTGCCCTCCTTATCAAAAGCGGTTGAGGTTATTATGAAGAGGCAGATGGTTGAGTGGGTTGATTGCAATTCATTACTGAATGATTGCCAATACGGTTTCCGAAGTGGCAGGAATACTTGTCAATTATTAACAGAGCTTACTGATACCATAAGAGAAAATCTAAATAGAAACAGGATTAGTGTACTGATTTCCGTTGATCTATCTAAAGCATTTGATCAAGTCGATCACTCCTTGTTAGTCACTAAGTTGGCTAGTAATTTCGGTTTTTCGAGAAATGCGTGTAGACTAATTTGGTCTTATCTTACTGATCGTCAACAATACGTATATTATAAAAATGATATTTCTGAGGTAAAGCATGTTAAATCTGGTGTGCCACAAGGTTCGGTAATTGGACCTGTATTATTTACACTTTTTCTTAATGACCTTTAGTTTCATATTTGTTTAAACTTTATTTGGCTTGTGATTGCAATGTATTAACCCAATACAAAATTGATCTCAATTTTTTAATGAATTATAAATACTTATGTACATACATTTTTTAACATTATTTCACTTGTTACATAGAATTAATATTTGTTATACTGGTAGGAATTTATATCTCGAAAAAACTGAAACATAGAGTAATTTTTAAAACCTCAGTTCCTCAAAAAAGTGAATCAATTTTTGTGGAGCTTCTGTTTGATAGCCGCAAGCTTTTATTTGGAGCTGTTTATTTACCCCCACCTGCGGACATATGTACGTTTGAGAAACTTCACTATGAAACTCTTCTTAACTATTCTAATATAATTGTGTATGGTGATTTCAACCTCAACCTCTTTGATTTTGCAAAGTCTGGCTTAGTGCGCTCAACATGTGAGAGACTTAACCTCGCTATTTGTCATAATTCAATCCCCTCTCACTTTGATGTCCAACATGGCTCCACTTCTCTTATTGACTATATGTTAGTGAGTAACGATGTATCTGTTAACTTGTCTGGGCAATTTCATTGTCCTCATATAACGCATCATGCTACCATTTTTGCTTCGTTTGCACTGTCAGTTACTAACACAGAAACCTTTTTTGAATATAGAGATTTCTCAAACTTAGACTGGTACAATTTAACTTCATTTTTAAATAGTTATGAGTTATCGCCTATTTTCAATGAAACGGATGTTGACAGTAAGTTTAATGACTTTTCCTGCCTTATGCAACAACTTCTTTTGTTTGTACCTATGAAGCGCATTTATCATAATACTCATGATGATGTGTGGATGAGGGACAGATCAGTGGTATTTGCCCAGTCATGTCGTGATGCAGCTTTTAGGAGTTATAAGCGATATCCTTCCAGTGTGAATTGGTTGAATTACTGCAAATTACGAGACAAAGCCAAATCTATCATTAGGAAGGAAAAACGGAAATACTATTCAAAAATATTTAGTGGTTTGGATTCGGCTGGGATGTGGAAGATTCTAAGGAATGGGGGATGTAGTGATTCTGATGATATTGATTTTAATTTTGATGCTGATTCTGTGAATGGTTATTTTGCAAGTGGTCCAGCAGGTAGTGGGAGAATAAATATTGATTTTAATAATCTGAATTTTTCTAACAGTGGTTTCTCCTTTCATTGTGTGGATGAGCTGGAAATTTTATGTGCCTTTAATAAGGTGAAATCAAAATCTACTGGAGTAGATAATATCCCAATTAAGTTTTTGAAATTAATATATCCATACGTTTCTCACATTATATTGCATTTAATTAATACTGTCTTAACAACTTCTATTTTCCCAGCTGCCTGGAAAATTGCAAGAGTGGTACCCATACCCAAATCAAAAAATGTTAGCAGTCCTGACGATTTGAGACCTATTTCAATACTTCCAGCGCTATCCAAAGTGGCGGAACATATTATCAGAGAACAAATGCTTTGTTTTGTGAGAAGTAGTTTATCAGATTGCCAATATGCTTTTCGTCAAGGTTATAATACTACTTCGCTATTAGCTGACTTGACGGATAATATAAGAAACCATATTAATGATAGAAAGATATGTGTTCTATTATCGCTCGATCTCACAAAAGCTTTTAACTCAATATGCTTCTCTACTTTGGTTACCACGTTGAGAGACACATTTAAATTTGGCCTATCTGCATGTAAACTCATTATGTCATATCTTTCTGGAAGAAAACAATTTGTTGATCTGTATAGTAGTTCTTCTGATTTATTGCCACTCTTTTCTGGTGTGCCGCAGGGGTCTGTTCTGGGCCCATTGCTATTTCTACTATATGTGAATAATTTGCCCACTGTGGTTGATTTTAATTTTTGTATACCCTACTTATTTGCAGATGATATTTTTCTTGTATTTGGTGGTAATGCTGCGTTTCTTGACGTGTTAGAAGCTAAAATAAATTATAGCCTCCATAACATTACTGAATGGTTGAGTAAACATTCCTTATCAGTGAATCCCCGTAAAACAAAAGCAATGTTGTTTGGAACGACAGGGTCCACATTTCCAGATCTTAACATATCTATTTGTAATTCCAGTATTGAGTTTATGATTCAGCATAAATGTTTAGGGATAATTATTGATAATCAGCTGAACTTCAAATCCCATTTTGATTGTATTCATAGGAAAATAACCTTTTCACTTCGAAAAATATACTCTTTGAACTTATTTTTCCCGCTTGAAGTTAAGCGAAGAATATCATATGCACTTTTGATGTCTCATATTTTTTATGGTTTAGAAGTTATTTCGGGTACTACTGCTACGAATGTAAAAAAGCTGGAACGTATCGTCAACAGTATTGTAAGATTTGTATATAACGTTCGTAGACGTGAACATATTTCGGCATTTGTGAAAGACTTTCTGGGTTGCAGCTTTTACCAGTTTGTTAAACTTCGTTGCCTAAATTTGTTTTATGGTATTGTTAGAAGTGGCATACCCGCCAAACTGTACAATAAATTCACCTTCTCCCGTTCTAGCCGCAATAAACAGATAGTTATACCCAATATAAGATGTGCATTTTTTGAAAGATCTTTCGTTATTAGGGTGGCGAGATATTGGAATAGTCTTCCCAATGAGCTGCGAATATTTTCCCACAGTAATAACGTCTTTCGAATCAAATTGGTAAGACTATTCTCGTTATAGAATTTATATAATAGAATGTAACTGATTTAGACTAGGAAGGTTGTCCTAACATTCACACCGGACTGTAACAATACTTTTATTTTTGTCCTCTTATTAAAGTTAATGTTATCTAATTATGGCTGGGGGGCCTATAGCTTGTAGATTATACTTACTTACTTACAACATACATACATATGTATATGAATATGCTGTTTATATTCCTACACTTGAATTTAAGAAATAATCAGACTATTTTGTTTTTTACTCTGTAATACGATTATTTGGCCAATAGGCTTTGTATTACTATGTGAATTTGATAAATAAATAAATAAATATTTTTTATAGGCCAATAGGCCTCTTGTATTACTTTTCTGAAATAAATAAAAAAAAAAAAATTCAAAAAAAAATTTTAAATTTATAAGAACACGGAAAGACGACCAAATTTTTAACTGCTTGTTTAAAAATTGGTAACGCTTTAACGAGTCCATCTGGTAACTCGTGTTAAAGGCTGCTATCTGGCATCACAATTTATTCGACCAGATTGTCAGCCGGAATATAATTTTTGCATAGAAAATTGCATCGAAATTGTTTTTGATTAAATCTTGTTAATGAAAGGTTTTAAAATAAATAATAGTGCTTGAAAACTACTATTGATATTCTTAATTGCAAGATGTACGTGAAATAAAACAATATTACTTGGTAAAACCAAAATAAATAAACTGAAAAATTCTCAGACACATAGGGGCGTGCAAAAAAAATCAATGCAAATAAAATTGTAAAAAAATTCACAAATAAGATTTTTTCTAACAACCAAATAAAATGGCTCCTGCAAAAAACACAACCAAGAAAATTGCTACGAATAATAATTCCCTCACACATAACAATACTCCCTCATCGGCTGGTACCAATAATGCAGTAAATTCCCATTCCACAAATTCAGCGACAGCACAGCGTAAACAAACTGGAACGGTGCCTAAAGCATCATCAAAATCATCCACATCTACAAATGGCCCGAAACCTCTGTTGCAACCATCTGGTGTAACTCAAATGGCTAATCGCTGCAGTCCTTTAAATGTAGTTGCATCAATGCAACAACATCACCCTCGAACCCAACAGCATAAAAATACCGAAATTGTTGCACCCATACGAAGGGAACTTAAAGATTTAAATGTAAGATTATATATTTTTAATTTAGTATACATATGTTTGTATGAATTATCTACCATCTAAATAGTTCCTAATCTTTAAAAATTTATTACATTGATTCAAATTTCATGGGAATGGCATGAACTATAAAAGTTTTAATTTTTTTTTTTCTATAATTAAAAGCGAAAATTCGGGGCTATTATATTTTATCCGTATTTCAGTTTTGCAGTCATATGAATATCTACATAAGTATACATAAATATATTTATTTGCAATAGGTATACAATTTGGTTACTTAGGGTTGGTTAACATTTCAGAGAAATTCGATCTGAATTGTATTTGAATGGAAAAGTTGGTAGTTTGGGTTATTTTCTAAAAATTGAGCGTATGTATTTTAACGACTCAAATAAAATGTATACATATATGACATAATTCCCGTAATCAAATGAAGTCATAAATAGAGATCACATGCTGTGTATTCATAAATATATATTAATTTCTTATTTTCGACCTTATAATTTGTAAATTTTAATAATTTTATCTTAATATAACGTTATGCTGTTTTCAGCAAACCTTAGAAATTAATCTTAACGGAAAAAAAATTAAAGATTTTGATAATATTGTTAAAATAACTCATACGCATATTATAAAAAATTTACCTGCTGTTTATTGTACATGGTAATTATTATTTCACAAATTTTTGTAAGCGTCATAAAATCCAAAAATAACAATTTGAATATATACATAATAACACCCACATAAGAAAAGATTAGAAATTTACATCCATACATACATACATTTCCATACGTTTGAATGGATAATGTAATGTAATGCCTAGGTATGTATACTTCCCGGTTTACTACCCCAAGAATAGGAATTGAAATTTGAAATTTATTCGATGTTTTATTTAGTGACATTTTACCGGTTTATACAAGATTTTGAAATTCTCTTAAAAAAATTCATAATACTCATCTTGTGAGAAAAATACAAACATAATTAACAACTCAGGAGAAAGAAAATGCTTTAATTTTCCTATTCGCATGTCAGTTGTACTTCTAACATCGCCAGACAACGAACGAAACGAAAAATAATTCTGGTATATATGTACATACATATGTATGTATGAACTTGTAGATAGAACTTTAAAAGAATATTTATCAACATAGGCGGGCTAATAATATTTCTTATATTGATATTTTTTCATTATTTTAAGGACTATTTATTAACTACGGTGGTAACAACTACAGCTAATAATAATAATAATAGTCATAATAATTTAAATAATAATCAGCAACAACAACAGTTGCAACAGTTGCAAACGACAATAGTTCATCAACAACAACAGCAAAATCAAAGCAACACTACTAATAATACATCTACTAATAGTGATTTTGGTAAGTTAAAAATTTATTTATATTTTATATAAGACTGTACGTATACATAATGTATGTAAAAAAATAATTTGAGGTTTATTAGTTTTTTTAAAAGTTTATTTAATTTCGTTGACTATATCATATTTATTTGCGTGTGTATCTAAATCATTTTGTACCTTTGGTATTTGAAAATTTCAAATAATCTAAATTTAGAAATTTGTGTTTGTTTTTTTTCTCTTATTTTATTGCTTGGTACATCATCCGTATATATAAAGTAAAAATATCTTAGTCATGCAGATAAGAACTATTTAGCTTTTCATATAATTTTTTTTTAATGTTATAAAAATAAGTTGTAATTTTCTTAGTTTTTGGTATTTTTTTGTTTTTGCCAATACAGAAATCTTATAAAATATATTTATTATAAGGATATTGAATAAATTTTTCAAATTATAGAGAGCTCACAAGAAAATCAACAACGTTTCTGCTATCCAGTGCGCCCAATACCAAGACGCAATCAGGCACAAGCACAACAACACAATAATCAACAAACACAAAGCGATTTTTTGAATTCTACACAAAATACTAATTTAAATACCGCAATTGGTGTAGTTATACCAACAACTCCCGGCTTACCAACCTCATTAAATACAGCAACCACTCAAACATTGACCACTGTACAGCCGGTCTCTTCAAATACAAGCACAACTCTTAGTGAAAATTCATTGTTAGGTCCACAGTTTGAACAACATTTGCAACTGTTGGTTGTACAACGATTAAAGCACTTATTTGAAAATTCTCAAAGCCAACCATTTTTGAATTTAACTACAAATTTATTACCCAACATACAGTCGTCGTCATCAGCTAATTTGGCTAACGCAGTTTTAAATCATAATACTAATGAATTTAATCAGTTGGCTCAACGCTTTCAACAAACTTTAAACGCTAGCAACAACAGTAATCATAAAATTAATTTGCAAAACTCTTTGCAGACCCAGCAGAAGGTAAGAAATCAAATTTCGCTCTAAACTAAACTTTACAAGACAAAAATGTGCATTAAAGTTAAAAAATAAACTAAAAAAATGCAAAAAAAAAAAACAATATATGTATAAAAAAAGTTGAAACATAATTTCATATTACAATACAAAAAAAAATAAATAAATAAAATTAATTTATTTCTATTTTTATATTATTACGAAAAAACGTAATTATTATTTGAACTTATATTGATGTACATATGAAAAGTAATATTATCAGGCTCAAGTTCAGTTTTATTGAATTAATGAAAATTCAAATTACTAAGAGTATTTTTTATCATGTTGAAAAACATTGGTATATCCAATCAGTTTAGCAGAACTTATCAGTATACCGATTTGAAGGCCGCTAAACCTCTCATCAACGTTCAATTGTCCATCTTTAGAATTTTCGTAAAGTGGATACTAATTACCATCACTGCTTGGAAATTACTCATAATCAACACATTTTATAATTTATTTAAAAAAAAAAAAATTCGCTACTCCTTTGTGTAGCATCGTCAGGAAAAAATTATGTGTTGTTCATTTCTTGGAATTTCAACTTTTTTTTTAAATTGTATGACAAAGAAACGGATATTAAGTTCAAAATAAAAATAAAAAAATTATTTATTATTATTATTATTTATTAATAAATAAGAGAGAGTTCCAAGGACACGCAAGTTAATATTAAAAACAGTCCAACCACGATAGCTCTCGAATGGATCAATTGTTAATAATAATTAATAATTTTTGGAGCTGATTAGATTTTAATTCGGGTTCAATCAAAATTATAAAATGTATTTTTAAGTCGAATTATTTGCATATGCATGTGTTTTTAGTACAACAGAAATTTGGATCTAATAGGTATAGACGTTCAAAATTATAATGCTTACATTCAAGTCAATCCAGCCATGCGGGTATCATCATCATAAATTCAGTCTGTTTTACAAAATCGTTGTTACTTTAATTTTTAATAGCGGCGCATATATTTAAATTAAATTAGTTAAAAAACGCAAAAAAAACTAAAATAAATTATTTGTTATATTTTTCAATATCGATTCTAAGGCCTTAAAATCTGGCGTTATGGTTCACGAAATAACACCAATTTCTTCTGCACGAGATGTCGTTGTCAATTCCAACAGTTTGGAAGACGTACCTCTTAGTGAAGTATGTTTATTTAAGCAATTGAAAAAGAACCAAAACAAAAAGTATTTAAAATTTTGTTCCAAATTTTAGACGAGCGATCGGGCGCAGTCTATACAATCCTTGCATAGCAACATAGAAACTCCAACTCCTGATATTACACCCTCCTATGAAGAGCTGCAGCAGCGTTTGGAAACATCCAATCGTAATATACAAAACATGCAGGAGCAGCAACAACAATTGCTTAAGCTACAAAATGCTGCTAAACAACATTTAAGTGACATGGAGAAATTACGGCAACAAGCGCAAACATTGAGTTTTCCAGCTGGCGCACAACGTGCTGCTGATGGCGGCGATGGTGCTCCGGAGTATCAGTCCATCGATCAAGTTCACTCAGATATGTCAGCTTTGGTGGGCTGTATGAAAAATCTTACTACTTTCATACACAATCAAAATGAATTGTCCTCTTTAATGGGTGATGACGGCCCTGAAATTTTAGCTGAACAAGAGCTATTGCAAAGAAAATTGGAAGCATTAAGATGTCAAAGGGATGAAATGCGAAATTTAGTAAGTGAACTACAAAGCGTTAATCGGTCAGCTGAAGAGACAGCCAAAGAAGCCAGACAGAGGCAGTACGAACAGGAAAAAGATGTAGAAGAAAATGAACAGCAAATTTCACCTAAAATTCCACCTTTCGACAAAAAGCCATTGAATGTAGAACGTGAAAGAGAAGTACCAATTGAATATAGTCGCAATGTGCCAATTGAATTATTGGAACAGGCTCAAAGGAAGCAAACAAATAATATTAATGGACAAATTCAGTCAGAATCTGAGGCAGAAGGTGAGACGCTAGTAGAGGAAGATAAAGAACAGCGTAAAATAGCAGCTGCATTAATACAACAAAAAGTTGCGGATATCGATGCAATGAAAGCGCAATTGAAACGTTTGAAAGACATGATGGAGACTGTCAATATCATAGAGGCTCATACGGGCAAAGATCCTAAACTTATTGGTCGTACATCACCCAGAGAAGTACCAATTGCATATGATCGTGAACGGACACCCGTAGCTACGCCCAACCAATATCAGGATGAGAACAGCACAGACGAATTCATTGCACGCAAGGTACGCATGTTGAATGAAGTTACCTCAGACTTAAGAGCTCAAGCACAGTCTTTGCAATCAGAAAAAGATCGGATACAAGCATTACAAAACGAAATTGAAAGACGAAAGCAACAAGCAGCATCAGCAGCCCAAATGGGCGAGGAGGCTTTAAAGAGAAATAGCTTGACACCAACACCAATACCTCGCAATCATGAAAGTCGTTGGGAAGAACATGTTAAATCTCAAAAAGAAAGAGATCAATTAAGGGAAGAGTATGAACTTAAGAAAAAGGAATTCGAAATACTCTGCAAACGATTAGAACAAGAAGACCAGCAACCCACACCCACAAGAAGACAAGATATTGCTTCGGAGGCAGATGATGAGGCAGAAGAAGATAACAATGATTCGGACTATGCGGCCAGCACTAAATTCGTGTCAACCTCAACGCCCGCTATTAAACGAGCTAATGAGCAAACATGCAGAAATGTCAAAGATTCATTGAACTCTACGGGCGCATCATCTAATGCAGCTACCCATATAGCGCAGGCGGCAAACAGTACACATGATGGTGCTTCTCTAGAGGCAGCTAGCATGCAATCAGGTAGCTCAAGATCTTATTCTATACCACCACCAATGTCAGCAATGGGCATGAATTTCCGTAAGTTGGAGAGTTTAAGTTTTTGTGATTTTAATAAAACTCCTTTTCTTTTCATTAAATTTTAGCTGGCCCTATACCACCACCCTTACCAACTGCGTGGAATCCTCATCAATATTATTATGCTACTGGTGTACCACCACCTCCTCCTCCACCTCAAGGCACATTTGGCTTGAATCAATCTTCGGCCAATGTTGCCACTATAAATACTAATGAATGTATTTGTAATGCCAATAATTTGGGTGCAGCCACTTCATCATCCACTGCTACAAGTGCTGCAACCAATGCGCCCCTAGCCAACAACGATCCCATGTTGCAACAATTTATACATACGCAACAAATGCTAATAAGCTCGGTGTGTCAATGCAACCAAATGTTGTGGCATCAACAAAGAGAAATTGATAGTCTCAATCAAACCATTCACGTACTGCAAGAAAGGCTGCTGGCAATAACGGCAGGAAATATTAACGCAGCTAACGATATCGGGTATGGCTTACGATCAGAATCGGTACCACCACCGAGTTTGGGTGGCATACCAACTACCCAAGCTTTACCCAACAATTTATATGTGGGCATGAACAGGTCACAATCCGAACAGCCAATACCGTTTATAAACGGACAAAATCGTAATAGTGCATTTAGCAACTATCAGCAGCAACAACATCAACAAGTCTATCGCCATCAGCGTTTGGCACAACCCCAAGCTGGTTTTAATTTTACCTCTGAAACCCAACAACACAATACTTCAGCTTCAGCAACTTCGAGCATGTATGCCACTCTTAACAATGCTGTACCACAACCGGCTCAAGCGTCCTCAACACATTTTAACAATGAAATACCAACTCCTCAATCACCGGTTGTTGGCTCAGGACCAGCACCCATTTTTATGCATCATCACAACAATGCCATTCATCAAAATAATGCCAATTTGCGCACTCAAAATCAACAACAGCAGCACCATCATCACAGTAATATATCACATATGCTTAACAACCAGGTGCCTCCCGGCAATCGAGCAAATAACTATTGGGATAATTTTAGAAGGTAAATAACAGTCAATTTCTTTTATATACATCCATATATGTATATCTTGGTCTTGCTATAAAGGACATTTATTTAAATCTATTATTTACTCTGCAATGTATAATATCAGATATTTTTATAACTTGAGGGTGAAACTTTTCGTCAATCTAAGTGCCTGTTCGCCGATGTCGAAGAAGTTCTTTCTTTCGATGAATTACATTTGAAACAAAAACAAAATTTTTGATAATAATTTATTAATTTTTCGTTTAGACTTTGTAGTTGAATTTTCATTTTCTATTTATTAATAAAGAGTTTTCTTTTGGTGAGTTTGTATTTATTATAATTTAGTTTAATTAAAAATAATTATAAATACATATGGAAGTGTATGTATGTATATTATATGATTATGTAAGTAAGGTTTCTATTAATATTATATTTATGTGTTTTCTAAGAGTTTTGTTATTAACAGCTGGCTTTTTATACTAAAATTTAAGGTTTAGTAATTCTTTAGATAGATTAAAAGTTTGTTATTTTTTAATAATATGAAATTACATATACTCGTATGTACATTTACATATGAGCCGTTTATTTTTAAAGTGGCATAAGTCACTTTAAAAAAAAACGAGTTAATGGCAACACTAAATACAATTGAATGGTAAGCATGAAATGAAAAGCATTTGTAAAAAAATTGCAATAAAAAAAGTGACTTATGCCACTTTCAAAATAAACAGCTCATATATCTATAAATTGATTGATTAGTTTTTTAAAAGCTTAGAAATTTTTACTAAGCTGACTTCGAAACTTGGATATAAAAAGAATAGTTCAAACCTCTATTGTAGGAAATGCATGCTATAAAAATGTTCTTAAGGTATTGGGATACCTTCAAATACATTAAATTACAGTAATGAACTAACGTGAAAACTGCTTAGTCATCAAAAGTTTTAAAATGCTTTAAAAGCATTAATTCGTATTTGTGCAGTTCTGAGTTGAATGTTTCATTGTTTTTTTCATAGGTATAATTTAAATTAGATTTTATTTCACAGTTTTAGATTTTCAAAGCATTTTTGAATTGTTTTTTATTTTTCTAAAATCGTTTGTTTAATACAATATTTGTTTCAAGCATGTTATAAACTTTGTCTAACATCTAACTAACCAACTTTGCTGTATATTTCTTGTAATTTCGTTATTATTTTGTTGGCGTTATCTGTCCTACTTGTTATGTGTTTGTGGCCGCTTTATCGTAAAGTTATTCGCGACAAAATTTGCTTTCAACTAATTCTACTAAAAGTAATGAAGAACAACAAATACAACAACAACAGCAGCAGGAAACACCGTATGAAAGATCAACAGCAATGCCACAACAGCAACCACAACATCCCAGCTATAATTACCAACAACAAAATCAAAATATAGAGGAATGTAGCAATAATTTGAATTTTGCCGCCAATAATGAGCCAATATCTGCAGCTCAAAATAAATACTTGCGCATAATACAGAGATCTCGAATAAACCAGCAACAGCAGCAATATCAACAAAATGTCTACCAGCAGCAGAGGGATTTTTTGCAGCAACTAAATTGGCTAGAAGGGCATGAAAATACTACTAATAATGCTGCAAGCAGCACTAATGTTGGCTCAAACACGGCTGACTTGATGTTTCATAACTATAATATACAACAAAGTAATAAAGTTGGCCCCAAACCTAATTGGCGTTTTCGTAATTTAAATGAGGAATACACTACGCCGACAACCATACAAAATAGTCGCCATGCCGTACAACCGTTACAAAGATATCAAAATACTTTGACATTTCAACAACCGCAACAGCATCAGGCTTTGCAACATTATTTAAATACTATACAACACCAGCAAGCAACGACACCAACTCAAGTAAGAAATCAGGATTTTTTATTACGGCCAGCTGTCGACATCGATATAAGAGAAGCAAATTATAATTTTCTAAATACCACACAACAGCAATTGCCTTTGGATTTTTCTAATCCTCAACAGGATAACAATGAAAATATGCTCTTGAATGCAAATGAAAATAATGAAGATGAAGATGAGGAAGAGGAGGATGATACGACTTCAGAAGAAATTAAACGTAATCTGTTAGTAAATGCTTTGAAAAATGATAAATTTACCACGAAATTCTATGAATCTATTAAGGAAGATGTTTTTCGACGGCTAGAGAGTATGTTATTAGATAAAGATAATATCAATAACGATGCCGCAACATCTAACACTGGACAACAAAATCTACTTTTTAACAATGTTTCCAACATCAGTTTACGCAAATTAAATTTGAATGAACAACGAGATCAACTTTTACAGCAACAACAGCATCAACAACAACTTCAAAGCCATTTGGACCAGCCAGTAGCTCAAAATGTTAACGAAGAACCACAAATTGGTGCTGCGGTCATAATGAATAATGAAACCGAACAGATTCTATCCTCGTCAAACAATGATAATGACAATGAGAATGAGAATGAAAAACCTGAAGAAGATACCAACTGGCTGCAAAGTGGACTGAATAATTGTAACAATCCTAATCAAACAACACGTAGCAACATTGTCACCAACACATCAATAAACATCCCTTCTGTAACAAAAAATGCAACAAAAAAACGTAAAAACATACGTAAGCAGTCGTCAAATCAGACTAATATTAAAGTCTCAGCCACTAACGATACTAACGAAGAAGAGGCTAGCGAAAATCTGAGAGGTGCGTGTAGTTTAGCAGCCCAACAACATCAGAAATATCAACAGGACACAAAAGACAAAGTAAGTAAATATGTATAAACAATATGCATAAGCTCTGCAAACATTTTTTTATTCCATATCAATTACTTACATACATGCATACATATGTATATATATGTATATATATACATATATATATATATGTATATATATATATATATATATACATATCGTGTGTTTGTATATTTCGAACTCGAATCTTTATTTCTTTAGATTGGACTAAAAATAGTGGTACATCATTAGTTAAATAGTACGGTAGAACATGTTGCAGTTGGCACATTTGTTTTTTTTTTCTTACAAAATATGACATTTGCTCAAGCAAATACTCAAGAATTTATGTCTTTTAAAATTTTTTTTGTTTTTAATTTTTAAAAAATTATTTACGGGTTTATGTATGAGTAAATGAGTTTTGGAACTTATCAAACATAAATGGTAAAGATCTACTGATGAGTTGGTATTTAGCGACAAACGAAATGCATACATATACTTATGTATGCATGTATGTAGATTTGCTAACCTACAACAAATAAATAAAATTTTTTTTGTTAACATTAAAATCAATTTTAACTTTCATAAATTTTTATGAATTTTTTATTCTTTTCGACACAATGATGCCAACATTTTCAATCTGATTCAACGAAGAAAAAATGTCATTAGAACAAATATTGTAATGATAGAAATATCGACTATCTAATTGTAAAGGTACGGTCACATCTGTCAAACATTTGCCCAAAAAAGCGTAACCACTAAATACTAATGACAAAACTTTTGATTTAGATACCTGTTTATTACGTTAATCAGTTTCCTATATAATTTATAGAAAATGTAATATAATCTTATCTAATTAGATGCTGTTTAACTTAATAAATAAATGCATAAATCAAAAAGTTTTTCATTGGTATTTAGTGGTTACGCTTTTTTGGGCAAATGTTTGACAGATGTGACCGTACCTTAAGTTTTGTATGAAAAGCACTAATTTTATGTACATAGATATCTCTTTAGTAATAATTTTACATATACATAAGTAATAGTTACTCCCAAATTAAAAATTTTTATATAAATTTTTTCAGCAAAATGCAAACAAGAACGACACAAATAACTCTTCTTCAACAAATTCACCAAAATCAGCAGGTTCTGGATGTATGTCAATTACAAAACAACATCATCATTCTGCGGAATGTGATCTTATAAAATATATAATTAATCGGATACGAAATCAAACTCATACTAATACTTTAATCAATGATGCTTTATTAGTAGATGTTGCCAAACTAACAGCTACTGTAGCTCAAAGTGCCCAACCTTTATCGCATAATATTAATCTAGGAAACAGCAACAATATTTCGCCTAAGAAAATCTATGCAAAAATTAAGAAACTAACTTTACCAAAGGAAAGAGATGAATTTCTAAGGTGGTATCAAAAATATTTGGAAAACACATTGTTTGGACATCAACGTCAACAACATTCAACGGTTAAAGGTAAGTCATCCCCAAAAACTATAAACAATCAACAAGAGCAACAACAGCAACAAAAAGATTTACAACCACCAACAACCGATGATGGTGATTTGGCTGAAGCCGATCAAAATTGCTCATTAAATAATAGCGGAGGTAGTTGTGTTTTAACAAACAATGATGTTATTAGCTCCACTTATAAGCAGGCATTTGATGAAAATAATACGAAATCTTGTGCGGTAATTCTGATTAAAAGTGACGCATCCAATGGTAACATTGAATATGAAAATAATGAAAATCCCGACGAAGCTCATTCCCAAGATGTTGAAAATAATGGAGAGTCCTCCAGTTCAAAGAAATTGAAAAATGTTTCAGCAACTGCTAATGATAACATAAATCCCGAAACTCCCCAACAAACTGGTTTAAACATAAAAACAAAAGAAACCTTAATGAACCCCACTAAAGAAAAATCTGATTTAAAATCTGAAACGCCTGAATTCGCCGAAAAAGATTAATTAAACTTCAATATTACTACATAAAAATACACATACATATTTATGTTTTAAGCTCCTACATACACATACATACATACATACATTACTATTTATTATTAAAAATGGAATATGAAATGCTTTAATCAGCTTTGAAAAATTCGTTGCATTTCTTTATCAAACATGCCCCATTTTTAACGTTTGAACATATTTATACAGCTACATAAAAATATCTAAAATATTGCTCTATTCAATAAAAATTCAAAATTTAAATCAATATCTACTAATACCTTCGATTAGGATCGAAAATAATTTTTAAATATTGATTATTTAAATGTACTGAGGCGATGATGAGTAATTTGTGCATTTGATTACTCAAATTCCCAAATTAAAAATGGATTTTGTTCTTATATCAAATCATATTTATATAGCCAACAATGCCTTACAGAGGATGCAGACGCGCTATTTTGTTGATTTTTTTTTTTTTACTTTTTACATAGTTTTCTTAAATTAACAACCTTATATTTACTTTGTAGGACTTTTCCAAAGATTATTGAGACAAAAAATTGATTGCAATATTTCAAAAGACCAAAAAAATCGTGCAACATAAAAATTGTTATTTTGATTCTTCATTTCCTTTTACTAACTCTTCCAGCATTCTATAATAACAGTAGCGACTATCATATTCCATGTCATACCAAAAGTTAACAGCAATGCATTTATGGCTTTGTCTGACATGATGATACCAGTAGTTTGGTAAATAAAGCATATCACCGGCATTAACTCGCACCCTGACAGGTTTAATTTTTGAATATTGCGGATATTTGAATAGATCCGGGGCTAAAGGATCTATACATATCCACTCAGTAAGCATGGGGACCTGCGTCAAACCCTTCTCGTCAGCAGTACGACACATTATGGGCTCTATGTGATATTTGTTTGTTTCCAAATTGCGCTTATACATACCGGTAGGGTATAGTTTCTTCGGTATCCAGGGCAAATAATGTGGAGGCAGCAGTATAAAATCTTTATACCCACTTATAACACAGTAAAGGTTATCATACGGATCCTTATGCATGGATGTTATAGATCTTGCATCTCCCATCCAAAAATTAATAGCATCTGGTGATTTATTAAAACACTTTTCAGCAAATTTCAAATCTAAACAATCGATATCGCCCTTAAGTTCTGGAAAATCCAAAGAGAAATTAGAATTTTGCTTTTGTATATAGCATACAGCGCCTGTGGGATCATCAAGCTTTTTCAAAAAACTCCCCATTGTACATCTTTCTTCCAAAGGCAAAACAAAATATTCTTTTTTGTCCTCGTATCGAAGTGCTATGCCGTCCGCATAACCGTTTGGGGTTACGGCAACATCCACTATTTTATTTCCGAGTTTTTGTTCGAAATATTCTGCGTTCCATTTCTTTACAGCAGGCCATTCACCTACTGCATTTCTTATTACTAATGGCTGCTGTTTGGCATAATACTCTCGGGCGAAATCAATAGATTCAGGAATTGCATGTATCTCCGTTATTTGGGTTCCTATACACAATTCATTAGCTTCATTTAGCAGTAAGTCTAAGGCGGAAGATATTTTGTTTTCCATTTATTTATTTAGGCTAGAAATATACACTTATCTATGTATATGGTTGCAGTTCTAAGAAGGTAATGTCATTATTCAGCCAGAAATTACCTGTCTGTCAAATCCAATACAGGAATTGCATAAACAATTCCGCATGATGGCAACCTTGTTGATATAAACCTACCTATACTACCAGATCATTGCATGAAATATTTTGGAAAAAATTTTGGCATTTTTATTTTACTACCGCAGAGACCTTATAATTGGATCATGACATGATTGGTGTCTAAAATAATCACTAAATAAAACTGTAAATTACGCTCGCTGTTTTGTGCCAGTCTTTATATGATGGTCTGTTATTGACCTTCATTTTAACAAGTAGTAATTTACGTCTGGGTGGAAGATCGTCTAATATATTTGGAATTCTCTTAACCGTATTGTGCTACGGCGCAGACCCCTTTTTTGGATTGCTTTATAATCTGCAATATGGAGAATAGTTTATTATATTAATTAAAATTGGGCCTTACTACGGTTCTCGAATCGACTTCGACTGTTGTACTAGATTAAAGAAACACACAACATTTTTCTTTAATCTATTACAGCAGTCGAAGTCGAATCGAGAACCGTAGTAAGGCCCATTGATATATGGAATTAATGAAATGTTTAGAATTATTTGATTACTTAAAGGGCTATTAGACACGCATACTTGTCTGCAGACATGTACGATGGCATACTTTGCGTTTTGCTATTACACTATCGAACGCTGATGGCATACTTCAGTACTTATATATGTTGGTGTGCGACAGACATCAGAAAATCAAAAATTTTTGAAAACCAACAGACATGTCTGACGTACTCGACATACATGCTATTAGACAGTGAGTTTTGGTATGCCATCGTACATGTCTGCAGACAAGTATGCGTGTCTAATAGCCCTTTTAAGGGAGTTGTTTGTTTTACTTCAGTTGATCATGAATTAATTAGTGCTAAATTTTGCTGATAGACGCCTCTAAAGAAACCGCCAACGAACGATCTCTGGTCACCTTAATGCATTTGCCGAACATCTGGCAAGGCGTTGTCATTACAATAGGTTTCTATTTGTTGATAATTGAAATTGTCAATTTTTGCATTGAAAATAATTAGTGATTGAAAGTTACGATACAAATTCACAAAACCGAAATAACGTGCTGGTACTAAAGCATTTGTCATTTTGATACATTACCTTCTTGATGTACCTCGTCATTTACAGGTTTGAGCAGAAGTTAAATTCTATTATTTTTTGCAACTTTAGTGAACAGTTCCTTGGTTTAAAAACCTGTACTGAGAATTGTGTATAAAAATACAAAAGAATTTCGAAATTTATACCGTGAAAGTATGAACAGTGAAGCAACATCTTCCACACCAGCAGCAATATCAGACATCGCCACTTCCTCCGTAGAAAATGAAAACGGCGATCAAATTATAAGTTGGGTAGAGGAAGCAACAGCTATTATAAAAGATGTACGGACGCATGTTGCAGAAATAGATATATCCAAAAAGTTGCCCAGTAACGAATCACATATTTACCTTAACATACGAACGTTTGAAGGTGCTGCTTATTGTGTACATGTCTCAAGTTTAGGATTTCGAATTGTTTCTGAATTCTACGACACCATAGATTCTGATAAGCTAAAGGAAGAGGTGGAAGTATTTGAAACACCTTATGCTTTACTTGATAAAATAAGCCCGCGATATGTGGAATCATTTGGTAATCAACTGTGTAAACAATTATTGCATTTACAACAAATGAGAACTGAATTTAATGAAGAAGATGAAGAAGGCTTGGAAGATGAAGACGACCATACAAATGTGGAAACATTAGTGTAACATTGTAGATATAAGAAAAGAAACTTAAGCATTTGAACTTTTTCACTCCCAATTCTCGATCAATCAACTCAATGAATGAAAACACTCCAATTAGTATTCGAATTGTTTTTTGAAAAAAAATTTTAAATGACCTCGATTACATTCAAATATTTTTTGTAGGGGTCATTTAATATTAAATTTGTGTTGGCTATAAACTAGTATCTGTGAGAATATGTGATGAAATTAAAAGTATGCGTGAGTTTAATTGTATTTTTATTTAATATTGTTCAGTATGTATTTGAAATGTAATTTGTTTTTATTATTTTAATAATGCATATTTCAATGAACAAAGCAGCTTTATTAGGAGTATGTACTTGTTTTCTTTATTTTTTTCACCCACGATAAACGTTGATTTCTCGTTATCGATTCTAACGATCATGGGTTTACTTCAACAAAGTTCTTTTCTTTGTTTACACTTTTAAACGTTTTAAAAATAAAGATTGTGATTGTAGTTCCAAATCGGTTAATTTATTTACAATCGGTACCAATTGCTCAACGTGGTCTCTGTATCCAGTGCCTGTATTCAGGTTTTTCTCTCCATACACAACCTTACCATCAAAATCATTTAGTGGTACAGCCAAATTTTTATCTACTTGTTGAATTGTGATATTTAAATGATCCTCAACTTCTGCTAAAAGCTTTTTATGAATTATAAAATTCATTACATCTTATAGGCCCAAGACATATAAATAAAAGTTACTTACATTATTTTCATTGTACCAAATGCAACATCCTTTAACATCAGTTAAATTGGTGTTGTTACAATTACGGCCGCGAGTTTTGCACCATTCACCGTGGTACCAGACCTGTAAAGTTAATATAATAAAAAAATTTTTAAATAACATTTTGTTTAAAATAACCTTTTCCGGTACGGTAGCCACTAAACTTATGGCCAATCCCATGCGTTCGGCACGACCTACGCGTCCAATTCGATGAACATAATTCGATTTTTCATCTGGCAATGTAACATTAATCACTAAAAAGATAATTTATGGAAATTTATATTTAAGTGCATTTCAATTAAAAGGAAAACATACTGTAGGGTAAACCGGTTATATCCAAACCTCTTGCGGCTACATCAGTGCATATTAAAAATTTTACTTCCGCATTTTTAAAACGTTCCAAATTTTGCTTTCGTTCTTGAGGCTTGCGATCTCCATGCAGGCAAACACATGAATAACGTTTCCCGCCTTTAACTCTTAAATATTGCTCCAAATTGTCACAGTCCACTTTCGTACGACAAAATATAATGCAACGATCCATTTTGTGTTCATCTATTGCTTTAATACAATATTCACCCTTTAATATTTTCACCGCTTCCGAATAAGTTTCTGGGGTTAAATTGTTTGGATTTACATTGTCACGAGCGTGCACGCCATCGGTGCGTATATGTTGACGTAAACTGTGCCAACTCGTGTCTTTTTGGGGATCAACCATGCACACAACATGATGAACAGTTTCAGGAACGGCATCTTCACCTTTGAGATCCACCCAAGTAGGAAAATGCATTAGACGATCTGCCATTTTCTTCACTTCGAAAGCATGAAGTGTAGCCGAACACACCACCATCTGCAAACGTCGGCCATCTGAAGTCATTTTGGGTATTTGCTTATGTAACCGATCAATGAGCTCTGTGTAGCCTTGTTTTAAAAGAGCGTCAGCTTCATCTAAAACAAAGAACCTGAATAAAAAAAATTAATTATATTTAATATTTTAATATATGTAGTTATATGAAAGCAGGGTTTCATGCTAACCTGCAATGCGTCAATTGAACAAAACCTCCACCAATCATTTCTTCCAACCGACCGGGAGTACCAACTACGATATGAACGCCTTGCTGTAATACACTTTTTTGTTGTTCCAGTTTAACTCCTCCGATTAAAAGTAGGGTGCGAACATTTGGATTAGACAAATGTATTTTAAACTTTTCAATCTGACTATATGTCTGTTCAGCCAATTCTCGGCTGGGTTCTATTATTATGGCTTGAGGTGCATTGGGTGACGGTTTACTTGCTGCTGCGTTAGTTGAGGGACTGGCTAAGGGATTAGCTTTAGAATGTTCTGATCCTGCCTGTGAAGCTGCTATAAATCCATTTTTCGGTAGGTGTTTCAGTTCAGTTTTTCCAAAATTGAAAGCCATTTCAGCGTTTTTCAAAACTACAGTAGGATAAAACGTTTCATTACGTAAATTATCACTGATTCGAAAAGCCACGCCCAAATGATTTCCATTTTTGCTGAACGATACCTCCATCTTTTCCAAGTCCAAGAAACATCCTATAACGTCACTTTTACCAAAGGCCTCACCGTAATCATCAAATTGTCGATTATTTGATTTTTTGCCAGTTCCGCCGAAACCAAATCCATTACGACATGTACCTAAATCTAAATTACCTTGTTGAGTAGACCACCCCACTCTGCACAGCCCTTCATCAGTTACCGTGGCCTCATAATAGAATTTTCCTTTACCTTTTACACCAGTGGTGGACCGGCAGCCATGCCATTCTTTTAATTCGCGGGACTGACACCGTAAACCATCAGGTGTCACTGCCAGAGCTGGACCCCTATCGAAAAACGACATAGTCCAAGCTGGTACGCTACCAGCGCTACCCCCACCGCCTTTTGCCTCTTTACCCTCTTCTATATCTTTTAATGTTTCCCACACAGTCTGCAAAATTGGCAAACAAAATGCGCCCGTTTTACCAGAACCAGTTTCAGCGGCCATTAATACATCACCACCACCTAAAATTAAAGGTATAGCTTCCGCCTGGACATCTGTGGGTAATCTGCAAACATTCAAAATTAAGTGGTACTTTAAATTTAATTTAGCAAAAGCTTACGTCCATTCCATCTCGTCAATGGCTTTGCCAATTTCTGGTAAAACTCCAAATTCTGCAAAATAGTATCATATTTTATAATCAGAGCCAAGTTCCAGCGAGATAAATTAAAGTATACCTTCAAATGCTGTCATATTTTAGAAATAGCACAAATTCTATTGATTTTTTTCAAACTTGGATAAAATGTATGTATATTTTTTCGCCGGCTGCAGAAATACGAAACTGAAATTCCCGGTGGTATGTTCAGTGAATGTGTTAATTACACATATGTATAAATAACGTGAATGTGGCTGCGGTTAAACTTGTTTGACGTTTTTTTTTGCATGCAAAATGTCAAAAAAGTGTCTTACAAATCGGCCATTTTCGTCACAGACGTCAACTTACAACATCGTTTGAGCTTTTGGTATGTACAAAAAATTTATTAAATCTAAAAAAATTTTAAAATATTGATGCCATCGGTCAGTTATTTAAATTTTTTTACTAATATGTGTCAAAATAATTGCACAATATTTAACACTATTTACATATTTTTGCAGTTCTTAAATTCATTTCACACGAGTCCCTAATTACACATTTTGATTCAAGATGGTTAGGGAGAACAAAGCCGCCTGGAAATCTCAATATTTCGTAAAAGTCGTCGTAAGTATTCAAATTTTGTCAGAAATCCTTAAATATAAAACTTAAACTGATGAAGCAATTCACGTCTAAATGTCTGTCGTCTGAATGCCCGGCTTGAAAAAGCTGAACCCAAGTATTCTGGTAGACTAGAAGTTGAAAATGTCTGTCTGTCTGATTGATCTAAAAACGTTGTCTCCTTATTTCTTACCAGTTGTGTAATGTCAGTATTAATATTTCGTTTTAATTTTTTCATTTAGGAACTCTTCAACGAGTACCCCAAGTGCTTCATTGTAGGTGCCGACAATGTTGGTTCCCGTCAAATGCAAACCATCCGTACCAGCCTTCGTGGCATGGGTGTTGTTCTTATGGGTAAGAATACTATGATGCGCAAAGCAATCCGTGGCCATTTGGAACAGAATGCCCAATTAGAAAAGTTGTTACCACACATCAAGGGTAACGTAGGATTTGTCTTCACTAAGGGCGATTTGGCTGAAATTCGCGACAAATTGTTGGAATCGAAAGTACGTGCCCCCGCTCGTGCTGGTGCCATTGCTCCCTTGACTGTCATCATCCCTGCCCAAAATACCGGTTTGGGACCCGAAAAAACTTCTTTCTTCCAGGCTTTGTCTATTCCAACTAAGATTTCAAAGGGTACAATTGAAATTATTAACGATGTGCCCATTTTGAAGCCTGGAGATAAGGTCGGTGCTTCAGAAGCTACTTTGCTTAATATGTTGAACATCTCTCCTTTCTCATACGGTTTGATCGTCAACCAAGTTTACGACTCTGGCTCCATCTTCTCACCCGAGATTTTGGATATCAAACCCGAGGACTTGCGTGCCAAATTCCAAGCTGGTGTTGCCAACTTGGCTTCCGTCTGTTTGGAAATTGGTTACCCCACCATTGCCTCTGCACCACACAGCATTGCCAATGGTTTCAAGAACTTGTTGGCCATCGCCGCAACTACCGAAGTCGAATTCAAGGAAGCCACTACCATCAAAGAATACATCAAGGATCCCAGCAAATTCGCTGCTGTTGCAGCCGCTACTGCGCCTGCTGCCGGCGCTGCCACTGCCGAAAAGAAGGAAGAAGCCAAAAAGGAGGAATCTGAAGAAGAGGAAGACGACGATATGGGTTTCGGTCTCTTCGACTAAATTCCCATATTCTCAACAAATTTTTGTTGAAAAGATTACGATTTTCTTTAATAATGATGGTGTTTTTACTAAAACTACTAACTGTGATTTTTATCGCCAACAAATGACAACAAATTATTGTCGTGGTTTGACAAACCCAATGACGAGTTGTTGCATTCGCTGTACTGTTTAGAAATTACATGAAATTAATAAAGATCGTAATCCCAAAATGTTGGTTTTCATATATTTTGCTAAATTAAAATTGGTTATTTTTTTTATAGTTTTCATCAATACTTCAATAAGATAGCCTCAATTATCTTAAAAAAAAATATGTGCTAGCTACTGTTGCGTTTTTTAATACAATAGCTGCATCCGGTGCTCTTCGCTGCCCAAATTTGTTGTAAAATAAAAGCACCACATGAGTATAAATAATGAATTTTAAAACATTTTGATAAATAAAATTTACGCGTGCATGATCCCAATGTTTGTAGCCAGTATTATTACTACATAAAACGTACATATAAGTAATTAATTGTTGGCCTTTGTGAGCTGTAATAGTTTTTCACTAAATTCTTAACAAAGATGTGTGCTTAATTAATTAAAATCAAATTTTACAATTATTTGAGCATGTACTCAAGTATTTATGTTTTAAATTTTATTTATTTGTTGCGGGTTAGCAATATCTAAATATATATTTCGTTGGTAGCCATACCAACTCATCAATAGATGTTTTACCCTTCATGTTTAAAAAATTTTAAGCTCATCCATCTATACGAAATGTACACATTTATAATGGAAAATTATTTGTTGTGTATGTTTGAAAGGTTTTTAAAAAGACTATTTTTATGTTTTGTAATTCACAAATTTATTTGTGTTTTCGTATAAATAGATGAGCTTTAAAATTTTTAAACATACAGGGTAAACATCAACTGATGAGTTGGTACGACCAACGAAATATATATTTAGATATTGCTAACGCGCAACAAATAAATAAAACACATACACATAAAATGTTTAATCTCGTCAAAAACAACAAGTTTCTTTTACTTAGATATTATATTTGTGCTTTCAATGTTTAAGGTCACTTTAAGTTGTATATTTAAGGCACATGATGGAATTTTTAAACAACAAATAAAACTGAATACAATGAATAATACAATATAGTGGATAATAATTTTGAAAATTTACAAAATATTTGATTAATGTAAATAATTTATATTATGAACACGATCGTCTCTAAGATTCAATAGTACGTAATGTTAATTTTATCCTGGATTGGATTACCCCACTCACTGGCGATGATCATTATTTCGTTCTTTGTGAGTTTTGGACCAATTAAAGGATTCATTTGTGTCATGTAGCAACAAAGCCAGCTATAACAGAAATATAAATATCATAAAAACCTTGAAAGGTTCATCGACTATTAAAAAAGAAGCCAAGTTACAGAAGGATACTTACAAAAGCCAACAAGTCGCTGCTGTCAGCATCAAACAACATTGAGCGATTCTATAAAAATGAAAACAATAAAATTATTTATTTTCAACCAACTATTATATGAAAAAATTACCCTTTGTTGGGACCTCTAGCAAAGAAGGGACAAATAATGCCAATAAATGCCCAAATGCAAGTGATAACTAGTGGTGCTACGTATGCTTCGACCATCTTTATATTTTTATAATAAAAATATTTTGTAAAAAATTTAAACAAGAAATTAAACACTAGTTTGCCAAAATGAAAATTGTTTCCTCCCTTTGATTATTTTTGATAAATGTCACATGATGCGGACATATGACAACTAAAAGCAAAAGCTTTTTTTTAATAAAACTTTCATGGAAAAAATACAACCCTGTAGAGTTATTTGTATGGCAATGATAATTCAACACAGTTAAACACAAATGTCATCAAGTATGAAATTGCAATTACTGTTCATTGGCAAAGTGACAAGCAAAATTAATAAAAATGGGTTTGGAAAGTACTATGATATGGTAAGTTTTTAATTAAAAATTAATGCTAATTAAACGTAAATTGGTTAAAGTCTGTTTGTAATTCGAGAAAAAAGTATAATCTACTGAAATAAAAGAAAAATGTTGAGTTAAGTGAGATAAGTTCATAAATATTTTCTGTAGAAAAGTTGGTGTTATGGTTGAAGGTTTGTTTTAGTTTACGTTTATGATTAACAAATTTGTTTTCCAAAAAATTCAAGTTTTGATAACAGTGATTATCAGCGGAATGGTGATTACTTCCCAACGCGGCTCAATGTACAGAAGGATGGTATTAACTTGGTGTGCCTTACAAAAATTCGATCTAATCCAGAAAATAATGTAGGCCTCATGACCATTTCCAAGTATGTAGCGAGCTTAAATAAATGTAAAAATAAATATATAACATATAACTTTGCAGCACCGTAGAGGTTTTGGCAACTTTAACGAGTGATGTTGGACGAATATTTTCCAAAATGCATTTAGTACAACCAAAGGGAGAAATTAATCTCCTAACTGGTGTACGCATAGCGCACGTAAGTATTAAATTATTCTTTCTTAAAATTCAACTTATAAGATCCCCTTTGTGTTAGTTGGTCCTAAAACATCGTCAAGGCAAAAACCATAAAATGCGTATTGTTGTTTTCGTTGGCTCTCCCATTCAAAATGAAGAAGGAGATTTGGTAAAATTGGCCAAACGATTGAAGAAGGAAAAAGTTAATGTTGATATCATTAGTTTTGGTGATCATGAATCAAATAGTGAAATTTTACAAGCCTTCATTAATACCTTGAATGGTAAAGACGGCACTAGCTCACATTTGGTTTCTGTTCCTCGTGGTTCCGGTCTGTCCGATGCCTTATTGTCTTCGCCCATTATACAGGGTGAGGATGGTATGGGCGGTGCTGGCTTGGGAGGTGCCGGCTTCGAATTTGGTGTAGATCCTAATGAGGACCCTGAATTAGCGTTAGCTCTGCGTGTGTCGATGGAAGAACAAAGACAACGACAAGAGGAAGAGCAACGCAGAGCTGCTGGCGGTGCAAGTGAGTCAGATACGGCTAACAATGAGAAAACTACTACTACTGCAACTACAGCTACAGCAGCACCAGTTGATGAACCAAATTCAGAAGAAGCAATGTTACAACGTGCTTTGGCCATGTCTACAGAACAGGTATTACCGTATTATGTTCTTTCGAAATTGAAATTATTACTTTTATTGTTTTTGCAGAGTGATGATAATTTGCCAGATTTCGCCAATATGACTGAAGAAGAGCAAATCGCTTTTGCTATGCAAATGTCTATGCAGGATGCTGGTAAGTTCATAACATATTTTTGTAAGCCATCGTTAGCTTATTTTTTAATTGGAAATAATTAGTATTAAACATAATTTAAAGTTAGTCATATTGATATAATATATTGTATTAAATCAAAATTCCTCACACCCATATTAGATGAGACTGTTACGCAACAAGCTAAACGTCCAAAAACTGAAGAAAATGCCCCGATGGATGTTGATGAAGATTATTCAGAAGTAATTGGTGATCCGGCTTTCTTGCAAAGTGTACTTGAAAATCTACCCGGCGTAGACCCACAATCAGAAGCTGTACGAGATGCTGTTGGATCTCTTAGCAAGGAAAAAGAAAAAAAGAGTGACAGTGACAAACCTGATAAACAGTAATAAAAAAAAAGTTATATTTAACTACATATATAAATTGAATCATCTCTATGCTAAAATTCTCTTTATATACATATGTATTAATTTCAACATATTCGAAAAGTGACATCGAAATTGAAACTGAACTGTTTGTGGTCATGAATTCGTAACCTATTAATAAAATATTCATAAAAATTTATTACTTACTTTCATGGTATACATATACATACTTACTTTCATGGTATACATATCGCACTTGATGAACAAGAGTGTATTAACTCAAAATTTTAAAATTTTCAGTAGAGGCAAAAAGCTTTTTTCTTTAACACTACTCTTCTATCACAAAGAGAGATACAACTATATTTTTTGGTGAAAGAGTAGAGAAAATGGTGTCACATTTTTACAGTGGGTAGATATGACCACTGTATATCATCAATTTCTTGCAAAAAATTAAATTTTGTTAATTCCCTCTTGTTGATCAAGTGCGATATGTATGTAATTGCTCGTTCCAGATTGGATTATCTAAATTCTATAAACGGTCTTCGTAAGTTTTCTACGCTGATTTCAAAAGACCAATTAAATTAATTAAGATTTATTAAAACGCTAGTTTGGCCAAGGAATGGTTATTCATTTGCGCGTTATATAGAGAAAGATGGCTTCAAGAACTTCTACTAGATCTACGTATATCATCGTTTGACTAAAACTTTTGTAGATGCATAAGTTTCAAACATAAATATATTGATACTTTAGCATTATAATTTTTAGAGAAAAAAAGTTCAGGAAATTCGGAATTACCCTTTAATTTAAGCAATTATAACATATTTTGTTAAAGAACAATAATGCAGAAGTTAGTTGACTCTAACCCATAAACCAATGATTGAGAGACCCTTAATTTTACTGCCATAAGAAATAAACATACATAAGTATGTATTTACATATTTTAATAAGTTTTTCTCTTCAGTGTTGGTATCACTTTACATATAATTTATTATTTTCAACAATTTCCAACACTTTACAATCTTAAAAATTAGTCGACAGCTAAATATGTATGTAAGTAGAACACTCATTAAAGAATTTATTTCCCTGCACGGTATTCTTTCATGTGGACTAAAACCCAAGCTGGAATCACCAAAGTCGCGCAAACCATACCTCCTCCGAGAATTAACTTTTCCTGGAAATTTAAAAGAAAGTTTTTGATGTTTACGTAACCTCTCAGAAGGCAAAATAGTCTGCCACTTTATTAATATGAACTTACGGCTGTGGAAACTTTTTGGGTCGGTGGTGTGGAAATCACCGATTGACAACGCCGTTGAACAGCATTACGAATGGTAGGAGCCAATAATTGGGAAGCAGATTTTTGGAACATTTTCACAGTTTTCTTTCGCAATTGGTTGGCTAACACTTATTTTTCACGATATTTCCAATGGATACACTACAGTGCTGCCAAACTTGGTAACCAATAATTTTTTGCACTACGTACATACGGCAACACTTAATTTGGTGTTGCTGTGTTTTATATAAACGCTTCTTAATTTGTGGTAAAAGAAAAATTTTTCAGTGGTGAGTTCGTACGTTAGACAGGCATACTTATCTGCCGACATGTACGATTGCATACTTTGTCCCCTTTTCCATATTGGCAATTGAAGGGCAGACATTTTTGTAATTCTCTTTTGAACTTGAATGTAGGTTTTACATATTGGAAATTAATAGACAGACAGAAATTGTTCGTATCCACTTTTGGTTCTTTTTCGCTGTTGTTGTTTATGCACATAATTTTATGCACCACATGTACAAAGTAAATATATACCAAGTATATGCAAGTCTACAAAAACAAAAAAAAACCATGTATTTTGTTTGTGTAAAAATAATGGATGAATGTCAAAAACAGATGAGAACAACACGAAGAAAAAAAACAATTTGTAGAAATATGTATAACAAAGCACAACAAACCAAAATGGCGTACGAAAACTGTAAACAGCTTTTGACAGTCACACATTACCACTAAACGAGAAAAAAATTAATCAGCTGTTTAGATGCATATACTTGGTATAAATTTACTTTGGGGCTTATAAAAGAATTGTCAAGCCCATGGTGGAATAATAAGGAGCGCGCAAGAAGTAATATGGTTTTTTGTAGGGTTGTGTTTTGACCGTTAAATAATCTGCAAAAATATGGTAAGTTACTTCGGTCCTGTCAAAAGTTGTTTACATTTTTGGCCACCGTCATGAATATTTTTGTTTACGTTATGCTTTTTGTTTTTGCATAAGCACTATGTATGTTACAAAGTATATGTATACCAAGTAGATGAAACTAAACAGGTGATTCATTTTTTTCTCGCTTATTTTTAATGTATGACTGTCAAAAGCTGTTTACGATTTTCGTACGCCATTTTGGTTTGTTTTGTTTTGTTATACATAATTCTACAAATTGTTTTTGTTTTCTTCATGTTGTTCTCATCTCTTTTTGACATTCATCCAATATTTTTACACAAACAAAATACATGGTGCATCTACTTGGTATAAATTTACTTTGATAAGCCCCATACAAGGCAAATTCATAACAGGTAGTCTCCACAGCTCAGGTGTTTATTTTCGTCTTTATTCTGCCCTTGTATTTGTGTGTCAGTTACTTTGTCAAATGCTTTGTTGACACATTTCTCGGTACATTTTTTGACAACGTAAGTTGAAGTTTTTCAATGCGAATTGAGAATAGTCTACCTGTTATGAAGTTGCTTTGGCCACATACGAAAAGTAACGCATACACATATGGCCACTTAAATAGGTACTCCGTAGAATTTTAATAAAACACCAATTTTTTGCGTGTTTTTTTTTAAATTCAATTTGATTTATTAATTCGTTATTTTGTGAAATGACTAAACAAAAATATTAAAATAAACATAACTAAAAACATTAAACTATACTTATATGGAAGAAGTTCAAAATTCACATGGCCATTGAAATAGGTACGAAAGTATTAAAAAAAAATAAAAAAAAAATTAAAAGCGAATAAAAATACAAATTGTGTTTTAAATATTATTAAGGACTAGTATCCACTGTGTCCTCCCCTATTTTGGATTAATTTTTCTATTCTATGGGGTATAGAATTAACTAATTTACGACAAGTGTCTATAGGAGTGGCATACCAAATATCCTAAATTTTTTGCCATAATTCCGTCTTATTGCGGCAAGCTTCTTTGCCAATCCGCTTTTTGAGATCTCCCCAAAGATTTTCTATGGGGTTAAGATCTGGTGATTGGCTTGGCCATTCCAAAACTTTAACTCCTTTTCCTACAAACCACTCACTTACCAATTTTGAGGAGTGCTTAGGGTGGTTATCTTGTTGAAAAAGCCACCTAAGTGGCATATTTTCTTCAGCAAAAGGTAACATGACCTCCTCCAGAATGTCTTTATAGCGCTCTTTTGTCATCGTATCATTTATAAGATGGATGGGACCTACTCCATTCCAGGAGAAACAACCCCACACCATCACATTGCCGCCACCATGCTTAATCGTTTTTTTTTTTGGTATAACGTGGGTTAAATTCTTGCCCTTTTGGACGTCTAACATTTCGTTCAGAATCATTACCAAACAAGTTGATTTTTGTTTCATCGCTCCAAAGTATATTATGCCATTTTTTTGTACCATCTAAACCACGCCACGTTTTATGTTCAAGTGCAAATTTTTTTCTCTTTTGTAAGTTAGTTTTTCTAAGTAGCGGAACCTTACGCGCTATTCGACCAGGTAATTTCATGTTATATAATCGGCGACGTACAGTCCTAGCTGATATTTCATTGTTAATTTCCGCTGCAATCGCTCTTGATGACATGAAAGGATCTCGTTTGGCCACCGTTGTAATGTAATCGTCGGTAAAACTAGAGGTTTTCTTTGCACCACCTCGTTTTTCTATTAATTTTCGGGGCTTCAGAGCATTTGCGACAAAACTTTTCGACCTACCTAGTGATTTAGCAATGAAACCGTAGGAGTGGTTTTGCTTCCGAAGGGTTTGGATAAGTCTTCTCTCTTCTGCTGTACAATGCTGTCGACGGCCCATCTGGCATTAAAATGTATATTATTTTTTGCTAATATCATATCTACGATACTATAACATACCTTTTAATTCTTTGTTTTTCGAAAAAATTTAAGAAATATCAGAATTTTTCATAAAGTACCTATTTTAGTGACCACTAAAAATTGCCAATAGAATAAGAAAACCACGCTGCTTAATTATCAAAACAAACTAATATAACGGTTCTTTTGATTGACAATGTTGTCAATCGAAAAATATCAAAAGTACGCAGAATTACATTAATATAAAAAAACGCCACATAAATCTCAACAAATAACTGCTGCGTCCCTATTTTATTGTATATAGGGGCTGTGCACATATTATGTAACGCTCTCAGAGTGGGGGGGGTTAAAGATTTGTTATGGATTGGGAATTTTGCACTAAAAAATTAGTACAAAGCGTTATGACGGGGCGGTGGGGGGGGTATAAAATCTCTGAAAACAGCGTTACGTAATATGTGCACAGCTCCTTAATGCGCCTTGATAGTATTCAAAATTAACTAATAATGCTCTAACGTCTTCGTCATTAAGGGGCGCGTTCAGCAGAAAAACCTGCTACTAAACAGTTTAGTTGTAGCAGCTTTGATTTGATTAATTATTCTGAACGGCCTGCTTACTTATTTGTCAAAAGTATCAAAAAATTTGACTTTTCAATAAAAATTATTGAATTTTATGGTGTTAGAAAATTTCATAATTTTTATTTGTGAATTTAAATTAATTAATATATTGTGAAATTTGATTCAAAAGTCAAACTGAACTGAAATATCATAATTTGATGAAATGTATCGTACTTTTTCTTTGCTACCAAAAACAGTGAGCGCTCAGTAGTCAAGCCGTTCAACGAATTGGTGAGCAACAGTTGTGTTGCTAACTGTGTCTGCTGAACGAACCCAATAACTTTTTTTCGATATGCAAATACAGTCATGATGTAATGAATCAGGTGCCAGCAGGACGGAAAAAGAACTTTCCTGCACGTGAAAAAGTAAAGCCAAAATAAGTCATTCTGTAAAAATATTAATTTTATTTATTTATTTATTTATATATACTATACTTTACAAAGTAAATTTGTAAAATTTAATTTTTTAGAACAATAAATTGGTCTTGACATATTATAACACCCGATTTACATGATGCTTTTGCGACGTCGCTTTTTCGACGTCTCTTTTTGCTTGTTGGTGAGCGGTGTAGGGAAGAAAGAGGGGTAAACAAAATGTCTTGATTTGTGTTTTTCAAGACTTTTCTTCCATTTCTCTTTGTTACTTTTCATTATTTTTCTTACTTTTGTTATTTATTTTTGTTACTTACATTATTTCAAAACAAAAATGGGAAAAAAGACATGAAACTAAAAGACATCGTCTGAACGCACAAAGATTTTGGTAGTAACTTCAAAAGGGAATTCAGTAAAACCGACGTCGCAAAAGTCATCCTGTGAATCGGGTGTGATAATGTGGCTTGGCGATGCCACCTGGATTAATACACCTTTTTACTAATTACCACATGTGGAAATTCACCACCCAAGCTAACATATTAAATTGAGTTCACTTGTTCTTTTAACGTGCGCATTTTCATCAGACGCAATATTTCTTGAAAACGTAATTAAGGAAAAGCATAAAACTTTATTTAAAATTAAATAATTTCCAATAAAATTATAAAACAAAGGTAAGAAATCAGGAATTCAATAAATTTAAATTTCAACATTTTGAATATGAAATACCGTGCAGAATCTTAAATATATCATTTATAGCATTTTTGTGTGCGAAAAGTTTTTCCAATCATACACTTCATAAGAATAAGTGGTGAAAAGAGAACAAAAATTTAAAGATTTTTTAATTTTGTTAAGGAAAAAATTTTTGCAAAAGTTTGCGTGCAATTGATATGACATGTAATAATATAATATATTGTTTTTAAAATATAGTCCACACGTTGTGGATGCAGTCGCGCATCATCTGTGTGTACAACTAAGCAAGGCCATAGGAATTTAGGAGTTGACATTGTTGTCGTATTCTGTGAAGCAAAACTGAAGACAGTCTATCGCCACTTCCTTTCTGTAAGCATTCTTTTTGCTGTGCGATTCAGTGTTCAAATTTCGGTTTTTGAGTGTGCAAGACAAGTTTGTGAACAAAGGCAACCAAGGACATCATAGTTGTTTTTTGTAAAACGAAGTAAAAGCAAAAAAAAAAAAACAACAACAACCACCACACACTACAATGAGTACTGCTGCTGTAGCAACAAATATATCAGCTTTGTCTTTAGAACCGTCAAGTTCAAGTGAAGAAGCTGCTTGTTCTTCTTCCGCCACAGCCACCTCAACAAATCGGAATGTAGTAGAGAGTGAAGAATTAAATGTCAATGCCTCTACTTCATCTTCTTTTTCACACCTGCCTTTAAATCCCGCCATTTGCCGCTTTTTTGTGAGAGGTGTCTGTCGTTTTGGTTCAAATTGTCGTTTTTCTCATGATTTAAACGGTAATGATGCAAGTAAGAATGTGGATATGTTTCATGAACGTCCCAGTACTAGCAGACGGAGTTGGGTCAATGCTCCCGTATTCATACCTAAATCAGATCATAGCATAGGTGAAATAGAGAATGCAGATATGGAACGTTCTTGGGCTGATGTTGTTGGGTCCACTGCTTCAAGCATGGGTAATGCCAATCATGGGGGAGCCGTTTCAAAGTCTACGGCGTCTGGCTCTATAAATGAAGTATGTCCATACGAAGGCACTTGCCCTTACGGCATGTACTGCCACTATGCAATTCATTTAGACCTATGTGAAATGTGTGATCAATTTTGCTTACATCCTTCGGACGAAACGCAACGCAAAAAGCATAAAAAAGAATGTCTACAACAGCACGAACAGGCTATGGAGCTATCATTTGCTATAGCACGATCAAAGGATAAGACATGTGGCATTTGTTTTGATAAAATCATGGAAAAATCTGGACGTGAGAAACGTTTTGGCATATTGCCCAATTGTAATCACATCTTTTGTTTGGAATGTATACGTAAATGGCGTCAAGCAAAACAATTTGAACATAAAATTACAAGGTAAATTGACTAAACATTTATTCCGAATGAACAATTATACAGATAACATTATTGATATTTTTATTTCTAAATTTTTTATTATAGATCATGCCCAGAGTGTCGTGTTGCTTCGGACTTTGTCTGCCCTAGTGTCTTTTGGGTAGAAACAAAAGAAGAAAAAGACAAACTTTTGGATGAATATCGCAAGGCACTTGGTGTGAAAGATTGCAAGTACTTTAAAAAGGTGAGTTTGCTTGTGTTTGCTGGAAAATATTGAATGTAAGGAATAAGTGCAAGTAAAACACTGCATTAAAATTTATTCTATTTACAAAACTTGCAAGAAAAAAAATATGATTTTATATAATAGGAACCTTATGGCAATATTAGGCGATGAAGATGAAAATTTGTATTATTATGAAAAATTTATACTTTGTCCGGCGAAAGTTTGTAAAAATCCAAGCTGAACTTTTCCTATATATCACAAAGAAAATACATATTGAGGAGAAATGATTAATTATTCTATTAATTAAACTTATTTATTGTAGAGAACCATTAAATAAAAGTCAAATATTTTACTAGAAAACAATACTGTTAGATAACATAAGGAATCATAATTTATATATTAATCATATTTATATATTGGCTTGATTTGAAGAGGAGAACATCGACAGCAAATGCACTTAAATTTAATATATATTTCTGGTATTTCTAATCTTTTACAGGGCGATGGTAAATGTCCCTTTGGTAATAAATGTTTCTACAAGCATGCCTTAGCCAACGGGGAATTGGTTGATGTTGGTTGTCCCAAAAAGAGTCGTAAAATGCACCGCAGTAATACCGAACTTATAAATTTGCTTGATGTGAGTATGATTTCATTTATATATTTATTAATATTATATTTCTGCACTCTTTTTAAATTTGATGCTGTTATTTGAGAACGTAACAAGAATTGTTATTATGTTATATATTTTATTAAAAAGGGTTGTGGAAATGCTTTTATGCTATGTGATTCAGGAAATCATATTTTAACTACTTTTCTTTATTATAGTTATTATAATTTGTTAATAAAACATACCAATTTTTCATTTGGACAAACATTTTTGTTAATAGTAACTACTTCAGAACGGTGGCACAATGAAATAAGTCCCAAATCGAAAAATGAAATAAGCCTCAAAAAATTTTCAAATTTTTTGTTTGGAGCCTATTTCATTTTTTTAAAATTTGGGGCTTTTTTTTTATTTATTTATTTATTTATTATTTATTTATTTATTTTATTTCATAATATTTTTCATTTTATTTGGGGCTTATTTCATATACATAAAATAGATCTAAACACATTTTGAAGAAAATTGCATGTTATTTTCAAGTTTCAACTGTGTTATAATAAATTCCTTGCGCCCGGTCGTAGGCCGGTTATGCAGAGATTACTTTGAATGCGAAGCCGGTGTTCGATATACCATAGAGGATAAATTCTTTACGCCCGGCCATAAGCCAGTTATGCAGAGAATGCTTGGAACGCGAAGCCGGTGTTCGATATAATTTAGAGGATAAAATTCTTGCATTTTATGATTTCTTCTTAAGCTTACTTCATCAAGTTAACAAATTTAGGGCTTATTTAATTTTTTTTGGGGTTTATTTCATTAAATGAAAAATATTGGGCTTATTTTATATTTTTTGGGTCTTATTTCGTAAATTTTGTTTGGGGCTTATTTCTTCTTTCGATTTGGGGCTTATTTCATTGGGGCTTATTTCGTGGTGCCCTTTAGAACTAAAAATATCATAGAAACTGCTAGAGTTGGAATCAATTTCAAAATATTTTATTAGAGTTTTTTAAGAAGACAGTGGATTTGTAAAATCTTCCTACTTTGGGAATTTCTCTCCCACGGAAAATATTTTTCTCGAGAAAAAATTTCTCCAATTATAAATTATTATATGTAAATAAAAGGGAAAGGTGAGAAATTTCATGCGGAATTTATATTCATAATAGGAGGAATGGGAAAAGGAAAAAAATGTCTCCGGAATTATTCGTAATTGGGCTTGGAAGTGTTTTGATGCCGTAGATATGAGCAAGGAAATGTCAAAATTCTACAATAGCTTTTCACTTATAGAATTTTAAAAAATACACACTAACGAATATATTGAAATTGTCGCAAAGTATCTAAGTACCTAAAAAATTACAAAAAAATATTGTTGTTTTAGCTCTTTTCTCTTCGATCAAAATTCACTTCGTTGATAATGATATTTTTGTTGATAATGATATCACTTCGCTGTTTATAATTGCGATAATTAATTTATATATGAGCACATTTTATATATTGAAATATTTTTTAAATGTATTTGTTTTCTTTTTCTTAACGTTTCTTTCTGTAAACCAAGGTATTTCTAAAAACACTGATTCTATTCACAACACTTTTTTACTATTTTTTTTATGTTTTTGATACGTAATTTACTTCGCAACGTAAATGCGAAAGAAATTTCCTTACTAACAAAATTTACATTGAAAACAATAAAAAACAAGCAAATTTAATTTTATTTTCAATATAAATGCACAAACCAGTAAATGGACGGTTATTGGTCGTTTTTAGAAATCACTCGATTTACAGAATAAATCTAATAGTATTAATATCTATTTTCGTTGTTTCTTAATAATTTCTAACGTTTTATTTGTTTTAAATTTTTCTCTTGAATGTTATGCTTTTCAAACGACAAAAAACAGGTGTGATATCCTTCAAAGTGTCTGTTAAAGCCCGCAAAAACAAGTTTTAAAGCTTCAGTTACAAACTACAGACTCTAAAAAATGGGTTTCATAACTTACTTGTGTGTAGAACTTAGCAAACATCATTGCCACCTATTAATAATTAAGTTATGATTGGTTTTAAATTAAAAATGTAAGAACAAACTAGATAAGCATAAATAATACTTATTAAAAAACAAGTTTGTTTAAAAAAATATATCTACGTAACAAATATTCTAAAGATAGATTGAAAAAACAATTAGCCAATACTAAAACTATTGCAGGAAGTGTATGTTGAACAAATGATGTTGGTATGGTAAACAATATGCAATCCCTTGCAATACGTTTTCAATTACATAAAGGTATAGAGTAAGTCGAATATTTATTTTTATAGGCATGTACATACATACATATATGCATGCATGTACATACATACATATGTATGTATACGGTATGTAATGTAGTTTAGATGTTAATTAAAATTGATTTGTCATCATCTAAAGATTATAAAGTTAAATTTTTAGAGCAACATTTTTGTTTCCATTTTGTAAACAAATAATAATAATAACATTTATAATGACAAATTTAATTAGCATTTAATATGTAGACTTCTTAAACAAAATACGTTTTTGTTTTTATTTAAAGAATATTTCAGCTTCTTATTTGATATATAATTTGTGGTTTTATTCTTCTTAATTAACTTTTTATTTATTTCACTCACTGTTTCATCTTTCTTTTTCTCATTGTAGATCTATCTGTATGAATTTCTTGATCATCGTGAACTCAATTTCTTAGATTATATTACAGGCACAAGTGATGAAAGTGATGATGATGATGATGATTATTTTGATGATGATGATGATTATGAGGATGATGATTAAATCATTACACGCACACATAATAATAAAAAAATTAAAAAAAGGTTTTTATGCAAAACACTTACTACAACTACACTTACACATTTAAAAAGAAAGGAAAATATTAAATAATTATTGCATTAATATATTCAAAAAAAGTATTCAAAGTAAACAAAAATAACCAAAAATACCAGCTAAAGAATAGGAAACAAGAAAACATACAAAACAAGAACTTCATTAATAAAAAGAGAAAAGAAAAAGAAGAAAAAATATGTAAAACTAAACTCCTACCCTGCTTTGTGAAAATAATAATACGTAAATACTACTTAATTATGTAAAGAAAAAACTAAGAAAAAAACAGGAAAATATATAAAACTTCGAGTTCTTTCTGATTACGAATCGACCTTTCTTCATCAAATGTTTACTAAAAAAAAAAAAAAAAAAAACATTAAATCCTTTTAGTCCTTTTGAAAATTCCACTTAATACAACGAACTTAAACAAATTATTAAATTATTAATGTCAGCCTTGAAGGATTGTTTTAATTTAAATACATACTTAAATCTTTGCTCTCCCCTGTTATGAATTTAAAAGATTATTACTATACATACCTATAAATATATTTTTCCTTAGTTTTATTCAATTGTTCTTTATATTGCCTCTTGAAAGACAGAATCCTAATTGTATGAAAGTTTAGAAATCATAAAACATTTTTCTTTATTATTTCATTATTGTTTTATTTCTTAGATTTTATATTGTTTCTTTGTTTTTTGTTTTCTTTTTTCAACAAGAAAATTAAATTTAGCATTTAAATAATTGCATTGTCATTAGCTTGGATCTGGAATATCTCATGAGAAGTGTATTTCAAGCAATTCGTTTTGAATTTTTAAAAACTGTTTCACAAAATTTGAAACGGTCTTCTTGAATTTTCAATCAATTTTTTAATATTATTGTAGATATTCTGCTTAAAACTTTAGATTGTAAATCTGCACATTTCGTTGAAGTTATATTTTGTATATTTTTGTTAAATTCAACTATTAAGTTCAGTTTTTGCCCGCGTGATTTAAATAATTCGACTTTCAGAGAGCACTAATCGGTGCTGGTTCAGTGTTTCGCAAAAAGTTATAAGATAATTTTTTTTTTTCACAACAAATCAATGAAAATTTTCATTTTTTTTAAGTTTCTATTTTCTTTTTGATATGGAATAAATGTTTGAAAATGAATTTCATGGAAAAACTAACTGGATATACACGCATTTAGATACATTCTGGGGGGCTCATCTCTAAAAACTGCAAGTTACAAATGATAAAGTAAAACACCTATAAATCAGCAAAACAAATTTTATTGTTGTTTTCGAGATGTTTTATTTGTAAATTTTTCAACTTATAGTTTTGCGAAATTGGCTCTTGGTGGTTTTCTAAAACAAAAGTAATTGCAGTCAAAAATTCTACTCGACATGCATAATCTGGCTGATGCAAAACGCAACAACATTTTTTCATATATTTTTATTGTTCTCATTATAACTTCTTACGAAAATATTAATTTTATACAAAATTTCACGTAGAAATTATCTTTTAAATTGAAAAGTAATACATTACAAAAGACATGGGAATTTCATCTGAGGGAATTTCATCTGATCGGTCTTCACCTCATAAATGTGTTGTTCGTACAGGTTTTTTCGTTTTATATATTTTTTTGCCTTAAATTCTCAAGCAAAAGCCAAATATTTCAATGCAATACATAATTGTTAAAATTAAGTTTTCTTGTTACTTTATTATATTTTTTTTTATATCAAATATTTTCTTAGTTTGCTTAGAATTTTTGAAATTTTTCTAATAGGTTTTATTTTTTTATATACATATGTATTACTAATAAAAATATTATTTTTGTATAAATATAATATGTGTTCTTATATTACATATGCTAACATTTTCACAAATATTCTTTACAAAAGTTAAATTAAAAAAAAATATTATTTCAATTACATTTAATTTAAATAGGAAGTTCGTTGTCTCCAAAACAAAAAGACAATAATTTTCGAATATGCTAAATGTTTCAAAATCGAATTTTTCTGTTTTATTTAGTTTCTTAAAAATGTTTTTCTTATTTCATTCGTTTTTAGTTGCTTTGTATTTTTGTTACTTAAAACTAAGAAAAAATATACATACATATTATCTCTAGTATCACAAATAATTAATGTAAAATAAACAGTCATATTACTTTATTAAATTATATAAATAATTGAAGAGACAAAAACAAAACAAAACATACCAATCAACAAACTAAATGCTAACATTTCAAAATACCTCCAATTAAAACAAAATAATGAACCTAAATGTGTACTAAAAACAATTTATTAAAATATAAATTTGTTAAATTTACTTTATAGAGAAACAACAGAAACTTACATACATATATATTTAGTAAACTTAATTACAATTACATTTTGTTTTTTTTTTAGTTTTATTTAAATTTTTTTTCTTTAAGTAACAACTATTAAATATATTAAATATTAAACAAAAAAAAAAAAAAACAAATTATTATTAACTAAAAAGTTTAGGAAACTTTTTAAAGTTATTTTTAAACAATAATGTTTAGGCTTAGCTTTATGCTAATAATATCATATTATTGAAATAATAATAATACAAATATCATAATTTTAACAAATTATTATAGTACATATGTACATACATACATACATATGTATGTATACCACAAACTTACCTCGTTTCGAAATTTATCCTGTCCCATTTGTTTTACACATACACACATACAAGTTCACACATACACATTAATAATATTTAAAATTGGATCAAAACAGAAATTAGAAACATTAAAACCCAACTCAGCAGTATGTTCATAGAATTCATTACGGAATTGGATTTGAAATGTAATTCGATATCAAAGAAATTGTTGTGTGTTTATTTTATTGATTTTCAAAATTGTGCTTAACAAAAAACTGTTTTGTATCTCAAAGTGAAAATTGCTGCAAAATTATTTCGAAGAGAAGTGACACAGCATATAACTTGCTGTGGCGACCGAGCAGTGCTGCAAAAAAGAATTCGCTCCTGCAAACTTATTTGTAATTCGATTTGCAAAGATAACTTGTATGTACGGTGCAATGCAATTCGAAAGCTTCTAATTCGAATTACGTTGATTTCTTTTCAATCAACAGCATCAAAACTTTATTAAAAGAATTGACAGCTATTTAAATGTTTCGACAGCGATTGATACTGTTTATAAAGCTTAAGAAAATTAATGCGTCTACCTAACAGTAGAGGCGCTGTAACACTGCTCTAAAAATTACTTCTACATTTCCAATTTATCTATCTTTTCAATTTTCTCAAATCTATTCCTTTCCATAAGTTCTGGCACAACGCATTGCATATGTAGGGGTTATACCCTGAGTGCTGGTCCTACAAGACTCAAAGGATGGATTCTATGAATACATACATACTCGTGTATTAAATAATTCTAGTTAAAGTTTAAACGATATTAATCTTAATATAGTTTTTTTTCTTTAGTTAAGACATTTAAGGACTGAAAGTAATTGTCAATAACATTTCAGAAGCAGGATTCTTTTTGTTAAAAAAAGCAGCTCGCGAATGATAAACCTTCGTGCTCGTTGATACGCACCGGGCCGACCTATTTAAATTCGAACAGGAAATGTCAAATACCCCTGCTTGTATAAACGAGAAATAGTTCATAGAGGACTATATGAAATCATCTCTGTAAGATAGGAATAAGTTTTCCCAAATAACAGCGTAAATCGCTTATAAGTCGATTATTTGTAATCGTAAACGTTCTTTCGTTTAATTTTATTAATTGCAATAAGTTTCAGCAATAACAACTTAAGTATTCCTGTAGAACGAAATGACAAAGTTTGTACATGTTTTCAAAATTTTGTTTTGCTCATTTTCAATTTGTACGGGGTCAAAAAAAAACGCATTCTTTGTACACAGTGATTATTAATGTATATATTTTCGCTGTCATAATGCTAAGAAGTCATGTAACTCTTCCAAACAATGTACTGTCGTTTGCAAAAAATTTCAAAGGAATTGTTTGTATGGAATTTTTGCGCATCTCCCGTGTCCTTGAAGCTTTTATTCTGATCTGATATCAACTTTGTTGATAGACAAACATCGTTTATTATATGACGAAAAGTCTAAAAATTAGTTCATATTTTTAACGGAGTAGTTAAACGAATCAAGACGATAAATTACCGGCCGCATTAATTTATAGTAGGTTGTTTGTCTTGTACGTGTTCCGTGTTCTGTGTGACCTACTGCTGATAGAATTAAGTATAGACCACATAATATACAGGTTTGTGATGAAAATCGATTCGAAAACGAACGCTTTGCTATAAGATGTGATGAAAAACGAACGGTTTTACTTTCCATTTTTCGTTTCATTTTAAATAGTTTCATGTCAAACTGCAACTTTTTGTTTTAAAAAGTAAACATTTGTTTGGATTTTAAAAGCACTTAAAATGGCATTTATTATTTCGGCATCAAGCTTAATAATTAATTATTCAAATCGAGCAGAAAATATTGAACGAAAAAGGTTGAGGGATGCATCAAATCCATTAAACATGACGGAAAATAGGTAAGAGCATAGCACAATAGAATGAATATTTTGACCTGTTCTTTTACAAATATTTTTAGTTTTAAGGAATACTTTCGTTTAAATAAAGAAGGCTTTGCTTGGATATTAAAAGAAATTGAAACACATGTAGAATCCAAATTAATTCCACTGGTAATCGCGTTAGCAGTCACATTAAATCACCATTTATACTTTTTGGGCACTATTTGTGTGTTTTCCCCTAAAAATTGCATTTTAATATTTATTAATTTGAAACCACATACAAGCTTTGGTTACATACTATGTACATACATAAACACTTACATTTTCGATTAAATATTTTAACAATATAAATTTTATGTATTCTTTTATTAAATCGTGTACAGAAGTGAGCTCGATTTTAAATCGGTTAAAACAGTAAATTTTCGATTTCCATCACACTCTTTTTTTCTTCATATTTTCATAGAACAAAATGGAAAATGAAATCGAATTCGATTTGACAAACAAACAAGCAGAACAACACAAAACAGAAATATATGATGCCATCACAACTTTTTCGATTTTAGACCGGTTTTGGTTCGAAATCGATTTTCATCACATACTTGATATATGCAAACTGAAAACAAGTTCACTTCTAAGCTTCAGTTTAAATATAAAATCTGACGAAACAGCTTCGTTGTTGCATATTTTTTATATATATTTTATCAGTTTTTTTAATGCTTTGGTATTTGGTAATTTGTTTTAGTTGTTAAAGTAATTTAAGGTTTTTTAAAATCATTCATTAAATTTTTTTAGAGTTTTAGAATAAGACATTCGTATTATCTAAAGAGTAAAATCTTAAAAAAAGTAAAATTTTTTTCTTTTATATGATAATATACATACATACGAGTACAATTTGTAAACCTCACTTACGGTGATTTTCTGAACAAAATTAAGAGAACAAAAAAAAAAAAAACATTTTCTACTAATTTAGGAAATGAACTTAAATTTATTATACATATTAATCCTTCGATATTAGCTTTGTCTGCGTATTTCATATTTTGTTGTAATTTATACAAATTTGTTCATACATCTTATAGAATTTTTTAAAAAATATTGGTTAAATATTTTTGAAAAAGTACACAAACTCAATTTTGGTTTTTTTTTTTGTTAATCACTTTTAATAATTTTGCTTTTATTAAGTGCCATTTTTCCAAATTATATTAAAAAAATAAATTATGTTAGCCTTTTTAAATTTAAAAATTTCTTTTAATGATTTATCTAATGACCGCTCGTCTTATGTGCTGACAAAAATTTAATCAAAAACTAAAACTACAAACTCAAAACGAAATACACGTAATCAACAAATAAAGAAAATTCAAAAGAATTTTAATAGACATTTCAATGGATATAGGATGCCGTAATTTGCCCCCTGATGTGCTAACTCAGAGATGGATATTTGTCACAGAAAATTGTTTTTTTATTTGTGGAGAAATATCTCATCTTAGTCGGTGTAAAACAAAAATCACACACAAAACTAATGAGCATACTATTTGCCCAGCCCTGTACTAAATAAGCAAATACAAAATAAATACTTTAAAAGAAATAAAAAAAACTTACAAATTTTATAAACTTATAATTATAACTAACAATGACTAAATTTAAAAATTAAAAAAAAAAAAACAAAATAGTTTAATTAATAAAACTAACCACCCAAATAAAAACAAACTTGTAGTAGGGACTTAAAATAAACTCTTGTAACAATTTTAATAACAACTAAATAATTAATTAATTCAATAATTTGCCTATCCAAACTAAAGACTTGTTTATTTTTTCTTTTTCTAATTATACAACTACATAATTTAATTTAACATTAATTAGAGAAAAACTTAAATATAAACTTACATTATAACTCTATGTCTAAAAATCAATTACAAAACAGCAAACAGCCTTTCAAAACTAAATAGCAAATAATATATTTAAATAAATATATGAACAAAAACATTGTTTATTTGTATGTTTTAAAATATAAATTTTTTGTTTTTTTTAATAAAATACTGTGACTAATAAAAATTAAATATTCTAATTGTAATGTAAATTGAAAATTAAATAGCTTCCTTTGTAAAACTGTTACTATAAAATACACACGTACTATACATACTTATGTATATATTTTTTATAAACATATTTGTTCCTTTTAAGTTTCCATTATATCTATATGTATGTACATGTTTGCATGTACATACATACATACATATGTATGAATGTGTGTGTGTGTATACGCACTTACTTATGTATGTTTGTATATGTATTTTTATTTGAAAATTTATTTTAAAAATATTTTAGTTATATGTATTTATTTTTATTTTTCTAGAAGTTTCCTTTGACAAGTAATGCCACGTTTATGATTTTTATAGGTGATATCAAGGCGAATTAATTTTAAGAAGTGGTACCGAGGCGGCAAGAACAACAATAACTCCAGTTTTATAGTATTCTCCTTGCCCAACCTCAAATACAAATTTGATTACGATCTAAATTGATTTTCTAGGGTTGATTCCAACATTTGACTACTGAAAGTTGAGGCTGAAAACATTTAAAATACATGGCTTTGATCATTGGTTTGTGTCAAAAGCGAGCGTTTGAAGGTTTTTTACACAGCTCTAGTTTGCTGCTAACCCATACCATCATTAACATCTTGTTTTTTCTTAAAATACAACTCTGGTTATCAAACAGCAATGCGACAATGTTTCAGTCTGTTTTCTTTTACTCTGTGCAGGTATGTTGTATCAAACCACAAAAAACCCATGTTATGGCTCAGTAAGTAAAACAGACAATGTTGCGTTTGTTTTGTTCGATGTGAATTGTCTCATAAGAAGTAATGTTCTGTTGTCGTATTAGTCAGAAAAACTGGTTTGCCTGATATCGGTGTGGGTTCAGCCTAAGTAGCCTCAAATTTATAAAGTTTTTCCTCAACTGCAAAAAAACTATTTACAGTGTAATTAATTACTTTGAAAACTAATTCGCCTTGCAAAAGATATTCATCCTGTGCTTATAAACACAAACTTCCTGTTCCAGGATGTCGACAGAGTTATTTTTGTCGTAACATTACATTTAAACCAAAAAAAAGTTCAGAATTTCTATTTGTTAAATGTAAGTTAGCGAAAGAAGGAACGCCGTTGACATCGTGGAACAGGCAGTAAATGCAGAATAAGGGCAAAAGTTAAATTGAAAAATTTTCTAGAAAAAAGAAATATACCATAAGTATAGTACATACTCGTATGTAGAAACACAACAAAAGCGACACGTCATTTAAAAAAAAAAATTGGCAATTAGTCAGTTATTTTTGTAATGTTGTAATTGTTGCAGAATTAAGTAAGAAAATAATCGAGATATTCGGTAGCCATACTCGATACTTTTAAAGTAGTAAGGGGCTGTACAGATATACGTAACGCTGTTTTCAGAGATTTTATACCCCTCCGCCCCTTCGTAACGCTTTTTATTAATTTCCAAATCCGTAACAAATCTTTAAACCCACAGGCACATCTAAAGTATTCGTGTGTCCAGAAGTGGCAGGAGTAGTATTATTAAAAGTTGTACGTTTTGACGCATAAGCTCTAGTATTAAAATGAATCTAGATGAAAAGCTGTCGTTTTTAGAGTTTCGATTGCTAATTTGCCACGAGCTACCTGAATTTCAGCTCTCTAACTAAAGTTGAAGTGGCCCAAACAAGTATGGAGAACTTTGTTGTCCCCATGAAAAAAAGATAAAAAATTTTCAAGTTAGGCAAATTTTTGTCTCCTTGGAGACGCCCCGCCCCGATTGCAACCAAATTGCAAACACTTATGCCAATAAAATAATGTACCGTATGAGAATTACCGACCTTTGGAATTTTTGTCCATATTAAGAGGTAACCAATTAAAATCGAATATAAGTGAAATATCGTATTCGGACTGAATTTAATTATCCTACTGCCGCTTTTGTTGTGTCCAGTTACTGCTTAATTGCAAAATTTAAACCGAATATAAAACAAAACATAGTGATATTAACAAGACAAAAAGTAAAAATTATGTACACGTACAGATATTTTTCTTTAAAGAAAACAAAATAAAAAAAAAAAATAATATGTGATTTTAAAGTTTATTATAAAATAAAATATAAAACAAAATCGATAAGCCAAATTAAAAGCAAATACTCTTCTATTAAGTCTCTCTTATCGTGGCTGGCGTTTTTGCGTAATTAGTTAAACATTTTTAAAAACGCGTAATAACACACTGATGTGTGTTGGCAACTATGTTGCCACTTTCTCACAAATTATTACTGTGTCGTAATGGTAAATACACCAACCTCGATTAGGGAGAATACATGAAAAAAAAATCAAAGGAAAACTTACATTAAAATCAATTAAAAAATTCTTATTGAGAAAAAGAAAAACTTATTGCCTGTTCGCCGATATCGAAGAAGTTCTTTCTTTCGAACAATTACATTTGAAATAAAAACAAAATTTTTGAATTTGTTTTTGTTTCAAATGTAATTGCTCGAAAGAAAGAACTTCTTCGATATCGGCGAACAGGCACTTAAACGCAATTCAATAAAAATTACAAATAATATTGTGTGTAGTAGTGATAAAACAACAGTTTAGCATTAACAAATAATACGCCCTCGAACGTTTAAAGGTCAAGTTCTTTTTGTCTTCATATTTCTGATATTTAAAAAAAAATTAAATTTGAACATTTGTGAAACGTTTGGAAAAACTTTAAGAAAGCTATAAAACATATTTCAGTATCACTTTTGATATCGTCCGCTTAAAATTAAAACTAAGCAACTGCATTATATACAATTTAAAATTTTCATAAATAAAGTAAAATTATTTAAATGTAACAGTTGAAGCGAATGCATTTGCCGATTATGGATAACAATCACATTATCTTCCAGCAACTGAAAATTCGTTGTTTGCAAAAAGTCACTAATAGTTATCCATTTAGCAACTTGCAACCGAACTGTAGCTCTTTTGTCATCCATAATTATCCTAAATGTTTCCTTTGGATGTTATTATAATGATTATTTTAAATTCCGAACTTTAAAAAATTTTTATTCACTAGATTTTATTCGTTTGTCGACTTTAAAAATGCAATTTCCTAATTTGGCCTTTAAACTGACGAATTGTCCTTTACTTAACCAAAACCTAATTGAAACTATATTGAGACCATTATTATAGTAATTTGGCTTTACAATATTTATTATACATACATATAAAAAAAATTAATAAAAATATTGCGTTTCTTAGTTGTTTAATCTTAAAACATTTTAAAAATAATTTAAGAAAAGAAGAAAACAAATCCTTACTTTTTTGTATTTTAGTTCATAAAAAAAATTTAAAAATCATTATCAAAAAATAATAAATAAATAAAAAAAAAATAAAGAAATAACACAAGAAACCGCGCAAAACACCAAGAAACCCATTGAGTTTTGATTTAATTGAATTATTGAAGTAAGTTTTTTCAAGTTTATTAATTTTAAAATACTGAATCATTAGTTATAACATAATTTTTATATTTTCGATATCTTTGAGTTTGTATTAATTTACCTGATTGGGAAACAACAGTGTGAATTCGTAACGGACAATCAAATAGTTTGAAAATTTCTAAGCCAGTTTATGAGCCATTCTGGGGAACATTGATAAGAGGAACTAATGACTCGTTACTTATGTGCATCCTTATAAGGTAAGATTTGAAAATTGTATTTTAGTCTTTGAAAAGAACAATAAATAACAAAAAAAAGGTAAAGGTGCTTCATGCGGCCCCCTACACGTTGCAACTGGTCGTACAACCGATTTAAGTAAACCAGTTGATCGATCGTTCGTTGCACAGGCGATTTTTAAGCTCTATTGGCCATAAATGAAGTTTTTATGAATGACAAAGAAAATTAGCAAAGAAAAATAAATCTAAGAAAAGAAAGTGGCCCACAAATTGGTTAAATGAAAAAAATTAATTTTCAAACAAGAAAATTTTACAAATTTTCTTCAATAAAATTGCGCATTGTTATTTTATTTTCTTTTTCACACATATTGTTTACTTTACACGATATTGCTTACAAAACGTCAGAGCAAAAATGAAAAACGAAAGAAAATATCACCATCACACGTACCAATTTGATGGCAAAAAATCAATTGTTTATTTTCTAGTTTTTATTCAACCGAAGACCAACCCTTGGTCAACCAGACCTCTAACGCAGAAATTGGTTGTAAAACTTGATCAAATTGTACAACAAGTCGCAACGTGTAGGAGCCGCTTTATAGATTTTACTCACAAAAGTAAAAAATAATTGCAAAAATTTTGCTAAACATTGAAATAAAATCGAAAAAGTACTTCTAAAACAAAAAAAAAAAATACAAAGATTAATTTAATCACTTATTAACTAAAAATCTAAAGCTTAAACAATAATTTTTAAAATAAAAACCCTACAATTTAAATTATATCCCTCGTATAGTTTTCTTTACATTGCAAGCATAGCTGCCAGATTTTTTTAGGTAATATCGTCATATTTTTGGGCAAAAATCGTCATTATCGTCAATATAGCTTATTGAAATCGTCATAAAAACGTCAAATGAAAAAACCGCTTTTTTTTTACTAACAAAACATATTTTTGTTAGAGGCAAAACATAACAAAACTCTTAAATCAACAAATCTTATTAAAAACATCATTATTTAAAATACAGAGATCAAAAAAGTGAAAATACTTCACTTAGAATTCACAATAAAATCACATGTAAATAGATTGCATGTTTTCCAATACTTTGAAATTTATTTATACATTGTATGGAAAAAAATAAAAAAATTCAAATCCTTTAGTTATTTTTTTCAATTTAGTTAAATATGCATTTTAAATTTCATTTTTGGAAACTCTTTTTCTAAAAATGTATAAAAGCTACAATAAAATTTATACAATAAAAATATAATTTTTTACAAATATATATTGCAATTAACCATATTGATTAATTCAGGTACAACTGTCAGATCATAGCAGGTACATTTGTTTAGCTTTAAATAATCTTTTGAATATAATATTGCCTCCAAAGACGACTTTTTAAATTTCATATTTTAGTCTTATTTACGTTTACCTGACTAAATATTCTTTCCATATTTGCTGAATAATGTGGTAAAACTAGAATTTTTGTAATAAATTTAGTCAAAATCGGAAACAAAATACTAGAATCCCTCGTTTGCATCTCTGATAGTTTTTTCCAAAAATCCAATAGTTTTATGTTTTTATCAGGACAATAATTTCAATTGTCTGAACTCTGTTTCAAGGTTTTGGTTTTTACTTTCTTCAACAAAATAGAAAAATTATTTTATAATTTCAGAAAACCAACTTTTTTTTCTTCATTAATTTGGCCAAGAGCTTTAGACATATTTTCAAAATCAAATCTTGATAATATCTGATAACAAAGCTCTATATAAAAATTAACACAATTATTACTAATATCATATTTTTCTTTTGCATATATTTGTGATTCTTCCAATACGCAAATATTCCTAAATAAATGTCTTCAAAATTTAAAAAATTGTTTTTGTTTTTATAATCAGTTAAATAAAAGTTTTCTGTTTTAAGCAAACTAGTTTTTAAAAAAGTTTCTCATTACAATTTTCAGCAGTTCAAGGTTGCTCTAATAGTGCAAATATATGTTGCAAACTTGAATTATTTAAAATCGTCAAAATTAGGGTATAAATCGTCCCATCGTCACTATGTCATTTTTAGGACCCAAAATCGTCAAAATGACGATAAATCGTCAAATCTGGCAGCTATGATTGCAAGTCCTAATAACGTAATAAAGCGAAACGTTATAAAGTATCTTTTATAATTATATATAATGCTTACTTCAAACATTGCAAGCTTTTAAACAAAAGCTTTCTACTAAACAAAAAAGTTTCATTTCCTCAACATTCCCCGTTGCAGTAATAAAACACGTTGAAATTCAGTGCAAGAGCAGTTCTGTTTAGTGAAGGTAGTTAGTTGTGATTAAGTAACAGACATGTTTAGTTGTGTTCGTTCGGTCGGTTGAAATTGTGTTCCGTTATTTACTCTTTTTGTTGTTATATTGTGTAGAAAAAGAAAAACATACGTAGGCTTTTTATTGCAAGTGTTTTGTTGGGTTATTTGTGAAATGAAGTGAATAAATGTAGTAGGCTTTTTAGTAATAAAAAATGGTAACATTCATGTGCAAAAATCTCATACAACGCAAAGCAATGAAAAGTGTACACTGTACATACTCGTATTAAATAGAATGTGTTAAAAGAAAAAAGCGCAGCGCGTGTGCAGCCATATTTGAATTATGCTTTAAGCTTACGGAAATTCAATTACAAATATCTTGAAAAAATTAGAAAGTTCTATTAAGAAAATAAATGCTAAAAAAAGTAATAAATATTCAAACATAGGTATAAAATTTTTAGCAATTTGTTACAAGCGAGTGAACTTTTAAATACTTGCATGATTTCATTTTAAGAAAAATATTGCTTGAGTGATTAAACAACAACGAAAGCAACAGCCAACAAATATACTACATATACGAGTACAACATACTTACAAGAAAAGGCGTCTAGCTGTTTATATATGTATTATAGAAAAAAAGTGCATAAATTTAAAAGTTTTACTTCTGATAGGCTGGCTCCCTTGTATTATTTTCCTGGTTTTAATTTCATGAAATAAATTGTCTATATACCAACTTACACGTTTAATAAATTCAACGCGGCTTTCAAACTCACCTATACAGTAAAACGGTTTTGAAGTATAAAAATAGAAAGAAAGACAAAATAATATATATAAAAACTTGGCTTTAATAAAACAACAACCACAAATAAAAGAGGAAGAATAAGCACAAAAATAGAAAACAGAAGCTTCTTCTCATATAAAACTGAGTTGAAACAAGAAAAAACGAATAAAGTTCTGTACGTATATTATTACTCAGAGACTAAATATTTAAAAAATTCCCACACACCTTTTTTCCCTCATAAAAATCTATAAACAAATGCACACACACAAACACAGTAGTCACTTTGAAAGTGTGTGTTGATTAAAACCCGGTTTAATTTGAACATAAACAAATTTAAGTGAAAAAGTTAAGCCAACCAAAACTTTGAAAATGTGTGAGCGATCGAGCTTAAATTTGTTGCTGCAGCAAAAAGCTTGCACTACGTGTGCTTGTGTTTGAAATGAATGAATGAAACATGGAGCGGTTTGTTTTGAGTGCAACAGGTGGCATTGAAACAAAAATTCGTTTTAATTCGGCATTTAACTCATACTAAAGCAAGAAGAAGAACGAATAACATACATACACTCTCTCAGTGGATCATCATTATTGGATTTATTTGTAAAATAACAGGTAAGAATTTGTTTATTATGTATATATTGTAGCCAATATAGTATGTATGTATGTATAAATGAAAGAACAGGGGGCCAAATCACACAATTCGATATCGAATAAAATTTTGATAGAAATTAATTAGAGATATCGAGTGCCGTAATTCGTCCCAAGATCTTTTTATTTATTTATTTATTTACATGTCGCACAGTAAATCATAAACAGACCCAACTTAAAATTCTAACGTCCATGAAAGTTTATTTTTCAATATCGACTTCCTTTGTGCCTGTTTTAATTTTGCTTGTACTTGTTGTACGGCATCAACTCTAATTTGACTCTTCTGAACATTTGAGTTGTTATCCTTCATGATTTAGTGTGATTTCGATTATTATATAAGATAGGGCCATACCTAGCAAAATCTCTATCGTTCCGTGTCCTTGTTTTACCTGCCACTCTAAGTCCCATGCCATCATCAGCTTTTGCTGTAGGTCTGTAGGGTTATTATCGTTTTCCATTATCATTATTGACTACACTACCATCTTCATTCACATATAAAATATAAAAATGACCTGTAACTTGGTTTAATGGAAGCCATGCTTCACAAATACATACAACGTACGCTTTCGTCGCTACTATTTACAGGCCGCAGTCTACAAAAACTCAAAATACAGAAGAGGTTGAACTCATTTGATACGATATGTTGCCATCTTATCTAACGTTAGTCCGTAAACTTTGTGACTCCATGCCCTCTTAAAATACAAGACTATATTCTTCAATTTTCAAAAAGGCCTAATATTTCAAACTTCCAATCCCATCTCCTCTATTGAAGATGACAGGACATTCGATATTCGTTTTTATTCGATACCTGTCATAGATTAGGCCCGTGAAGCAGAACGTGATTTATCGAGATTTTTAAAAAATCCCTGAATGGGATCGTACGAATATAATACATTTTAAGGATAGAGGTTTGCTGGGATAAACAAAATACTCATTTCAAATAAAATTTTTTTGTTGTGTATTTTGATAAGTTTCTGAATCAACTCTGCTTATCTTACTAATATGGATTTGGATGAAATATGGTAGACGATGATCATATGAACCAAATTAAAATACACTGCCCCTTTTAAGGGGTAAAAATGGGAAAAAATTGAGGGTGGTGTTGGCTGAAGTGGTTAGCGCCTTGACTACTAAGCAAACAATGACTTGGGGCCTTGGTTCAAACCCTGGCCAGAGCAAGTCAATCAACATCATTAATTTCTCTAATGTACATTAGTGTGACATTGTATAATTGTTGTGGGACTATTTAAGTGATGAAAGCATAGTACTGGTCACTAAAAAAAACTGTTCCGACTGCGATTGATGCTATCCAAGCTAATGTACACAACATCGCCCTCCTTCGCCGGTTAGCAGAAACATCGGCGAAGTAAAACAATTAATAAAATGCCTGCTAATAATACAGCTTAAAAAAGTTGATTCGTCTACTTAAGGCGCCTCAACACTGCCTTAAAAATTAACATTAACCCGCAAAGCAGTGTTGTGAAAGAGTTAATTAAGTCTTCTAAATTTAAAAAAAATTGGTGCTATTGGTACTTCTTATTTTTTTGAGAAAATATTTTATATTTTTATATTATTATTATTACGAATAAACGTAATTATTATTTGAACTTATGTATATTGATTTACATATGAAAAGTAATATTATCAGGCTCAAGTTCAATATTATTATTTATATCCAATTAGTTTTTAGCAGAACGTATCAGTAAAGAAAAATCTGGTACATACGAGTATATGCTTTTAGTGCTCTTAAGGTAGAATTAGTAAATTGGTATCGTGATTTTACGGATCAGCTGATAAAATCCGTCGCATACTTAAAACATGTTAGTGAATTAGTGGTAACTTTTGCAACGTGGAAATCTAAAGAAAATTAATTTTTATGTATCAAACGTCTAAAAAAATCTCTAACAGCTGACACGTGTTATACTAAATATACGTTATAACTAAATATGCTTTGAGACGATACGATTTTACTTCTATTCTACCTTTACTTTTGGCAGTTATTCTCTATTCGATAACTTTCGATGAAAGCTAATTCTTTTATAATTCTCAAATGAATTGCAAAAGTCTGTGCGTTTTTTAAGAGAGTAACTTTAAAATGTGGTTTCTATTTACTATTTGCGCCAGACATGCTTAACTCATACAAAGAAAAAACGAAAGCATTTTAAAACCCATTATCGCTATTTTTGGGCAAAAAATTACTGCAAGCTGCCAGACCATTTTGGTTTCGTCTTAACGACAGAGTCGGGCTCTGCCTCATATAGTAATAAAAAACTTTTTTTTATTTTCTTACTATTATTGTTTGACACATATTTTTTTAAAATTTTGCAATTCCACAACGAAATCGTTTTATTAGATTTTGTTTAAAGTTCATTTTAAAATGACTTAAAAAAATTGTTGGCAATTCAGTTTTATGGTCACAATTATCTATTCGAACGTGTTTTGCATACATACTTTAAATAAAAAAAAAAAATATTCAAAAACAAATATTATTATCGTTTTAAAAACAATTGTTAAGACGCAAGTGTTTTTTTTTTATCGATTGTTTATTTATTTTAGTTATTCAGTAATAAATAAATACCGTTAAAAATGTCACACTGTGACAGTTATCTTAAAAAAACTCAAAACTGCGAATCAAATAACTTAAGTAATTAATGTAAGTAAGAATGTTTAAGAAATTAGGTTAGAAAGCAAGACAGAAAGGGATAGAGAGAGGATACTAAAACCAGTTAACAAAAATTATTGATTTTTGATTTCTAAAGAAGCTTTAAAAATGCTATTGTAGCAATAAAAATTACTTGATAAAAAAATTTTAACAAATTTAAACTACTGACAACGTTTTGAAAAAAAAAATCAATTAAAGATCTTGTTCAAAATATTGCCATACATTTTTAGTTTCTACTCACTGTGATTAATTTCAATAAATCCGATCTGATTGAGTCTTTAAATATTCAATTTCGCGATCCTTTCCTGGCGCTGTCCCAACTTTAATTTACTTCTTGTTGTGCACTCAATATGGAAATATCTTTAGTCAGTTCACTATTGCGTGTTCTTTAAGCACTAAAACACTTTTGGAAAAAATGCCTAAAATAGAAAAAAAATTACAAGTCATTTATTGTCTTACCACCAAAAATATAGGATTGGTCAAGGTTATACAAACAGGTTCCTTTTTGGGAGCAGCTAAATAAGTAACTTTCTTTTCACTTTCTTGTTTTGATAAAATAAACAAAAAATATCTAGTTTTTTTGTAACAGGAGAACGCAATGTACTAAAATAAACTTCAGATATAAATAAAATGTCCTTCTTCTTCTTGTGTGTATAATTCTATTAATACTCGCACCTTAGGCACAATAAAAATATATTTTCATGATTAAATACAATAAAATTAAATACGTAATAAGAAAGAATATGAGGTCATAAGATGACGTTTGTTGTTTAGGGGTGCGTGAAGTTTTTTCTCTTGATTTCTTGCCACTTTTTTTTTTTTTGTTAATTTGAAATGTGTACATAAAGGGCTAATCACATATTACGTAAGGCTGTGCTAGGAAATTTTATAACTCCCCCGACCCCTCTTCGTAATGAATTTTCATGTCAAAATTACAGCTCCGTAAAGAATTATTATTAACACCCGCCCTCCCCCTCAGGTTATCTATAGTGTGTGAATAGCCCTCTTGTTTGTATACATGTACTACACGAATAATCACTTTACTAATTTGTTCTGATATCTTGTATTAGAAATCATTGTTTTTTTTAAATACAATCTAATTAAGGAAATAAATACTTTAATTACTATTTTTATTATTTCTAAATATACAAATAAATCAACCGACTGATGAAATTCCTATCTCATTATTATTTTGCACAAACGCAGTACAATTTGTTGGAAGGCCCTATTCCATACTGAGAAATAATTTAAATAAATTTTTTTATTTGTTTGCATTGTTAAGTAAAAATTAAAAAATAATTCAAGTACAAAAAATAATAATAAGTTTGTTGTATGAGTAGTATGTTGATACTAAATTAGAATTGAAAAAAAAAATGGTAGAAGAAAATAGCAAAGCTATGAGATCATGGAAGTAGCGAAACGGAAACTTTATTTAACATAAACAATATGAGAGGGCGGCTTCTTTGCTTAAAATATAGTTTATGATTAAAGAAGCTTTACTGCCTGTTTTTAGAAAATGTAAACAAAATGGTGAGTGAGAATTTATATTGAAAACAAAAACAAATTTTCGTATTTTATTGTTGTTTTCAATATAAATTCTCACTCACTATTTTGTTTTCATTTTCTAAAAACAGGCAGTTAGTAAAAATCTATTCTAAAGTTTTCTGTTCACGTATTAAATTTTATTACGTCTGTCGAAGTCGTGGCAAAATTGATTAGATGTGGCAGCGCTTGTGATGTTTCCTATCGACTACGAGAGCCATAAGGGGCAAGAAGAATTAATTTTATGAAATGGGAGCGTTCGGTGACATAAAATGTTAGTATTGTTTGACTAACCAGCAGTTGTCATATCTTTCGTTTCGTTAAACTTAAATGCTGCCAAACTCTTTACTATTCCGCTAAGGCCCAAATTTACAGTCTTTAGTTAACTCGTCATATTTGTATGAAAAATCTTCAGTTAAACCATTGTTGGTAGTTAACTAAAGACTGAGTTTGGGCCTAAGTCGCACATGATCTCGACATCATATCATACTGTCGACAAAACTAAATTTTCTAAACGAGACGACTGTTTGCATTCTATAAACAACATATGGACAGCAGTTTTTAACTGAAGATCTGTGGTTCCCAGAAAAACTCTAAATTACAACTGAAACGGGCAGCTGTCAGTAGCCATCCGTAACATAGTTTTCAACAAGTGGCAACTTAACTGAAGTTCAAATGCGGTCCATAATCGGGCCATGAATTTCGCTGAGTTTTATTTTAATTCAAATCTTATCGCTCCTAAAAGAAAACACGATCTTTATTTAAGGCGTAAACTAATGCAAAATAAATTATTTTAAATCTGGTTGTTTAGCGGGAAAATAAAAATCAAAATCTTTTTATTGTTGCCACTCATTTCCACAATAGCACCTGAAAAACCACGTTGATTTATTAAAATTTGGTTGTTATTGTTTGTTGTTGTTTTTTTGTTGAAACTTTATTATTTAGAAATTTACCACAATTTAAGCAAGGTACAAAAACCTTAACTTTTATCTTAGAACAAACAAAAATGTTTTTGAACTTTTAAGTGGCCTTTTGCCATGAGTGGGAAAAAGAATTACAATATAAAATCTTGAAGATTTTTTTCTGCTACTTTTCCTTGCAATAAACAATAGACAGAGACAAGTGGTGGTACTGGGCATATGATTATGTTAATAAATGGAATACAAAAGAAGTTGCTTTGCAAAATGAAAAAAAAAATGTAGTTAGAGACAAGAATTACAAAAAAAAAAAAGAATATGGTTAAAGATCAAACAAAATCAATAATTTTCAAAGAAGCACAAGCAAAGATTTTAAAGAGAGCTGAAAACAAAAATCGATAATCAAACTGCAATTGAAATATTTATTTGCGAAAACAAGTTTAATATTTGTGAATTAATATTTAGAAAGTCTAAATTGAACTTTATTGAGAGCTAGAATATTTTTCTTCACTTCCCGCAATGGCTGGAAATACAATACTGTAAGATAGGTAAATAAACGTTTCGAAAACAAAATTTCGTTACGTTTTTATGAATTTAGTAATATGCTGATGAGAAAAATATGCCCGATTTTTACGCAAAAAAAATAAAACTTGATAACCAGAGAAACCTTTAAAACTGTGTTCTATGCACATTAACTATCCAGCAAAAATTTGAAATTATGCTGTCGAAAGTACAAAAATAAATACTCAGCCTGATTACGGGTGGCGTAGTCGGCTGACTCTTAATCAAATCATTTCGTTTGTAATTTTCATAATAATCATTTCTGAAACCAGAAAGTATAATTTTGGCTCTTTAAGAGCATGGTAGTTAGGCTTGCCAGATCCAATTTGCCAAAAATCTTGACATTGACCAAAAATAACTTGATTTTGAAAAAAAAAACTTGACAAATAAATACACTCATACTATTGGTTTTTATTTAATTTTTTATTATTTTCTTTTCATAAAAATTATTAGAATAAAACAAAAATATCATAAAAAGTAAATATAACAGAAACAATGTAAAAGAAACAAAAAACAATATAACAATAAAAATTCAGTCTTTACATATTTTAAAGAAAACTTAGGCGTTATTTAAAAAAAATATAGGTACTATCTTAAGAAAAAAAATATATGTAGGTTCTATTTATTTTGCCACATATATTTCGTATTCTTAGATACAGAATTACTCTACCATCTGAGTAATGGGGTAAATATCAGTGTTGGCACTTTTATTATAATTGTACATACCTAAAGAGAACTATATTTATTTAAATTATAATTGCACAAAAAAATATATGTATCATATTAGTCCTTAAATGTATTGATATTAAAAATATGCTCTTTCGATGTGTTTTATAGAAATTTAAACTTACTTTTTTTAAGTATTATTACATATGTAGCTAGAATAAATTTGAGAAAAAAAAATTACTTACAAAAAACATTGACAAATCACTTTTTCACTTGACACTTGACGCGCATTAAAAAACTTGACAATCAGGCCAAATCAGGCCTGTCTGGCAACCCTATTGGTAGTCGTGTAAACAATGCCAGCCTGTTCTTTCATCCATCCATGTATAAAATATTAGACAGCAAAATCGCTAATTAATTTATGGACTTTTAATTTTATTAAATGTGCAAAATCTCATAAATGGGTAAAATATTCGCAAAACTCTTCGAGTATTCTCTTCTGGTACATATTTTCCAGGGTTAAAAAAAACTAATCTATTTACTAAAAATTGCCCCCATATTTTATAATTTTATGTGAAACAAATACATTTACAGTTTTCTGTATACTTGCAAACTAAATAATATATTAAGTATCTTACACGCCAGAAATATCTCCATGGATAGCAATTTTTCATTGACAAGAAACTTTTGCTCAGCAATATATTACAGAGAATGTATTTTCATTTTGTGTGCTATTAAAAAAATTTACTATTTATATATTTCTGGCGTTTAAGCTACTTAATATATTATTTAGTTTGCAAGTATAAATTTTTTTTAGACAACTGTAAATGTATTTGCTATCAGCTAAATATTTTTAGTTTTTCTACTATCAAAAACGGATCATATTTTCTTAGTAGTCAGTAGTATAATAAATAAAAATAAAAAACGAATTTTAAATCCTGATATTTTCCATGAACAAGCTAAAAATTTCGAAAAAGTGATATTGCTCAAAAAAAAAAAAAAAATACGAAAATTAATTTAAAATTGTTGAAGTTGCAGTTGTTAAATAAGAGAAACTATGCTGCAAATAATTGTAAAATATAACTAGATCCCTAAAATTAATTAAAGATTCTTAAAATTGTGATAAACTCGGAATAAATAAACAACATGTTGGCTGCATTTATAAAAATTTCAAAATTATTTTACATATTTTACATGATCGAAAAAATAATTTTTTTGGACCCTTTCTGTGTATTCTCAAAATATGTGGAGGACAACAATCAAATGTGCCACAAAAACAAAAAAAAATCGGTTAATAAATGAACGAGATTAGAGATTAGCGGCCTGGCCCACGATATCGAACGATGTCGTTCGCTGAATTTTTAGACGTAAAACAACTAACTTGCGGTCCACTTACAACCGATCTTATTTATCTTCTTATTTGTTTAGTGGCAGATAAGCTAAACAAATATTTAAAATGGGTGTTTAAAAGATGGTAAATCAGTTGCTTTTCGTCTACAAATTCAGAATTATCGATCGATCGACATCGTGGGGCGGGCCGTAAGTTTAATTTTATATTTGTATTTACTCTTTGCGTTGATCTTAAAAATCCACCCCTAGAAATAAATGTGATAAACTGGCAACGCCGGCTCTGACTGCATATCGAAAATTGTAGAAAATTTTAAACAAGTGACAATGTTTTTGTTTATATATACATACATACATATATATTTGCCAACTATTCTTCAATTAGCAATTGTTTTTAAAAGTTAAATATTTGCAAATAAAAAAATTAACTTTGTGTTTATAAAAGCGAATTTTTCCATTTTCAATATTTTCATTTGTAAAGAAACCATACGCATATGACAGTATCATTATTGAAAACATCTGAACTAATATTGATAACTGCACAATTTACTTCAAACAAGCATCTCTATTCTGTATATCAAGTCTTACTAAATCGACTAATTTATAGCCTGCTCGTTTGTTACTTTTTATGGTTTTAAAGTTTTAAATACACATTTTCTTGTAACGTGTGAGATTTCAAGATAACAAGTTGGGAATTGCAGCTAACAATTCTTTTCAACAACATTTGCTTCTAACGTGACAAAAACTAATAGAATTATTTTATATATAAAGAATATCTTTTTAAGCCCACACACTAATTTATTTCTTTTATCTTTTGTAAATTTTAATATACATACATACATTTCATAAATCTTGTAAATATTATTTAAACTTAAGAGAAAAAAAAATCATAAAATACTTTGCTATAAATTACACAAAATAAAAAACGAAACCACACACAAAACATCATAAAAAATATATTTTTGTAATACAATCGAACAAATTTTCAACTCTATACACGTAAAATTCAATACTATGACAAGGAGAGGGAGAGATAATACTCGCACACGTGAGTACTATCGGCATTTGTATAAACAATTGTTTTACTTCCGGTTTTTACAATACATACCACGTCTGTCGTTTTACTCTAATGGAAAAAAGAACGAGTTTTATTTTATGATTAAAAAATAACTTCATTCCATGTCTGAAACACAATTTTATACATTTTCAATTAAAATGTTTAACCCCGAAAGCATGCTGTAAATAAAATACATACATATGTGTGTGTGTATGCATGTACATATGTATATGTATTGGAATCTATTGTTAAAAATCAGTTATTTACCTTTTAATAATCATGCATGTGTGACGTAATTTTATAAAGGCTTAAATTTGGAATACATACATATATCTCTTTGTTGTTGTTGGGGGTGTGTGTCAAAAATTGTTTTCAATTTCATTTTTGGTTTCACAATCTAAAGGAAACCTTAAATACAAGTAGACATAATCATAGTCATAAAAAAGTATACTTTATAGGCTGCAACGTTAGTCTACTTTAGACAGGTAAAATTCTAGTAAAAGCAAAAGTCTGTTTTATATGTTATTGGGCTGAAGCTTATATAGTGTTCCCCGATAACCGAGGTTTTAAATGAGGACTTTGAGACGTATCCTAAAATTTTAGCCCAACACCGAAGCTTGTAACATTTCTGTGGTCATCGGGAAAATCAATTTCTGGTACTGTGTACACCATACATATATCCAGAATTGTATACAAATGCATATTGTACCAGTCAAAACTTTTAAATGGTCTCTTTCGGAAGATGAAAAAAACCTTTATTAAATGTTTTTTTTTCTAATAAAACTACATACTAAGAAAAAAAAACTACATACTAAAACTACATACTAAGGTTAAAGTGCTAAATCTCAGAATTTAAACAAGAAAGCAAAGGTTAAAATTTTGTATTAGTTTTTGCCTGGACATATTCCAAAATCAAATAAACCATTCCCACTAGCAATGGAATTCACTTCTGAAAAAAGTAAGCGAGTTGGTAATAGGCTGCGGGGTAAGAAACGAGGAATTTGTTTCTTTGCAGAAAAAATGTATTTTGCTTCGTTCTGTGATGCATTGTGTTTATATGCTTTGTTGTTGCTCCCTTATGGTTTTTGTACAAGTGTACGATGTGTACCGTTATCTCTGCAGCAGACTAAAGACAGAATTTTTGTCACTTTTTGTTTATTTCAAATTGTTAGTTATTTTGTGATAAGACATCGACAGTTAAGTAAGTGAAAATAAAAATGATCAGTAAACGGCATGAAAAACGGCTAATTAAAAGAGAGCTTGACAAAATACTAAACTCGAATTTAAATAATTATAATATTTGTGAAAATGAAAAAAAAATAAATGAAGTGGATGAAATAACAAATTTCGAAGAAATTCATGATCGTGAAGAAGAAACCAATTTGATAAGCGACATAACGCAGTGGGCAGTGGATAATAATATTACACGTGCGGCTTTTGATAATTTATTAAAAGTTTTAAATAAATGGCATATTAACGTTCCAACTTGTGCGGAAACAGTAATTGTTAGACAGCTCATAAATATAAGAGAAGTTTTGCCAGGAACATATTTACATTTAGGAGTTGAGAAGAAGTTGCGACAACTGAGTAATGTCATTGAAAATATGAATACTGTAGTGCTAGATATTGGAGTTGACGGTCTTCCATTATTTAAAAGTTCATCTGAGTCGTTATGGCCTATTATGGGAAAACTTTTTCCACAACTAAATACCGAAGTATTACTATTTGGCGTTTATTTAGGAAAAAAGAAACCAGCAAATGTTGATGATTTTATGCGGGATTTTCTTGATGAACTATCAAATTTACTTAATAATGGTTTGAACATTAATGGAAAAACAGTAAAAATTCAAATTAGAGCATTCATTTGCGATTCTCCTGCAAAATCGTTTTTATGCCAAACGTTAAGCCATAACGCATTGCAAGGCTGTACAAGATGTTTGCAAGTAGGAAGACGCATCAAAAATAGAACAGTTTTCAGCACATATAAGGGAATGCCACGCACAAATGAAAGTTTTACATTACGAACTGGTGAAAACTATCACAAAACTTCGACGAATGTACCATCATTATTAGAAAAAACAGGTATTCAAATGATGACGCAATTTGCATTAGATCCAATGCATCTTATCGACTTAGGTATTGTCAAAAAAATGCTAACTTGTATTCTTACAGGAAAATTTAATTACACAAAGTTAAGCAAAATGGATAAAGAAAATTTATCAAAAAAAATGATACATCTCAAAGACTTTATTCCAGTAGAATTTGCTCGAAAAGCGAGAGGTTTTGATGAAATAGCAAGATGGAAAAGTGTCGAGTTCCGCCAATTTGTTCTCTACACTGGCATTTTAGTTTTAAAAAATTCTATTGACATCAACGTCTACGAACATTTCCTTTTACTGCATGCAGCATATAGAATTCTATTGACAGAAAAAAAATATGAAGCAAATTTGAATGTTGTCGACGATGTACTAAAGTATTTCGTGGAACTTTTTCCAGTCATATATAATGAAGAACAAGTGTCATTTAATGTGCATTCAATCCTTCATCTCACAGAATGCGTGGAACAATTAGGGTTTGTAGATTCTTTCACAGCCTATTGCTTTGAAAACCAGATGCAAAAATACAAGAAATACGTAAAGAAGCCAACAAAAATACTCGAACAAATAAATAATAAAGACCACAGCTGTCAGGTGATTAAAAAAGATAAATTTGTTGGCCCTAAAATCAATAAATTTGGTGAAATTGTATCTTTTGCAACAAATGGCTTCACCTTAAAACTAAAAGCACCTGATAATATTTTTTTTGCTGCAAAAAGCGCTTTTCTAGTAGTGAGGTTTGTTAAAGAAGAGGATGAGGTGTTTAGGAAAAAAATTTCAAAATTATAAACCATTCTTTGAAAAACCATTTAATTCCCAAACAAGTTTAGGAATTTTTATTGCACATAATACGCCCACTGCAAATGAAGAAAAAATTAACATAAAAAATCTCGATTACAAATTGGTTTACTTCCCAAATAATGACAGTGAATATTTGTTCATCCCTTTACTCCATACAATTTTTAAATAAAAAAATATAATATACTACTAGCTTATATACCTACTTAGCAAAAACCAAAATAAAAAGAGTACAAATCAAACAATACATATAAAAAATACAAAGTACTAACATAAAAATCAATAATGACAAGTAATATCTTTACTGGAACTCCTGGCAACGAAAATATGAATCCTGGTATTTTATATAACATATTTTTTATGCATTTAAATTAATTTCTGTTCTTTTACACCTTCAGTTCCTGACAATATTAATAAAATTTTAATGGACATAGCAAAACAATTGGAAGGCCTCAATAAAAAAATAGATGGTAAGATGATTTGGTTTATTACCTTACATTTTTTGTCATGTTTTCTAATTCTTTTTTTATGTTTAGATCAAGCAAAATCAATTGCAACTTTAACTCAAAATCTGGCACAAAATAATTTGTTAATGAAACAGATGATGGATAAAGTATCGAAAAAAGCAATATTTCCTATTAACGATGTAGAGCGTCTACATGAAATTGAAGCAGATATTTCCAGAAACAAAGAAATTTATGTGAATATTGATTGATTTTTATACTAAATACATTTTCTTTTAATAATTAATTTTTCCCCTAAAGGTGAACATTCTGAAAAATATCATTCAGCCTATTGGAATCAAGCAAGGAATGAAAAAAATTTTAACTGATGAAGTTATAATTCAAATCAATTATGATGGTTTACAACAAAAAATAGCATTTAAACAGTTCGAATGCTTAAATAACGCCTTATTCGGTAAATTCATTACAATTGCTTTCAATTCAATAAATATTTACTTTCTTAAATTCTATCTTTACAGAAGCTGTCCGAAAAGACGGTTATACAAAAGATGACTACATCCAAGAGTTAAAAAATGCATTAAAAAAAGGAAAAAACCGGCACCATAAGGCGGGATCTTTAAAACGCAAGCATGAAGCTGCCACCAATTAAATTTTGTTCTATTTTTAACATCATATATTTACAAAAAAAAAAAATAATTAAAAATCATATTATAAAATGAGTTGTGTAATTTTTTTTCTTCAAAGGTATTGGAATAGGTAAGAGCTGAATAGCTCATGGGAATTGGTATTGGAATAGGTAAGAGCTGAATAGCTCATAGAAATTGGTATTGGAATAGGTAAGAGGTGAATAGCTCATAGGAATTGGTATTGGAATAGGTAAGAGGTGAATAGCTCATAGGAATTGGTATTGGAATAGGTATGTGGTGAATAGCTCATAGGAATTCGTAAGCGAGTTGCTCAGTTCTGAATTTCCAATGACATCGCTGTGTTAAAATTCAGTGAGTACTTCAGGGGTCAGGCCCTCACTTTAGTTATTACCAACTCCTTTCCTAGGTATTACTTTTTGCTGCTGGGTTGGTGCCCAGGCCCTATGCTCTTCATACTCATTTGTTTTTGTTTTTGTAATACTCTTAGCTATAGGCTGAGTGTTTTAATATACTCATACATCTTTCAGCAACCTCAATGAGAAATACACAAACAACTTTGTCTTATTAGTTTGTTTTTGTCGTTCTTCACTGTATACTCGCAAGAGCAAAGCAACAACACTTTCGTATGCTTTGCTGGTAAACATTGACGACAGCGATCATCAATGTACATTTTGTTTTTGTTTAACGTATGATATGAAATAAATATATGAAATATATTTTTTGTGTTTTCTTTGCATATATTTGTTTTTACAACAAAAAATTTTGAATAAAAATTTGTTTTCCTTTAAATGTATTGGTGTTTGCTCTTCAATAAAGCTGGATTCACCCATTGTTTCCGAACAAAATTTTTGTCCGGACAAAATTTTTTGTTCTGAAACATTTTTGCAACTCGATTCACTCATTTCGAACAATTTGTCTGGAAAATCAAAGCTACCGTATGAAATACATGTGTTTTATTAAATTTATAAGGTGGCAGTACAGTGACAGATGAATTAAATTTGGTGTTTTATATGTCAAACGCACTTATTTTTTATTGTTTAATAAGAAAATTACATGTTAAAAAGAATTAATAAAAATCAGCTAGTTTTTACTAGCAATTGAGCTTTTCTTTATTTTTATTTTACTGCATATAAGTTACTATGTGCTTTTATTATACATACTTATAACATTATGTGGCAGCTCGCTTCAACTTTGGCTGAGAAAATAAAATAGGTGGCATCTTGTTTCAACTTTGTCCGGACAAAATTTAAAATTAAACCAATTCAACCAAAAAATGTTCCGAACAAATTTTATTCTCTTTTTCTCTCACTCTCAAAAAGAGAAACGCCAAACTTCATATAAAAAAAAATTTTGTCCGGACAAAAATTTTGTTCCGAAACAATGGGTGAATCCAGCTTAAGGAACATGTGAACACCGCTGAAATAAACATAGAAAAGCTTAACCTTCTGTTTGTTGGGTTGCAGTATAACGGTAAATTTTACGTCACCCATATCAATTCCTGGAAATTTTTGTCATTTCTCTTTTTAACACTCTTGTAAAACTGGTATTTTGTTGTTGTGTGTAGTCGTTTTTTTTTTTTTTGGTGGTGGTGTTAGATCGATTTGTTTATCCTCATTTGTTTGACCAATAAAATAAATAAAAATTAAATGTTGGTATCGAAGTACACACATACATATGTACATAAATAAATTTATCCATATGTAATGAAATTATTTCCAAAATGAAGTCAAAATAAAATGATGATTAGACATAAATAAACTTTAAGATTGAAAAAATAAGAAATAAAAACTTTGGTTGAGAATTCTCGTTTTTTATACATACATACATATTTCTTTAATCAAATATGTACATATAAATAAAATAAGAAGTATATAGAGCTAAATTCATGTAAATATATTATTAATGTACGAGTCATGTGAAAATATCAGGGATGGAAGTCAAGGCCATATATATATTCTGTCAATTTTAAATTTAATTATTTATAAATTTACTAGTTGATTGTCCGGCTTCACCCGGAAGCTATTTTCTTATATAGGGGAACCATTCTCCCCACTCATCAACCCATTTTTCCAATTTTGATAGGCGGACGTAGCACCATCTGTCCTTCAACAACAAAAATAATTTTGTTCTGTTTGAAATACGAATTGGGTTAATAGTTTAGTAAATACAGGAATTGCCCCCTTCCTCCCCTCCTCATGCCCCTAGCGGTTTAAAATATAATTTAAAACCTAATCTCATAACTACCAAATATGCATAAAAAATTTCATTAAAATCGGTCGAGTCGTTTCGGAGGAGTTCGATAACAAACAGCGTGACATGAGATTTTTATATGTATATTAGAAGAAGAAGATTAAACCAATTCCTTTGGCTTAAATTTGAAAATGTCAAAAACGTTTAAAATAAACATTCATTTAAAAATATACAGACTAGCAGAACGTATCAGTATAACTAACAATTTTAAGGCCGCTGCACCTTTCATCAGCATTCGCTTTTTGGTGTTTTAATGTTTCTAAAAACTCATAGAAATTTGAAATTTCATTAATTCAACAAAAACTGAATTTACGCCTAAATTATATTCATTTCGGAAAAGTACATTTTATTTTCAAAATCGGTATAAAATTCAAAATCCCACTTTCTTTCTAACCTGTTTATCCACTGTTGTTTTTTCAATTTAAATGATTTGTTATAAACAAAACAACACTTTAACAGGCGTTATTCATAAAAATATATGTATTTTATTTATTAAAGGATTACTTACAAAGTGAATTTGCATACAAAATTTGTAATACAAAACTTTTATAAACCAAATGTATTTATATTTTTTTTTTTTATAAACAGTGTGTAATTCTAAAATATGATTTCTTTGGAAAAAACATTTTTCTTTCTTTTATTTTGCTGCCAATTATAAATTTTGTTTTCTTTTAATTTTAAATGCAAAATATAGGTCAACAAAATTTTAGCTTCTGAACCAACCCCCACTTTCCGTATAGACTTCACCATCTCTTTGAAGAAATGCAAACATTTTACTACAAGTATTTAATTTCCTATTAAGTCTTTATGTCTAGCTGCTAATTAGTGTTTTTCATATTCAGTTTATTTTTCTCTCTTCTTCTATATATTTTTTTATTTTTCTAATACTTTAGTAAAATGTTAGCATGTCACAATAAAATTACTTACGACTGCATTAGTACATTGTATGGTTACATATACACATACTTACATATTTTATACGATTTAAATCACAGTGATATTGTCGCGTTTTAAATGCTAAATATTTTCTGATCCTTGGAAATTATTACATTGGATTTTTGAACAATTGAGGCTTAAATTCACAGTGTTTAGTTAACTTATGTCAATAGTTTAACCAATGATAAATAAAATTGGTTAATTTACCGCCATTAGTTAACTGAAAACCAATAATATGTTTTCACAATAATGATGTAATTTACCTCCATAACTGTAGACTTTCTAAAATTAATTTTTTTTTTACCAATTTGTCGAAGGATTTTCCTTAATTTTTAAAATTTACAAAACAAAATTTTTAACATAATTTAAATTTTCTTTACGAAAAGCAATTATTGCTACAAAATATTTATGGTATCTTATCTTATCTATATATATAAAAAATTGTTGGAAGTGTGTTGTGACTTTATAACTCACGAACGTTCAAAACGAATTCGATTAAATTTTTAGGGTTTGTTCTTTGTTCGTATGGTCATGTAGATGGTTTATCGTTCATGAGTTATAACTTTTCGTGAAAGTCGTGATGTGCTTTGATTAGGTAAATCGAAATATATATATATATATATATATATATATATATATATATATATATATATATAATCGAATTAAATATAAAAGTAAATAGCTTCCAAGCGAAGCCGGGGCGCTCAGCTAGTTATTCATAAAAAATAAAACAGATTTCTAATGTGGTTTAGTACAAAATTGCAATACGAAGATTTCTTAAAATAAATTTCAAATCCATTTTAAATTTTTGTGAATTGTGTGATTAAACTTTAACAGTATATTATTGTAAGGTACGCTTTTAAGACAATAACAAGAGTAAGAAGTATAAGCGGCACTAACATAGGCTGATCGTATGTAGACTTTTGTCAATAACTGTCATATCATAAATATGTTTTTGTGTATATTGCAATACCTTTTTTTCATTATATTTTATTATTTATAGCTAAAAGGTATCATAAATTGAAAAAATATAGTGGTATGTGGACTTTTGTAGGATACTGTATTGATATAAGATGTGTTATAGATTTATTTGGGAACCTGCCTTTCGGCTTATATGTGTTCACAAGAACCCAGGAATCACCCTGAGGGAACACAACTGTGGCAGTAAGATATAAGTTTTATGGGCAATTGGCTAAAGGTAATGTCTGGAAAAAACAATTACTCTCTTCCCCAGAATGCATAGAACCAAGGTGTGGTTATCACCAAGATGTAAAACGTACCCCTGGGGTACTAGAGTTTGTTCAATGAAAATCGAAAACGTTGGATGAAACGCAACAATTTGCCATAATTTATTTAGCCTGCCGCTTCCTTTGAATTAGTGTGACCAATAATTTAAAATACAAAATTCATCCAGTGGTCACAAAAAGGGGCTGTCTGCACATTTTCCTGCATTTCCCAAATTAAACTTAACTTTCTCTGTTTAAATTTTAATTGTTATTATCTCTATGGAAATAAACAAAATACAATTTTATTGCTTTAAGAAAAACACTTGTTAAAATTCCCAACTAAATAATTCATGAATTATTTTTCACACATGCACTATAGAAGAAAATTAATATAATTTTCATGTATTTATTTACAAAAAAAATTTTTAAACAATTATTTCCACTTCAAACATATTTGGTGCGTACTGTATGTAACTAATTGAGAAATATTTAGTCTTGTCTAAACATGCATTCATTCATATTATATATGAATATTTTCTCAATATTAATGTCTTGCATTTGTTACGCGAATAAATGCATACGTACATTTATATATATGTACATACTCGTACATATGTATTTAGATACATTTAATAATTAAAGTTGTAAAGTTGATAAATAACAAAAATATATGTAAAATAAAAATTTCACTTTTCAAAGTGTTAACGAAAGTTTTGCGTTATTATTGTGAATTTGTCATGACAAAAAATACACGTCTCAAATCAAATCAATGGTAAAATCAAAAGTGCAGCACAAATTCACATGTCATAATAGTAAAATTTACAAAAAAAAAAACAAAACTAAATAAATTTTAATATAAAACGTGTTCGTTGCAAAATAAATTTTGACAGGTGTGTACAGTTCACTTTTTTTATTATGTTTTTGTTGAATGCATATGAAAATTGAAAGTGCTATTGTTTTTCAACATTAAGTTAAGGTGAATAATTGACTTAAGCAAATGTTTATTGAATAAAACCAAAAAAAAAAAAAAAGACGATGATGACACTCAAAAGAGTCATCATCAGCAGAGTCATCATCGAATGAATTAATAACTTTACAGGTTAATGATCATGTTCATTGTTTATTTTAATTAAATTTTTTTTATATTAACGTTTATTGGTGAAAATTAAATAAGTTTGATATTAAAAGAAGTTTAACAAAAAATCTGAAAAAGTATATAAAAACTTTTATTTACATATGTATGTATATATGTATATATGTATATATGTGTGTATGTATTTTGATTTCAATAAGGACATCCAATGATATTTATTCGACCGTTGTTATTTTCTAAGACATATTCATGAAATTTGTTGAGATGATAGAATTCGCAAAGAATAATAGCGTGGTGCATTGATAGATGAAATGAAATTAAAATTCAATTAATAAAATATGAATGCTTTTAAATGTCGATAATTCTTTTCAAAATTTAGATTTATGTTGGTAGCTATGAAGATTTTCGCAAATTTTAATATTGTAATATATTATTTTCTGACTTGTGAATTCCTTAATTTTATTAACCAATTTGTATAAACTTGTACTTTAATAAAATAGCCGACGGTTTTTAGAAAAAGTCGTATAATCGAACCCTAAATTTAAATCTCACTAAATACTTAAATGTTGCAAGTTTCAATCATCGAAGCTACAAATTTCCATCGAATTTTAAAATTTTAATGTGACCAACTAATATTTTTGCCACACACCACAGTGTTGCCGAATTGAAAACAATATTTTTTCTTAATGTTTGTGATTCAAAAAAGACTTTAATGCAAAAGTATGTAAGTGTTTGGAATATAATATTCTAGACCATCCCAGCCCCCTAGACCGGTCTGTCTAAGCTGATCCTTATTCGCTTCTACATTGGGTGCCGCCGTGGCTGATAGGTACCAATGCTAGACTAGTAGTCCGGAGGTTGTCGGTTCGACTCCGGCCAGAGATCCTGGGTGTTTTCTGCAGACAAAGCTAATCGCTTTGCGGGGTTGTGTTTGTTAAAAAAAAAAATTGGTATCGTGGTAATGTTTTTCTTTCGATTAGGTGCTGGAATTCTATTTTTACTAAAATTTGTTAATTTTATTATCTTAATTTTTTACTGAATAAATTTTGATTTGTCTCATTTTTAATAAATTATTTTATATTAATTTTACAGATCATCATTGGCAAAAATAACTGGCTTGAGAGGTGAGTACCAATAATTTCTCAAAATATTTAAATATTTTTATATTAATTGTTATTAAAATAAGTCTTTGGCAAGATAGATAGACAGATACATATGTACCTACGTATATACGAGTATTTAAATTATTTAACAAAAATCGCACTTCTCTTATTTTTAATATGTTGGTCACATGATCATTACCAAACAATAATTTTACAATTGCCATAAATCAAATGGTCACACATACTATTTATTTGCTGCATTTAATTGCTTCAATTGTTGAGTATTTGTATGTATGTGTGTGTGTGTGTTTCAAAACCAAGCCCACTTTAGACCATGCCATCACCACGCCGTAGTTTATAATAAAATGTTACGTTTATTTCTATCGAATTGAGCGACTATTTAATAAAAAAATAAGTTGATAAAACCGGTGCCATTAAAAAGTTATTCAACGAAATCAAAACTCACATAACAAATAAATAAAATAAATAAATATGTACATACATATAAAAAAAAATTCAAACTGGCACCTAAGGCGGCCTGCATTCTTGTGAAACGATCTGGTATTTTTCTTCTACGTGTGTGTACGTAGAATTATGTATGTGTGGGGATATATTGTTAACAAACAAACAAACAAATGCTGTTGCCAGATCATTGTGGCAAAATGAGAGACATCAAGGCCCATAAAGAATCTGAAACAAGTTTGTTTGGTTGACTGGTTGACTGGTTAATACTGTCGTATTGATGTTGTTGTTTTTATATATCGATTAAAAATGTATTATAATGTAGTAAGAGAATTTGAATGCATTATACTCAAGCACACAGCCAAACTGACATTCATGAGTATGCTGCAGTTCAGCATGTTGTTAATAAATTTGTTTGCTTTTATTTTTATTACTTGGTTGTTTTTTATGAAATGTCAGTCATCGACCCGGTTTTTTTTTCTAAAAATTTTTTATTTTTTTAGTTATCAAATTCAATTTTTATTTGCAAAATTAGAGATCTCTGGTTGTTTTTTTTTTCATATAATTTTGTAGCGCAATTTTGCAACAAATTACCTACAAAGTACTAGCGAAGTTTTGTTTTTGAGACCTTTATAGAAAATTAGTGAGTTTATTACACATACGAGTATTTTTTACATTTATGGTACATTAACTTAACAGAAGTTAAACAATTTGTCAGAACATTTCATTAAATGAAATTTATGTTTTTTTTTTTTATGCAAATATTATTTACATCATATTCCATGCTAATATTTACAAGTTTTCTACATGAAAATGTGCACCCATAGAAAAACCACATACAATTGTTTATGCGTATGTAAATATATGTATAGTAAGTACATACATACATACATACATATACATACATACATATGTACATTTATGTCTCATGTGAATATATGAATGCAAAAGGGTGTTGCAAAAAGACAAAATAAAAAAGCATACTACGTATTAAACATGTACACTCTTCTTCCGGCGACTAAATATGGGCTAATAACATAATGCCATATGATAGTTAGGGCCAGAAGGGTCACCTACACGTTGATAGATATACTTACGATATGTGTACATGTACAAGTATGGGCTCAAAACCAAACTATATTTTAAAAATCATAGAAAAGGAAAGACTATGGAAAGACTTTTGGTCTATTATAGACAGACAATAAAAAATTCACTATGAAATTATCGGCAATGCATTATTTTAACAATACATGAAAGTTGTTTAAAAATTTTTTCGATTTTATTTTATTTTCTGAGAGCTGAGATGTCATTTCAACTTTGCAGGTTGGTTAAACTTAAAAGCTACTTAGTTTCTGAATAAAGTGAAAAAATAGTTAATAAAAACCTTTTAACGAAAAGTTATTTCTCAAAACAAACCGAATTTAGTGTGTGACTATAATTATAGGCCAGGATAATTTGAATGCTAAACCGCGGTTATTCCATGACTTTTCACGCATGGAACTCGGCATCCACTTTTCCTTAATACACAATATGAGATATAATATTTCTGCTTTTGGGTCCTTCAGATCTTTCGGAAGCGTCATGTCATGTTATGTGATGTCGATGGTTCTGATTTTGTGTCATCAGTAACCAATCAATCCGTAGCTTTCGAAGCCATTGTACCATTAACATCGTATCTACGTATTTTGGCTTCAACTCATATGACGTTTCTGTGTGAAATTTACACCGCTGATGCATCTCTCACTCTCTCTTTAAGAGATAATGTCCCTTCGTAGATTCATGTTTGTGTTTGCTGTATTGTACATCATTATTCTTCTGTAGTTATACATCATCATCATCAAACAACGTAGTGGCAACGTTTGGCTTGTGAGATTAATTAAAGGTAATTTCCGATTCTCTAGAACTCCAGCTCCTATACTTCGTAGGTTGGTTACATACTCAATGTACTCATGCACCTAAAACTCTGAGTCTTTGGGCCAATATGGCAGATGTATATTTGGTTTAAACATCAGGACGAGTTAACTGAAGTATTGCGGGGTGGACCAGGGATGACCCCTACTGATGAAATGTATTGTGCCAGAATTAAGGGAGAGGGATAGATGTAGAAAATTTAGAAAGTTTAACTAGAACTCTGCTTTTGCGCGTTATGTTATAGCAGTGTTCATGCGCCTCTGGTATTAAGTAGACGCATTAACTTTGTTAAACTGTATTAGCAGACATTTTATTTATTGCTTTACTTCGCCGATGTTTCTGCATCTTGCGCATCCTAGGTATGTACTCCTCTTGCCCTATGCTATCTACCTGCGATGCATACATATATGAAACTGGATTGGATCACTGCCGTAGAATGTAGAATTTTTCGCCAACGGATATTTTACACGTCAAAGAAGCACATAAAGCTTTATCTTCATCCTGTCTTCCTCATAACGTTTGCACGGGAACTTGGAGTTCAGAAGTATTGAACTTCTTTTGGGAGTTGCAGGGTAACATATACCCACTACTTCCAACGTATTCATACAAGGTAGGTACAACCTTTCCTTTGTATGCCAAAAAATACACCAAAAATATGTTTAGTGCAGCAAAGAGAAACGCAATTGAAAGAAGAACTCCGCCTCATTTGCGCCAGAAAATTCAATGGCTTTTAAAAGCTACTTGCAGCTCTTGCTAAAATGCTCTATATCTGGGAAAACATTTGTATTTAATATTCGTTATATGAAATGACATGCAATTAGAAAATTACAAAAACTCGGTATTTGAAAGTAGTGAGACCATTTTAAAATGACATTTTTAATAATGTGAATAAAAACGAGCCAAGACTCTGGCGACTACTTATGAATAGAATTAATGTAACATTCATTCGTATGTGTGTAAATATTTGTACGTTTGTTCTGCTTTTATTTCTCTTCTATTCTTCTCCACCTATTTTTTTTTTACTATTATTTGTAGTTGTCGTATTGTAATATTAAGTTAATTTGATGACTATTCGGGGGGGGAAACTAAAAAAAAATGTGGGTCAATCTTCATGCACATTTGTTGCAGTGAGTGAGTGGTAAGCTTGGTTGGTAGGTTGGTTACTTATAGAAAGACATTTTAACCATCTTACTGGCACTAGAAATTATTGTATGTTGATTTAGCTGTTGAGGAGAGTTCAATAACAAAGAAAACGAAAAAAAAAATAAATAAATAATAAATAGTGAATAATGAATAAATGTGGTTTGTAGAAATAAGAAGTTTTAGATGAAACTAAAATTGTACAAGCTGGCGGAAGACTTACTGGCCAGTATCAAAAGCTGCATTTTTAAGTATAGTAAAATAGATTTTCTTTTCAATTGTATCAATTTCATAAAGCAGGCAGGTAAAGCAAAATAGAGTCAAATTAGAAAAAAAAAAGAAATAGATCTTTAAGAGGAGGAAATACAAATCATTTGTTGTTTTTTTCAACACTAATTTAAAAAAAATACAATAGTAATAGTTTGTTGTTGGTGATATTGTATGCTAAATAAATTAGCGTTGGGTTGTTTTGTTGCAACAAAACATAAAAAATAATGCTCGCATGAAAACCTTAAAGTTATCTACCTACTCGTATGTACTTATAATAAAGTACGGTGAAAGTTTTTCAAAAGTGTTAACAGTAAAATAAATAAAGGCTTTAATTTGTTTTCCCCATCTCTGCACAGGTTTTAAATTTTTATAGTTTTCCGGTATCTAGCGAGAGTTATATGTAGATGACGAAGAAGCTGCGAGTTTGCCAAACAATTGTAAATCCGGCAACCCAAATATGAAAACATTTTTTCTATATTTAGGACTAGTGGCAGCTTCTAGTAACGTTGCCGCAATAATTATTTTATCATCTTGTTGATTATGAAGTTTATTAATTGCAGGATTTTAACGTTTTTCCCTAAATTAATGTAAATAAAAACTATTATTTTAAAAATACCATGTTCTCATAATATTGATACTGATAATTATTTTTGAATTCGTAGTAGAAACGGATAGTACTTTTTTATATCTTTGTGGAGAATTTTATAATATAATCCCTGAATTCAAAAATAATTATCAGTATCAATATTATGACAACATGGTGTTTTTAAAATAATAGTTTTTATTTCAATTTATTATAATTATTTTTAAGTTTGTTCAAATTTTAATCAATATTTAGAAACAAGATAAGCACTTGTTCGCAATTGTTTAAAAAAGTGAACAAAGTGATCTATCACAAGATGAAATCAGTGGCAAACTGATTTCGCGCAGTAGAAAACTCGCATACATGCTGAACATTAAGGAATGCTTTTTTCTTGGAGTTAGACATGCATGCGGTACAAAACGCACAAAAGAAGTTAGCTGCCGCGCTAACTTGGCCTTATTAGCCTACGTCATCATCAGCTGTGCAACCCTGAACTGTCAAAAATGGCGTATATTAAGAAGTTATGTTAGTTTTCTTGATATATTGCTATAATAATATTGTTGCATCTGCTTTGACAGTTGGAGGAAAATTTAGCGGCGAATGTTATTGTTGTAGGTATAAGACTATAGGGTATTGATTCGCCTGGGTAGCTCCTGGTTCGCTTGGGAATATCAGAATCAAAGCATATGGTAGGGAAAATGTGATTGTACCCCTACTCTGCTGGGCTCGTATCTGGTTGGTACAAAATTCTTTTAGCAAAGTATCAAGTTTTTCTTCCTAGTTTGCCTTTTTCGGAGATTTTCTTTAAATTTCTAAAAATAATTTTTTAGATGTTCCGTATGAAAAAAAAATAATAATTAATTTTTATTACTCCAAAGAAAAAACAATAAAATTTTTACATTTAAACAGCTTCCATTGAAGAACATAAGAATTATTTTTTTTCAATCACATACATAAATTTGATAATAAAAACAAATGCCCGTTTCGAGTTCAATGTCACTAACCCAAGAGCTGCCTGAATGTAGCGACTCATTAAAAGAAAAACCACAGAAAATATACGACTGGAAATTTGTTTTTAAACAAAGTTCGCAATTAACATAAACCTAAGATCAATAAGTCTATTCATTCGTACACTTTACACAATTATTAATAAAGACAACAATTATGTATGAATGTACGAGTACATACATCTATACATACATACATATGTACAATTAGTTGTTGTTGTAGCTCGTTTTTAATTTGTCATTACCAGGGAAACCAAACATATGCTCTAAAAAAGTGTTTTATGCGCATTAAAAATGCAGTCAAAACCTGAAAATATGACCTAAAAATTAAAAAAAATATGCTCTTAAAACCAAAGGTGCCCTATTTGGTATTAAAATAAAACACATTTTTATTTAAAAATTGCATGTAAAATAAGATAAAATAAACAAAACAAAAAACAATAGAAACAAAACAGAATAAAAACAAAAATTATACAAACATACTTAAATTTTTACATTTGTTATAGGAGCGTATTTAAACGATAACATTTCCGTAACATCGTATTTCGAAACTTGTTTTGACGAGGCTGCGTTAAATTCTTTGGAAAGATGTTCACATATCAATTTTATTTAATTTAGTCCTTCGTTTTTTTATATTATTTGTGCAAGCTTAGTTTTTATGTTAAGTTTTGTGCTACAATCTCTCATTTCGCCAATTTTCTGAACCGTGTCTGTTAATATAGCATACTGCTGAAACAATGTGAGGCTGCTACTTTGTAATTTTTTTTATAAATTTTTCGATGAATCCAAAATTTGCAGCAATAAAAATCAGTTAATTTTTTTTTATTTATACTTTTTAATATGTACATCTATTGCCGCTTTTATGTATTGAGACTCTGTACTATTAGAAGCGTTTAGAACTTCTAAAATTTTTCATAATTGTTAGCGTAGTAATTAGCAGCAGCAAGCCATGTTCCCCAACGAGTTATAATTGGTTTGGGAGGCAATGGAAGGGTTGGATACATATGTTTTAAAATGTCAACTCTATTTTGAGAAAACTTTTTTGACAATTGCAATGACCTAGTTCACATTTTCGTAGTGATCTCTAATACGCTCACATAAACGATAGACACCATGAACAACATCGTGTTTCAACTCTCATAGTGAACAGACGCGTTTTTATAATCGTCGCAACTGAATATAAAAAAAAAAAAAAATTAAATAAAAAAATATTTTCAAGTCACAAAAAATATAAAAAAACAAAACATTTATTGAACAGTTATTTTACTGGTTTTATTTTATTTTTTGCTTGTGTGCAATATACATAAATATTTGCATACACAAACTAATATAAGTGAAAATAAAAAAGAGAACTCTGATGAGTTCATCTTCTGAAAAAAACAACAATAATCCTACAAGCAGTAGGAATGTGCAATATATAACTTTAGTTGCTGATGACGACAGTAAAAAAAATGAATTTAACAAAAACCTGAATTTAACAGTAAACACAAATACTCGTGCGCGATCATTATCTCTGAACATGTTAAATAGTGATCAAGAAGCAACAACAATTGCACCCATCAGCAAACTTGTCAGCTTAGCTGTACAAACAAACAAACAAACAATAAGTAACAAGGTGACCAACGTGCACAAAATGGTAGATGCGGTGAGTACAATAAATGATAATAAAATTCAAACAGGAATGGACAGATACATAACCGTGTTAAAAAGGGGAAGAAGTCCAAAATCAGCTCAAATTGCTTCAACATCGAAAGTTCCCAGAGATGGAAAAAACAATATAATAAATTCCGAAAATCGTTTCGCGATGTTATCTGAACAAGGCGATGAAGGCACAACTACAACAAGTTCGAGTAAGCCCCCACCCATATATTTAAGAGAGCAGAATTCCAGTTTGCTGGTTAAAAGTCTTATCTCATTAATTGGAGAAAATGAGTTTTATGTAACTCCAATTAAGCGCGGAAACATCAATGAGACAAAAATTCAGGTAGCTCATGAAAATAATTACCGAAAAATTGTTTCAGATTTAGAATCTAAAAATAAAAACTTCTACACGTACCAATTAAAGAGTGCTAAAGGTCTAACAGTCGTAATAAAAGGTATAGACTCTAGCGTGGATCCGGAAGAGGTCAAGTCTGGCCTTGAAAATAGTGGCTACAAGGTGAAAAATGTCTCAAACATTAAAAATAGAGAAAAAATCCCCCAACCAATATTTAGAGTCGAGTTACAGCCAGATGGCATAAAAATAAAAAAGAATGAAGCGCATCCAATATATGACTTAAAGTACTTGTTGCATCGAAGAGTTACTGTTGAGCTTCCACATAAAAGAGCTGGGCCTGTTCAATGCCTGAACTGCCAAGAATTTGGGCACACGAAGACTTATTGCAAGTTGCCTACAGTCTGCGTTGTATGTGGTGAGTTACACAGTACTGCTAACTGTGATAAAATAAAAGGTGATACCAAGGCGAAAAAATGTGGCAATTGCGGCGGAAATCACACTGCCAACTATAGAGGCTGCCCCCTTTACTCGTTTTTTAAGAATTCATTAACCAAAAAAACCAATGCTACTCCCGCTCAGCCTAAAACCCCTATTAACTATCCACAGTTACCTCAACCGTCCACCAGCCAAAATCAATTTTCAAACATTTTCAAGTCTAACGCGACTAGTGCTCAACAACAATCTAACAACAAATTTTCATACGCTAGTATTTTAAAAAGCAATCAGAGTACGGCGCAAAAAACCGTAAATGTAAATGAAGATTCGGCGTATAATTTTAGTCGTATTGAAGCCTCAATTGAGAGCTTAATACAAACTGTAAACACATTTACTCTCAACATGTCCTGTATGATGCAGGAAATGTTGAAAATGCAGTCTACCTTGTTGCAGGCTGTACTAAGCAAACCATGAACTTAAAAATCTGTTTTTGGAACGCAAACGGCATCTGCCAACATAAAAACGAAATAGAATATTTTCTTCAGGATAAACAAATCGATGTTATGCTTATCTCAGAAACTCATTTGACATCTCGAAGCTGTTTCAGAATTAGTGGATATAATTTTTACGACACCAAGGATCCCCGTGGCAGAGCTTGTGGTGGTTCGGGAATCCTAATAAAAACGCGAATAAAACACCACCTGTTGAATGATTTTTGTGAAGATTATCTTCAAGCAACGAACATCTGCATCGAAACTTACTATCAAAAACTTGTAATATCATCTGTCTATTCGCCCCCCAGATTCTCAATTACCGAGAGTCAATATACGGCTTTTTATAAATCACTGGGCCTCCGTTTTCTAGCAGCTGGCGACTACAATGCTAAACACACATTTTGGGGTTCACGTTTAATTACACCTAAGGGACGAATTTTATTCGACACAATATCTAAAATGGGTTTGAATGTAGTTTCAAGTGGACAGCCAACATATTGGCCAACAGATCGACAAAAAATTCCTGATGTTATCGACTTTGGAATTGTGAAAGGCGTGCCCAGCGAGATGGTTGAAGTTGAAGCATCTTTGGACTTATCTTCAGACCACTCGCCTACTATTGTCACTATTTACTCACACACAACATGTGATTTAGCGACGACATCTGCACGCATTAACTGGCTGAAATACAGAAAATATCTGAGTGCTCATTGCTCGGAAAAAATGCCGCTGAGAACACCTTCAGACATAGACGATTCTCTCAGGTTGTTTGAAGCGCATGTTAAACAAGCTGCTTTTAATGCTACTTCAAATGAAATAAACCAACCAGTGAGATTTAACAATATTTTTTCTGTAGATATAGAAAGGCTATTGACTGAAAAACGTAGAGCTCGACGAGATTGGCAGCGCTACAGATCGCCCCAGCTAAAATTAAGGCTTAAGGAGTGTACCAAGCAGCTTAGGAAAGTTTTGCAAACTCAAAAAACAGCTTCCCTTCAAAAATTCCTTCAAGAGCTAGATGCAACACCACATACAGATTATTCACTGTGGCGTGCAGCCAGAGGACTAAAAAGGCCGGTGATATGCAAACCCCCATTACGAGCCCCAAATGGTGACTGGGCAAAAACTGATGATGAAAAAGGTGCACTTTTTGTTAAACACTTAGAAAAAGTTTTCACTCCGAATATTTCTGCTGATATTGTTGAACTGCCACCAGTCGTCCCTTTACCAGAAATACCGATGAGATTTAACATGACGGAGATTGAAAATACTATTACTAATCTTAACACCAGAAAAGCCCCAGGTGTCGACAAAATAAGCAACAAAATGCTTCAAGAATTGCCTTACACTGCAAAAAGAATAATACTATTCATTTTTAACAGTATTCTACGCCTAGAACACTATCCTAAAGAATGGAAGGTTTCGCTAATTACTATGATACCAAAGCCCGGCAAGGATCATACAAAGGTTGAATCCTATCGGCCTATTAGTTTACTGTCTAACATTTCAAAACTATTTGAAAAGCTGTGTATGAGCAAGCTGATGCCTATAGTGACTAGTAATGGATGTATTCCAGATCATCAATTCGGTTTTCGCAGTCAACATAGCACAATTGAACAAACTCACAGACTAGTGAATGTCGTTAGAGACACTTTTGAAAAAAAGAAATACTGCTCTGCGCTCTTTATTGATGTCTCACAAGCTTTCGATAAAGTATGGCACGAAGGTCTTTTTAACAAATTAACACAAAATCTACCAGCAAACATCGTAAAGCTTTTAAAAAGCTATTTGATGGAACGTAAATTTGTAGTTAGGGAAGGCAATTTTTTAAGCCCTCCGCAGTCGATTGAAGCCGGAGTCCCTCAAGGCAGTATCTTCGGACCCTTACTTTATTTAATATATGCCTCTGACTTACCGTTAAGCAGTAACATTCATACATCAACATTTGCGGATGATACAGCCTTTCTAAGCGTTCACGAAAATCCTGTAGAAGCTTCCCGCAACTTACAAGAATATATATCCAAACTGGAAAAATGGCTCAAACAATGGCGTATAAAAGTTAACGAGCAGAAATGTGCACACGTCACTTTTACGTTGCGCAGGGAAACATGCCCGCCTATAAAAATTAACACCGAGACTATACCACAACACACTGTAGTCAAATATCTAGGCGTTCATCTTGATCGTCGTTTAACATGGAAATCGCATATAGACGCAAAGTTGACTCAAATGAAATTAAAAGCAGCTCAAATGAATTGGCTTATTGGAAGAAATTCTATACTAAGCCTAGACTGTAAACTACTATTATACAACGCGATCCTGAAACCAATATGGTTCTATGGAATCCAGTTATGGGGCACTGCCTCAGCATCAAATGTCGAAAAAATTCAAAGGCGACAAAATAAAATTCTACGTACAATTACAGCAGCCCCCTGGTATGTCAGAAACCATCGAATTCATAAAGACCTAGACGTTCCGTTGGTGAATACAGTATTTTCAAAACACGCGAAAAAATATATAAAAAAACTTGAGTTGCACCCAAATCCACTTGCGCGCAATATTCTTCATTATAGAGGCCACACCCGGCTGAAAAGAAGGGATACTCTTTTTCTCAGCGTTTCACGAGAAATGTAAAACAACAAAAATTAACCGTTGAAATTAAAAATTTTGTTTAGCATTGGCTAAACTTATATTTAATATTTTTTTAGAGTTAAGATTTGAAAAACTTATTGATAATTCAATTTAAATAATTAAAGATTCAATAAAAAAAAAAACAAAAAATTAAAACCATGAACAATACATGTAACATGCGTTATTTTAGGATAAAACTTTTGGCCCTTTTGGCTTTAGCAGCTTTTACTATATACGGCGCAGCGTCTGTCACAAAACAATATTAAGTTTTTATTGAAATTAACATCTAATATCTTCATAGAATCGTCAAAAAGATGCGCAATTGTCGAGTGGTCGGTTTTATCCAAAACGGCTGTGTTAATTAAAAACTTTTGACTTTTGACTGGCATCAGTAGTTTCATCTATTGAAATCCATAAATATTGTTTTTTTTTATGCATTGACGTATGTTATCTAAGCACTTTTTGTAGATACTTTTAACATATTTTAAACGTAAAATGGATCCTGAGGGCATTTTGTATTGAGCATATACTTGAAGAAAATTTATTAAACGTTCATTTCGCATTTTGAATAGAGGAATGTTCGCAGCTAAAAGTGCATCGTACAATTTTTCATTGTATATAGTTTGCTCACATGGAATTATACATTCTGGTAAGAATAATTGTGTTACATTTTTGTTTTGGCTGTGCTTTAATTTAACGTGCCTCGCACTTTCTATATGCTGTTTTACTGAAAATGTTCTATGCCCGGATATTGCTTGCTACATACAGTACAAAACAGAACCGTACTTTATGTTCGTAAATCGGGATATTCGTCGCAAATGCTTTTCAGTTTAAATGCTTTAGAAGGCTTTGCTTTTGGCATTTTCTACGAAATAAAAAATACTTACATGTTTCAAGAGATAAAATTATAGGGAAAAATACTTATGTACATCGATTTATTGCGTTTAAACTAGGAACTTTCGTCTTCTGTCTTTCAACAAATTTTATAATTTATATTTACAAATATTTAAAACATTAAGGTGTTGCAAATTTCACAAACTTGAAAAACAAATTTATCTTGTGATATATAGCGTACGAAAAGGTAAGCTTACATGAAGTAAAACTAAACAAAACCAAGGCATATCTATAACAGGTGCATGCATTAACGCAACCCTGCAGTTTTTATTTACCTGAGTCGTCAAAAAGTTAATGTGGGTTGTCAAATATTACGTACTGAACAACAACACAATTTGTCATACATACACACATACCCATAAACCAAACATAGCTGACGAGCATTTTAGCTACGCATCAATCTGTTATAGATGTCTCTTTAACAAAAAAAATTTCAATTTATGCATGTACCATGGTGAAGTGTACCAGGTGGTCTCGTAACGGCAGCTGATTATTTTTTGCTCTGGTGATTTTGTGGATATCGCACGTCAAAATGGTGTATTTTTTTGACAAGCATTATCCACTTTTTTTTTTGTAATACAGTTGTTGTTGCCCTTATGCGACCACCTCGTATACTTATTTAACCATGGTATGTATGCATGTTATTTGAAAGTTCGTTTTGACTTAAGGAAAGTTAATCTGAATTTCAATATGTAGATGAAGCACCATGTTTCTAAATTAAAGAAAATTAAAATAAAAAAAAAAATTCAACAAAATATTCAAATATGCTATAAAAGTGTTTAGTATGCTCTTTAAATACAAATAAATGTAAAAATTTGCTTTTTAAACTGAAATATGCAATAAAATGATGTAAAGAGGAAAATATGCTAAAATATGCACTAACAAATCGATGCCAAAATTCTTAAAACATTTTAAAACATATAAATAATTTATCCCCATCTCCCTATGTTGTACTATAAAAAACATGCAATTACATATTTTTGGTTTCCCTGGTCATTACTTTATTATGTGTGGTTTAATTACGTTGATGATTACAAAAGTAAAAATAACAAGAAATAATAATAGAAACTACAAAAACATACAATAGAAATTTACAAAATGACAATAACATTCTTCTTTAGTTTAAGTTCAATGAGTTGTTTAATTAAACTATTGAATAAAAGCGGAATTTTATTTAATTATGACAATTACGGTTACGGTTTTATTAATTTCAAACATGTTTTTCTTTTCCTTTTTAAATTGCAAAAGTACCAAGTTTGAATAATTAAGAGTAAAGCGATAGATTTTTAAAGTTAAAATTAAAAGCAAATTTGTTGTTTTTACAGCTGTTATAATTAAAGTATAAAAAGTATCTAATTAGAATGTGCCCCACAAATGTTTTCATTGGTAATATTCCCAGATTCTAAGCATCCCTTAAAAATTGGTATCAAACATGGTCGAATTATTTCTAAGTGAGTGATGCAGAACCTGGAATATATACAGCTTGGCCACCTTGAAAGTTTTGACGGTCATATAAGTAGAAAGTTTCAAATTAGCCGGAAGAAAACTTTGCCTGTGTTATAAAGGGCTTAATCGCAATTGCAGACAAACTTTTCCTTCTTAAATTCTAATTCAATTAGGATAAAGAATAAGAGAAGCATTCTTAGTTTTTCTGCTTTTTTCAAGATGGATGAAAATATGAGAAAAAACTTTGACTGTGTAAAAGGGGTCTATCATGCTCTCTATAACTGGTACAGTTTTAGCATGACAAATGTCAAGTTTAATTTTAATAAAACCAATACCTCGATTCTGTAACTTTTGAGAAGTTCTCACAAATATGTGAAATTATACTTGTCACCTGATCTTTTCTAGGATGGCTCGTAGAATATTAGTAGGATTTTTATATGAACCAGCCCCAGCCTGTAAACCTGATATATGTACGAACATTTAAATTTATATTTCGTACTCCTCCTGTTTTTCACTGAATTATAATAATCTTTTCAATGCGAGAAAAAAGCAACAGGGGGCTGCCTGATCAGCTGATCAGGAGCGATCATGTGACAGGCAGAGTGAACGTCAAACGACAACAATGTCCGGTAGTGCAATAGCATGAGAATTATTTCTCTGATTTTGTTCAAGTTAGTTACAGAAACTTGACTCAGTATTATATTTGCAGGTTTTTTGGCGAAATTATTTTTAAAATGAAATCCAAAACATATTCATACCAGGTAGACCCGCCTCAATTTGGTTTGGTAAAAACCCTATTTTCCATGTCAAAAATGGATAGATAATGTGTAAACAAAACATTTGACACCGCAGCTGACAAGGCGAATGCAGTACTTAATTCGTCTTGCCGGTTATGAATTTGTCTTAAATTTGAATGAATTTATTTTTGAATTAACCTCTGGGTAATACTGGTAAAAAAACTTTCAAACAATTTGTTTTTGAGTTTCAAACGGCTTTTAAAAAAATTTACGAATTTAAATGCAAACATTTTTAGAATTGTTTAAAAAATGCTGCGTACAATAAAAACTTCAAATAGACGTTTGATTTCTACTACTTCAAAGCTCTTACATCGTGTTACTGTTATCGGTGCGGATGGAGGGATTGGGAAGATTTTATCTTTATTACTAAAGATCAATCCTCTGGTAACCGATTTGGCTTTAATGGACATCAAGAATACAGCCGGTATTACCAAAGATCTTTCATATATTGACACCTTCTCGGGTGTCCAGTCATTTTCCGGTATTGAGAATATGGAAAAGTCTTTGGAATGTTCCAAGCTTGTGGTGGTAACAGCTGGTGTATCTCGTACGGGAGAAGCAAGCCGCGATGCTGTATTTGATGCCAACAAAGATTTAATCTATAATGTTGCTACTCTTAAGGGCAAAATGTGTCCCGATGCTTTTTTAGCCATTGTAACGAGTCCACTGAATGCTTTAGTACCTTTGGCGGCAGAAACTTTAAAGCAGGCGAATGTTTATGATAGAAAAAAACTCTTTGGCATTAGCAATTTGGATGCTATGAGGGCACGGACTTTTATAGGCGATTATTTAGTTATAGACGGAGGAAAAGTGACGGTGGATGTAATAGGTGGCCACTCTGATACAACGATTGTGCCAGTCTTGTCTTCAGCCAGTCCCTCTTTGACAGGCGAACCAGACGACTGGCAACATATATATGAGCAGGTTAGGAAAGCGGGTACTGCTGTGGTTACAGCCAGCGGTGGCAAACAATCATCCCAGTTGGCTATTGCTTATGCTACTTCTCGTTTTTGCGATTCCCTGCTAAAAGCTCTGGAGGGTAAATCTGGTATTTCCGATGTTGCTTATGTAGAGTCCGGTATTTATCCGGAAGTGAAATTTTTCTCCTCAAATTTTGAAATAAACAGGGACGGAATAAGACGGTTCAGTAGTTTGCCAGATATGAGTGATTATGAAAAAGGGTTGCTACTGAAAGCCATACCGGAGTTACAAAACAGCATAGAAAAGGGCGTCAAATATGCCCACAGCAAAAAGGATAAAAAATAATAACGGACAGTTTCGAGAAATATTCTGGCATAATTTGTAAACGCCAGAGTAGGTAGTGTTTTTATGTAGACAATAATTTTATTTTGTGGATTTAATAAATATCATGTTTTTCAGAAAAAATAACCTGCAATTATTTTTAATATTTGTCTATTCAGTACAAGGATTTGAGTTTCACAAAATTTAACTTAAATTCATGTTTATCATAACATTTTATGTTTCACTTAAGACTTTTTTTTAAATCCAGCTATTCTAAGAAAACTTTTGAAATTTTCAGATTTTTTTCTTAATATCTTTTGAAAAGTGATTGTTTGTCATGCAAATAAGCTAAATGATATTCCAACGGTTTTAAGTTTCTTTCTAACTAGACACTTTAAAATAGACAGTTACAAGTATTCGATCTAAAAAAGAAAAAACAAGTTACTGGCTTAAAGCCGGCTTAACTATCTACACTCAACATGCGAATATGCTATAAACATAGAAAACTTTAAATTATACAGTGGTGAGCAAAATAATAGTAATAACTGCACATATGCGTGTATTGAAAAAAAAAAATTTTCAAAAAATTTATTACTTTACACCTGTGTTGTAAAAAAATAAAAAAATATGTTTCACATATAAAACTTATATGTATGGAATAGCGCTCTACTTTATTGATTTCCACTGTATGTTCAAAAACGAGAACTCCAAACTATTACCAGAACCGTCAACATTTTACATTAAAACGACACGTTATTTAGTTTTTTTTTTTGGTTACTATCGTTATTGTTGTTGTTAATTTTGCTATTGTAGCGCTGTGAGATTCTATGTTTCTAATACAGACATATTTGCCGGTTGAGAAAACATTCATGTTGCGAGTACTGCTGACTGACTGCACTTATCTTTACACCGCACCAAACAGCCAAAACTAACAAACAAACAAATATGAAAAAAAGCTTTTGAATTTATTCACTCGTATGACCATGATTGCATGACCATAAACAATCTAACACACAAACAACAACTGCAACACAGACTCCAAAATTTGAATTAATAGTTTGCAAAAATTGCAAAATAAAAAGAGTTAAAAAAAAACAAAACAATAAATAAATATAATTTACTAACAGAATTGAGTTCACGAGTTGATTTGCCAACTTAAAGAAAAACTGGTACCGTTACAACCGACTGAAACAATTGCTGGGAAGAAATAGGAATTTCTTCTCAAACCTAAATATGTTTACAGTTGGAAACCTATTATATGTACATGTGTGTGTGTGTGTGTGTGTGTGTGTGTGTGCATGTGTGAGTAGGTGGCTGTCGATCGTAGGCAAACAGGTTGGCGTTTTCTATTGCAGTCCATAAAACAAATGAATTGCAAATTTTGTTCAAATTACATTAAACAAATACATACAAACAAAATATTGTCAGCTTTTAATGCGCTTTGGAAATAAAATTGGAAAATAAACTACATACATATGTAGATAGATATTAATTTAGCATGAATTCTGTGGACCAGATATTTAAAAACTCTGATGATACAAAATGGGAAAACAATAGATATTCATTGAGTCTATTAACCTTGAGTTGATACAATAAAAATAGTGTTGGGGGCATTATGTACAAGTAATAGAATTATGAACATGCTAATACATATGTACATACTTATGTATGTACATTTATTGTATAATAAAAATTATTTATCATATGCTAAGCATCAGCAATTGAATATGGAACACACAGACGCCAAAATTATATACAGCAAGAAATTTTTGTAAAACCTGACAAATTTCATTTTACCTTCGGATCCAGCTAGAATTAAATTTTCATTTCAGATAAGGTAAACTAGAGTCTGATCAGTACAGCGGCTGTAGGAACCTTATTACATCTTATGAGTTTAGAAATTTAGAATGTATGTAGTACTATTTCTGTCTAAACTGCACAAAGATGAACGCACTTTAATTATTTCTCCACAAAATATATTTTTCTCTGAAATAGCCAGAGAACAAATTTTATTACTGTTCAATTCAAGTATAGTACTATACGAAAACGGTTCCAGTAACAGTTTATCCTTCTACCTGACTGGATAAAAAGGCCAAACCCTCTTTGCAGTCAAAATTAAATTTCCCCTCTTTATTATGAAACTGATATTTGACTAAAGGACTCTACTAATATGTACTTTAAACTTAGGGGATTAGGAATATGCCCTGTTGCGGCATAATGACCATTCCACTATCAAAATAGATGCACAAGACACTCATTCTTAACCAAACTTTGAACACTATAATTGCTGGCAACACTATACCATAATGGTTGGTGTATGCAGTACTTTTACTCCATTGATCGCTAGATGATATTCTGGTCGCCTGGATGTGATTGTGAACTAAAACAGATGAGAATGCAGAAAAGTTCATCAGTTCCACTGCAATGAACACCATATAAAAATTGCGGAATTTCTTGACTACTAGACTCAATGACTGAAATATGGCCGGAGGTAAAAGTTCATTCAGCAACAAGAGTTATAATCTGTTTTGCAACATACATACATACATAGAAAAAAACTACCTTTTCTCCAGACCAAGACACCAAGTGACGTTTTAAGATTTTGCAAATCTAGTGATTCTTTGCGGATCAAAAATAAAATTTCCTAGCTTCATGTTGAGGCTCGCTGGTGGTTTAAGCAAATTTTTTTTCAGTGTAAATAATCACATAGTAAATACATGGTGATCAAGTTATAAAACACAATAGTTACATACCTATATGTATGTACATATGTATGTATTTGTATGTTATACTAAACTACATGTTATTAAGTTAAAAAAAAGAAAATACTTTATATGTGGATCAAGTAACGAAAGATAAACAAACTGTTTGCAAAAAAAAGTAATAGCAAAATTAAGTTGACAAGGTCATTTCAAATTATGTGAAAATTTATATCAGAAAGTTTTTAATCAGCTGTAATATAATATTTTACTTTTACTACAAGTTTCCCATTAAAACTGACTAGTGAAATTAAAATACATATACAAATATTTATCATTAATTGAATTACTCACTGTTTAATTAAATATTCTACAAGTGTTGTCTTATGGCTTGAATATTTTGTATGATTTTCACGATTCAATATTTTCCTGCACTGTCGCAATATAATGAAATTAATATTGTCTTCACAGACAAAATAACAAATTAAAATCTGCAGATGATTGCCAATACTTACCGGCAGTACTAAAGCATTATTCGTCTAAGTGATTAAGTAAGTTTGGCGAGTAAATGTAATCACTTACTTTTTTACTTACATATCTACTATATACAAATGTGTAGTTATGTATGTATGTATATGCCATTAAAATAGTACCCAAGTGAGTCATTTTGTTGAAAGTTAATGCCATGCTACAAAGTATGACTGCCAATGAGATTTCATATATTTGAAAACAGCAGCTTAAAATTATAAATTCTTTTAGTATAAAAATTGTAGAATTTTTGAATTATTTTGCTCTTTCTTTAAATTAGTTTAATAATATATAATATTGCCTTGCTCGTCGTCTATTGATTACGAGCTGCCTCTACACTGGGCATAGGCTGTCTCCATCTTTGTCGATGGAAGGTTATTTCTTTGAGCTCTCCGATGGTGTTGAAAGTTCTTCCAAAACTATGATATAAGCTGTTGATTTCCTGAAGAGTTGATCTACGCCATGTAGTTGTGGGCCATCCTCTATTTCTGCTTCCTTGGGGGTTGTATACAAGAGCGTAATTGGATATTTCTTCGGGTTGTTTTCGTAAAGTGTGGCCTATCCAGCCAAATTTTCTTCTTCGGATTTTGATGTTTATATCCCCTGTATCAGATCTGTTCCAAAGTTGTTCATTACTTATTATGCGAGGCCAAAATATGTTGAGAACTCTTCGTAGACAACGATTTACGAAGACCTTCAAATTAGTTTACGTTTATATATAAAATGAAATGATATTTTATAAAAAAAAAATCACACTAATGGCATTAATACACCTTTTTTTGATTTTCATATCATCTGGCAACCTAAAACTCATATTTAATTCTTACGGTATCTTTTGTTTACATATCAGTAGACGTTTTATAGACATATTATTTCAGTAAAGAACATAAATGGCGGAAAAGGAAGTAAATCTTTCTCTTCTCTGCTCTAACGTGTGCTGTTGTGAATATGTAATACAAGCATCAATTGCAATAAATTATCATTTGCAAACCGAAATGAAACACACACACACACATATATACGAACACAATAACAGAATGAAATGAAAGGCAATGCGGAATTTATTCAATAATACAAAAATTTGCCAAATGTAGTAAGGGGCTGTGCACATATTACGTATCGCTGTTTTCAGAGATATTATACCCCCCTTCGTAACGGTTTTTACTAATTTTTCAGTGCAAAATTTCCAATCCGTAACAAATCTTAAGCCCCCCTCCCGTCTGGAGCGTTACGTAATATGTGCACAGCCCCTAAGACAACAAAAATGATTAGTAAATAAATTAAATAAAATAAGAAACAGAAAGTTAAATAGTGTACAGATGTATGCACTCGTATATACAAATGAAATAAAAGAAATTAGGATTGTAAGATAAAAAATGTATCTATAGGAGATGCAAAAATTAAAAAAATAAATCACAAAAAGATTTGAAATTGTTATTTTTTGCCAACTCATTGTGTTTTTGTAAGATAGTTTGTAATTGTTAGATTGTGTGGCACCATATTACATAAACGAAGTGTTAAGCCCCCACTTTATAAGGTCATCGCTGTTGTGTCTCTGACACACTGGCACACTAAAAATTGATTATACATAAGAGCATATGAATTTCATGTCAACAATTAACCCTTTTATTGCTGCACAACACACATTTAATTTTTTTAAGGGCTCTTTAATAGATTCAATCAAAATAGAACAAATATTGTCATTAATTAAAAAACAATAAAAATCAATTGTATTTGAATTTAATAATGAAAAATTAGAAAATAATAAAAAAAAACAATCACTGCAATCTAACACGCAATTGATGATGACAATAAATCAACCTTAAAAACTGTGGACTCGTTAATATTTTTGACTTTTTTTTTTACTTAACTTAATTAAATTTAATTACATAATTGTGTAAAGACAAATTGTAATTTTGCATTTGAAGTGTATTATGGAAAATTCAAATTAAACCAAATAGACAATACATGTAACTATAGTCTATGACAATTTTGCGGAAGACTTAAATTATTGCATTTATGTATGTACATATGTATGTATGTATGTATGTACATATCATTCAGTTACTTTAACACTGTCATGAAGTTGTTGATAAACATCTGTAAGTATGTATTAATTTCTAGCAAAAATGATTTGATAACTCCCCATATTCCTCATGCAATAAAGGACAGGAGCCCGAAACTTAAATTTTTCCATTGAATTGTGACTAAATTATTTAACTTTTTCAGAACTATTGTTCTCAGTTACGACGATCTTGCAGTAAAGGAGCGATATGTAAAAAATATTTGCTAATTAATGCTCAACAAATTATGCCGCTAAGCCATTTATAGAAAGTTTTGAGTAAACTAAAGAGAAAAAAATTAGTTTAACAATTTTTGGAGAAATATATAAAAATTTAATAGATTTATTAGTGGGTTAAAAGGTCAGTGGTATCAATTCGTATTTAATTAACTTTGCACATTAAATGTTGAAAAAAATTATTCTCTTAGTCATAGAAACATACGCTAATGAAGTAAACGAAATTAAGCTGAGTGTTGTGCTCTATAGCATAAGAATAAAATAAATTCAGCTGTTTTTTTTACTATTTACATAAAAATGTCTTATTCAGCTCAGAAGTATGGATAAGAAAATACTTTCAGGAATAATAATAATAAATATAATGATATACCTGGTTCACATACGTCAAGTTTCAGTGATAAAGTTTTAATTTTGCAAAGAGGGAGACAGATAAATGTATATAGCTGTCTTTGTCTCCGTCGCAGCTTAATTGAAACTTGATCACTGAAACTTGACGTGGGTGAACTAGCAAACAATATACCAAATTTAGATAGACAACTTTTGCACAGGCAAAGTTGTCTTTTGTTAAATTCTCTTTTAACTGGGAGAAAGACTAAAAGCAAAATATGTACTTCCTTTATTTGCAGTGATGCCAACTCTTGCAACATCAAAAGCACTGTGAGCCCATGGAAATAGGGTAAAAAATAGTAAAAATGAAAAAAATTTCGGGTACAAGAGCACTAACCTAATTTTGTTTTGGGTCTGGTGGATCAAAAGACAGATCTATTGCTTTTTCATGTCACACAAAAGTGTGACTTTGCCGGAGTAAATCGCTTTATCGTGCATTTATTTCACAATTGCAACAAATAAAATATGCTTTTAGTTCATCGTTTGCTGATCTAAGCCACCTTTTAAAAGCTGGATCATTTTCCCAAGCTTTTCTATATAAGTATTTGTTTTTCGATCTAAGGGAAAGCCATTGTTAGATGATGAACTTTAACACATATGAATTTTAACATCAATGAGGAACTTACTTTTAATAACTGTTCAGCTTGATAATAACCAAGGCAATTTCTTGCAACAAACAAATCAAAGGATATGTACTAATATTAAAAGTAAGATCAATGCTAAACAAATAAATCATAAAAACTTCTACACGAATTTAAAAAAAAAGATGCTTGAGAAATTCTAGAGTTCAAACTCTTAACAGTTTGCGAGTACTAATCAAAACATACATATATGCAAATAATACGCAGTTGATTAAAAAAGTATTAGGAGTGCTTAAAGAATAGTAGGAAAATGGTTCAATGCCAAAAATTTTGATTATTTAAAACGCACCTAAAAGCACTGTGAGAAATTCTTAAAAGCACTATAAATACCCGCTTTTCAAAAACGGGTATTTAACAAAATTTCGGGTATTGATTAAGTAAAAAAGTACCAAAAAATACCCGAAAAGTACCAAAATGGCAACGCTGTTTATCTGTCTTTCACTTAGCTGAATGAGAATTTGACAAAGCAAACTTTTTCTATGCAAGATTTCATATTAAGAAATAACTTTAGTATTCAGCTAAGGAAAATTTTCGAATTCTAGAATGTTGTAAACCTAAAAAACCAGTTTATTGTTTAGTTATCTCGTATTCAAAAAATCCCATAAAAACATTTTTTATGGGAATCAGTTAAGAGAAAACAAAATACTGTTGCTTATTTTGGTATTCAGCTGTAACGTTTTTCTATTCCGTAAATATACTTTTCATATTTGAGTTTTAAAATATACATACGTAATATATTTTTAGAAAAGTAACGTCAGATTTCAATTGCAAAAAAAAAATAATATTTCAACTTCGCATATATTTTATATTCAGCTAAGAAATTTTATCGTGAAACGAAATCAGCTGCTTATTTCGCTATTCAATTTATTTGTTATTCAGCAAATATATTTTCCATATTTTAGTCTTTCAAATATTACGTTTTTGGCTTATTAACGGTTTATTCCAAAAGAAAAAAAAAAACCGTTTTTCGTATTCAGCATACTATTTATTTAAATATATCGATAATTTAAAAATTTTTTGACGCGATTATTATATTAAAACAGCATATATCATATTGTTTTAAAAGTAAAAGAAATTCAGCTACATCGTTTGCTATTCAGCAATAACATTTTCTTATTCAGCAAACATAGTTTCCTTTTCTAAATATTTTATTTAGCCTACAGAATGACATAAAACTGTGTATTTTTTGAATTCAGCCCTGATTTGCAAATATTTAAGAATAAAACATTATTAAGAGAGTGTGTTGTAGGAATTATTTGGCCAATGATGCAATTTTTGTTGTTAATGATATTTTTCTTATTTAAGCTAATAAGGCCTAGCGTAGTTAATGTTAATAAAAAAGCTTTATTAAGAAGAAAATAAGTGCACGTACAAAATTTTCTTATTCAGCAACAAACAAAGAAAATTTTTAAAATCTTGAAATTTTTTTATGGTCATACAATAAGCAGTTTTATTTATTAGTGAAACTTAACTTGCGAAAAAGGTTGTAATTTGTGATACGTTTTTTTTATCTTTTTATATTCTATTTCTTCCCACCATTAAAAAATTTACTTGTCTTATTAATTTGTTTTTATTATTCAACATTTCAAACTATGATTTTTTGCGAACTGCAAAAAAAAAGGCGAAAAAAAAACAAATTTTCCCTTATACTAATAAGTACACACATAATTACGAAATTAAAAAAAAAAACTTTAAAATTAGACTAAAAGATAACAACAAAAGTAATTTGCTATTTCTATTCATTTTTCACAAAATTGCTTTAGCTACTGCAAGGTGAATTACAAAGAAAAAAAAATAAGTAAATAAAAATAAAAATGTAGGTAAAAGTTAAATAAACTTCAAGAATAATGAACAAATAAATAAAAAAAAGAACCCCCAAAAAGGCTCCTTATAGTTGTTGTTTAGTATTCTAAAATACAAAAGAAGAGAGTGAGAGAGGGTACAAATTACAGAAAGCAAAATGGGGTCAAAGGTAGCAGGGTTGATATTTATTGCTTAGTAAAGTATTACATACCTATGATATCCGCATTGAATGTGAGAGTGTGTGTTTGAAGGTAGCAACGATATGTGCCTGTTGGTTAACACCATGGTAACAAGTGCATTGTGCCACTACCAATATATGGTATAGGGTGATTTTTTCAGATATAGGTTTTTGAACTAAAAAGAAAATATTCCAGAAATTATGAGGTGTACAAAAACTTGGAAACTGTGAAATTTTCAGAGTTACTCCTCATGACACGTAAGATTTTGTTTGAATCTTAAGTTCTTCAAAAATAGTTTGTAAGTTGTAATAGTTTGTAGTTGTAACAACCAAATAATTGTTTATGACGAACAAAAATGCAATAAAGAAAATCGATACTATCAACGAATGTTTTATTTTATATTTTGTTGCTTTTAATCAATCATTAAAATTACACTGAATAAGAATTTGGAGTACATAAATAATTGTCTGTACTCATATGGTTGTGTGTGTGTTTGGGCCTGTGCAAAATAAAATGTTGGTGGCGAATAAAATTTACGTGATACACGTGGTTTTTTTTTTCTTCTAAGGGGCTGTGCACATATTACGTAACGCTCCAGGGGGGTGGGGGGTTAAAGATTTGTTACGGATTAGAAATTTTGCACTGAAAAATTAGTCAGTAGCGTTACGTTCCGGGGGGGGGGGGGGGTAAAAAATCTCTGAAAACCGCGTTACGTAATATGTACACAGCCCCTAAACAGTGAAGGGGAAAAACGAAGATAATCGAAAATGTTAGCAAAACGTAATACAGTAGACGCTCGTAAATTACAACTCGTGGAAATTCGAATCCTTCGGAAATTAGAACCAACGTTTTTAATACTTTACTGTTAGTTCAGAGCGTTTGTATTTTTGTTTGTTTTTAACACTGAAAAATTGACCTTATAGATTTTATTTGGCTTCAACATAGTAAAAAATGGGGAATCCCGTATTATTTATGAACTGTTTTCCATAAAGTACATGACCAATCTTTTGGCGCTCCGCAACGATATTGTTATGACAAATTTACTAAATCCAACAAAAAAAAAAAAAAACAAACAAACAGAACTGATTACATGATTAACAATTAGTTATTATACATAAAAATAGATATACATATCGCACTTGATCAACAAGAGGGTATTAACTCATAATTTTTAAAATTTTATTTTTTGCAATAAAATGGATGCACAGTGGTCATATCTAGTTAATACTAGAGTTGTCAATTATTCGCCTTTCCACTTTGTTCGAATATTTCAAATAATTGTTTTTGTTCGTTCGATCAAACGATTAAAGCTGAAAAATTATTCGATTAATCGATGAGAACAACGAATAAAAAAATATTTAAAAAATTTATTGACAAAAATAAACATTTCATACAAAAAACTTAAAAATAAAATAGTTAATATTTTTATTAACAAAAAAATACATAAAACTATTAATTCAAATAAACATTCTTCATTCAGTCAAAATATATCAAATGATTTTTTTTTCTTTATAAGTTCCTATAATAATTACGTTTATTCGTAATAATAATAATATAAAAAAATTAATTCCGCTTGGGCACGAGCTATAAATACCCTAATAACAGGGGTCACAGTAATATGTGAATTTCCCTAATATAGAGTAAAAACAACAAAAACGTTAAAATACAAAGTAGAATACTTTGATGATAACGGACTATGAGTTTGTGTTGATTATTAGTTCCAAACAGTAATGAGGGAATTTCGTACTAACCAGCACTGTTTCAAAGTAGAATAAAAAAAGAATTAAAAATTAATTCTCATATTCTATTTCTGTTAAAAACTGGTTAAATAGTTGATATTCTTCTCAATTAGTATCCACTTTACGAAAATTGTAAAGATGGACAATTGAACGCTGAGGAGAGGTGTAGCGGCCTTGAAATCAGTACTGATACGTTCTGCTAAAAACTGATTCGATATAAATAATAATATTTTCCAACATAAAAAAACTCTTAGTAATTTTGAATTTTCATTAATTCAATAAAACTGAACTTGAGCCTGATAATATTACTTTTCATATGTAAATCAATATAAGTTCAAATAATAATTACGTTTATTCGTAATAATAATAATATAAAAAAAATATATAATTTCCGCTTGGGCACGAGCTATAAATACCCTAATAACAGGGGTCACAGTAATATGTGAATTTCCCTAATATAGAGTAAAAACAACAAAAACGTTAAAATACAAAGTAGAATACTTTGATGATCACGGACTATGAGTTTGTGTTGATTATTAGTTCCAAACAGTAATGAGGGAATTTCGTACTAACCAGCACTGTGTCATTGTAGAATAAAAATTGAATTAAAAATTAATTCTCATATTCTATTTCTGTTGAAAACTGGTTAAATAGTTGATATTCTTCTCAATTAGTATCCACTTTACGAAAATTGTAAAGATGGACAATTGAACGCTGATGAGAGGTGTAGCGGCCTTGAAATCAGTACTGATACGTTCTGCTAAAAACTGATTCGATATAAATAATAATATTTTCCAACACAAAAAAACTCTTAGTAATTTTGAATTTTCATTAATTCAATAAAACTGAACTTGAGCCTGATAATATTACTTTTCATATACATATACATCAATATAAGTTCAAATAATAATTACATTTATTCGTAATAATAATAATATAAAAAATTTTTTTTTTTTGTTAAATCAGACAATTTGGGTTGTTCTTAAGAAATAATCTTTTACAAATAAAAATAGACTCAATTTTTTAGCTTTCAAACGAGTTTGGGTTTTTGTTTTTATTAAATTAAATTTTGAAAAAACTCTTTCGCTAATTGCCGAGGTAGGTGATATTGTGAGAAGAGCATAAAATAGTTTATCTAATTTTTCTGATCTTTTTCTAGATTTTTCTAAATATACCATATCGTTTAATATATCGCTGAAGTCGTTTTTATATTTTGAATTTTTAATACTTTTAATATAATTATTTAATTCGCATAAAAGATTGTTATTTTCATTACTAGTAACATCTTCTATATCATTACCTTCATCTGAATTATTGTGGTTACTTTCAATATAAAATAATCTGGAGTGTAATTCATTTGGATATTCTTTAGTTTCGGTTTTTGAAGAATATTTTAAAAAACTTTCATTGCTCGGAAAATTTCCAGAATTTAAAAAATATTATTAACGTTCTGTTCCAAAAGAATTATTAATTTTTTTTTGTTGATCCAACAATTTTGTATACTTTAGGACACTTGTTGCATGTGACTTTGTTTTTTTTTTTTTTTTTTTTTCATTTTGGTTCTTGGTAAAATACTTCCAAAACCAGCTCAATTTTCTGGCTTTAGTGTATTTCTAACTTATTCACCTGAGAGTGAAAAAAACCCCATTCTTGAAAATTTTTTAACGTTTCATTCAAAACATAGCACGACTAGGTATGCGCAGTTCGACAACAACTATAAACATCCAAAATAACAAATTTAAAAAATTTTTGCGTATGCATTTCAAACTGAAAAAAATTTGTTCGATTAATTGACATTAATTAATCGATTTATTCGTTATTCGAAAATCGGCATTTTAAAATTATTCGAACAAGAGTTTCGTTCTGTTTGATCGATTAATCGAATTATTCTTAATCGTTTGACAACTCTAATTAATACCCTCTTGTTGATCAAGTGCGATAAATGTATTTTTAAAATATATTTATTTATTAAACTGTGGTGAATTTTAATGAAATGGTATGTTTTGTGTTCGCTTTAAATAAATACAATTGAAAAATCTACGCAGAAGTGTTTTTTTTTGTGTATATTCTAAACAAAGATGTACTTTTGTGTTGCTTTTTATTTAAAAAAGAATCCTTTGGAAATTAGAATTTCTCAAAAACCACAAAGTGGTTCTAATTTACGAGCGTCTACTGTATGTGAATACCCCTAGCATTCAACTAGGGTAAAACTTCAATCAAAGGGGGATTTTTGCAGCAGATGAATGGCATTGTTTTAATGTCCAATTTCAATAAATAATTTATTTTTAACTAAATTTATGATTTTTCAAAATATACCTAAAAATTCTTTATATAAATTTTGTATTGAAAAAAAATTTCGTCTTGGTTTGAGAAAGGCCCTATTAGCCTACGTTATCATCAGCTGTTCAACTTTGAACTGGCAAAAATAGCGTATATTGAGAATTTAGGTTAGTTTTCTTAATATATTTCTGTAAAAACATTGTTGCATTTGCTTTAACAGTTGGAGGAAAATTTTGCGGCGGATGTTATTGTAGGGATAAGGCTACCTGGTATGAATTAGCCTTGGGTTTGAGTAGCTACGTACTCACGAAAAAACGCGTTTATTTTTATTCAACCACTTTTTTAAAAGGATTAGGTTATTTTTAAGACTGTCCTCGAATAAAAAATATGTATCTGAAGTTTTGTCCCACATTCAGCCTTAAATAAAAGTCATTATTATATTGCCAAAGTTCCATTTAAAGCTTTTTGTTTCTTGTATAAATAACCTTTGATTTTCTTAAAGTATTTTTTTTTTATTTTTATTTGCCAATAAAAAAAAAAAGAAAACTTTAATAAAAATTTACAAGAATTGCGTGATTTAAAGCAAAACGAAAAAAAAAACAGTCATGGATAAATCAACTCAGATTTATAAAAAAAAAGAAATTTAGTAACGGTATATTTTTAACAACAAATACTTAATGGAATCTATTAAAAAAATAGAGAAAAAAACGACTAGCAGAATTTAATTTTAAACACCATTTGTAAATGACATTTAAACATGCTCATGATATTCATTAAAAAAAAACTTGTAAAACGAGATTGTTTAAGCGCTCAGATTTAATGAAGGAATTTTTTTTTTTGCAAGAAGTAAAATAGAATTAAAAAACATAAAATAAGAAAGAAAATCTGTCTATAAAACCATAGAAAAAAAATTCTGCACTTATTTTTTTCGCTCTAAGGTAAAATCTTACTCGTTTTTATTAATTCTAATATTTAATAAACAATTTTTCTAAGTCGTCGTTTTACTCTGTTACCGGTGAATGGTATGAATAATAAATAAATTTAATAGGAGCAATAAAGAGAAATTAGACACGTCAACGAATTTTAAATATCCTCTTCTGTCTAATTGTAATATAAAATCTTTAAAATATTATAAGAGAAATAAAATTCAGTGCAATCATCTTGTGTAGTTTAATTAAATGCGATTTCTTAATTTAGCTAAATAGTATGTGACCACATATTTATTTGTTACTCCTTTAGACCAATTGCAAAATTTATTAGTTAAGACCATGTGAAATGCAGAGTACTTCATATTATATAACGTTAAAAAAAATAATTAATGGTGTTTTCTTTTCTACAAAAAATGGTACATCTCCATGCAGAAAGTGTACTTTGGTGTCCGTTTCTTAATTTTTTTTCCACTCTAAAAGGGTGGAGTGTTTGATTCTAAAAAAATCGCCCTCAATAATGGTGGAAGGCATTGCTCTTTATGCCCCGTAAAAATCGACAGTGTTAATAGTGTCCTGTTAAAATTAGCTGACAGCTGTTAAAAACAGGGCATTCCACTTTTTCATAATTTGTGTTTTGTTCTAGTGAAATAACAAGTTGCATTATTGCAGGGTTGGTAAAATATTTTATATACATATGTACCTTCCAACAAGGTGCCATTTTGTATGTAGAAAAGAAAACACCATAAGTCTATATAATATATCCCATAATATATACTACGTTTATACGCAGCCTAATCGCAATTCAAAAAAATTATTAGCAAATCTATATGCTGCACTTCGTTGGTTGCCAACACCCCCTTGTCAGTAGCTATTTAACTATGTTTGAAAAACTTTCAAACTCGCTTCCTTCCAGACAAACTCTCAAACAATATATGAGAATTACAAAAACAAAACCATTACAGTTAAAAAAATGAAATTAAATAAAAAAAAAAAAAATTTTTCGATATGGATCCCCATATTTTTCTAACAACATTTATACGATTAGTAAAAATAATCCAGCAAATCTATGATTTTAAACAGATCATTATGATTTTGATCAAATCCAGAATTTTTTTTTTTTGCATTTATTGTTCGGGGATGATAAAGTTGAAAACTAATTTTGTACCAAAGCGCTTTTAAAATTGTAATTTTTCTACCCAAATAATACTAAAATCTTTATTTTTGTACGTACTTCAGATATAATAAAGTTTAATTTTGCACTTGTAGAATCAGATTCGAAATCAGGCAGTGTGAACTAATATTGGAGTGGCTCCCACTGTTTCAAAGTTCTGCTGATGACTTGTTGATAAATATTTTTAAATATTATGAGTGGCCGTTCCAAAATGAATTTGAAATGAGAGAAAATCTGCGAGCTAAAACTAACTCTAGATTTAACTTTGGTTTAACTAAACTACCGTTTAAACCTTCCACTGCTTTATTCGGCAGTAAGAGGCGAACATTATATTTTAGTGAAATATTTCCCATGAATATAAAAAAAACAGCGAATAAAATTAGAAAATAGTACACTGACCAACAACAACGAAAAAATTGGCGATTCACATTTCACGTGAACTTTTATTGATTCCAGTATCAATTGGTACTATGTGCACATGAGTAACTTTATTTGAAATTAAAGCTTTACTTCAGCTTAGAGGGCGTTTACCTAAATTGCTATTCCTAATAAAAAAATAAAAAAAGGTGTTGTGATCAGTTGGGCGGAACCATTCATTATAACTGTTTTGTTTGTTGAATATGTATGAATGTTTTTCTTCTGTAACACGTATAAACTGAATAATTATTCCGTATTTCTTTTTTCAATCGTCTTAATTTGTTATTGTTATTTCTGCTATTCTATTTTTATTAGAAGTTGTTCTGGTTCTTGTGCGCCAGTATTTATTACTATTTAGTGTGGAAAGATAAAAAGATTGAGGCGAAAACGTAATAAAGGTTAGTCGTACAAATATTGAATGGATGTTGAATAGAAAGGTTACTAAACTATCGTATACTACAAGCAACAAACACAATGGTACTAGAACCAGATGTTTGTAAAGATAAATATGCCGCGTTAAATATGTTGTGTCTTAAGGACTTACGTTTCAGTTTATTTAGATGTGAAGTTCAATTTGATAATGACGTAACGATACACTGATGATATTAAAAAGATATTTGAAAAGAACATTTATAAGGAGTTTTTGCATTTATTTTTTAATTTCATTGGAATGTAATTAATTTTTGTTTATTTAAAAATAAAATTTAAGTTTGTGAAAAAATGTATAGGTCACTAAAGCTGTACTTTGGCCATACATACGATCTCTGAGGGGATTATGCACAACGTGACCAAATAAACAGTTGACATCTGTATCAGTATACGGCTACCAAGAGGCATAATAATACCAATACCGACTACAATATCAATGCTAGTGTTAATACCGTTGCAACAGTCGTTGCTAATGCCAATACGAATAATGTTAATTATACTGCTAATGGTTGGTCCTACGAGGTTAATAATTGTAAAAATGTTTAATTTAAAATTTTTTTTATTTCATTACACATTTCAATTTAAACAATTTTGAAGTTAATATCGGAAATTCGAACTTAATTTTAAAAATTCAAATTTCATCTTTATTTCGAAACATGGAACTTAACATTGAAAATTTGAAATTTCGTCCCTCATAGGCCAGCTATAAATAAAGACAAAGTGCCTAGATATTTGGCTTTTTCAATCAGGACATCGATTTCTGTATTAAAACATGCCAAATGAAGGCTTTTAAGGGTTCGGGTAGTTTTCCTTAAAGTTTTTTCAAATTGTATTTATTCACAATCTTGTGCATTTGATATTGCAAATTTATGCAATTGCACATTTATTCTATCGATTGTGAATGATATCTTTGGGTTAGGTTGCAATGCTTGATGCAAAACACAAAATTCACAGCTGACTGATAAATAAAAAAACTTTTTTCCACTGAAGTTTTGGCCTAAAAATACGTATCAGAAATTACTCAAGTATCAAAACATTCAAATAATTCTAATCGTTATTATAAAAATAAGGATTAATTTGTCAGTTAGTCAGGATTTTAAATAATATGTAAATTTAAATAATTGAATAATTTGATTTGAGATGTTTTGCGTTTTGCTAATTTTTGCTTTTTGTTATTAAAATTTTTTATTTCAATAATTAAGTTATGCATTTTTTTTATTTCATTAATTTTTGTTTGTGTGGTTAATTTCCTTATGATTGAAATATTTTTGTTTTATAATTTTGAATAAAATTATTAATATTGGAATAAGCATAATCGGCTTAGCTCACTGCGTATCAGCTGTCGTTTTGCAATTAAGTGTTGCATAAGTAGAGTAAATATATGCTATTGGTTTTTGGTGTTGCTTATTTGCAAAGATATAGCGTGTGCATTTCTCTGTATTTTGTTAGTGTAGAGTAAAAATATCCTACACCATTTTGCAAATGCAATGATGCAAGACCATTTGCACAAGATTGTGAATAGGGCTATAGTTTTAAATTAAAGTGTTGCAGTTTTCAATATCAAATCGAACGTACCCTTTTAAAGTCATTATCCAAAATGTTAATATAACAAAATCAACAGCTTTATCTCCCCTAAAGCTTTTGCTGCATTTTACTTATTAATCTTTAAAAAGTTTTCAAGTTTTTTTTTCTTACTTTTATAACTTAAGGCTTTTAGCTCAATAAATCATTCAAATCTCCTTTCTAGCTTTCGTTTGTGGGAATAAATTCTCTTGGTTTTCATCTTAATAAATGTTGCCATTTGTGTTTGCTTCAGATCTATAAGTGGTCTCGTTTTGATTTGCCGCAATAACTTAATTTTTCTCCAATTTCCTTAACAATTTCCATTAATGTTAATAAAACTTTTTTCTTTTATGTAGCCAATAACTCATGATTATTTTTTTTTCTTTATTCAAAATGTATTTTTGTAGATATTTGGCTCAATGGATGTTAAGACAAATCAAAACTTTCTAACGCTTTTAAGCTATTTTGGGGAGGAGGTGTTATTTCCATATAAGTTTTTTTTTTTTGCTTATTGTTCCATGACTAGCAACAGTTGCAACTAAAAATGTTTGGTTTGCAATATTTGTAGTTGTTGCTGCTTCTCTGATGGTTTTGTGACTTAAATATGTCTAATCGTGACAATGGAGAAACATGGTTTTAGTTGAAAGAAAATAGCAAAAAAAAAAAAATGAAAGTAATTAAGAACTTTTACCGATCAATATTATGGATGTTTTGAGAAAAAAGTTAAATAAATGAGCTTAGATTTTAATAACGTCTTAGTGCCTGCAATAAAAGAAAGCCTTTATTTAGAGGTGATTCTTCCAGGAAGTTAAAAACACTTGTCTGTTATACGAAGTATTTCTGACCTTAAATTTAAATCGTTTTTAAGATAACAATTTTTATTAATTTAAATTTTATTCCAACCCAAAAACAACTTTAAAAGAATTTATTTTTTAATTAAATTTGTCTTCATCTAGCCAAGTAATTAAAGCTCATAAATATTTACCACTTGACCTAAATTTTGATGACACTGAATTCTAATGATAATTTCTTATTTTCTCTCAGCTGAGTTTATTTTTTTTTGTATTTAATTCGTTTAATTCGCCAGTGTAAGCAACTTAATTAAACAATTTCAAACATGAAATAATCCAACAAACACTTAAATATTATTTGCTGTGACGGGTCTCAGTTCCAAACATATGTACGTGTACATACATAAATACATGTACGTATGTATATATTAGTAGGAACTTGCTGACGCTGGATATACAGCAGCATTAAGTGTCGTTTGGATACAGATGACACTGACATTGACATTCAATTTTAAAAATTAAGAAGAAGAAAAAAAGATATACGGATCTTGAAATGTTGATCATAAATGAAACTAAATAAATATGAGTGCTTGAAAACATATTTAATTATTTCACCATGTTGCATCGAACTATCGCAACTTTTTTTTTTTTGATAATTGCATGCTTTCAAATTAAGAGAAAATTAGGTGGCGATCAGTCTTAATATAAAACTGTTTGGGCCAATTGGCAAGCCCATGGTGTTAAAATTTAAATTTCTTTCCCGTTTTCTTGTAAAAAACTATTCGGTTGAGGAATACATAAAGTTTCATTCCAATATATTTAATATTTATATGAAAAAAACTGGAAAAAAGTCAAAAAGGACCTGGCCAGGCCCGGGTATACACTTAAGGGTTAAGACTGCTTTAGCCGACCGTAACTCAAGAAATGTAAATCAGCTGATTGTTTCTGTCATATGCAAAAGCTGTGAAAATACTTACTTGACTGATAAGAAATGTTGCCGTAACGTACCAACCTGCAGAAAATAAAATTTCATTACGAGGTTACGTTACATTTGAAGACAGTGATGGGATGCTTGTATTTTGTATTGCAATAGGGGCACAGAAGGGGCACTCGTATAAGCGTACAAAAAAATCTTTTTAAATAATATGTAAAAATAATAATAAAAACTATGATGTACATACGAGTACATACATAGATATGAATCTTAAACTATAATTTACCAAATATCAAATTCATAACAATAATAGGTATAATAATATGTTTCGGTACCTTTTAATTAATATCGTACTATTTGCTATACTACTATTTTCGTGCTATACTACGTACTATTTGCGTACTATAACTACAAAAACGTTGGCTCTTACATTACATTAACATTTAGTAGAGTTGTCAATTATTCGCCTTTCAAATTTGTTCGATAATTCAAATAATAGTTTGTTCGTTCGATCAAACGATTAAAGCTAAAAAATTATTCGATTAATCGATGAGAACAACAAATAAAAATATGCTTAAAAATTATTTATTGACAAAAAATAAATATATGTTATTAACATAAAACTGCCAAAATAACCAAAATAAATTAAATATAAGATAGTTAATATTTTTATAATACATAAAATTAATAATACATAAAAAAACTTAAAAATGTAATAACTGAGATTACTTTGAACTAATGTATGTCGATTTAAATACTTCAAATACAGATGTTTTATTCAGTCAAAATATATCAAATGAATTTTTTTTTTTGTTAAATCAGACAATTTAGGTTGTTCTGAAGAAATAATCTATTAAAAACAATTTTTTTGCTTTCAAACCAAAAATCGTTTTTGTTTTTATTAAATTCGATTTTGAAAAAAACTCTCGCTAATGTCGAGGTGGATGATATAGTGAGAAGAGCATAAAATAGTTTACATATCTAATTTTTTTTTGTTCCCTTTTTAGATTTTTCCAAATATACCATATCGTCTAATATATCCCTAAATTCTTTTTTTATTTTCTGAATTTTATTAGTACAAAAAATAGAAGAATAGAATTATTTACTTCGCATAAAAAATTGTTATTTTCATTACTAATAACTTCTTCTATATCATTACTTTTATCTGAATTATTGTGGTTACTTTCAATATAAAATAATCTAGAGTATAATTCATTTGCATATTCTTTAGTTTAAATTATTTAAGAATATTTTAAAAACTTTCATTGCTTTTTAGTAAATCTGTTGCAAAAGAATTATTAATTTTTTTGTTGTTGATCCAACAATTTTGTGTAGTAGTAAAATACTTCCAAACAGAGCTCATTCGGAAAGATAATTATATAATTTAAAAAAATAGAACACAATAACAATATTTTCTACTTACATGATAAGATTTATATAAAGCAATTGCTTCTTTTTTGGCTTTTAGTGTATTTCTAACTTATTCACCTGAGAGTGAAAAAAACCCCATTCTTGAAAATTGTTTAACGTTTTATTTAAAACATAGCACGACTACTAGGTATGCGCAGTTCGACAACAACTACAAACATCCAAAATAACATGTATTTGGTTAATATAAAGTATTCGCTTTGTTTCAAATCACACTAACAAATTTAACATATTTTTTACGTATGCAAAAATTTGTTCGATTAATTGACATTAATTAATCGATTTATTCGAAATTCGGTATTTTAAAATTATTTGAACAAGAGTTTGGTTTTCTTTAATTCGATTAATGAATTATTCCTAATCGGTTGACAACTCTAACATTTAGCTTACATCTACAATTCAACGGTCGGCTAAATAGGCCTTTAGCGATCTTATTTTCTTGTTGTCAAGTTTTTTGTTTAATTTTTTTTTTGCGATAATAGGTCTTATGACGAGTGGCGTAGTCGTAGTCGAACTTTAACGACTCCCATGTAAAACATATAGCGAACGTTGCCACATTTTACAGATAATCTGTAATTCTTAATTATGTTCGAGTATTTCTTGAAAATGATGCAAAAGCTGTGAAAATTTAATGAGGTTTTCTAGTTTTCAAAATAACATCTCGCAATCCAATATCCTGTAATTTTTATTTTATTATTTATTCTTAATTGCATACATAAATAAATATCGTTACTTTAATAGAGAAAGGTCCTAACGCATTTTTCAAATAGATTTTACATCGATAGCTTAGATTGTTACCTATCAAAATGTTATAAATACGCGATTGAAAAAGAAGAATTATTAAACCAGGGTGTTTCTATTTACGGTAACGATATACATATTAACAATGCCACCTAATATATATTTCTCATGTCTTTGGTATAACATTGTACAGCGCTGCCGTATCACAACACCCAAAAAATAAAACAAACTCTCATTTAAAGCTTATTTAAAAATTATGGTAATTTCTTTAATTCAACTTTTTTCCTTCTTTTTTCTTTCAATTTCAGTTTTTACATTTTAATCGTTCATTGTAAACAGGCGCTGCTCGCAACTCTATACCCACAAAATTTTGAACCAGAATTTTCGTGCTATTTTCTTTTGTGGTGATTTTTCCACTACTATGCTGATGTCAAAAAAATGGCCAAATCGAAAATTGCTCTCTATGCTGCTGGCGTAACTTGTTTGGGTTTTGTATGTTTTGCTTTAGCTTCCGCCGCCATTGGTATACCCATATGGGGTCGTTATAGCTCACCTTCGGGAGGCTACGATTATGATCATGGCTATTTTGGGCCATTCAAGGTTTGCAAAGAGCTAGCCTATAACAGAGAAAAATGTGGCTCTGATGTGTCCAAATTTAGACTGTCGTGTAAGTATTCATTTGCAACCTTAAATATACACACATACATATTTTATTTTTAAATAATAATTCTCTGTGAAATTTTTCTTTTAGCTGCCATTTTTATTAGTGGCATCTTTGCTATTTTAAGTTCTGCCGCCTTTGGTTTATTTTGCATTTTGGCTGTTATACAAATTGCCATGATATCATCGAGAGAAAAAGTGGTCATGTCGTATATTTCTCTCGTGATGACTAAAATGGTCTTATCCTTAATTGGAGGTAAAGTTCTGGGATTACAGTATAAAAAAAGAGTTTTATTAATTTAATTGTATAAATGTTTCTTCTAGGCATGCTGGCCATAGTAGCCACTGTTATGTTTGCTACACAAATTGATGAATCTGAAAAATATGGTTTTCGTGTATCACGGGGAACATCGTTTTATTTGCAGGTAAACATTTTGTAAAAATTATATTTTGCATTGGAAAAAAACTTTATCTTAAAAAAGGATCTTCTAAAAGGATTTCCTTTTAAAAATCTGCCCATTTAAGAAGTACCTCTTAAAAAAGTACTATAAGAAAAAGTACCTATGATAATAAAACCTTTTGAGAAATAATTTATAAAACAGTGCTAATTTCGAACAAAGGCCATATAGTCTTATGAAAAATAGCAAAAACTGCCTAAAAACTTTTTTTTTTAATTTTCTCCTCAAAACATGTAAAATAAACTTAATATTTGGTGTGAAATTAGATTTTGTGTATTAACATCGATTCCCATTGGAAAAGAAAAAATATATTTTTGCCTAAATTTTAGCAAAGGCTGTTTGTTGTAGCACGGTGAAAATTGCCAAAAATTGCAATAATGGTATTTTTGGAATATTCTTCTGGAAAATAATCGCAAAACTCTATTATTTGGTGTGGACTATGCTTTCATTTAGGAACATCGATTCCCATTGGAAAAGAATAGAAAAACAAAAAAATTTATTTTTGTCTAAATTTTAGCAAAGGCTGTTTGTTGTAGCACGGTGAAAATTGCCAAAAATTGCAATAATGGTATTTTTGGAATATTCTTCTGAAAAATAATCGCAAAACTCTATTATTTGGTGTGGACTATGCTTTCATTTAGGAACATCGATTCCCATTGGAAAAGAATAGAAAAACAAAAAAATATATTTTTGCCTAAATTTTAGCAAAGGCTGTTTGTTGTAGCACGGTGAAAATTGCCAAAAATTGCAATAATGGTATTTTTGGAATATTCTTCTGAAAAATAATCGCAAAACTCTATTATTTGGTGTGGACTATGCTTTCATTTAGGAAGATCGATTCTCATTGGAAAAGAATAGAAAAACAAAAAATATATTTTTGCCTAAATTTTAGCAAAGGCTGTTGTAGCACGGTGAAAATTGCCAAAAATTGCAATAATGGTATTTTTGGAATATTCTTCTGAAAAATAATCACAGAACTCTATTATTTGGTGTGGACTATGCTTTCATTTAGAAACATCGATTCCCATTGGAAAAGAATAGAAAAACAAAAAAATATAATAATCATATTTTTGGAATATTCTTCTTCTTCAAATTCTATTACATACATATGTACATATATATTTTTTTTTTATTTAATTAAAACATAATGATTGCCTCCTTTTTCTTCTTTACAGATTGTTGTTATTATTCTCAGTATACCTCTGTTTGTATTGTCTTTATACGATGTATTGTATTCCAAAAAACCAGGTGGCGATCCCACCATGATGATTGATGCTGCCTCACCATCATCGGCAACAACGATAAATAATCCCGGCTTTAAGGAAACTAGAACTAAAAATGGTGAGAAAATAATAATAAGAGCAATAGAAATTATATTTGATTTATAATTTAATTTACAGGCATTTCCGTAACCGATGCATCGGGCAAACCTTATGCTGGCATACGCAATGGCTCGGGCAGTGTGGCCTCAATGAGCACAATGGTCACAAGTGTATCAAATGGTTCCACACTTGAGTCTGTTACGCGCTCACCTTTAAGATCGAGTTTAAAGAAACCCAGACCTCGACCGGAAAATGCTTTGGGTATACAAAATCCTGGCTACTCGGGGTCAGGCAGTTCACCACCCATGCGCCGTAATGGCAGTGTTAAAAAAGTTCGTATACAAACACACAGCACGGAAGTTTAGTAGTGCAGCGGAAAGAGTAGTTATAATTTCGATACAAAAAAAAAAAAAAAAAAAAAAGACTGTGTACAGATAAAGCTTCTTCACTTGTTTGAAAGGGAACTTCATGATCATTTCTCAAATATTTTCGGGAATTATTATTAGTCTAAGTCTAAAATATTATTTCTTACATATCTTTTTTTTTTCAAACATATTTCTTTTAATGAATGTTGTTGTCTTCCAAAATAGTAAAAGATAATTTTCGAAATTACACTTTCGTTATTTAGAAATTTTACATCACAGTTATTTGAAAAATGTAAAAATGTTGTTAAATCCGTCCTTTAAAAACCAAAATATTGAAATTGCATTAAATTGAAAAAGGCAAATGTATTTAATATTAAATGTTTAAAAACTTAAATATAAACCAACGACCAACCAACCAACTTATAAATCAATGTGTTTGTTTATATAAAATTAAAATTGCAATATTTTCTAAGAGAAAATAAATTGACAGTGTTTTTTTATATTAAAGCTTTTAAATTTGTTCGAGTGTATAATAATCAGTAGTAAATTATACTTAAGCATGCACAAACATGATCTTATTTATTTTTAGTATATACTCTAAATGTTTAAAATTTTTATTAATAATTGTTAGATTTTTATAAAAAAAAAAAAAATATACTTAAGCAAAAAAAAAAAAATATATATATGTAAACAATTAAACCGAACATGTGTAATATTTTATATGTATTCATAAAAATTATGTTTAACTAGAAGTAAAATTTATTTCTTTTTTTACTTAAAAATATATTAATTTAAAAAAATTGCGTATATTTTCAGAGTTTTATGCTAGAAAAATAAGTAAAATTGAAAGTTATTGTTAATTAAAGTATTTAATTAATAAGCTAAAAAACGAAAAATAAAAAACATATATAATATAAATAAATTTTATTAAATATTTAAAAAAAATTAAACTTTTGTATGTATAATAAGCTTTAGTAATATTGTGCTGCATTTTATTTAATTTGTGCAAAATCCAGGCGTGTAATAAAGCCTGTAACGTATTCTATCAAATGCAAAAGAAATCAAGGCGATAGCCTAAAAATTAGGCAAGTTATGGATAAAAAAGTGAAACACTTTCATTAACGTTTCGCCCACTTTTTGTTAGTTTCTACACTAATTTCCTCTTTGTATAACTTTCTTGTTTGATAACCGTTTGAAATGAAATTAGGCCACATTATAGAGGGTGATAAGGCCTTTCCACTGGTATTTAAAAATGTTCTGTATGTATTTCCGTTGCTGAAATATTAAGGTTTTAAAACTTTGTACGAAAAATTCAAATAGTAGGCGTGGCACTGACCATTTGAAAAGTCATTCACTAGAAAGCTTAAAATCTACTCTATCCACAGCAACAAAAATATTGTCGATATCTCTAAAAACAAGCGAGTTATACTAAAAAACCCAAAACAAATATTCCAAAATTCACTTGCTGATCGATTCTGTTCGCCGGGTATTTCACAAAAATTTTTAGGAATAATTTTCCAACTTTTGCAAAATCATCAATAAAATTTGTTGCAAAGAACTACAATTTGAAATGACTACAGCTCGGACAAAATTAAAGCTATTGGAGTGAATTTTGTCATGCTTCTTCACCAGGATTCACAGAATATACCGAATTGATTTATTTCAGCCACGCCCTTTTTGTAGCAGAGATATTACTATACTAAACGTACTTATTTATTTTACTTTTATTGAGTTTCTATTCAATTTTTTTTTATAAAATTTAAGCACCATGGAAAAGCTGAACTTTTGTTCTATCCAACGCAAAAGAAACTTAGGCGATAGCTAAAAAATTAGGCAAGTTATGGATAAAAAAGTGAAACACTTTCATTAACGTTTCGCCCACTTTTTGTTAGTTTCTACACTAATTTCCTCTTTGTATAACTTTCTTGTTTGATAACCGTTTGAAATGAAATTAGGCCACATTATAGAGGGTGATAAGGCCTTTCCACTGGTATTTAAAAATGTTCTGTATGTATTTCCGTTGCTGAAATATTAAGGTTTTAAAACTTTGTACGAAAAATTCAAATAGTAGGCGTGGCACTGACCATTTGAAAAGTCATTCACTAGAAAGCTTAAAATCTACTCTATCCACAGCAACAAAAATATTGTCGATATCTCTAAAAACAAGCGAGTTATACTAAAAAAACCAAAACAAATATCCCAAAATTCACTTGCTGATCGATTCTGTTCGCCGGGTATTTCACAAAAATTTTTAGGAATAATTTTCCAACTTTTGCAAAATCATCAATAAAATTTGTTGCAAAGAACTACAATTTGAAATGACTACAGCTCGGACAAAATTAAAGCTATTGGAGTGAATTTTGTCATGCTTCTTCACCAGGATTCACAGAATATACCGAATTGATTTATTTTAGCCACGCCCTTTTTGTAGCAGAGATATTACGATACTAAATGCACTTATTTATTTTACTTTTATTTAGTTTCTATTCAAATTTTTTATTAAATTTAAGCACCTTGGAAAAGCTGAACTTCTGTTCTATCCAACGCAAAAGAAATCAAGGCGATAGCCTAAAATTTACCTGAGTTATGGATAAAAAAGTGAAACACTTTTATTAACGTTTCGCCCACTTTTTGTTAGTTTCTACACTAATTTCCTCTTTGTATAACTTTCTTGTTTGATAACCGTTCGAAATGAAATTAGGCCACATCATAGAGGATGATAAGGCCTTTCCACTGGTATTTAAAAATGTTCTGTATGTATTTCCGTTGCTGAAATATTAAGGTTTTAAAACTTTGTACGAAAAATTCAAATAGTAGGCGTGGCACTGACCATTTGAAAAGTCATTCACTAGAAAGCTTAAAATCTACTCTATCCACAGCAACAAAAATATTGTCGATATCTCTAAAAACAAGCTAGTTATACTAAAAAAACCAAAACAAATATCCCAAAATTCACTTGCTGATCGATTCTGTTCGCCGGGTATTTCACAAAAATTTTTAGGAATAATTTTCCAACTTTTGCAAAATCATCAATAAAATTTGTTGCAAAGAACTACAAATTGAAGTGACTACAGCTCGGACAAAACTAAAGCTATTGGATTGAATTTTGTCATGCTTCTTCACCAGGATTCACAGAATATACCGAATTGATTTATTTTAGCCACGCCCTTTTTGTAGCAGAGATATTACGATACTAAATGCACTTATTTATTTTACTTTTATTTAGTTTCTATTCAAATTTTTTTATTAAATTTAAGCACCATGGAAAAGCTGAACTTCTGTTCTATCCAACGCAAAAGAAATCAAGGCGATAGTCTAAAAAGTAGGCAAGTTATGGATAAAAAAGTGAAACACTTTCATTAACGTTTCGCCCACTTTTTGTTAGTTTCTACACTAATTTCCTCTTTGTATAACTTTCTTGTTCGATAACCGTTTGAAATGAAATTAGGCCACATTATAGAGGGTGATAAGGCCTTTCCACTGGTATTTAAAAATGTTCTGTATGTATTTCCGTTGCTGAAATATTAAGGTTTTAAAACTTTGTACGAAAAATTCAAATAGTAGGCGTGGCACTGACCATTTGAAAAGTCATTCACTAGAAAGCTTAAAATCTACTCTATCCACAGCAACAAAAATATTGTCGATATCTCTAAAAACAAGCTAGTTATACTAAAAAAACCAAAACAAATATCCCAAAATTCACTTGCTGATCGATTCTGTTCGCCGGGTATTTCACAAAAATTTTTAGGAATAATTTTCCAACTTTTGCAAAATCATCAATAAAATTTGTTGCAAAGAACTACAAATTGAAGTGACTACAGCTCGGACAAAACTAAAGCTATTGGATTGAATTTTGTCATGCTTCTTCACCAGGATTCACAGAATATACCGAATTGATTTATTTTAGCCACGCCCTTTTTGTAGCAGAGATATTACTATACTAAACGCACTTATTTATTTTACTTTTATTGAGTTTCTATTAAATTTTTTTTTATAAAATTTAAGCACCATGGAAAAGCTGAACTTTTGTTCTATCCAACGCAAAAGAAATCAAGGCGATAGCCTAAAATGTACCCGAGTTATGGATAAAAAAGTGAAACACTTTCATTAACGTTTCGCCCACTTTTTGTTAGTTTCTACACTAATTTCCTCTTTGTATAACTTTCTTGTTCGATAACCGTTTGAAATGAAATTAGGCCACATCATAGAGGATGATAAGGCCTTTCCACCGGTGTCTAAAAAAACCTTTTAAACGTAAATTAAACAACTCTACATCAATGCAAAATGTAATATAACATATAAAATGCTTATTTAAGGTAAATAACATTTTCAGTTTATACAAAAATAATACAAAAATTATTACATTTGAATTGCATTAGAATTCCAAAAATTTTACATCAAAATTATTGATTCGTTTTCCATTATTTTCTGTACAATTATTTACAAACTATGTAGTATTTTTAGGACAGCAGTTTAGTACTGGAATAATTGTAACTGCTTGCGCATTTGGGATTTATATTTTTCATCACTCTGGATTATGAGTTTATCCTCTACGTTCGTCTAAAATGTAATTAAATTATACGGCCTCCTTGTTGTTGCATATTCCTCGTCTGCATTAAATGTAGCAGCAACCTGTTCCTCGCTCCAAACAAGATAACCTGAGAGAAATGAAAATAATATATTTTATAAATTTCATTAGATATGTTGAATAGAAAGTGTTTTTGTTGTACAGAACAATAAAATTTAAAACAATAGTAATCGTTATAAATTCATAACTAATTTCGTTTTCTTTTAAATAATTTTGAAAAAAATTTGTGTCCCATTAAAACCGCTAATTTCTCTTTTCTTCATCAATAAACACGAAGTTGCTACCACTGTTGCTGTTGCTAAATTAAAGTAACTAAATGTGTAATTTTACAACCGGTTTATGTCTTCGCTACTATAATTTGTTTTCCTAATAGCAGAGACAGTTACAGTTGCTTTGCAACATCTATTAAACAGTAGGTGTCGCGGAATATATTAAGTTTGTATTTTGAGAATCGTTAGAAGAAAATGTAAAAAATTATGCTGCACTTTTTCATAAAAATTCCTTGTGAAAAATATCTGTGTACTCCTGCTAACCTCACTAGACCTCACCGGCCCTCTTGATTATTGTATGAACGACCAGAAATATCAAATAAATATTTTGTACCTCAAGAGGTGTAGAGGGTAATACCTGAGTTATTAGCTCCAGTAAAAGATAGGCGAGTCCAAAGGACAAGAGAAGTTTCTAGCTTTAAATGCCAACCGTTCTGATAAACAACCTTCACGAGTTGTTAGATAAGTCACAACGTTATAATGAACTGAGCTTCAAGATGCACTTCCGCATTAGGCGGCATATTAAACTAAGACGTTCTCAATGGTGTATTCTTAAGAATCGGATGGGAAATTTAAATTTCTTTTCACTTCCGTGTAGAATTGATTTGGCGACGACAACTTGGAGGAACCGATAGAAGAAACGCAAGTGATTGGACAGAATAACGTCAAATATTTTTTAGGAGACATAAAAATAAAGAGAGACAGTGCTGTGCCTAAGGGAAGCTTAAACTACACGTAAGACTAACATTACATTTTAAGTATAGGCTTCACAGACTATTAAAGGGGACAAATGCTGATTTAGCGGTAAATACCAAGCAGATCACTACTTATATATTAATAGGTAGTAACTGGACGTAAATTAAAGCGGAGGAAAAAAAAGTTTTAATCTCTAGTGAACTGTTAACATCATTAATGATAATTTTTTTTTTAAATCAGTTTTATTCCTTTGCACATTTAACTAGAACATTTTAACGAAAGAAAGCGAAATGATTGCTACACTCACTGACCAACAGATAGAAATAAGTTTATTGTTGATTTCTATTCCCTTGAAATTAATTGTTAACAAAAATGTAAAAAAAAAAAAAAAAAAAAAACTGATAAGAGTAAAGGGCACACAAAATACACTGATGAGCAACAGTAACAACAACAACAACAAGAGTCACTATAACACCCTTTTGTAAAGTCAACAAAAATCATGACAACAGAAAAACAAAACTGCAAATATTCGCCACTCCAAACTTCACCACAATTAAATATTTCGTGAGTTGGGGCGGGGCGGAGGATTATTTTAGATGTCTGCAATCAATTTTTATTTCAAAACATATTTCAGTTTTTTTTTCGTTTTATCAGGAATTGCAAAAAAAAATAAATAGTCTACATTTTTATTTAATCGTATTTGTGACCCATTCACACCCTTTTCTTTGTTCTGCAACATAAAAACTATAATTACGAGCATTTTAACAACAAAACAAAAAATTACAATATTTTGTTCATGTACTCGTATCCATTTACTCGGACATACATACATATATTGTATGTACTTACAATACATATTTAACTAAAGCAAAGTGTGTGTATATAAATAAATTTTTATATAATGAAATGAAATAACAAACAAAAACCCTGCCAAGACTGATCTAGTGATTTTAATCCTGGTAAATAGTCTGTCGTATGTAAATAAAACCTCTGCATTAAATGTGTTGCTGAAAATAAAATTAAAAATTTGTTGCGTTTGCGCACTTCAACCAGACAGTAGTTAAAACATTTTACTCATACCTGCCAGGCAAATGGAGTTGTTGCCAATAAATAAACTCCTTTTTTTACTGTGGGGGAGAAAAACACTGAAAGAAATTGCGAAAAATATTTAACAGTTTGCTTTGTTTTTGTTTTAGCGATTGAGAAGAGAAAGCCAATTACCTTTTCCTCAGCAAATACACAACACCAAGGTGTTGGTTAGTCACCAATAGAGCGCATAAATATGTTCTCCGGGACGGGATATGATCCGACAGAAAGATTGTAACATTATTTTAATACAGCAAAATATTCCGGCCGACACGATCGATCGTAATCTAGATGTAATCAATTTTTGTTCATGTTCATGAAAATATCAGCATAAAAAGTCTCTCAAAAAAAAAAAAAAAAAAAAAAACAAAGGAATCATACAACAACCACAGCTACAATTATTTAATAGTACATTTGGATAATATTCGCACATACCCATAATCACAAAATACCTTCAAATGAACCAAAACTATTTAAGGATCTCTCTACCCTTGTGTTACTTTAACATTCTTACAATTCTGACACATCCTAAAATAGAAAAAAATTTCTTACTGTTGGCATATTGTATACACGTTTAGTTCACTTCTGTAAATATAGGGTGATTTTTATGTAGTATCACAACTTTGAGTTGGCATCACTGCTTTATTTGAGCACACATTTAACAGCTGATAGTTGATTTTTGTTAAGTTTGGTCGAATTACACCAGAGCAACGCCTGCAAATTGTTGAAATTTTTAATCAAAATAATTGTTCTATCGTATTCGTCAAACTCGTCGTGAAGCGGGCGCTACAATTGTTTTACTCAAAGAAACTTTTGATGACAAAATAATTTCACGTAATTGCCCAATTAATTGGCCACCAAGATCATGTGATTTAACCCCATTAGGTTATTTTCTTTGCTGCGAAAAGTTGTTGAAAATTAGTGTTCCAAATTGCGCCTTCTACGCGCCAGCCGTGGTGGCCACATGTCAGAAATCATATTTAAGCATTAATTTCATACAAATTTCTTTCCGATAAAGCCCGTTTCATTGATATTAGAAATATATATTCATGTTTTATTATGATTTAAACTAGCGTCACTCTGTAAAAAACACCCTGTGTAAATAATTTTCTTTTGGTGTAAATTTTGTTAAAATCGATCACAAAAAAATGGTCCTGCCCTAAAAATTATATACAATTTATATAGTTAATTACGCCTAGAAACCCAGGCTTAGGCATCTTAAATTTTATATTCTAAGACATTCAAACTTAAATTAATAAACGTTGAAAATTTCAAATAAAATCTAAATAAACCAAATCAAAATTTAATTTTTATTTTACTCGAATTGCAAAAATCTAAAATGCTTTCGAAGGAAAACGTTATCGTTTTGGAAGGCATTTCCATTACAGTGTTTTCCTCATTTGGACCACAAATTAATGTACAAATTTGTGAAAAAAAGCAGCTTTTAAGCTATTTATATTAAAAGGTACTTAATTCTTTCAGAGGTACTTTTTATAAATAAACTAAAAGGTACTTTTTGGCAAAATATACTTTCTTACATAAGTTATTTTTTAAAGATATTTTCAAATAGTACTTTTTTTCAAAACCAATTACAAAAGGGTACTTTTTTGCAAAAGGTACTTTTTTTAAAATAGGTACTATTTTGCAAAAAAAATACTTTCTTGCATATGCTACTTTTTGAAAGTTATTTTCAAATGGAGCTTTTTTTAAAAAAACAATTTCAAAATGTACTTCCTTTAAGAAGAACTTCGAAGAGTACTTTTTTGGAAAAGCTATTTTTTAAAAGTTTATTTCCTTTGGTGATCTGCTTAAGGAGCAATCTTTGTTTTTTTAAATAAACGATTATATCTTGGTAGTCGTGGTAGGGCTTCAAAATTTACGTGCAGAGTTGAAATTTCAAATTCATTTTAAATTTTCTAAGTGTTTTTGTATATTTTGTTGCACAAACTCCCTTTTTGTTGCCATTGAAATCGTATGTATTTCAGTTCGTATCTGAGTCGAATATGTGTATCTGTGAAATTTTTCCAACAAAGTAAGAAAAAAAAACAAAAATAAAATATTATGTTTAATTTTTTGCTCTTCCTTTGTTGTATGATAATTTGTAGTCGTCTGTAGAAAATTTCAGACTTTCGCTTTGGTTTCTATATATCCAAATTTCTTTTTTATTCTTGTTTTTAGTTTGGTTGCATTTTTATTTTCCACACCGAAGCTTTCACATAATGCCACAAGTCTATGTATTTGTGTTACAAACTCCCTGCAAATTGAATTGTATTTGTTGAGGATTTTTGCAGAAAGTATGTCTGTGTAACAGCTGGTGTATTTCACACACATTTTGTATATTTATTAGTTGTACGTATGCATGTATGCATGTGTTTGTGAAGCTAGTTATAGCATTCGGTATGTTTATAATAAATATTTTAGCAAAATTTAAAGGATTTATTAGTGATATTTGCAAATATTGAGTAATTTTTTCCTCTAAGCCGGAACATTGATTTGGGATAAAAATATGGGCTTTAGCCTAAAAATAAATAAGAAAATTTTATTGCATTCATATTAATGACCCAACGCGTTGTGAATAAATATTTATAGAAAAGTAGCCAATGATTCGATGTGGTAAATATTTCAATTGCTGCAAGGATTTATCAATCAAAAAAATGATTTAAGCTACAATTACAGTCGAAATGTAGCAAAATAGCGTAACTATATCACACGATTAGGGTTTTTGGTTAATTTCATATGAACCGACACAAGGACAAGGTTATCTCCCATATATCCTTGCATTTAAATTTAGTCACACCGATGATTGGAATGCGGTAAAGTTAAATAACTATTTCTAAAACTATGCGCAAAATTGCTGTAATAAATTTTATTTGCGGAAATGAAAATTTCCCATATGTCCTTATTTAAAAAAAAAATTTTTGTTTTAACAACAATTATGATCAGAATGCACTTAAGTTTCGTAAATATTTCTAAAAATATCCTTATTAATAAAAATAAAATTTTAACTACACGATCACGATCCTGCTTACTTCACAAAGATTTAATTTTAATTAGAGCGATCAAAAACAATTCCTTTAAATATAATCATAATGCTACAAAAATCTCTAAAGAACTCTGCTAATAGTCGCTGTGGTTATTTTTACACAAATCACTGGAAAAACTTGCCTGCCTACTGTTTATCCTGTACGTATATCCTTTATAGTAAATATACAATTTTTTCTACAATTATGAACAGAATGGAGCCATACTATGTAAAGTTGGGTCATTAATGTTTGTGGTAAATTCTATTTCATTTGGTGCCAGGACATGGGTATCTTAAATATGTCCTTAGCCTTAGACATAAAATTTTTCCCACAATTAGGGCTGAGAATTTTCCAAAATATTTCTAAAAATATTATGAATGGTAAAGTTAATGTCAGTTGCTGTAAGGACCTGCCTGTCCCCCTATATCATTTATATAGAAAATTTAATTTCAACTACAAATTTGATCAAAATGTAGTAAAAGCAGACAAAACAGGCTTATAAATGGATTTCATTTATTATTTATTTAATATATGATTCGTTTTTTAATTTAATAATTACTTTCAAATAACAAATTACATGTTTAAGTTTTCAATAAAAATATTTATTTAACAAAAATACAGTTTTTCATCATTTTAACTTTTGAATACTCCATTTGTCATTATATGTATTATTATAATTTTTTTCCAAGAAATGTAATATTTACAGCCAAAAAATTCCTCTTTTTGTTTTGCTTCCATTCATAAAATAAGTAAGTTTCCAGCAAATACACAGACACAACACACTTAGTTTTATAAAAAAAAATAACTGCCAACAAACTCTTAAACTAATGATTCAAATAACGACGGTGAAAAAAGAAATGTACTGCAAATCTTAATGTATTTCAGAGTTTAAAACTCTCAAGGGTGTTGTCTGGGAAGCTCACACTCGGTTACTGACCAAACACAACAAATGTATTCACACATAACTTTACACACAATCCAACCCACAAATATAACATTTTTACACACACATATACACATACAGAAATATGCATAAATATATGTTTGATAGTCATAGCAAAAACAACAAAAATAAAACAAGTTATTCATTACAAGGAAATGCAGACAGGAGACTAACACACATCCAGATTCAGACAAACACACACACACATACACAAATACGTTCCTGTGAAAAGAGAATAATAAACTTTATTTTTACTTACACTCAGACAAAAAAAAAATGTCATGTTTTAATATTTCTCTTTTTGTTTGTTTTTTATTTTTATTTAAGACGGTTTGAAAACTCATACCACATTTATATGAGGATAAAAATTTATAAATAAAATATTTTGAAATTAGGGAAATTTTGGCTTCTGGTTTGGAAGTTTTCTTCTGTTCAAAGAAATTTCATACAATTGATATAAGGGATTAATGGATTATAGAGGAACAGTGGAAAGCAAGTGGTACTAAACATGAACTGTAGCTGTATACTAAATTTAATTATTATTATTTTATAAAACGAAGTTCCTTTTCTGAGATGGTGAATAGGACTCACAAATAAAAGACTGAGATTAAAAGTGGAACTTTTTTATAAAACTTTCCTCATTTTCACTAAACTATTCGATTGCAATTAAACTGGAAAATTTTAAAATTTTTTTAATTAAACTAAAAAATAGGACATGAGGAACTAAGACTAGTCCTAGCATGGATTTCAATGAAATTTTCCACAAACCTTAACAACATAATTTAAGAAGTTGTAACCAACTCAGAATCAAAAAATTTAAATTTTTTTTTTAAATAAACTAAAAAAGGACATGAGGAACTAAGGCTAGTCCTAGCATAGATTGAAATGAAATTTTCCACAAACCTGGTCAACCTAATTTAAGAAGTTGTTAACAACTCAGAATTCAATTTGAACTTCAGTCCTTGAAATGAAGTTTATCAAAATGTCATGAACATATTTTTACAAAAATTTGGCAATCTAAACTACTTTTAGTTTTTCGTTTCATAAGTGGTACAATAATCAATGGAAATATTAATAAAATTACATACATACATCCGAACAGAGTTTTTTAAATTAAGGATATATGGGTGAGGTGTTCATGTGCATCCAAGTGAAATCAAAATTTAATTCTTTTATGCAATATTTTACTTTCCATGCTCTCATTGTTCTAAAACCACCTACAAAAGATCAACAGTTTAATTCTATACTAAATTATAAAATTTTAAAACATTATGATTATATTTACAGTTCATAATCTATTGTTTTTAATTTGATGGCATTTCTATGCACCAATTGCAATTTAAATCATTATAGATATTGAAAATTCTTAAGAAAAATTAGTGCATTTCATGGCATTTTGAAGTTAAATAAATTTTTAGTTTTGTTTTGAAGGTTATACACATTCATAGAATTTAATGAACTTCATAATTATTACTAAAATTCAATATTTTAAATATTCGAAATCAAAAAAATATACAAGGTATTAGCGTACTGTTGCATCAATCGAAATGAAATTGACTAAAACAATTACATAATAAAATAATTAAAAAAATAGTTACAAAATTCTGAAATTAAAATTAAAAAATTAAGGATATATGGGAGATACACATATCCTTGCACGCATTGAAATTAAATTAACAAACAATCATATATAACATAGTTTTATTCAGATATATATACACAATTTCGTTGATTTCTGTCCATAATTTTAGTTTAAAACAGATATTTACAATTAAGGATATATGGGAGATGAGTTTATCCTTGCACTGATTAAAAAGAAATTTATCAGAGAGACTAATAGCACTGTTTCAGAAATGGTAATAAGATTCGCTGAAATATGACCATAACTGCAACTGAAATGTATTTGTTTAAATAAAGGATATACGGAGAAAAATCTTTTCCTGTCAGCGATTGAAGTGGAAGTTACTGCAAGTATTTATAAAACAATATTAGAAACTATTACAGAATTTCATTTCTTTCGGTTCATAATTTCAGCTAAAATATAATTTTTTAAATTTAAGGAGATACAAGGCCCAGCTTTTACTGATTTAAATGAAATTTATCATACTTTCAAAAAGTTGTTTTGTTTTTGAGTTTTGTTAGATTTTAGATAAGATATAAGAAGTAAATTTTTTTTCACAGTTGTAGTAAAAAATATTTTTCTTTTATTACAAATAATACAAAATAAAAACCTCAAGTCTATTTTTAACTTGCCTAGACGTTACTCCACCTAGCGACTACATAGAAATTACCAACAAGATTTGTTCACAACAGTAATTAGCAACTTAACGCAAAGATTTGAAAATCGCAACAGGTTTTCAAGTTCTGTTTTAATAAGAAACTTGTGACACTAATTCTTCCTCAACTTCCCCACGAATTTTAAAGAAGTATTGGCGTAAAAATTTCTTTAATTTTCTATAAGGACTTTTTAACATTCTTTTTTCCTTACACTGTAAATGATATAAATTAATAAATTTGATAAGTATATATAATTTCAATCTAGAATATTTGTTGCAATACTTTTAGTAAAATCTCAAAAAATGTAATTTTATTAAATATTTTTCACATATTTTTAATGAGAATAAAAACAATTTTTCTTTTATATTAAGGATATTTGAAAGATGGACAATTCCTTATACGGCCTGCAATAAAATAGAGAGAGAAGACTAACAGCATATTTTCAGAAATAGTAGTGGAGGTTCGCTTGTTTCTGATCATGTTGGTGGCAAAAAATTCAAGTTTGTAAAATAAAGGATATGTGGAATATATTTATATCCTTGCACCGATTGATTTAAAACTTTTCAAAAAGATGAATAAGACAATCTCTTAAATAGTTGTAGAGTTTAGCTGCTGTCTCTTTTTATAATTTTGGTTAACGCTTTTGCTTGCAACGACTAAGGAAATGTATGAATTTTCTTTTTTTCTTCTTCTACGGATTAAATTAAATTTTATAACCGGAACAATATAAATATATTCTTAAAAACAATTACGGATTGTCCCACGATCTCGACTGATCGATAATATTAAAATTCTAAACGAAAACCATCTGATTTCCGACCTTCTAATCATCCATTTTATGTAAAGAAATAATAAGTTAGATAAAATTGATTATTTGTGAAAGGCAAGTTAGTTTATCCACGTCTAGAAATTCAGCGAACGTTATCCGTCGAGATCATGTGACAGGCTGTTAATAAATTCCGCATGATTGTTACTATAATTGCATTAAAAATTCAATTTACATTTTGTTCTGACCATGATTGCAGCCAAAATTAAATTTTATTTTAATTAAGGATATCATTTTTTAGGTAGAAAACTGGACATGTCGCTTGGAAGATTAAAAATAAATTTTTGATAGATCCTCGTATCTACAAATAGTTACATAATTTTGCTTAAGTCTGATCATAATTGTGGCTGAAATCTTGCATTTGAAAAAAAGGACATATGGGAGGTAGGCGTGTTTTCAAACCGATGAAAATGATATTCACTATGAAGACTAGCATCACAATTATACAAATAGTTAATTGGGTTTGGCGCAGTTCGGATCGTAATTGTGTCAGAAAATAAATTAGTATAACCATGTTAAAATTTCTTCTAAGGTTTTTTGCGTTAAGCAATTCAGCGGTGGTCCGCGTAATGTAATAAAGATTTCATCTGATTTTATTATCATTAAATTCCTTTATCTTTTTTTTTCAATGTACATTAAACTTGATGGTTGATTAACTGAATTAAGCTAACTTTTGCTTTTTAATCTAACAACTTTCCATACAAACTTCGAAAATATAAGTTTCTTTTAAGTACCCTCTCCCACGTTCTATCTATTTCTCCTACTCTTCTTATAAAATATCATTGTATAATTAATTCCCCTTTTAATATTCTAAAGATTTTGCTATTATTTATCTAGAAAGTTCTAATGTATGTATGTTCTAGCATTAATTATCTAATGGTTGGAAGAAAAAAGACCTCATCATTACAATGATAGTAATAATGATGATGATGATGATGATGTTTTTAATGATTTCCCTTTCTACCAATGTCTAGAGCAAGTTTGTAGTATTAAAATATATTTGCTCAGTCTCATTCATAGATATTTGCTACCACAAATTATTGTTGTTGTTGCTACTGCTTCTTGTTTTACAATTTTTGCTTTTACTCTGTAACACTGCTGGCCTGGTTGGGGAATATTTTATTTTCGATGTGTGCAACATAATAATCACAGACATACATACATATCTACAATGTACATAGATGCATACATTCACACTTACATAATGAAAAAGTATAAGTAAAATGTGCAAGTATTGTATGTTGCAGCAAATGTTGGAAAATCTGGGCAGACAAACTTACAAACACATACATACAATTGTAATATGGTTGAGTGCATAACAAGTCAGTTGTTTGGTCGTTTTGGCTCTTTTTGTTGTTGGTATTGTTGTTGGCTTACATGTTCTTTGTATGCCAGTATTTGTGTTAAATGTATGAGTTAATACGTGTCGTGTTACAACATTTACAACAACGACGACAATATTCATTACTCATGCATACGTTTCTTTATTTTTTTTTTCTAACAATTTTTTCTGGTACAGTTTAACAAATGCTTTCATTTATGTTGATAGCTGGCTTTACATACCAACAACTTTACAATTGTGTTAGAGAATTCAACTGCCAAAGTATGCATGTGAATGTATATGTATGTATGTATGGAAAAAAAAAAAAATTGCTCCACTACCCCAAAGTGTTGCGAAACGATGAAAGTCAGTGTCACACAGTTTACAACAACAAAATGAATGCGACATTTAATACGCAACAACAAAAAAATATCATTAGGAAAACATGATTTTATGCTGTGTTGTTACAAAAAAAAAAAGTAGCAGCATAAAATAACAACAACAATATGAGTTTATGTCCAAGAGACAGTAATGAGCAACATGAAATTGTTTATGAGAAAATTTTTATTTTGCATAAAACTTTCCTGAAATTCGTAAATGCAGTACTGAACAGCAACAGTAAATTTAAGAAAGATATTATTCTTTTAACTAGGATTGGACTGTCCTGTACTCCGGTCGGAATCAGTCAACTAAATGTCGCCATTATTTAGCTTTCCGAAGAAGTTATTTTAATTTCGAGTGGAAGGGCACTCCAACTACTAATAAAGAGCCCTCCTTGATCAAATGTGAATAAGATTTTCACAAAATATATCTGAAGAAGAATTCTGAAACTCATTGAGTTATTAATTCCATGGTGAATTTATTTTACTTCTAAGTGGAAGAAAACAATAATTTCAGCATTATCCCTATTATTTTGAAATTTTTAATAAAAGAAAAATTAACTTTCATAACATTGGACATCCTTACAACGTTTCTTCTTAAAACTCCCAAAATTTTACACCTGCTATTCGTTTTCCCTCCACTATTTGATTTTGTTGTTTTTTTTTAATCCCCTAAAGCAAATAATTTTTTTAAGCCAAAGAAAGGAAAACCAAATAAAAAATTATTAGACTACTTGCAGCAAAACAGAACTAACAAACTTTGCTTTTAGCTAGAAAAATTTTCAAGTTCTTTGTTGTCGCAAATAGGAACAGCACAATAACAACAACAACAACAACAGCAACTGCAAAACAAGGTACATACTTGTGTATTTTGTAAGAAGTTCCTCGTCCTTTTTTTATTAAGCTAAAAAAAATATATATCCTTATATATATATTTTTTTAATTTTTACCCCAACAACCCTTCAGATTATTATGTCGCCTGTTATAAAATGTTTAAATATCGTTACTATAGTTGTCGTCGCCAGTTTTATAGTCTACATGTTTTTGCAACAACAACAACAACAATAAAAACCCCATGAGCAGATCATTGACCCGTATTTTGTTAATTCTGAGACAATTTTCAATCGATAAATGTGCAACGTGTATGTGAGTTGTGCAAACTACAACTGACTGTCTGCCTGCCAGCCAGCCTGCCACCGCCCTAGGCGTGGTATTCCACAAAATTCATTTGTTCATTCAGTCGCTTCTGTTATGATTGCTGTTGTCGTTTGTGTTCCTGCTGTTGCTGTTGCAATTTGGTGTGCTTTTCGTTGCTGTTGTTGTTGCTGTTGCGCGACTGTGCAAAATTATTATAATTTCAGACTAAAGAATAATTTAATTGATTTGTGTGTGTTTGTAAAGTCAAAGTAAATGTTTGTTTTGTTGTTTTTTTTTTTGTTTGTTCCTTCTGGCAATTTAGAATATTTTACCCAGTGCCAGGACTTTTTAGTGTTTGTAAAATGGAAATGAAAATCACCAAAGAAACGGAAAGGTAGTTATTGCAGTTGAATTTTTTTTCTCTTTTTTTCCCTCATTACTACTTCAATTGAAATTAAATTATTATTTTTTTAAATAACAATCACAATCCGAAAACACCTAGAGGACATTTGGCAGAAGTCGAACTCACGATCTCTAATCTAATCAGCGATAGTAGAAAAAAATTTGGTTTGACCTCAAAAAAATGTGGCGTATGAATGGCAAGGTTACATGAAGTTCAGTTATCGAATTCGGATATCTGTGACTATGAGAATATAGCCGACAGCCTAAAACCTACCCAACGTAATGCCTACATTTTAATTTAACTAAATATCTTAAAAGCCTTCACTTAAGCTCTAAACTCTTTCCATTCATAAGACTACGGATCCGTTAAATTGTTAAAAATAATTTCAAGAAGATTTCAATATACCGGATATCTGGTTATAGTGTGCAACATGGTAACGAGGTAGCATATGAATTAGGCAAGAGGGTCACTGTTAGTCCCCTTAAGATACTCCAAATTGATTGATCTATGCTCGTTTAAAAAATTTCTTATGCATTAAATATAATAAAAATTCCGATCAAATTTATTGGAACCACCCAATCAAAGGTGAATGATACCCAGAGATTTTCATCAGCAGTGATGTTGGAAGTGGAAAACAACGTTGTTCTGTTCTGGTGCGCACATTGATATATAAATTGATGCTTATTGATGCAATTGTCTTACAGAATGTTAATCATGTTTAAGTTTTTTTCTGAACATATCGTTAACCACCTTGGCATCATAAATCTCCTAATTTATTTTTAAATTTCCCAAACGCAAACTAAAAATATTTAAAATGAGGTCATCGTCTGCCAGGATTGTTCACAAACTAAACTATTTCATTTACAACAAGATAATCCTTGAAAAATGTCAAAAAAAATAATACATTGAAATATTTCACAATAATTAAAATACTTTAAATTACTCGGTAAGTATGAAAAACTCCCTGATATAATGAAACTTTTCAGTCGTTAATTGTCAAACTTCTACCACTACTACTGTTGTGGTACTGAGTAAAAGAAAATATGTATGTATGTATGTAGTGTGAGTGAGGCGGGAGGAAGTAAAACAAAATAGTTGGCCTTAACATTCACTAGAAATTGCATTGGCATTGCAAACAAAAATATAATAAAAGAGACCAAAAAGCGCATGCTCCATTAATGGAGCCATGAATTTTTGTTTTTGTTTTTTTGTGGCCGAGGAGATATTGAAAATTGCATTTCATAAGAGCAGCACGAGAGTGTGTGTATACGAGGCTAATGGCCTCAAGAGCATAATAAAAAAAAAAACACATCATGAATACATTTGCAATGAGCAAATGAGAAGAGTCATAGAAAGCAAGCGGCAGAATTATTTCAATGTTATACAAAAGTTCTACATACGGGTACGATGAATAAATATTTATGTATGGCTGAACGAATGTTACTCCAACAAATGGGAAAACTCACACTCTTACTACAAGCTATGAGTGTGTGTGTGTGTGTGGGTATCGGTGCAAGTTCTAGGTGTTGGTGTGGTTTTGTCTGCACACACAAACAACAATTTTTTAAAGAACCTACCAAACAACCTCTTGGCATTGACAATGGCATTGGTAGGGTATGACTGAAAATGCTTGAGCAATTGTATGTTGTTCTATACACACAACATTTGTATATTTATGTTAAAAAAAATCAAGCTTTTCAATGTTGTCTCTGCTCCATTGCATCTACATATTGCATAGTTTTGTACTTGTGTGTATGTTTTTATGTGAGTTTGGTACTTGTAGCAGTAGTACGTTCTGCACACTCAAACTACTACGAGGAAAAACAAAGCGATTTTTTTTTTTGGAATGGAAGTTTTGCTTTTGATATTCAATGTTGTTGTCGGTTTCGCATATGTTGAATGGTTTGTTGGTTGCTTTCGAATGTGGGGAGCAACTGAAGCAACGTTTTCAGGGCCATTGCCATTTGGAGTTTTTTTTCCTTGCAACAGTTACAGTCAGTAGTTTTATGGTAAATTTGGCCTTTTTAAATAAACTAGTTTTACTACAATTTATATATAAATACTTTTACGAGTATTTTTTTAAAAAAGTACTTTTTATTAAAAAGGTACTTTTTTTAAAATATACTTTTTATTCTAGATGCATTTTTTATTAAAAATTTACTTTTTAGTTATATATTATTTTTATTAGGAATCAAAATTTTATTAAAAATTAAATATTATTTATATTAAGAAGCAAATTTTATTAAAAATTTACTTTCTTTAAAAAAAATACTTTCTATTTAAAAATGTACCTTTTATTAATAGCAAAAAACAATAAAAAATTTTAATTACAAATAGGCACTTTTAATTGCAAAAGTTTTTTATTTTATTAAAAATTAACTTTTAATTAAAAAAGTATATTTCATTGCAAAAACAATTCATATTAATATAAAATAGCTTTTTATGCAAAATATTTTATAACAAACAAGTAATTGCTATCAAATTTGCACAGGTTTTAAAAAGTACTTTTTATCAACACAAAAGTATATACTTCGCTATAAAATAACTTTTATTAAAAACAAGCATATTCTTTTAATGAAAATGTACTAATTATGAAAAATTTTTATATACATATGTACATGTGTCAGTTTCAGTTAAAAGGGACCTATTGGCAAAAAAATGAGTTTCGGAGAAAATCGATTTTGAAGTTAACAAGTTAATTTTGAAACGCCTGAACGCTTTTATATCTCGAAACCCGATATAAGGGGGTTTTGGGGGTCGCTGATTGCGAATCTGGTATTGGATTTTGAAAATTCAAAATGGCGGATCCAATTTTAAAAACCCGACTTTAAGTTCATTATCAGCGATCGCAAAAACCTGTAAGTAATGATTTTAATACAAATCTGATCAATTAAAAAAAACCTTATCCACCATTTAGGAATTTTAAAATTTAATACCAGATACGAAATCGTCGGTCCCGAAAACCCCCGAAAGGCGCGTTTCAAGTAAATTAGATCAATTACAAAAAAAAATTGTTACATCGGGTTCTTTTCTTTTTCTTATCAAAGGTGTATTTTAAAGCTTACTTATGACAAAAGTAATGCAGTTAGAAAACTGCGGCTTGCTACATTAGAAAGAGCGTATTGTCTATTTTAAGAATCACCAAAAAAGTAAAAATCGATTTTTTCATCCATACGTCCCTTTTAACTGAAACTGATACATACTCGTTCATATATATTTGTTTTATTAAAAACAAGTACGATATATTAAAATATGGTAATTTTCAGAACAAGAGGAGTTTTTTAAATGCAATTTATGTAAAAAATACATAATTTTTTGCAAAAATATACTTTTGTAACAAAACTTTCTTTAATCAAAAAAGTAGTTTTTATATAAAAAAGTGTAATTTTTCGATTGTAGTTCTGGCAAAACAAGACTTCTCTATGAGATTTTTCCTACTTCTTCGTTTTCTACAATGTAATTTTCCTCACTTTTGAATTAATTTTTTTTTGGTCTGTCATTATTTTAACTATTTCCAGTTAAAGTTTTTTTTTTTTTTGCTTTTGGCTCGTATTATTCTCAACACTTCAAGCATGAATGCAAAAAAGAAAGACACTGCAGCATATGACAAAGTGAAATACATCCATACATACATACACACATATATGAAAATAATGCAAGACTCATTCATATTGACTAAATATATTTTTAAGAATTATTTTTATAATTAATAAATTAATGTAAGATAATTTTTTAAAATGATTATGATGCAAAACTAAATAAATTTACGAGTATATACCTACATATGTATGTATGTATGTACATAGCGCCATTGAACGATTGGGTTCACTAAGAAATATTGTATAGAATTTTGTTTTCCTAATTCTATATGTCGTTGCTCCCCGCTGTTGACCGTGAAAACACAATTGCATTGTCAACTATTTAATAGAAATGACATTGATGTATTGCCAATCATTAGTTTTAATTTTCCGCATATCGAATCGACAGCACACGCATTTTAATTTTTCAGCAATGTGAATGGTCAAGCCTCTAACAAGTTGTAATAGATAACAAAAACACAACAACAACAATAACAATTGTTGTTTAATAATGATGATATTTTTTTCTGTAATGACAATTATGAAGTTGTTGACACCAATTGTCAAACACTCATACAGTATGTATGTACGAGTATGTAACTGGAAAGCAATTTTTACAATGTACACACTCGTACACACTTAAATCCATATAAAGTTTGCAAAGAAATACAAGCACAGGGACTCACATACTCATATACAAAACAACAGAAATAGGCCTAGTGTTGTAATAAAGCCAGTCATTTCTTCTATTTGGCCCTCCATCAGTGGGATGAGGAAAACCACTGAAAGGCAAAGAATAAAAATAAAATGTAGCAACAAGACGATATTTTCTATAGTAGAAAATATAAAACGAGTTGCAAGGTCGACGAACGCCAACTAAATAAACATGATAGAATTATTTATTTATTTTGCTATGGCTATCTCTCTCCCTCTTTAAGTGAATGCCTTTCTTTAAGTAGTGGGCTGCCAGATTTGAGTTTTAGAATTGCATTTTTGCGGTATAGAATTTTAATCACAATTAACTTTTGATTGTGAACCAGAATCACACTGACGGCATAAAAATAGGTCTGTTGTTATAGAAATAATCTTATACTAAAAGTTGGTACTAAGTGTTTTGTTACTATAATCAGAAAGCAAGTACGGTGGTTTAAGATAAATCAACATTAAACAAATCGTACAAAGAATTCAGAAATTTTATTTTTAAAATATAAGCAAACGGTATCTGTGTAGAATATAATAGAAAATACAAAAAATATAATTATGTAAAAGACATTGCAAAATTTAAAAATTGAATCCTTTTCTCAGGTTCTCATATCCTTTTTATGCAACCAGCTAATTTTTTACTCTTCTAAAATATGTGTCAATATAAATTTGTGTGTCTAAAAATTGTCTTATTTAAACGGGGAAGGCTTTTAAGCAGTTTTTGTGCAACATAAATGTATTCCGCGTTTAAGAGGGAAGTACAGTAATAAATACAATTTAGAATTGTTATTTAGGAATATTTAGATAAATCCTTACTCCTAATCCTGTAAATAAGCACATGTTCTCTTTAAAAGAGCTTGTCTGGCATCCCTAAGAGGGAAAATCTTAAGATTATTTAATAAGCTTTTCTAATGAAAGACAAATGAGGTAACTTTTAATATGATAAATAATAATGTATATGTTACTACACTTACATTTACTCAAATAGTTTTACATAAATATATGAACTTTCAGTTGCAAAATTTGTTTTTTTTTTTTAAATTCCAAAATTAAGAAGAAAAAAATGTAATCACATCCATACACTCTAGAGTCTTCAAAATTGCATCGTCTTTGTATTAAACACTAGAAAGGAGGATTAGGATGAATCACATTAGGCATGCAGAGTTGTATTTATAACATGGTTACTAGGGAAATTTGGAAAATAGTTTAAAATTTAGTATGTGGGTAGAACTGTAGTTTCATTAAAATTAAAACCTAATCGCAATTTTTATGAAAAATTAATAAAAGAAAATTAAAATTAATCACAGGACTAAATAATTAATAGTCCTCTAAAATTGTTATGACTAATTATTAAGAAAAAAATTCTTTCTATTACTAATTGTACGACATTTTCTGAGGACACTTTTTGTTGTTTTCATTTATTAATTTTATTATGCAAACCTTGCTTACAGGACATAATCTATTACAATACACTGTTTCGAGCTGATGTTCATGTCTTTACATTTGGATTTTTATGAAGGAAGTAACTGCCATTAACCAGATTGTTTTGTTCTCCATTACATTTCAAACAATAATAGTTTAAGCACTTAAGAGCCAAGTCATACCAAATTGCTTATATTTCTTTCAACACTTTCCTTCAAGTTTCGCATAGAAAATAAACTTCTATCCCTCTAATAATTCTCCAGAATTTTCAGTTTCTCTCTAACCGCGAAACAAACAAAAACGAAAATGAAGAAAAAACAACACAAGAAAAAATTCAATTGAAATTGTTAAAAACAAAAGTCATTTTCCTTAGCCACTGAAACTCGTTTTGGGAAAGTAGAGAAAAACTAATAAGAAAAAAAAAAAGTAGACACTTTGCAAGTGATGCAAGCAGAAACCAAGCCAACCAAGCAGCCAGTCATCATCATCAAAAACATCAGTATCAGTAGAACAGGGAAAACTCAACCTCACTTTTCATTTTTCTTGTTACACAAAAACATGGAGAACTTGAAAAGCAGAGTAACCTATAGAACAAAGGAAATACCAATGGGAAAATTAAATGTACCATATAATCAAAATAATGATGATGATGATGATAATAATGACGATAATGATGATCAACAATTAGAACAGCAAAAAATGCAGGAGCAGCACAATAAACATCTTTTGTGTTGTTTTGTTCTAGAGTACTATTGTGGAATTGGTATATTTGCAAAATCTAAATTTCATGTGGTATTCGAGTGTATGCGATAGTAGTGGCACGTAGAATTTATCTTGTTGTCAGTTGTTTTAGGCAAAAAACATGCCCATAGAATAAGTCAGAACAACATAGAAGAGGTCATTGAAACTAACTCAAACCATAAACGTCTGCAATTCCCAACTAATGCCTGCGCAACTGCTGTCAAACTCCTCTCTGCTCCTCTTTTATTAGCAAAAAAAATAAATTAAATAAAAAATCATCAACAGCAAATGTATTTTACAGCACGAGTATAAAAGTTTTATAGCACGTACTCTAATCATTTGTTCTTCTTCTTCTTCTTTTCACTCTAAAATAGAAATGTTATGTGTGTTAACTTGTGGCAACTCCTCCTTCTCCACCTCCTCCCCCCAGTGATGTGCTTAAAACTGCCTTTATTCGAGTATTTCTATGATGTTCAAATTCTATGCAACTCCTTTCATTCAGCTCGTTTACCCCTGTTCTTCACGAAACATCTTTTGTAGTTTTCTTCTACTTTTTTATTCATCATAATGGCAAATATACACTCCATTATTATTTCAACTTTTAGTCAGTGTTGTATGATTTTTCATTTCAATTTTGTTGTGGCAGTGTCAAGTTTATGTGGTCATGAACTCAATGGCGCATCAGCAACAGCGAAAAGAAAATAATGCTCTAACCATTGGATGGAATGGATTTATACATATATATATATATATATATATCGTTAGATGATATGTTGAAAAAAATTCAAAGTCATAGGTATTACATTGTGAACCTTTGTCAGCCGAATTAAAATCGAAAACAAAAATGTTTTACTTCAGCCACTTGAAGAAATCTATTTAGTTTTTCACTCTCCTATAAATTTTTTATATGTTCACATAACGGATTTTTCATTTCAGCTGACGATATGTAAATATTCACATATTGAATAAAGCAGTTTTCGGTGATTTTATACCTTCCCTTGGAAATTTTTACTCCAAAACTAATTTTTAACAACGCCTCCCCACCAAACCCCTCGGAAGTTACGTAATAAGTAAATATCATATAAAGCGAAATGTGAAGTCACTCTGCTACACACTGATTGATTTCGCATTAGACAGGTATGTACATACATTTATGTTAGACATGCAGCAAGAAAACTTGCTTAATAAATACAAAAATCTTGTGGACTTATCAAAAGAACTTAAGGCTTTCCCCGCCGAAAAATACATCATAAAATTAGATGATCTACTATGCTTTGGCCTTTACTTATGAAAGATAGAACCGTATTCGCCTCGTCCAAAATTAAATTGCTCTACGGCAGCGCAATAATTTGATCAAGAAAAATAAATTTGTTCAGACCATTCGATGTACATTCCTATAATACAGCAGAACTCTGATTAAAGAAAAAAATCCGCTGCACCCTAATATACATAGATACATATGTATGTATGTATGTATGTAATATATACAGGCCCTGGCTGATTTTTTCCAAATCAAAATCGGGCACAAAATTTTGCAACCAATAAACACATTCGTTCCTTTAAAATAGCATACAAATGCGACAGCAACATCATTACATATTTGTTGTTATCAACTTCATCATCAACACGAACTTCATCATTCTTGTTATCATTTCATTTCATTGCTGGCAAAGGAATACAGCAAACAAGAACAACAACAAAATGCATAGCAAAAAATACATAAAATGAAATAATCATTTTCAAGCTCAACAACGCGGTGAAGGTCATTGCTACCAAAAATTGTAACTCCCTTTGCCCTACTCTACTATCAGGCATTTTTTTCAACACACAAAACTCAATTCTGTTCATACAATAATGCTAAACATACATACATACATACAAACATAAATAGTCATGCTGTAGTATAACATTAATACGTACTCTCGTGTATATGAGTGTGTTTGTGTTAGAATGTTTGTTTATTGCAAATGGAATGCATTTATGCTGCACACCACCATACAACAACTGTGTAGAATTGGATAAAAAATAAAAACATAATAAAAGTGTAAAGGAAATTATATGAGAGTGATTGCTTTTTATAGATTTTAGCAGACAGAATAGAGAAGAAATCAAGGTTGCCATTATTAGGATTTTAATCCCAAAGTTGGGTATTGTTAAATTTCAGTTTTTAAATTAAAAGATAAACTTATAAAAAATTATAAGATAAACGACAAAAACTCATTTTTAACCATTAATATTGATGAATTTATAAAAAGGTTATAATTAACAATTTTTTTAAAATATATTTTATTTTGGTCATCTCAACCAATTTTAGTGAGTGTTTTGCTTTTTTGGTTATAAATAACCATTATATTAACCAAAAAGATTTTTTGTTTTCAAATAAGCATTATTTCAACCAAAAAAACTTTTTGGTTAGAAATAACCAATAAAAAATAAAATAATTTTTTTTTTGGTTATTAGGCATGAGTTAGAAATAACCAATAAAAAATAATATGAATTTTTTTGGTTATCAGGCATGCAATTTATAATAAAAAAATAATTCATAAAGTTTTAGTGGGAATATTTCTTCCATTGAAAATGTTGTATAGGGATTTCTAATTCCATTAAAATCATTATTAAAATTTTAATTGCCTGTATGTAACCTTTATTAGGTTTTGTGTAATGGTTTTAAAATATGTATAAAAAAAACATAAATCGCCTTTAGCTATGCTTAGTTTTGTTACTACCGCAACAGATTTCCAGAGGCCAGGCCGTTCCCTATATGGTCGAATTGAATGAAATAATAGACATAAGTCTTGGAGTTCATTTATTAAAATTTTTGTTTAACTTAACAAACATAAGCGATCTTAAGCAACGCAAAAAAAAAAACACAATTTTAAGTACAAATATTTCAATAGTGCTAACTTTTTCCTTTTAAAGCTAAGATTGCGATTTTAATCGTTTACGAATTTGTTGAGTTGTGTCATCAATGATAACCAAAACAAAGAAATTATTTTTTATAATTGTTATTTCTAACCAAAAAATCTTTTTTGTTGAGAAAATGGTTACTTAAAATAATTTTTTTTTTTTGGTTGATATAATGGTTACTTATAACCAAAAAAAATATTTATTTTTATCAGAAATAAAAGAATAACAATTAAATTCGAGAAAAATTTCAAATTTATAACAACTTTATAAGACTTTTTTGTTTTAAAGAGGCTGGCGATTTTAACTTAACTTGATAACTTCTGTCATTAGAATTGTTATCAGTCGCAATTTATTTATTATATGTACATATTTTTATATACATATACATATATGTATATATGTATGTATGTACTCAATAGTTTTGGAATTTTCCAGAGCGAAATAATTCAGGGCGAACTCATATTAGGTGGTCTACAGAACATTAGTGATTATATTTGCCCACTTTCGCCGCTTGTATTTTTATGTCGCCAAGATAGATGTCAAAATATATATTTTTTTTAGTAAATTTAGGCGAAATTAGGGCGAGTACATCTTATATTAATGTGCCTTGGAAATAATGATTACAATTTTTTGAAAAAAAAAAACATTAAAAAATTTTGTTTTATAAAAATTCCTTAAGGAAAATCGTAAAACCTAAGCATGAAGCTACGTGCATTGAAAACACAAAAAATATCCATGAAAATCACTAGGTGATTTTTTTCACAATAAAGTAAAATCACCCGATACATTTATAAGATTTGAGTTTTAAAGAGTCTGCTCTAAAGATAATAACTTGAGAACGCCTCGTCAAATTTTCTTGCAAAATAGTGAAATGTAGAAAAAAACTTTTCTGCATTATTATGTTTTTACATCTTTGATTACTACATAGTCCTTATAGTGTAATGATATTGTACACTATGATGCCATTCAACTTCGGTAGCACAAAGAAGAAGATCCTTGCCTTTTTTTACAGAAAAGTAGCATTTAGAATTTGTTTGAGTTGAAAACAGATAGCTACATATTGCCACTCTGATATTATCCTAATAAAAATGAAAACACTTTTTTATTGAACCGAACTGTCGACTATATTTTTTTTAATACATGTAATACATATGGGCAAATCCTGCGTGACGAACGCTACATTCGTTCGCATTTTCACATTAATATATACAAATTTTTTGGTCTTTCAAAAGAGGTACCTTCAACTTATACATGGTGTTTAGTGGGATATAAGTGTACTTCCGAATGGCATCAAACAAAATTTTTAGCAGGTATGTGTTGCGAAATATTTGATCACAAAGTGTGTTTTCGTAATTTTTAGCGATTTTTGCATAATAAAGCACATAAAATCTAGTTTCTAAAAGAAAGATGAATATAAAATAATTCTAAAATAACTTATTTGCAGCCATTTGTCGTTTTTTATCAAAAGACGTAAACCCTTTGTGACGCACGCTACATTTTTTCTAGTAGCATATAAATAAACACATTTGTATTTATTTTAACAAATTATATTTATAATTTATAATTTAATTTATATTTATGTATTTATAAAATTATATCTATACCTATCTAGTCTAATATTCCATAAAAAAACATAAAAAATAATTTGGATAAATTTCAAAAAATGTTGGTTGGTGGACTGTTTCTGGAATTTGCCCATTTGTACCTATGTATGTTTCCATATTCTATATTCTTGTTATTTTTAGGACATTAAAAATGATTTATTATTTGTAATAAAATATTTATACCAACTTAAATCGAAAATTTTCTGGTTTGTTTTATTCTGGGATTTCGGGTTGATAGAATTCAGTTTTGGTAGGTATAACTTTTAAGTATTTTGGACTAAAATTTTTAAGTTATCGGCACCTAGAAAATATTTAATATATGATAAATTCTCAGAAATGTATGTTTGTAGGTACATATGGCAGCACTGTACTGACATGAAAACATTTGCATAAAAAATGCAAGTTCTGTTAAGCAAATGCACATAAACTAACTTGTGTTTGAGTTGGGTCTGTAAATATTTATAGAGAATAGAGAGTATGAGTATGGCTAGGTTCGAATGTACGTTTGTTTATTTTTCATTTTGCACATACAAATACAAAGAGAGTCATACAAAACAGCAACAGCAAGAGCACAACAAACTACTACTACTTCATTTATTTACAGGTTCAATGTCTGGTGGTTGACCTATCCATGCCACTTACATATTTTCTGCAACAAGCACACAAACTTTTACATAATTTGCAATGATATTTAAAAAAAAATTGTCAATAGGAATCTCTTTATATTAAAAAAAAGCCATTAAAATAATTTATTACCGGGTGATAAAGAAAATTTTGAAATAAATTGGCAAAATACTCGTATGTACCAAGATTGTGTTTTGGCAAAATGTGTCAGTGAAAAATTTTTTGGGTAACGGAAACACGTGTCCCTTTTCTCTAACAAGATAAAGTAAAATAAACCCCAGTATAGTCATTTTGTTCTCTATAAGGGCCAGTAGAAACGTACAATTTCCATAAAACAATCCCGGTGCGCAAAAACATGGTTCATCCCGCTTTCGAATAAACCAAAATTTAAAAATGTTTTATTAAGGGTTACGCAAAAAATTATATTGTCTATCATACGACTATGTATGTAGTATGTATGTAAGTATTTTGTCTGGTTTTGAAAATCATGTTAACAAGTGTATAAGTAAGTATGTGTGAGTATCTGAAGGATATAAAGTATTTCTGGCAAAGCACTAAATACGTATGTATATTTATTTTATACAAATAAGATTTTTTATTTATAATTTACATGCAACATTTTTTTTTTTTTTTTGGTGTTTTTGAAAAAGTGGTAAGAGCTGCAAGAAAACTTATTTAGATTTTACCAACTGATTTTGTTTTTATACGAAATATTTTCGTTGCTACCCTTATGATATATGTATGTAGGTACATACATACTTCTAATTTTTTATTTTACTCTTTGTTTTACAATTGCGTTTTTGTAATTTATTTTAGCTTAAAATGAATTAAATATTATGAGAATTATTTATAATCAAGCTTAAAATAGTCGTAAATTTGTTTTATTGTTTTGAGGGTTGCAGGAAAAAAACTTACGTATTGAAGAGCTTTTAATGACGTGGTAGATTTCCTATTTCAAAGCAAATACACGAAACAGATCTAAATGGGAATGTAGTGTTGTATTATTGTATCATAATTTAAGGTTATAAATTATGTACTGATAGTTAACCTCGAGGTGCCGAAAGGGTTAAATAAGCAGACATACTAAAGATAAAGATTTTTGTCTTTTTAGAAGATTGAAAACAATATAAATATTACATATTTAAATTATGTTATTGCTAACGTTGAAATCCGTCTTAAATCGATTTTTTGAAAAATTAACAAATTGTAAAAACTGCCTCAACGGCAATTAATTTTGAATACATTGAAAAACAGAGAGCTCAACACAAAGAATATCATCCAAAACAAAAGAAATATAAAACAATCCTTGCTTGATTCCAAAGATGGTAGAGACACAATTTAAAAAAGACTTTAATAAAAAAATCCAATTGAACGGATCGGCGCTACACGATAGAATCCAATTAAAGTATATAGTTTACTGCAACGAGAGATTAAATAAAGTACCTTTAAAAAAATTTAAATTGGAAATCGGTCCATATAAAGCGATTTTATTACAAATATTTCAGGCAGAAATATACATACACTTCGGTGGGACTGTAAAAGTAAATGGTTATCACAACCAATATTCCAAAAAATTTTATTGAACAAAAAAACTGTAAGCAAAGCTGTTCATTCCGATCCTAAAATAGCAGATATATAAACAGGGAAACTTAAACTCATAGAGAGAGGGTGGGTTCTGAAGAATATTTTATCCGCAAAGAAACGATGCTGATCTTCGAATGTAGAATTATAAAAGAAGATATTGCGAAGCCAAAATTATGTTGGAAAAATATCGAAGATCAGGCCGGAGAAAGTTAAGCATTTGATTTCCAAAAACTACTTCAGTCTGATAACTTTTTTAGAAAAAAACTTTTTAATGTTGTCGATATTTTCTTCGAATTTCTAACGAAACGGAATTTATCATGAAAGCGTTTTGGAAGGCTCTTTCACAGAGACAGAGACAGAGAGAGATCCTCTTTAAAAGGCACCTTCCAAGATCATTAAAACGTTGCCCATGTTTTACATTGCTGCAACTTTATACAATTCAATTTTTTTTTTTTCATTTTCAATTAGAGAACTCACAACACCCCATTCACTTTTCATTGCAGCGTCTCATGATTACTTTTGCTTAACGAACTTCATAGAAACTTATTCTAATACACATTTACAATTTTCCATCTAGTTTCTTAACTTTTCACTACCCAAACAACTCTGCTTACTTGCCTGCCTCATGCTAGCAATCATGCCTTCTATGCAAATCTACACATGAATTATGCAAGAGCTCGTGTATGTTCGTCCATATTCTAAACAACATTAGATTTTTTCTATTTTTCCTCACATTTTCATAGAAATTTTATGTTTTTTGCATTTTAAATACAATACATAGGAGTACATACTCGTACATACATATACTTTTATCGCTAATGCTGACGAGCACTGACAACGTTTTTAATGTGGCAAGTCGGTCGGTCGTCTGGTTGGTTGGATGGTTCGCTGTTTGTATGAAAGACAGGAATGGCAAAGACCTTAGCCTTGACTTTTCTAATAGTTTATTAGCCTTATGGGTAGAAGAATGTTAACTTGGCTGTTTTCTGTTTGGTTGCAATACGAAACGAACAAAACAAAAAAAAAAAAAAATGTTATAAAGCAAAATCTAAAACAATTTGCTGAGATAAAGGATATTGCAGTCTATGTGAAATAAAAGGCAATAAAAAAGAATCAAATTCAATTATTTGAAAATTATTTGGAAAGAGTTTGACAGCATTTATGAAGCTTATAGCCGACAAAAAAAAAAACAATATAAGTAATGTGAATTAAAGTGAATGGGTAGTTACACCAAGAATCGAAGGAGTAGTGATTAAGAAGGAAGAAAATATTAGAACGACTCAGAGCACCAGAGAATTCAAAGATTTATAAATTTTTTTTAGCTTAGCTGATGAAATAGATCCTGGATCATTATGGAATCCAGTAAAGAAATCCTTAAAGAAAGAAACAAGAACAGACTTCTTTAGTTACATTAGAGGAGTGACTCCAGCTTATGGAAAAAAAGCAAATTAGAATTTGCCATTGATCTTTGGTATGGATATGAATGAGGAGATCTGTGTTTTTGTATCGAAAGTACCTTAAAAAACATAGGACTAGCAAATGTATGATCACTAGTAGGCAAACATTTTGTTATCATCATTCAATGCAGCTTAAGAGGTTCGTATTTCAACAGCATATATGCTACACTGAAAAAACAGTTTTACATAATTTCAACGAACTCCCGTTCCTTGAATTAAATTCTTTGAAATTCAACGTATTATAAGTTGTTTCAGTAAAATATTCCTTGAAAATAAAGTAAAATTTTATGTATTTAAGAAACTCGTTCATTTATTTAAACACAATGAACAAATACTTTGATTCGAAGAACCTGTTTCTTGATTTTAAGTAATATACGTTGCTTTTGTTGTATGAATACGTTGGATGAAGGAATAAATTCTTAAAAATCCACGTATGGTTTCTTAACTTCAACGAACTGGTACGTTGAATTCAACAAGCCAATGATTGTCATACGTTGAATTCAAAGAACCGTTTTCTTTGGTGAAAAATAACGAATAAATTCGTTGATTCAATGCATTTTTTCCTTCAATTTAATTGCTTTTTTGGTTGAGTGTAGTATGCATGTATAAGGAATTACAACAGTGGATCAATCTCCACATTAATATCCAATTTTTTGTTGAGAATGATCTGTTTTTTTTTTTTGCCAAAAAAAAGTACTTTATGGAAAAGACAGTTTTTGGAATTTTCGGGGGAAAAGTAGTCTGCTATGGCGGACAGCCGTTTACCATCTGGTGGTGGAGAGTAATTTACAACTTTTTCTTAATTTTTGAAGTGAAAACTTCTATTGGCGCGGTACGAAGGTTTTGGATGAGACAAAACCTCAGAACTCGCGACACCGTCACGCTTGTAGCATCTCTGTTTGTGCGAATGCCTAGTCGGAGTGAAGTTAACAACCTACAGATATTGGATTGTGTGTTTCTTTAATCTATTACAACAGTCGAAGTCGATTCGAGAACTGTAGTAAATCCCAACACCTAAATTTTTTGGCTCAAAATGAAGAGAGCGCCCTCTTTTGTGGGTGATGTTGCCATATATGAGAAAAACACTAATTTTTTGGTGCACCAAAGAGGGCGCACTCTTCAATTTGAGCGAAACTGATTAAGAAGAGTACACATTTTGAGCGAAAAAAATTTAGGTTGTTAACTTCTCCGGCGCAGTTGCATTTGCGTTTACAATAAGTGGCATGGCAAAACTAGCAGGTATGCGCAGTTCGACAACAAGTACAACAATCCAAAAACAACATGTATTTTGTTGGTATAAAGCACTCGCTTCATATCAAAACACACAAACAAATTTAAAGCATTTTAATACGTATGAGTACCAAACTGTAACCATTTTTAATATACTCTCTTCAAACTATATCAGTTTGTATGAAAATTTGCTATAAAGCGTGCTCAGTCAGCTGTGCTAGTAAGCTCACCTGTTGCATACGCCTTGATAAGTGGTTAAATTTGTTGCATGTATTTATATAATTGTTTATATATACGCATAATTTTTTTGGCAATAGCACGTGCATTGTTGTAATCACAAAAAGTTTTCACTTCTGTCGGCACTCCCGGAGTGCTACCCGTAGTTTTTTTTTTTTTTTTGTAGAACCAGCACTCAGGGGATGACCCCTACTTATGCATTGCAGTGTGAACTTAGGGAAAGAGATAGGATAGAGAAGATAGATGCTGAACATTTTTTTACAACTCGGTGTTAAGTGGGCACGTTAACTTTCAAAAAACTTAATGAGCAGGCATTTCTTAATTGTTTTACTTCGCCGACGGTTCTGCTAAACAACGAAGGAGGGCATCGTGGTACACTTTTTACGAAAAAAATCCTTTGGATTAAATACCAAACTAGTAAGTTGTTTAATAACCTACATTTCTTCATTTTTACACATAATTTTGCAGTATTTAGGTAAATTTTTGGTTCAGTGTAGCTTGCAACAGTATCCATCGCTGTCTGAAAAGTTTTCAGTGAGCAGTGTTATGCTTTCAACACTTAAAGGCTAACGTCAATTGCTTTGTGTTTGAACAAAGCATCACATTTCATAAGGCCGCAGTACAATAATTATACAATGTATACCATTTCAAAACGCCGCCGCCAAGTATTTTTAACGCAGTAAGAAAGAAAACACGGCATCGGTTTTATAGTAATTGCTTTGTATTGGAACTTTGCATATGTATGTGATTTAAATACAGTAGCAATACTGTATACAAACTTTGTATACGAACGTTTTGGAAGTCAGCCAAACAGTAAACCAACAATTAATACAATGTCACATTAATGTACATTAGAGAAAATTCGTGATGTTGATCACTTGCCCTGACCAAAGATCGAATTCAGGCTCTAAGACATGGTTTGCTTAGTAGTCAACGCGCCCCACTTGGGAATAACAAACTTAAAATTTGCATTCGATTTAGTAAGATGTGAGGTAACACCCATGCTTTTATATAAATCGTGCATCTGTCGGAAAAGGACGATTTTCGCCTGCTTAGTGATTCCATAACATTTTTATAACTATTTTATATAACCACAAAACAAACCGTGATTGATTACTCCTACACAAATTAAACATGACAAAGAACTTACATAATGCATTTATGGTGGCATGTCGTTTATATTCCCTAGACATTTTTTTTTTTGTTCGTTAAGAACAAAGAAAGTTTAACTCACCAAAGCATGCACCAATTCATAACTTTCGTTTAAAACTTTAGTGAGTCATTACCACAACAACACAAATCAGACGTTGACTTAATTAAGTAAATAACACTGCACATACAAGTTAAAATATATAAAACAAAAAAAAAATGTACTTGAATTTTCATTTCCGTTTTAGGGATACAACAAAACGAAAACTTTATTTCAGCAGAAAAAATTGCTTTTTTGTTGTATATTTATTTCAGCAAAACTGCAGTCAGTCAAGCATGAAACACCAAATACAAACAAAAAAAAATAATTAAAAAAAATATGGCAGAGTTAAACAAAAGAACGCCAAAAAGCATGAAATGAATTTAAAGCGAGAAAAAAAACCAACACCCATAGCCACAGCAGACTATAGAAATGGGTGTTGTCCCGGCATCCATTTAATAGCAGGACTAAAAAAAATTTAAAACCAAACAAGGATAATTTGTTAAAACAAACTAAGAATTTTTATATGCACAGGTGAGTTACAACCGCCATTTGTTTTGTGTTTTCTTTCTTTGGAAACCAACTCTGGCAACTTTGTAGGAAATTTAATTTGAATGCTTGTTTATGTTCGTATCAAATAAAAAATCCCTATTTTATTTTATTCTATATTTATTTCCATATAAATATATTTGTGTGGTTGTTTTTTGTTGCTGTAGCCATGTCAAGGTTATTGTACTTTATATTCTTAGCACATATGTATGTACGTACAAATACACAGCCCTTGAAACATAGTCTTTTACAGCCGCTTTACATGCTTTACAAATCGATCCATATGCATTTTAAATTAACGCTGCCACCTGTTTTGGGTTAAAAAATCTCCACAAACATTTTTGGCCAACATGCAACTTACAACGTGTTCGTAGTGTATGTATTTTCATTGCCAATAATCGCGCAAAGTGCTCTTTACTTTAATAATTCTCGTTTTAGGACCGCAAAATATTTGCAAGGCGTGTGAATATTTTTCAAAGAAAACAGGAAAAAAGGGACATTATTTAATTTTTTTATTTTATACATACACTAGCTGATCCCGGTGTGCTTCGCTAACCCCCTCGTTATAAAATAAAATTAAAAGTATTTATATATCCTATTGTGAAAATTTAATGACGATCGGTCCAGTAGTTAAGACTATATTACGATTTTCCTAAAAAGGGGCGTGGTCCCACCCACTTTTCTCCTGGTACGTATTCCAAATTATGCCAATATCATATGTACCAAATATCATCGACCGAGGTCAAAAAATGCCCAAAATATGGCGATTTAAATTTTTGGGTTATATGGGCGGTGCCACGCCCATTTGTCCAATCAAAACTTCATATAGCCTATTATTCCTTCCAGAGTCACAGTAACATGCTGTGAAAATTTCAGGAAGATCGGTCTAATTGTTTAGCCTCCTATAAAGCACAAACAAACAGACAGACATACATACATTCATTTTTATATATAAAGATATTTCCATTTTTCGAATTGTTTTCAGCCCTTTCATGAATCCTAGGATATCTGATGTTTCTGTTATTTTTTCTTTTCTAGGATTTGCGAATAGATGTATGTACATACATACAACAAATTTCGGATATATATTTTTTTGTCAAATGATGTCTATCTGGCAAACTTGAAACAGTTTTGGTGATTTTTCGAAAACTTATCTGTTAAATTTCGCCTATTCCCAGGAGAATTTTAGATTTAGCCTTTCTTTTAGTTGCGAATTTTGAATTTCTGGTTCTAATCTCGATATTTTTCCCTTTTTTTTATTTGTAATCAATTGGTTAAATTCTAATTTTTAAGAAGAAAATTTTAGACAACAACTAAATAAATCCCGATTTTTTAAATTTATTCGCAAGCTGGTAGCGCTTAATTAAATGTTTCATTTCTTGACTAAAAGCTGTTCATACTCCCCCTCTATCACGACGAATTTGATCCAACCATTGTTAGAATTAAGACCCCCTAGAAAAAGTAGAATTTGCATGAGTGCAAATGTGTATGTATGTATGGCTGCGGCACAAAAAAAAAATACTCATACAAAAACCACACACAACTGAATAGGGAATGTCTGTATATAAATAAGAGAGTATTGCAATAACAAGAGTAAAAAACATTGCCCGACTTGTTTGTATTTGCTGATGTTTTTGTTGCTTTTACCTTAAAACTTGCATGTTGGAAAGGCATGTAAATCCTTTAACCCATTACCACTCACTGTTACATATGAGTAACGGCGATATTTCTTAATATTTAACAAAAATTTTTAAAAACTTATATAACATACAGATAGAAATTTAAGGATAATTTTAGCGATAAATCAATATACATATATCCACCTTTGTTGTGGTGAGTGATGTAAAGGTCTTTTCTGAAATGTGTTATTAAAAGGCTCAAAACAATCCTACTTTATTTACGTTGCAAATAGGAATAATTCAACATCAAGAAAAATCAAGATTGTGGCTATTAATGAGTTAAGAAGAGTTGCCGTACTGCTATAAATATTTAATAGGGGCATGTTGCAGCAAAAGCTAAATTTATTATTAAACAAATAAGTATGTATATATATATATGTTTGTATGATTGTACAAACAAATGCCCTACCTTTAGGACAACACAAAGAAAACAATAACATTAAAATTAAACCATTCTCTGGTGGGCGAAATTTGAAGCAGTGCATGCCAATTTTGTAGGCAGCAAACAGTAAAAACTTTAAAAGACGGACAAAAATTGCTTATAATAAAAAGTCAGTAAGTAAAATGTGCATAAATAATTTCAGTTACGAAATTTTAATTTTAACAGCGAATCTATTTCGCGCGATTATTACTGTCGAAATATAACTTAACTTTTGTTACTTATTTTTGTAATAAAGTTAAAAAAGCACTGAACAAGAATCTTATAAAACATTTGTCATCAACATATGTATTTAATGAGCGCCACGCCACGTTTATGTAGGTATGTACATTTTTTATGCTTTTGGTGCATGTGCTCCAATTGCAGTAAATTCTTAAATTTTACGTGAATATTTCCAACACGTTAGACATAAAAAAACATGAACGTACATGCTTGGATGTAGACGTAAGTACATATATATAAGTATGACGTTATGTCTGGCTAAAGAAAATTTCTTTGCCATAATGCCACATTTTCACAATACAACAAACTACAAAAAGGTCTTTATTTATCGTCATTAAGATTTGTTTTTAATGAACCATAAAGCAACTAAAAAGTGCAACAAACACATACTATTGAACATAATTTATGTAGGTATGTATGTCGGTATGTCCAAAAATAAATAGTCCATGAATGACATAAGTATGTTATGCCAAGATTTCATTTATTTTGCAAGTTTTGTTTTAAGATCCCAAAATGCTTTTGAATCTGCACATACTGAACTTTCCCTCATACATATGTACATACATACATGTGTAATAATGTACATATGTACTTACATACAATTTTAATCCTTTAAAGTTTAAATGAACAATATGCAATTTTTAAACAACACACCATTTCTTTAACCCAATCACTTACTCACTCATTCATTTATTCTGTGGTTGAATTCTTCATTGCTGCTTGTAAGACTAAAATTTTGTTGATTATTTAGTGTAATATTACTTACATATGTAGGTATGTACTTATGTATGTACTTACATTTATGTACATATGTAAGTATTTTGTTGTTCTGATATTTTGTGCCATGTATGATGACGTAATTGTATTTTATTTGCTTTCAGCAAAACAAAAAGGTTAATGACCCAGTGTGCGTACATGAGTACATATGGCGTATGGCGTTTGTGTAAATGTGGGCTGAACAAAAGCATCAAGCCTTTGGATAATTATCCTTACCAAGAAAAAAAAGAAAACGATGTCTAAAAGAAATTATGTGGATGAAAAATTTAGTGGCAGAAAATTAACTCCAAATCAAATTTATGGCCAACAAAATTTTCAGCAAAAACTAATCGGAGTTAGACAAAGAATATAATTTCTCTGGCGTGTACTTGTTCAAAAATTTTTTTTCTTCTTCTCTTAAAAAAAGTATTCTATAGTTTTGGAGTGGAGTTGCCACGTACCGGTCATAATTTTATGCTGAAAATTTTAAGCAAAAACATTTTTTGGCAGTAAAATTTTGCTTAAAATTTTTCATGTGTTAATTCCTTAAACAAAGTAAGCTTCGGTGTAAAATACAGAATGAAAATTTTGTTTTTTAAACAACTTTTTTCAATGTAAAACTTTTATTAGAAAAAACTTTTACTAAATTTTAAAAATATACATATGTACATATGTATGTATGTACATATGTAAATACAAAGGTATAATTCTTAAGCTAAATTTTAGTATGTACAAAATTTTCTTAAGAATTCTAATAAATTTCTTTTCGGAAGGAATTTCAGTCAATAGAAGCCTTTTTTACCAATGGAGTAAATATTTCCTTTCAAAATTCAATCTAAAAATAATTGTTAACTCTAAACTTTTATATAAAAATAGTAGTTACCTATTTGAAGAAAATTTCAAAATTTTGGAATAAAATTTGCGTAGTCCCAAATCACCTGTTACTAATTTAGGCATTTAATAAAATAGGCAGGCAAGCTTGGCTACATACATACATACATGCATATTTCCAATGCTGCCAAATGGGCAGACAAGGTATGAACATTATAAAATTCAAGCCAGACAAAAACCACAAAATAAACAAATTTTTAACAAAAATATGTCTGAGTACAGGTAGATAGCCAGCAAATAGCGTCTGCCTGTTTGCCTGACAATAACAGCAAAATGTACAGAAGCGAATAAAGAGATAAATAACAAAAAAAAAATAAACCATCCACCACACAAAAATTGCTTTTACGGCAAAAAACAATAAAACCGTCAGTCACACAACCCGACATCTTTAGACGAGTGTATGATTGTTTGTGTTGTATGCATAAAGCCAACGAAACAACAAAAACTAACGGTGACAAATACAAAAGATATAAAAATTTAAAGAGCAGTGAATATAAACATACAAATTATTTGTAAATAGAGAACGAAATGCAAAAAGTAAAACTGAAAAAGTTAAAAAGCATTTGATTTTAGCAAAGAAAGAAAGAGATAAATATATTATAACGTTATATGAGCTTGCATTATACTCCGTTGTTGGCACATCTGCTCTATGCGTATGCTCATACATTAACGTTTTAGTCGCCAGACATCGTCATTGTGTAGTGTGTATTGAAAAAGCGATTACCTCGATACGAAAGTAACGCAAATAAAACTTTTTGTGAAATTCTAAACAATATTTAGGTATTAAAAACAAATTAAATTTATAAACAAAATGAATACCTTTACTTTGGAACGAAATAATTATCGCCGCAAATTGATAATGCTGGTGAAGCAGCATACAATATTATGGAATAAAACTCAGGAAAATTATAACAGAAATCGTGCACAGAAAAATTTGGCGTGGCTTCAAATCTCTGAACAACTAGACATATCGGGTAAGTAAAGAAAATCAATGTAAAGAAGAATAAAACTGCATACAAGGTGGCCAGACTTTTAAATTTATTATAAATACATACTTACATATGTATGTATATACTTATGTATGTATATATGTAAGTATGTACACTAGTGTCAAGTTTTTGAACATTAATTGAATATAATGTTTATTTTTTTTAATTCTTTGCAGTTGACAAATTGCGGCGCACTTGGGAAAATTTACGCGATCAATATAGACGTGATTTAAAGCGAGAAATGCGTTTTGGCTTCAAATCTAAATGGCGATTTTTTTCCGATATGGATTTTATACGTGACATGGTCTCCTACAAAGAGGATGGCTTTAAAGAAATTGAATTTACTGATTCGGATTCAGAGGTCGAAGTTGCCGATAATATAAATATGCAAACACAATGCAGTCCCATTACCACAACTTTGGTGGCACCTACTTCAATACAGACTATAACCACACCTTGTACTTCGACCATATCATCGAACGCAACAAATGTTTTACGTTTTCAACCCATAGTGTTAAGTAAACAATGGCAACCTTTAAGACAAGAGCTACCTGCCTCTACTTCTTATGTTGCACCAAATCCCCCACTATCTACAGATTTTGTAGATTTCACCATAAATTGTGATTCATCCAAAGATCATAGTCAATCTTCAGCCAAAGCTTACTTACCATATGAAACTGTTGCCAAGCTAGAACCTGATCTTGAAGTGCAACCCGATAATACCATTGCTACAATAGACCTGCAAGAATCCTCTACGACTACGAAAGATAACCAAATTACGAGAGATTTTCAAGAACCACGCGTTTCCACCTCTTGCAGTAAACGTTCTCGTCCATCCATAGAATATATAACGGAGACTCGAAACCAAATAAAAACCGAAACCGATTTGAATGAGAAAGATGATGACTATTATTTTGTTATGAGTCTTTTGCCATCATTAAGGCAGATACCAAGGAAACGTAAATTTCCACTGAGAATTGGCATAATGAGTCTAATAGCTAAAGATCTGGAGCAAGTATGCAAGGAAATGTAATTGTATTTTGTCTTAATATTTATATATTCACTAAAATTTAGAGATCTATGTATGTATGAGTGCTTAAATAAATAATTTTCTATAATTAAATTAATTTCGCAACGTTTACGAATCATTTAAGATAAGGTAATTTTTTTTAATAAATTTAATACTAACCAACATAAATGTAATAAAAAAAAACTTCTTTAAATAATTTTAAACATATTTGAACGACATCAACAACAACTCCTTTTCTCACACTTTTCCAATTTCTTAAGTAGACAGGGATGTGAATGTTATTAAAATTGCTTTTTAATTACAATATTTTAATATTAATTAGTTGTTCAAAAAATTATCTATAAATTTTCAACAAGAAGTATAATTTTGCTCTCTTTTATTTCAAAGAGTGTATTAAGAAAAGTGAAACAACAAAAATACACTTATCCATCTATGAGTGGAAATTTTAGCAGAAGAAATTAAACTTAAAAACAAAAATAAATTAAAAAATATCACGAAACAACAGTTAAGCGCGAATTCTTTTCATTTTAGCGTTTTTTTTTTGTCTTAGCTTTGCTTTCTATTTCTATATGCCATCTGTTTCAGCAATTTTTTTTTTATTTCGGTGATTTTTCGGATTTAGCTTTTCTTTTTTTCTATTTTTTTTGCTAATTTGATGACCTGTTCGGTTTAAAGACTTTTTTCTGCTTTTGCGAACCTTTCTCATTTTGTCGTTTTTCTCAAATTTGGCCATTTATTTTTCGTTTTACCATTTTAAAGTTATTTTTTCGTCTTAACAATTTTCATAAATTTTAGCGATTACTTTTTTGGTGGTTTTTGCAGTTGAGTTCCGTAAAAATCAGTTTCAGGGATTTTTTTATTTTGGCATTTTTTTCCACTTTTCGGGCATTTCATCATTTTGGCGCTTCCTTGCCTTGCCAATTGCGTTCCGTTCTATTGATGATTTACCTTTTCTTTGTTTTGGTGACTAAAATTTTACTACATACGTAAAAAAATTTTGCATTTTTTTTTTAGCAGAAACATCGGCGAAGTAAAACAATTAATAAAATGCCTGCTAATACAGCTTAACAAAGTTAATGCGTCTACTTAACACCGGGGCGCCTCAACACTGCCTTAAAAATTATCATAACGCGCAAAGCAGAGTTGTGAAAGAGTTAAGTCCTCTCCCTGAGTTCCGCCACAGTGCACTGCATACGTAGGGGTCATCCCCTGAGTGCTGGTCCTAATTAAAAAAAAAAAAAAAAAACAATGCCGATAATTTATAATCTGTGATGAAGCTGCTTACTAAAAATTTTTTTCAGAACATAGTAACCTCCTGGAGCTTTCCAGCTTAGGTAAAACTAATTTAGTTTTATGGCTCATACATTAGAAACTTTCAAATACTTTGTATCCAAATCCTTTCTTCTTACAAATACAAATAAAAAGACAATAAGCACTCCCTATTTAATGTAACTCACGTACCATAAAATAACCAACAAAAAGGTCAAAGTTACATAAAATGTTAACAAAATAAACAAAAATTGTTTTATAAGTATTTTAACCTTTTTTTTTAACACCCAACAAATTATTGACATCTATTACAATTTTAAGGATACGTTTGCTTAAAAAAATGCAATGAAAAAATATTTTCAGTGGCAGCAGTGAAGGTGTCTGTCTGTCTTTAGCACAACTCTCATACTTTTTGAGTGACAAAGCTTTCGATAATTTGTTAGATTGATTGATTGATGAATGGCTGTTACTTTAACGATGACCCATTTTATGCAGTTGCAAAACTCTCACTTGCTCTGTAAGCGTGTAACAATGTTGCTGTCTTTTGTAGTTTGTAGTTCTTAAAGAATGTTAACCTCCTTATTAAGTTCATTTTCCTTTTTAGAACAAAAAAAATCTATTATTTTATTGTATTTCTTTTAAGAAGTTCATTAACATTCTTCTTGGATTTTCTTTTAAAATATTTGCCGTTGTCTAAATAAAAAAAGATAGAAAATCATAAGCTGCTTGAATTTTGATTGCTGGTTTATAGGTACGAATTAAATACTGTTTGTTCGTCCTTTTTGGCTTGAACTAATGTAGTTTGCATTTGTATGGAAATTGCATTAGATGAAAAAGAAATGTTGAGAGAAATTAATTGTTAAGCTGCACAAGGTTGCCTTAATTAAAAAGAAAGGAACTGGAACGCATCGAATATAAAGATACCGAGAGTTAAAAATTTAAATAAAATAAATAACTAGAGATCAAAAGAATTTATTTACTTTATTATCGCAACTTCATTAAGCGGATATACTAAAGGTGCGGTCACATTGGGGAAACATTTGCTTCAAATATGGATTTCTCAAATATTTCCAAATATGGCTTTAGCTTCTCATGCATAGACAAAGAAGAAATTTTGTTGTCAATTTCTCGCGTGAAATCTAATGCAGTTTTGGTCCAGATGGACTGTCATTGAAATTTATAAAAAGGGTTTTGCCGTTGATAGAGGATTATTTATTGTTTATATTTAACTCTATTATTACTACTTCTTGCTATCCTGAGCTTTGGAAAACCGCTCGAATAGTACCTATAAAAAAGAAATCAGCTTACTCTAATTTGGAAGATTTTAGACCGATTAGTATTCTTTGCTGTATGTCAAAAGCATTTGAATTAATACTAAAAGATCAAATTTGGAACATGTTAAATTCCAGAAACATTGTGAGTGATCGACAGTTCGGTTTTCGCTCTGGATCCAGCACGACTACTCTATTGCTCAGTTTGATAGAAAAAATTCGTGGAAATATGAACACAAAGAATATATCTACTTTAGTATCTCTTGATTTAAGTAAAGCATTTGACACGGTGAATTACAACATTTTAATACAGAAACTATGGTCTAGATTTGATTTTTCTTCGACTTCGTGCAAGCTTTTATACTCTTTTGTATTTGGTAGACATCAATTTGTTGGTTACAACGGAAATAATTCATTGAGCAAGTTGTGTTCGAGCGGTGTACCTCAGGGGTCTGTGCTGGGCCCGTTATTATTCCTTTTGTATATGAATGACCTTGTCGATTATGTAAGCACTTTACAATGTCAGACATTTTTATATGCCGATGACATTAACCTACTTTTCACTGGTGATAAACAGTTTCTTGACTGCCATGTGGAAACTATAAACTACATTCTCTCAAGTGTTTTTAACTGGTCGACTCAAAACAAACTTAAATTCAATCATAATAAAACTAGTGCTATGGTTTTTGGCTTGGTTGGAAATGTTCAAGATCTTATGCACATTCAATTCAACAACGTTCGTATTCAGTTTGTAGATACTGTAAACTGCTTAGGAGTGTTAATTGATAGAGATCTTAGTTTTAAAAGCCATATATCGGCAGTTGCCGCTAAAGTTGGAAGAGCTCTTCGTTCACTATATAATATAGACTGTTTTTTGTCCACGAATATCAGACTAAAACTGTCGCATGCCTTGCTCATGCCACATATTCTCTATTGCCTTGAAGTTTTTAGCTGCACTACTTGTATGAATATCAGGAATATACAGCTAATATACAATCGAATATTACGCTATGCTTTCTGTCTTAAGCTTTCAGACTCTGTGTCTAATTACTCATTTAAGTTTATAGACTGTACATTTCGGCAAATGATCAATTTGAGGCTTCTGATAACATTATATCGAACTATACAAACACAAAGTCCGCAATCTCTTTTGTGTAACTTTAGCTTTTCCAGATCAACACGTAATCCAGTAATAATTATAACTAAGATAAATAATACTATCTTTGAGAGATCGTTCTTGGTACGTTCATCTAGAATTTGGAATAGGCTACCGAGATGCCTCAAAACATTTAGTTACTCATTATCGACGATAAGATATAAGTATTTGGAATTTTTGAAAAATTCAAATTGAATTAGTTATAGTAATTAAACAGATTGATAAATTATATTGAAACATATCATTTACTATTGTCATATCTATGTATGTAAATTAGAATAATTATCATTACTTTTGTATCACATTATATTAATCATATATGGCCCATATGGGCTCGATTAAGTAAATAAAATAAATAAATAAATAAAAAAATAAAAAAAAAATATGTTGGTTCGTGTTTAAAGAAATTTAGGTAAATAAATACACAACTTATTTTGTGGTCACACTACGCACATTTATTTTCCCCTTTTTGTTTGTTGAAACAGCTGTCAAACAACGGCAGGTGCTAACATGGGAAAACATATTTTCCCAGTGGTCACACTTGAACAAATATTTTCCTTAACAAAATATTAGAAAAAACTATCAAAAAACATAAATTTGTTGATGATATTTTTCTTCTTTAAGCTAATTGTTTTTTAACAAACATTTCGATTCTAATGATTAGTTTCTGCAGTTGGGCAACCAAACAGTAATATTAACAAAATATTTTTTCAAATTGCACAAAAACTCTTACTTTCACGCTTATTCCATATTTCGTCGTCAATTTTGAGCCAACACCGATTTGTACATTTCAACACAAGTGATTAAGCAATTTTTTTGCGAAGTTTGATTTTTCGCGTTTTTACCATTTATTTTTAAATTAACAGTTTTGCGATTTCTGATTAGTTCATGTGCAAGTTTGTGGGTTTGTAATTTTTTCGTTAACAAGATTTGCAAATTTTCGCCATATTCTCGATTTAGGAAGAATTATTTTGCATTCTTTAAGGCTTTAGCGTTTTTTTCTTTTTAAATATTATGGCTTTATTGATATTTAACAATTTTTCGCAAGTTGGCGCTTTTTCGCGAAATTTGCAATTCTGCCAAACTCTTGGCTTTCTTGCCTTTTATTTTTAATTTTTTGTGTTTTTTTAATTTTGGCTTTTTAAAAATATTGCAATTTATAGAGATTTTTTGGTTTTCTCGCGGAAGGAAGCAACACAATTGTTTAAAGTTTTTATCAGACAGCATCAGTAGTAGTTTTAGAGAAACAAAAATAAAATAACCACAATAATTATCAAACTGCTGTGTTTGTTTCTTTATCTTGCCTTCTCTGAGAATTTTTTCAGATTTTTTCAAGATCTTATTTTCCTCGAATTGGCTCTTCTATTTACATTATTAAGGCATGTCGAACAAAGCAGGGAAAAAAAATATCAGCCGTAAAAATCTTTTATTGAAGCATTTTGCCTAAAAGTAGATATTTTTATTTGACTCTGTTTGTTCTTACAAAAATTTTGTAAGATCTAATAATCTTTTTCCCAAAGTAAATCAAAATATTTGCCTTTTAGAGGTCACACTTTGTTCACATTAGACACATTTTTGTTTAGCAGCAAATAATTTTGTGTCTATATGCCATTTCCATGTTGAACGACGATCAAGATGAACGCCTAGATATTTGACTACAGTGTGTTGTGGTATAGTCTCGGTGTTAATTTTTATAGGCGGGCATGTTTCCCTGCGCAACGTAAAAGTGACGTGTGCACATTTCTGCTCGTTAACTTTTATACGCCATTGTTTGAGCCATTTTTCCAGTTTGGATATATATTCTTGTAAGTTGCGGGAAGCTTCTACAGGATTTTCGTGAACGCTTAGAAAGGCTGTATCATCCGCAAATGTTGATGTATGAATGTTACTGCTTAACGGTAAGTCAGAGGCATATATTAAATAAAGTAAGGGTCCGAAGATACTGCCTTGAGGGACTCCGGCTTCAATCGACTGCGGAGGGCTTAAAAAATTCCCTTCCCTAACTACAAATTTACGTTCCATTAAATAGCTTTTTAAAAGCTTTACGATGTTTGCTGGTAGATTTTGTGTTAATTTGTTGAAAAGACCTTCGTGCCATACTTTATCGAAAGCTTGTGAGACATCAATAAAGAGCGCAGAGCAGTATTTCTTTTTTTCAAAAGTGTCTCTAACGACATTCACTAGTCTGTGAGTTTGTTCAATTGTGCTGTGTTGTCTGCGAAAACCGAATTGATGATCTGGAATGCATCCACTTCTAGTCACTATAGGCATCAGCTTGCTCATATACAGCTTTTCAAATAGTTTTGAAATGTTAGACAGTAAACTAATAGGCCGATAGGATTCAACCTTTGTATGATCCTTGCCGGGGTTTGGTATCATAGTAATTAGCGAAACCTTCCATTCTTTAGGATAGTGTTCTAGGCGTAGAATACTGTTAAAAATGAATAGTATTATTCTTTTTGCAAGGTAAGGCAATTCTTGAAGCATTTTGTTGCTTATTTTGTCGACACCTGGGGCTTTTCTGGTGTTAAGACTAGTAATAGTATTTTCAATCTCCGTCATGTTAAATCTCATCGGTATTTCTGGTAAAGAGACGACTGGTGGCAGTTCAACAATATCAGCAAAAATATTCGGAGTGAAAACTTTTTCTAAGTGTTTAACAAAAAGTGCACCTTTTTCAGCATCAGTTTTTGCCCAGTCACCATTTGGGGCTCGTAATGGGGGTTTGCATATCACCGGCCTTTTTAGTCCTCTGGCTGCACGCCACAGTGAATAATCTGTTTGTGGTGTTGCATCTAGCTCTTGAAGGAATTTTTGAAGGGAAGCTGTTTTTTGAGTTTGCAAAACTTTCCTAAGCTGCTTGGTACACTCCTTAAGCCTTAATTTTAGCTGGGGCGATCTGTAGCGCTGCCATTCTCGTCGAGCTCTCCGTTTTTCAGTCAATAGCCTTTCTATATCTACAGAAAAAATATTGTTAAATCTCACTGGTTGGTTTATTTCATTTGAAGTAGCATTAAAAGCAGCTTGTTTAACATGCGCTTCAAACAACCTGAGAGAATCGTCGATGTCTGAAGGTGTTCTCAGCGGCATTTTTTCCGAGCAATGAGCACTCAGATATTTTCTGTATTTCAGCCAGTTAATACGTGCAGATGTCGTCGCTAAATCACATGTTGTGTGTGAGTAAATAGTGACAATAGTAGGCGAGTGGTCTGAAGATAAGTCCAAAGATGCTTCAACTTCAAACATCTCGCTGGGCACGTCTTTCACAATTCCAAAGTCGATAACATCAGGAATTTTTTGTCGATCTGTTGGCCAATATGTTGGCTGTCCACTTGAAACTACATTCAAACCCATTTTAGATATTGTGTCGAATAAAATTCGTCCCTTAGGTGTGATTAAACGTGAACCCCAAAATGTGTGTTTAGCATTGTAGTCGCCAGCTGCTAGAAAACGGAGGCCCAGTGATTTATAAAAAGCCGTATATTGACTCTCGGTAATTGAGAATCTGGGGGGCGAATAGACAGATGATATTACAAGTTTTTGATAGTAAGTTTCGATGCAGATGTTCGTTGCTTGAAGATAATCTTCACAAAAATCATTCAACAGGTGGTGTTTTATTCGCGTTTTTATTAGGATTCCCGAACCACCACAAGCTCTGCCACGGGGATCCTTGGTGTCGTAAAAATTATATCCACTAATTCTGAAACAGCTTCGAGATGTCAAATGAGTTTCTGAGATAAGCATAACAAGTTAACACAAATGAAACTAAAAGCAGCCCAAATGAATTGGCTTATTGGAAGAAACTCTATACTAAGCCTTGACTGTAAACTTCTCTTATACAACGCGATCCTGAAACCAATATGGTCCTATGGAATCCAGTTATGGGGCACTACCTCAGCATCGAATGTAGAAAGAATTCAAAGGCGACAGAATAAAATCCTACGTACAATAACAGCAGCCCCCTGGTATGTCAGAAACCATCGAATTCATAAAGACCTAGACGTTCCGTTGGTGAAGACAGTATTTTCAAAACACGCGAACAAATATATAAAAAAAACTTGAGTTGCACCCAAATCCACTTGCGCGCAATATTCTTCATTATAGAGGCCACACCCGGCTGAAAAGAAGGGATACTCTTTTTCTCAGCCGTTCACGAGAGATGTAAAACAACAAAAATTAACCGTTGAAATTAAAAATTTTGTTTAGCATTGGCTAAACTTTCATTTAATATTTTTTAGATTTAAGATTTGAAAAACTTATTGATAATTTAATCTATAATTAAAGATTCAATAAATAATAAAATTATCAAAAAAAAAAAAAAAAAAATTATTTTGTTTCCCATTACACAGCTGTTTTGCTGTTTGCCTCTAATAAATATTTTATGGTCACACTACAGCAATCAAATATTTCATATTTTTCATAAAATGTTTCCCCAATGTGAACATAGCTTAAGATTGTATTAAATAGACTTAGTCTTAGATAGAAGTCAAACACCCTCCAGATTATATCTTCTAAAACATTTTAAAATTTTTCCTCTTTTGAAGTCACGTTTCTGAGGGAAATTTTCAATTTTCTGTATTACATATTTTAAACAAATTTATAATATTTTATTATAAATATTATGAAAGTTTTAAATTCCCTATAGAAAATTTTCGAATATAAGAGCAAATTTTCAAAATCTAGTTGACATATTTCAAATTATTTTAGAATTTAAAAGAAATATGTGACCTGCTCCACGAAAAGGGAACTCTGCGCCGAAACAATTTTTTTTTACTTTTTGAGTGATTCTTATAGGAAAAAAAAACGCTCTTTCAAATGCCGCCAACCGCAAGTTTCTATGTCTTTTAGTTTTTTTTACAAATCACCTGTAAAGATGAACATAATTAATGAAAATCATCGGTGCAGATACGTAGCTCAAAACGAAGCGCTTTTTTTAAACGCGTTTTTCTCAATAACTTCTTTTCGGCGCAGAGGTCCCTTTTCGTGGAGCAGGTCACATATGTATAGAATAAAATAAAATTTCTTTTTAAGGGTAAACTTTTTTGATATAAAGAAAATTCTTAATTTCCTTAATTTCCCTTAAGGGAAATTTTAATGCTTTTCAAAAAATAGTAAAACATGTTTAAAAAGAAAAAAAGTTTTAAAAAAAAACTGAAATTTTATATTTCTATTAAAATTGCTCAAAATAAAACATTCCTTGATGGTCTTTTTTAGAAGAGGGAAATTGAAATGTTCTTACGTATATTTAAAAAAACCTTTGCTTCAATTTGTTTGTTGAAGTTATTTTTTTATTTTTTCTTAAATAATTTAAATTTGTTTATTCAATGTCTTTTACACTTTAAGGCTAAATACTTAACCTTAATGCAAAGACCTCCAACTATAGAGCCATAGGGGAGTCATGAAGGTCCTTTGTCGTTATAACAAGGTCATTGCATATTTTTATAAAAATATTGCTATAAATAACTTTTAAAAAAAATGCATTGATAAATTTTAAAAATTAACTGGCCGGACTGTTGACTAATAAGCATACAATACAATCGGCACAATTCTCTTTTAACATAACAAGAGAGTCAAGAGAGTAGTTTGAAGAGAAAACGGAGTCCTTGTAAGTCATTTACCTTATTGCAGGCGCATGCTCAAGTGTCCTTGCCCTTGTTTGTTGAATTTATACAAGTACTTTGCAGCATGTCTGTAAAATGTGTATTTGGATATACTCGTATACATGCATAAGTGTGTGTGTGTATGCTTGTGTGGTAGCGTTTGTTTGTATAAGAGACGACTACATCCTTGATTTTAAGTTTTTCTGTACCTTGAATATGCACGTGTGTTCACATCTTGAATGCCGTCTGATGCAATGACAATTCAAATGTCTTTGATATAAGAATATTTTCATGTAAATTTCATCCTTTGCTGTTATTATTTTTTTTTTTTTTTTAAATTTTTATGTTTTGTGTGATATTTGTCCAAATTATTGTAATCTGTATGATAATTGTATTTTTTTTTAATTTTTCTGGGTATTTTTAATGATAAAGGATTTTTTTATAAGGACAAAAATGTGTAAGAGTAGCTAAAGTCTTTGGTGACGCACACCGAATTTGTTAGCTTTGAAGATTTTGCAGTCTACTTGGTCCTTGCTGTATTTACAATTTGAATGTTGAAAATTTTAATAGAAACATTTTTAAAAATAGATACATACATGTGTATGTATGTATGTACGTACTTCATATTACCATAAATTCGTTTTTACCACCCTTAACTAATCGTCATTAACTAATTTACCTCTTCGACATAATGGTAATCTGTATAATAAACTATTTTAATAAATTGAAATATTTTCATCACAATTAACAAAAAAATGCTTAAATATGAAAATCATTAATTCAACAAGGGTGACTTAAGACCAAACTTTATGCGTCCTTTTAACCAGATTAAAACACATTTTTAACAAGCAAACTTACAAGTGACTTAAAAATGTCCAAAACCAATTTTATTTAGTTCTCCAATTATTCTAAAGTCTTCCTGCCTTACTTCTCGAATGGTAGTTAGGTATAAAACTTTCTATATTTATAAATTTCGTCACCTTACCCCTACTCTAAATAAATAGGTTATACATATTACCAAAAATTGCACACACACATACATACAAAAAACATCCACAATTATTCAAAACAACCAACAGTCAACAAAGGAAACAGAACAACCCTTGCAAATTTTTTTACAAAATTTCTATTTTATTTTTTGCAGTTGCTAGACACTAAGAAAAACTTGAAACTGCGACACTGACCTCATACCCTAAACTTGAAATTCAAACTAGAAATAATACAAACAACAATAAAAAAAATCCATAAGAACAAAATATATTTTCATCTCTTGCCAACAGAAAAATGCCAGCCAGCCAGCCAGGCAAGCCAACAATAATTCTTTAAAGGAAATCAGGAAAAACGGGGAACTTTCATAAGAAAAAAAAAAAAAAAACAGAGATAACAGCGACAGCAACACAAAATTGCATGTTCTAAACATTTTTATTTTGGAATAGAAACAGGGTTCTGGCAAGCCCAACCCAAGTACAACATGATTTCATAAAACGGCAAAGAAGCAGTTTTATTAAAGACAGAGATTCCAAAACATATTTTTCTTAAAATAAAATTCTTTATAATTTATTGGAATATCTATCAGCCACCAGTTATTGCTTAAAACAATTGTCTTCTAAATACCATGACAAAGGCCAGAGTTATGTGGATCTAAATTAGCCAAAATCAAATCACTATTGAAATTTATAACAAGGTACCTATGTATACCGAAACTTTCAAAACTCTTCTCCAGTCATTGAAGACAGTTTACAATTCCTACTCAACAAAATATATTAGCGGTATTCGGTGCTTGTTGTAAATGCTCTTGCAAAAGTGCAAATAAAAATATTGTAGATTTTTTCTAAAATCTAGCAACAAAACACACATAGAGTTGTCCTAAGGGTGGTGTTGGCTGAAGTAGTTAGCGCGTTGACTATTAAGCAAACAATGACTTGGGGCCTGTGTTCAAACCCTGACCAGAGCAATTCAATCAACATCATTAATTTCAACTGTCGAAATTAAAAATTTTGTTTAGCATTGGCTAAATATGTATTTAACATTTTTAGATTAAGATGATGTTTTATTGATGTTTCAATTTATTATTGAAGATTCAATATATAATAAAATTAACAAAAAAAAAAATCATTAATTTCTCTAATGTACATTAGTGAGACATTGTATTAATAGTTGTCGGACTATTTAAGTGATGAAGGCATAGCACTGGTCACTAAAACCTGTTCCGACCGCGAATGATACTGTTCCAAGCTAATGTACACAACATCGCCCTCCTTCGTCGGTTAGCAGAAACATCGGGAAAGTAAAATAATTAATAAAATGTCTGCTAATACAGCTTAACAAAGTTAATGCGTCTACTTAACACCGGAGGCGCCTCAAAACTACTATAAAAATTAACATAACGTGCAAAGAAGAGTTCTAAAAGAGTTAAGCCTCTTAAGTTTTCAACATCTATCTTCTCTACACTATCCCTCTCCCTGAGTTCCGGCACAATGCACTGCATACGTAGGTGTCATTCCCTGAGTGAGGACCAGCAGACTAAAGACTAAATAATAAGAAAATAGCTACAATATTTTATATTTGCACTTTTGCAAGACCATTTGCATCAAACACTAGGGGAAATCACTCTTAGTATTGCAATCATTGCAGATCTTGCACATCTAGCTTATTTTCACCAGTTTGCAGAAATGAAATAACAAAATATGTAAATAAGCTATACCTGCAATATCTGCAACGTATGAAAGAGTAGTTTTCAACCAAGAGTGATTACCCTCACTGATTACCGCCCTTGTAAAAAACAACTCAATGCGTGCAAAGTTTCATAAGAATAGCTTAAGGCCCAAATTCACAGTCATTAGTTAGCTAATAGCAATAGTTTAACTAATAAAATTTGATTCAGAGCTTCTAGTTTAACATTAGTTAAGCCATCAAACGTCATTGGTTAACTAATAGTTAGACAACAGCTGATTCGTTTGAATTTATTATTAGTATTTTTGTTTTGTGAAAAATTTTAGATATGGCATGGGAAATTGAAAACGCGGAGTGCGATATTGAAAGTATCACTGATACTGATAATACGCGGAATATTGTTTCTGAGCGTCGCCAACGTAATCTAAAAAGATTTTATGGATAGATTCCGTCTTAGCAAGTAGGTGGCGTGGCAAGTTCTTGAATGTATACGCCATTTTTTAAAAAATAATATATCAAATATAAACAAAAGCCATATGCTATAACAGAATTGCCAGTACTGAAAGTTAATAGTTTGATAGGGTTACCATTTTTTGTTCATATTAAGAGTGTTGGTTAAATAATACACTGTGAATATGAAGTATTAGTTAAACAATAGTTATCATTTTAGTTTACTAATTGCTAACTAATTACTGTAAATTTGGCCCTAAGTTAAACATTTTTCTAAAAATAAATTTTATTTATAAAGGGCATGATGCTACCCCACAATTTTTTATTATTAAATTATATTCGACTTACAATTATCTGTGCGTATAAAGTTTTGTAACAATAGTTTAAATAGAAGTAATTGAAAAATAGTACTCACTTTTATATTCGATGATGTCAATTTCATATCATTTCAATTGTATCTAGCTGCAACACATACTTTCTCCTTTCTTTCATGTAGTTGACAATTAGACACCACGATTTTTTCAAGACCACTGAAATAAAATAAAATTGATATGACATAATTATTAAGTGATAAAAAATATTCGAAGTACATAAAGTACTAAATTTATAGGTATACAAATATATATAAATATAGGTTTTTACTATCAAATTAACGTTTTTTCGATTCAAATTAAATATTTTAAAAATCAAACTCAAGTTTTTTCAAAGCAAATTAAATTTTATTCTAAACAAATTAAATTATTTTCAGCATAAATTAAACTTTTTGCAAGTCACATTCAACATCTTTTATTTCAAGTTAATTTTTTTTTCATTTTACATTAACTTTTTTTAATTTCAAATTGAATTATTTTTTTAATTTAACGCAAAATACTTAAAAACTGATTGTTATTTTATACCATTAAATCTAAACTAAGTTTCTATTATTTGCTATATAAATATTCATTGCAACGGCTCTCCAGATGCAGCTAATGACAAATTCAAAGGTGTTACCGATTCCACGGATTGTTTAATTATTGTTACCAAATCCATATTGCTCTCTGGATCAGCTAACAAATTTCGAGCACAAAGTTTAGTTTTTGAGAAAACTTTTTCTATTCGATTTAGCATAGGAGAATATGGAGGAAGAAAAACTAAAATATGCCCAGACTCAGAAATTTTATCTTTTACCACTTGTGTTTTGTGTATCTGTGCATTGTCAAGGATCAGCCAAGCTCCTGTATGTTGGATTCAGCTAACTTATGAAATAGTTCCTCAAGGAAAGATGAAAAAATATTGGTATTAACCGTGGAATGGGCTATTATGTTTTTATGTAAAATGCCATGTATGTATGTTCATAGCTGCAATGAGGGAAACATTTCGTCCTCTAACGGTGGGAACAATTACATGTGCTGCAGTATTTACTTTGGATCTCGCCTTGTTTCTCCGAAGGTGGTAATTAAAACCGGAATCGTCTAGGAATATTATTTTTTCTCTTATTTCTGGAGCGTTTTGGGCAAAATTCGGTATGCGTCGTTGAATTGTAACATCGCAATTTAAGCGATCTATGTTAATTGTGGCAGTTTTTAAAGTTATTTGCAAAGATTTTAATGCAGTGTGTATACTCGAATCTTTTCGCGAATGCCTTTTAATGTTATACATGGATTTCTTTCGATAATCTCCTCAATTTTATCCAATATCACGGCAGTCAATTTAGAGTGACGTCTTCCACGCTCTTCATGACAACACACCCAACCTTCTTATGGCGATTTATAATTGATGTAGCAGTATTTTTATTTATACCAGCTATTTCGGCTGATGCAACTATGGTTTTCCCTTCTTCATAAAACTTTATTAAAATATTCTTTTTATCTAAGCTAATATTGTTATATTTTTCACGTCTTCTACGATGACGATCAGGTGTTGGTATTTCTGATATGTTTTCCTCTGACGAACTATCTGTCAGAAGTTGAATTCGAGGATTACTTTCTACGATGGAGGACAACATATTTTTTTATTATTTATTTAGTATTACTAGAAGTTAACAAATTAAGAATTTCACTAAACTTTGCACAACTCAAATATCACTCGATCAACCAAATAACTATCTAGCCAAACACGTGTCTGCGTTTAATCTTATTGATAATTATTTTACTAAGTGGAATATTAAAGTGTATTGTGGAATATTGGAGTGCTAAATTTGCATGTGCTAGACGAGTGTGTATTCTTGTATTCATTTCACAAGAGAATACTGGAAAATATTTTCCGTTATATTTTAATAACAATAAGAGAAAGGTTATCACAACTAAAAGAGAAAAATACTTTTTTAAAGCTTTCTAAATTTAATTCAAGAAAAATTAATTTGGAGTAAAATAAATTGAATTTGAAAAGAAAAAAAATTTAATTCAAACCAAAAAAAATTGCTTTAAAATGCAAAAAAAATTAATTTGTTTTGATAACAATTTAATTTGTTTAGAACAAAATTTAATTTGCTTTGAAAGAACTTCAGTTTGACTTTTAAAATATTTAATTTGAATCGAAAAAACGTTGATTTGAGAGTAAAAACCTATATATAGAAAAATGCTATAGCTTCGTCGGTACTTCTAAGGGTCATCAGTATATATGTACTATGTACATAGGAATTGCGATTAAGTAGAATCTGCAATCCTTATATAATGTCATCAGTCATAAAATATTGTGATTTTTTTTTTACTTAATTTAGACTTAAATTAAGTAAAACTACGATTCCAAGAGGAACGCGAATACGAGCGTGGTACTTTCTCCTTCCATCACAATAATTTTATATTTTATGATGAAGTGAGGGAGTTTGCAACGATTTGTGTCTGGTGTGAAAAAAGAAGTTGTTTAAAAATATTAAATTTTTGTTGGTAGGTGTACAACACACAATAAGATTATTTACTGTACATACCAATAGGGGTCTTAATGACACCTTTATTTGAATTTTTAACATTTTTGTCACATTCTGTACTTAACCTTTAATAAAATCAATTTTAATATCCCAAAAAAATTAACACAAACTCAATTCATTCCTATTTTTTATCAACTGAAGTAATTTAGAGAAGGTGAAAATCACAACACAAAAACACAGACGCTATATTGCTAACGAATATAGCTATAAACACATAGACCACAGCGAGCAGCAAGCAGCAATGTGTCAAAAATAAAACACAAGAGTTTGTATGAAATTGATTATTTTGACGACAGCGAAGCAGGTTGTTGTCTATGCTAGTTTTGCTGTTGCTGCCAAATTAGACTAATTTCTATTTCCATAAGCAGCAATAAGCTGATACAAAGCTGCCAATATAATATAAATGTTACAGCAATGAGAGCTAAAAATATTTTGTGTTATTTAACCGAAAATAACATAACAAAATTAAAATAAATAAATATATTGATGTGCTTTTATATTTTTACTCAATATTATAACGTTTTGAGCTGGTAATTTCATTTTTATTCTTGTGAAATATTTATGTGGCAGCTCTGAAATATATAGTAAAACAAATATTGAAAAATAATGTCGAAACTTCAAGTTCATTTGTCAGCTGCTGTCGTTCTCAAAATAATTCAGTAGCTAACTACATGGCAGCAATTGAAGCCTACTGCATTTGAAGACTGCTGTTGTGAAGTCTGCTGTGGTCTATGTGTTTATAACTTATGTGTCGTGAGATACTTTGTTTTTGTGAAACTACATTTAGGTGTTAACAACAACAACAACATATCAATGAAATTAATCGTGATGTTTAGTGCTGCCATCTGTTTATTATTAAAAAAATTCCACAAAGAACACCACATATGAGGTATTAATTATCGTCATTGAGGAATCTACAGGCATCTTTGTAAAAATTAATTGGAATTTTTTCGAGGTATGCAGGTCTATTCTTAGCCTTTCATTTGCAGTAGTTCCCGCTTAACATCTTCATACATACAGATGTATATGTTTCTATAACTAATATGCAGTGCTTTTATTGCACTAGGCTTATACCTGCTCACATATGTACTTATGTAGGTATTTAAATTTTGAAACTCCCAAAAAAAGCTTGTGAATCACTGCTGCCAATAAAATAAATCATACATTTGGCTCCATACTCGGTGTGTCAGATCGACAGTATGTCTAAGTGACAAACTGTTTCGTTGCAATTTTATGTAACGCCAAACGCATGAGTGCATGTGTGTGTTTGTTAATTTCTTTCGTTTTGACAATTTGTTACTTTTATTTTTGTCGGGTCTTTTTCTTATCATTATTTTTTTTATTCTTTGTCTTTTGTTTGTTGTAACATAAAATACATTGACTTTTCTATATTTCGTTTTATTCTTTTATCCCCTAATGATTGTTGTAGTTGTACTTGTTGTTGTTGCATGCATGATATTATTTAGTTTTTGTAATTTATTTCGTTTATTTTCCCCCACAACAATTCCTTTCATTTCTTTGTGGTTTGTCGATGTGTGCGTGTGCGTGTGCGTGTGTGTGTTTTTTTCGGTTTTGCATAAAGAACCCGGTCTCGTTTTGTATTTTTGTATTTCTTTTTTAAGGGAACGAACGACTGACGTCTGTGTTCATGTACGAATGCCTGCCCGCCTGTGTAAATATGTGTGAGTGGAAGTATGTTTTTCAAGTTTACTTGTTTGTCTGCAATGTCTGTCGTGTTTTGTTTTCGTTTTTGTTGCTGCTGTCTACTCTGCACTTGTACTAACCGTCGTTAAACTCTCATACCACGACCTACCCATACCCCATTCTGCTTAACCACCTACTGTTGTTGTTGTTGCTTTTTTGTAAAAATTTGTGCAGCTTTTGGTTCTGTTTTATTCTGTTCTACACCCAATTATACATAAAATCAGCAACAAAAATTATGCACATGCAATGAGAGTGTTTATGCACGTGTATGTGTGTATGGGCTTTTGCTGACTTTAGCATTGTTGTTGGCCAAATGAAATGTATTTCACTTTTTTTTGCCATAGTTCTCAATTTCAGTCTCGTTAACGACATCATGTCGTACGTTTGTCGCGCTTTCAATAAATGTGAAGTGAAATTTCATATAATTTTTTATTTTATTCAATTCTTTTAATATAAAAAGACACACACATACAACTCTGGATAAAAATTTGTTGTAATTAAGAGTAAAACTAATAATAAAAATTTATATAAAATACATTTATAAAATTTAAAGAAATGCTATAAAATAGGTATTAACTTAACAACAAGACTGCAATAAATATCTTTAATAAAGTACATAATAGGGAAATACCAAGTACAAACACACGTTAAAATTACATACGAGAAGTACATCCTTATCAACACTGCAGCTTACCAAGACCGAACACGGCTTCCATAAAGAACTGAATTTTTAAAACCTAATTTGAAGGGATATTAAGTTCGAAATAATAATTAATATTTATTAAAAGCTTCAGTTATAGCTTTTTTTGTATATCGAAAAAATTATATAAAATTTATATGTAAAAATTTCAATACCAACTTGAAAGTATTTGAAATACCTACAATTAAATTTAGTCAATAAAAAAGGAATTAATAAGAGAAACAACAAAACAAAAATAATTGTGTTCGTCTCTCTGTGTGTGTGTAAATAAAAAAAGTTTGATTCATGCAATATTGGAAAAGAAAATTTAATGCAATTAAAGATGGGGGAAAAAAATAGTAAAACCACAAAATAAATAAATCAAATACAATTTAAAAAATTTCTGAGATAACAAAACAAATGAATTGGATTCATTTTACTGATTTTTAATAGCAAAAAAAAAAAATACGAGAAATAGTGATAAGTGAAAAAAAATGTAAAAAGTTACACCATTTCTAGAGAAAAAAATGTTTATTTAGGATTTACCGACGGCTTATTCGATTTCCTTTCCAATAAGAATTTTGATTGAATTTTAAAATTGTGCTGCAAATGTGCATTGTTTAGGCTTAAGTTCAGTTTTTATAGAATTAATGAACATTAAAATTTTTAATTTTTAAGGGTGAGTTTTTAGGTGGCCGATCAGAGATTTAGTCATTTTTATTCTGGGTTATCTGTTTTTAAGATTTCAATTAACTACTTTTACTTGAGAGTTTAAGAGGCCAAATTTACTGAAATATGGTAACACAACACCATGTAAAAAAAACAAGCTATCAAAATATTTTACCACTACGCTAAAGCTCTTTTCTAAAAACTCAATCTCAGAGTTTTACAAGCATTAGCAAATATAATCAGACTAGCAGAACGTATTTTTCCGTATCTTTCCCAATTAGTATCCAGCTTCACAAGTGATAAAAACTATCAAACGAAAGCTGATGAGTGGGTGTATAGACCTTAAAATCGGTATACTGCTAAGTTCTGCTAGTCTGGTAATTTGAATTTTCATTAATGCAATAACAATTAAACTAAAGCTTAAACGCTCTTAATTTAGTTTTATATTTTTACGAATATTCACAACTGAATTTTTTAATAATTAATATTAATAGGTATGAGTATTAATGACACAATTTTTTGGTTTGAAAATATAGAAAAGTGCAAACATTTAATTGTTTTTACAACAAGCATAAGAAAATATATTTCACAAAAACATTCTATTTTAGATCAACTGCATAAAAAATCAGGAGTGAGGAAAGGATGTAAATATGCATTAAAAACTTATCTTTACATTTCGTTGTTTTCGTATATTTTATCTGTTTCCACAATATGGATGTAAATATGCATTAAAAACTTATCTTTACATTTCGTTGTTTTCGTATATTTTATCTGTTTCCACAAATGATATGTCAATTAATGCACTTTTGACACGTAGATATTTTGGAAAATATTAATTATGCATTTTCAAAAATTATTTGAAATTATTTGAAACTTAAAATTTTTCTTTATTTTTAATTTTTTAATTTCTGGCGAAGGTGTACAATATAGTTTCGGTAGCTATTCGTGATCGTAAAGCAAAGAAGCTTAGTTTGCCTTTCGACCGATTGATAATACCGAAATTGTCAACGAAAAACTACCGGATTTTCGATCTTAAAACTATCAATTTTATTTATTTAATTAGCTTTTGTGTCAGTAAAGAAATAATAAATTAAAAAAAAATATATATGTAGAAATCTACCAACCGATATCGTTCGTCATCGTAAGCCAGGCCGTTAATAAGATAACACAGAGATAACAACATTAATTGCCCTTTCAAAGGAAAACATTACAAATTTTGATACAAAAAATTATATTGGAATTATTAACACATTTTTGTAATCACTTGCAACTATTGTATGTACATTACTAATGGCTTAGTAAAACAAAAGAATTGTTGAAAGCTTCTTTTTGTCGTAGAGTGAGCATGACAAAAATATTTATTTAAAAGACGCGACGTCCTAGACACCCTTATCCATATTCGGTGACCTTAAAAGTTACAAGTGACTACTCAATTTTAATTAAGTTTTAAATGATTTTCCTTTAACTTTTATTTGTTATAATTTACCTTACACTTTACTACAATATGAACTTGCAGATTTAAATGCATTTCAGTAGTTTTGTTTTGTAAATTTTTACCGCTTCAAAACTTACAAATTTCATTGTCAGTCAAACGTAACCTTATACTGAATGATTTAATATCAATGCCACTGACTTTTTACTTTGATGGTCAAAGGACAATGTAATCTATACTATAAACTTTACAAGCACTTACATATTTCCCAGCAACCTTTAACATTGGTGGATATAGAGAAATTTTAAGTAACACGAAATAAAATTTTAATGTTACACTCTCTAAAGTAAAACAACTAAAATAATGACATGAATTCAAACTCACACAATAAATAAAACAAGACTGTTAATTCAATTTCTTAAATTTTTTACGAATTCAAAATATGTTTTCTTTATAAAAATATACCCAATTTGAAAAAAAAATACCTCTTCCCCATTAAAATAAATGCATTATTAACACTTAACGCCACTGTTAAACAGTTTTATTAAGAGCAATTAGCAGAAGATAAAATTTTACTGTTCATGTTAATAACACCTTCAATGTTTGATTGAACTTGAATTTTAAAGGTTTTTCCTATACAAACTTGTGCAGCAAACACTCATGCATACACACAAACAGCGTTACCGTTCACAATTTTCAAAAAGGGGCATTTTCAAAAACAAGAAAAAATAAAGCAAATAAATACGCTTCATTTCTAAAAACAAAGGTTAATAAACATTTTCATTAAAAGTATTTTTATAAAATATGTATATGTATGTACATATAACGAAAAACAAGCAAGAGAAAACAAAATTTCTCATATGGTATGTACATAAATTTAAAATAAAAATAAATATAAAATTCGAAAATGTATGTATTCATTTTATGAAAAAAAATATAGCTACGAAAAATAAAATATAGTTCATGGTAACAATATGTATAAACGTACTTAAGTTTTCTAAAGGATAAGACACATATACCTAAATTTATTCTCTTAGAGGAAAAGCATTTAGTGTTGATAACAAATGAAACATACGATTTGTAAGAGAAAGACAATTGTGTAAATTTTGTATACATCTCATTATTAAATTAAAAGATATAAGCAAATTAAAATATATGTATAGTCTTATAGTTTTGCACTCAATACCTATTTTTTTGAAACTATTCTTCTGTATTTTTGAATAAGTTCATCACTAGGAATCCAATCTTCCAAGTCACTTTGAAACAAATTTAAGGCGGATAGCATGGACTGACAAATGTCTTCTTTGAGTCTATTTGTTAATTTATTTTTTAGTAATGCTAGCTTCGAAAAAACACGTTCAGCAGAAGCACTACTATGTGGCAAAGTAAATATATATGACGCAAATTTATATAAGTTTGGATATAATTTGTCGTCCAAACAGTTTTTTAAATTTCCTATTTCATGCCAAAAGGTTTCAGGCTTAGATATTTTTAAAAATGCTTCATAGCTTTTGTCATTCGCTTTGCTTTCTCATAGCTTGAACTCAGTTACAAATTCGTCTGTTTCACTAATTATATCACTAAAAACCGAAAAAATTTCAAAGTAGTTAATGTCCTCAACTGATTTGATAAAAACTGGATCTAAATACTTCAATACACAGTCATTTATCGCTAATATTAATTCTTTCCCTACACAATTTTTGGTAAAAAAGCAATATTTTGCTTTTAATATTCATAATATCACTCCCTGAGATCTCGTTAGTATTTATTTCTAGCTCGGCTTCATGGCCAATATATATACATATATTGAAAGTATCTTTAATGTGTAAAACATTAAAAAATCAATATTTTTTATGCTTGTTTGTAAAATGTATTCTTTTTTGTTCAAAAAGGGGCACAAAATAAATCATATTGATCCAAAAGGGGATTTAAATTAAAGGGGCCCAAAAAGGGGCTTTGCAGTCAGAAAAGGGGCAAAGTGGCCCTTTAGGGGCACAACGGTAACGTTGCACACAAATTCGTCCCCTATTTGTGTAACATTAACAGACAACCGTCATTGAGAGTATGTATTGTAATCTCTTAACCATGGCTCTCGTAAACTTGCAAATAAAACTGTTAAGTTTCAAGTTTAATCATGTTTTGTATTTGTATTATAGATGAGAGTGAATATTTTACTTGCTTTTGGTTTTTTGTTTCTTTCGACGTCAGTGTGTTAGTAAAACTGTTATAAATTGTTGTCTTGAAATTTAATGGAGCAGTTATTGTAAGGATTTATTACTGTTGTAACAGCAACAAAAACTCGCTTTATACTTGTAATATTCAGTGTTAAGGTCGTGTTGCATTTTACATGGTTTTCATTTATTTATTTACTGTTAGTTTTCTTGTTTAACTTTTTTTCTTTGTAAGTACATACATACATACATATGTAGGTACTTAGCAACGACCAGTTTATGCATAAATAGAGTATATTGTTTTTTTATTGACTGTATGTTTGTTGTTATAAAAGTATGTAGAAAAAAGTAGAAATTCAAATCAGTTTCGATTAATTCTGTCATTACATTAATTACTCATGACATTTTCAAAAAAAAAAAAAAAAAATTGAGCTTAAGCTTGAGCTTCAACTACTTCTAAATATAAGTACATACTTACATACATATGTACATATGTATAAAGAAATTAGCCTTGGCTGCGCTAATTGTTATATCCATATGTATGGTGGTAGGCAATAGCCCCCAGGAAATATGTAACCCCACATGTGCCTGCTGCTACATGTATTAGCAGCGAAGCTTTCCCTCTTAGCCAAAATCAACAGAGAGATAAACTCTCAATGTATTTTGTTTGAGGCGTAAACAGTGCTCAATGTACGGCATCTCAAAGGAATGGAGATTGCTTCCGGACCTTAACCGCATATAAACAAGGAATACGTAACCGATAATTTTAGGTAAACTTAGATCACAACGATTTCTTTGAGCTTTGTAGGTATTCAGGTCACTAACGAAGTTAGCATATACAATATCGACGCACAGTAGCAACGGGGTTGTACAAATTTGGCGCTAATGATTTCAGGAGCTCCTTATCTTATTGGCTAGGTTGCCAAATATGTAAGTACCTCAATGCAATGCAATTATTTTAGGTGTTCATAGGAAATCATGTTGACCAACAATATACATAAATATGTAGTTTTTGCACAATGAGTAGTGTTGTCAAATACATATGTATGTATGTATGTATGTATGTATGTATACTTTTTAATACTTATCTTGCATACATTCCAACCCATATCAGAAAGATTACCTAAGACTCTTAGGCTAAGAGGGACTTTTGCACTTAAAATATGTAGTTACAGTGTTTTTTCACTTTTTGAATTAAGAAAGCAATTTTGCAATAAGACATCTCTGAACGGGGCAGACTTAAAATTCTATTTACACATAAATCCAAATGTAAATGTATAAAAAATCTCTGAGGCATCTTTAGTAGTCAGTACTAACATATAAAGCGATGTCTCGCTCTCTTCTAAACTGTGCTATCCTATGCGATAGCATAGGATGGCGAGTTTTGCAAACAATATAAAACAATGCACTTCGAATCGCAACTGGATTACAAATTAGTACCCAGTTTAGTATGTAACATTTACAATTACTTTTCAAACTTAAATCTTCTTCACAATATCACCCTTAATAAAACAAGAAAAACTAATTGTTTTTATAACATAAATTTAAACAACCCTGTGAAAACAATGTCATAAACACTCAATACGGAATTGCTGCTTTTTATGTACAACATTAACGAATTTTAGCTTCTCATATATTATAAGCCCCAACCTACCTCAACACAAACAAGCGACCAAACAAAACATAATTTTCGTTTTAAATAAAAAAAAACAGGCAAGCATAAACATAAACAATAGCGACAAAATCATGCACGCACAGGCCGCCCAAAAACGAATAGTTTACACATAAACACTTACTCTCAGTAGTCGGTCTTCTTTATACTATAATATAATACAGACCTACCTAACCCAACACTCTTTTAATTACACGAGCACAATAGTGAATAAAACCGAGTAATAACTAAAAACAACGATGTTTAATTGGGGAGCCGAATGCGAGAGCGAGAGCGAGAGCCAGAGCAATATTCGTTTTGTAAAGATGTAAAAAAAAAACAATCAACAACAGAGAATATGAGGGCGGCTTTATGTGATACACTAGTACCCCACTTCCTATTTGTGAAATGAAAACATAACACATCCATTTACAAAAAATCGTATATGTGTATGTATGTTTTGACAATGAAATTTTAAGGAAATGGAAACAGAAACAGAGAGAAAGAGATAAGAGGTAGAGATTTTATGGAGAGACACAATTCTGTTAGATTACTAACATTACTGTTAAATTTGAAAATTATTTTAACCTTTGATGTTAAATCGCTTCTTCCATTGGCTAAAGAAGTCTACGCCACACTTACAAATACATATGAATGTATACTGATCCTTTCCGGGAAGAGAATTTGTATCAAAGTCAATCTCGCCCGGAAACACCTTCTTTATTCCCGGAATTCGGATCACAACGATCCCACTCATAATTATATGTACATACGTACACACTTATGTATCCAGAAAAGCTTAATTTTGATATTTATGCGTACGCCGGTTCGAGTTCTAGAAAATCCAATAAACCCTTTCGGGCATTAAACATAGACAAGAGGATAATCACTAAAGTCCACAACTATGCCTAAACAATCTCTGAGTCGAGTAAACATTAGAAAATTACTTTGTTTATTGCATCCTTGACGGGTCAATAAGAAACTTGTAATGTTTAAATACATTAATACAAAAAAAAACATTATTTACATAACACATTTTTAAGGGTCAATTAATTAAATGGGAATTATATTCTAAAGTTTAATTATCAAATATTTTTCATATTTAGATCATAAGAGTTATTTTTACTCCTAACGAATTACGAAGAGAGTTAGAAGACCAAAAGATGCTGTTATAATTTTCACTTTCATTCATTTAACTCAATAAGTTTAGTGTGCGTTAGTGTGGGGGCATGTTTATGCCTCCACTGTTAAGAACTTTTATTAGTATGTGCAGAGAGTGAGAGTTTTCTGTTCTATTCTAATTTAAGCTCTTATGAAATATTTACATACGTGCAAGTATAAGAATTTATTATTGTATATGTGATTTCATATTAAAGAGGGGACTGCTTAACTGTTGGCAAATAAAAGCAAATTTCAGTCAGAGAAAGTACGTTAAATGAAACAGTTAAGAAACCCGTTATTTATAAAAAAAATTTCCCAACGAAATAAGTAATTTCATGTGAAAAAAAAACGCAATTACAATAAAAAAAAGCCAAATTAATAATTTAAATAGAAAAAATAAGTGTTTTAAAAATATAAAAAAAAAGATATCAGAAATTTTTGCAATACAAAAAGCCAGTTGCTAAAAAAAATACAATTCTGATGCAAAAGAAGTGGAAAATTTTATTAAAATAAAATATTGTTACTAAAAGTTTTTGTAAGTGTTTATATTTATCAGATATGAGTATGTATTAGAGTTAATGCTTACATATTGTACAGGCTTTCGTTGCAAAAATATTATAAATAAACTAAAAAAAAAAAAATAAAGAAAAAAATTCAACACGAGTACATAGAAAATATATAAAGTGTCCTTGTCCTTGGTTAATGCTAAATGTTACAACAAGGCTTTAAATAATAAAAACAAGAAAAGCCTGAATTCCTTCCCTTAATACAAAAAAAACTATGTTAACAAATAACATTAAACTTATTTAACAGCAACTGGAATTCAATGAAATTTAACAAAAATCTTAATAGACAAAAAAATTACACTAAATCATGTTAACAAACAGTTTAACGAATTACTCTTCAACAATCCGTGAAAATAATTTCTTTCTCTTCAAATGTTAAAAACCACTCGCTCTGCTTCTTTAAGCACATAAAAGTTTTAATTGTTGGTGTTAATAATTAGTTGGTTGTTTTGTGTGTTTTTTTTTTTGCAATAAAATTTTCAATGTTACATTTTCACGTAGGCAAGCAAGTTGTGTATGTGTGTGTGCTTTATTTAGTGATTTTTTCCTCATTGTCGTCATTCACTGTCACTGCCAATGTCAAAGTTGGCTGTTATAATCATACATACACACATGTATATATGGTGGCTGTGTGTGGGAATTGCTGTTAAGTTGTTATTTTCACATGTTTTCTATAAAAATGTTATTACACAGCCAGGCATGGAAATTGAAAATTATAATAGACTTGAACTTGAAAATATTTACTGTGAATTCTAGCGTTTGGTGGTGGGAATTGTGGCACAATTGTGGAATTTTGGGCACGTATTTATCAAAAATACTTTGCTGTGTCAACTAAAGTACACAAGAACGATTGTCTTGTTATAAAACAAAACATTATCACATATAAGACACTGTCTTCATTGCTTCATTGATATACAATTTTTGTAGAATTATACAAGGATTGATATATCGAAATAGAAAACAGTGTCAATATATGACAAATAGTGGCACAGTGCCACACAACAAGCAATAGTGATAGAAATTATATAGCATAGTATAATCAATGTTTGTGCAAAATGTAGCAGCTGGAATTGAAAAATAAACAATTTTTACGGCCTGAACCATGATATCGACCGATCGATTGCGACCTTCTAATCATTAATTTTATTCATTTGTAAAGCTTCTGTGCCAGTTAAAAAAAAAAATAAATAAAAAGTTAAATAAAATAATTTATTAGTGAAACGCAAGTTAGTATTATTGTGGAACAGGTCTTTACAGACTTTATAAGCTTGACAGTTCAAAGTGAAATAATTTGAATGTGTCAGTGAATAGTTTACATAAATATGTACATAATTAGAAATTAATAAATATTTTGTAAAGGCAAGACCAAGGCCTTTTCGCTTATCACTCACTATACGACCTTAAACAAGGTTATTTTTAATTCGAATGTAAATTATTTTAATTGAAATTAAAAATATATTGGAATTTTCTAAAATGTATATAAAAAAAAGCAGAAAAAAGCATTTTTGTTATCAGGGTTGTCTGCTAAGATTTGAGTTTTCAGTCCTGAAGAAAAAATAATATTTTTTAAAAGTTTTTAAAGTGACCTCGTCTTTAATTAAATTGTACAAAAAATAAAATGGTATTAAACTTTCCATGCCATGTATGGATATGAATTTAGTATTTTTTGTTTCCTACAGTTATTCGTAACAGCGGAAATGCGATGAAATGTTAAAACCTGTAATTAACACAACCAATTACAGAGCGTTCGATTTCGTTTAACGAAATCTTTGGCGTTATAACGGTTAGAGGATTTCGGGATTTCATCATGTACAATATTTAGGACAAGCTTCGATACCCTATAACAATTAATCTATTATGGACCTTGAGAAAGCTTGAGATTTATCGAGATAATTCATAACCTCAGATAAACTTTTTATAAACCAAACATTTAAAAAATGCATGATATGATTGCCGTTCAACTTTTGTGACACTTTCAAGGCTTGTTATATAATCGTTTAATTATTTTTTATTTACATATTCTATATTACGAGTACGTTCAGTCTAATTTACAGCCACAGATAACTTCACAATTATTTCAAAATAACGTAAGGAAAGGCAATAAAAAATGAAATTAAAAACCAATTAGAATAATAAAATTAATTATCTTTCCTAAATTGAGAAAAATAAATATGAAATAAAATTGTATTTGTTTGGTGCTTTTAAAATGAAGGAACAAAATAATAATAAAAATAATAACAAGAAGAGAAATAATTTATTTATAACATTGCGGCAGCAAAATATTTCAAGGTTATCTCATTTAAAAATTTATAATACACCTTTAGTTAAATGAAATGGGAAAAAAATATGTTAATTTAAATAAAAATACACTGAAAAAATTAAAGGCATTAAATGGCTGAAAGTGAAATGAAAAAAAATTAAATAAATAATTAAAAGTATAAAAAAATGTGTAAACATTTAAACGACATAATTTCCAGTATAATTGCCAAAAAAAAAAAAAAAAACAATATATTAAAACAAGAAGTGAATTTTTATTATAATTGAAACTAAAAGAAAATTTGTGCTTTACTCAAAAAATAAATATATTATAATTTTATTTTCTTCACTTTTAGGTTAAAAGATGGCAAAAACTAGAAATTGTTAATATTTAAAAACAAATGTAAAATTTAAAAATATGTTTAATCAAAAAAGTTTTTTCAACTTTATGTTTGAATAAAAAAAACAAGAAAAAAAATTGTTTTAAAAACATAAACTAAATCAAACTAAATTTTATATATAAATAATTATTAACATCAATACAAACATATTATTATTCAATATAATCATATAATAATTATTTTGCATAATTATAAAAATATAATTTAATTATATTTGAATTCGTATTAAAATCATATATTTTGCGAAATATAATTTAATCATCTTTAAATACATTCAATTCAATTCACCAACAACAACTACGATTAAGGTGAGTTGAAAAGAGAATTAAGCTGAAAATTGCATTTAATTTCAAGTTAACCCTAAACTGGTATCGCAGGACCAAATTGATTCATTTAAAACATAGTTAAACACATGGAGGTGCGTCCAACGGCCGCAATCCCTTATTGACGAAATTCATCTATAATTTAAAGAGATTTAAGGGATTTAGAAAAAAAAAATCCCTTCTCATAGAAGATCAAATGGGATTTTGATTAGGCGAAAATCTATAACATCTGTCCAACTCTGAACTGAACTCCCTAAAAAGTGAGAAGATTGGCAAATTTTTCGATCTATTCCTATTATTGCCAATTCGTCGTCCCCATCTTTCCAGTCATCTGTTACATTTTGGGGCACTTATTACCAACGATGCCAGTTAAGGGTTAATGAAAAATAAAAACCAACCAATTCACTTATACGTTTCTATTTCTCTTTTTTTTCTCTTCTTGCAGTTTTCTACATCTTATAATATAATTATACGTTAAACTAATAATAATTTAAAATCACAAAACGTAATCATAAAATCATAAAAATTTTTTTCAAAGAAAACCCCCTCCCAACTACATCATCAACCACTACAAGTATTATTAGCAGCATATTAAAGCAGAGCTCCTTGATCCTTTACTTCATTACTGATAATTTGGATTAACTATTTTTGGATTAAACAACAACAACAGCAGCAACTCTTAACTACATTATTATACTCATTAGCAACATAAGTTTCAAGCAACAGCAGCAGGTTTTAAGAACAACGTGAAAAACGAATAAATTTAAAGAAAATTGTAACCAGGAAAACAATAAAAAATAAAAAAAAAATTTCATAACAAAATTAAAAAACAAGTAAAAATAAATAAAAACTCTTTTAACATTAAAAAAGTTTAAAATATTAAGGATATTTTTATAACAAATATATTGATATAAAAAAAGGATACAATAACTTAAGGATTTTCTTATATTTTTGCTAAAACTTAAGATAAGAGAAACTTTGAAGGCTGATCAAGAGAAATACAAATAACAAAAATTAAACAAAAACTACTCTCAAATTAATTCATAAGAACTACAATAGCAAGCAGAAGAAATAGAAGCGGGGTTTAATAAAGCAGAAATATTGAAAATAAGAAAAAAAGAGAAGAGACTGATTTTTTGTAAATTAAGGAAAATTAACACAAGAAAAGAAAAACCAGCAACATTTTTTTAGCAATTAAGCTCTTAACAACTAAAAACATTCATTTACACACAAACACAACACTAACTCTCATAAATAAATAAGTTAGAAAACGCCGCCAAAGGCTAAAAACAAAGGAATTAATAATCAACCAGCCATTAACAATAAAATTCTTTAAGATCAAACAAGTGATTGGGATTTAATCCATTTATCTTGCCTTGAATTGTTTAAGGTTTAAACTTAAAAAGCAAATAAAATAAAATAAAATAATATTCAAACATGTTGAAAAAACTGAAATGTCTAGAGGCGGCCAGCAAATTGGCTCGCGAAGCTACGTCTTCAAACTCCTCAATGCAACACAATCATAATAATAATAATAATAACAACAACAGCAATAGCAGTTTATCACAGACCACAACCAGTGTTAAGATCATTAAAACGGAGCCATTGGATTTCGAAATGCTGCATCTGGAAGAAAACGATTTAAGAGAACGAAATTTGACCAGAGATAATGAAACTACTACCACCATAACATCATCGTCATCATCATCATCCACGTGCAATAATAATCAAAATAATAGTAGAGCAGCACACACACCTCCACAACGATATCAACATGTACAAGTGCAAACAGTACCACCACGCCAGGGCATAACTAATACAGGGGCAGCCCAAAAAGTCATATTAACTCCAAGGGTGGAGTATGTGCAAATACCGGTCAATAGCTCGGAAAGATCTTTATCAAATGGGGGTAATGCAAGTGGTGTAGGCTCAAATACCTCACCACAAATAATTATAACGCGCACATTGCCCACAACCAATACACAATCAGTCTCTTCAACCAATAATATGCAACAACAGCATCACCATCACACATCACATCATATACCGCGCAGACATTCGGCCAGTCCCTCGCAATATCACAGAGTCTCTTTAAACCTCTCACATAATAACAATAATAGTCATTCAGCGCCTTCATCACCACCGCCTTTACATCACCAGCAACAATTGCAACAGCAACAGCAACATACACATCAACATCACCAACAACAAACCGTTCCTAACTCAGGTTCGCAACATGTGCGTGTCATTAGAGATGGTCGATTATATGAAGAAACTCAAACAACAAGTTCAAGTGTCCCCTTGCGCAGACATTCGGTATCGCCGCCGCCTTTGCAACATTATACGCGTTCCGCGCCGGTTTCTCCAGCCAACGGGGCTGGTCTCGTTCGTCGCTATACACCGCAGTCGCCGCCTTTGCCACCACCACCACTACCGCCCAATGCCGCCAATCAACTTAATGCTGCCACTTCTTCAACATCAGCAAACTGTTTGCAATCAGCAGGATCAGCAACAGGTCAGAAATATATTATAAGCAATACACCGACCACAAGAAAATATGTGGTCAATTTAATTACCAATTCACCATCGGCCTCATCATCCTCCTCAGTCTACAATACAGTTGGACAAACATCATCTGGCTCGCAACAACATCAACATATAATCATACCCACAGCGCCACAAACACAACAACAAAATCATCATCAGCATCATCACAATCACCATTCTCATCATCAACAACATATAAATCAGCATAATTCCTCGCAATCAACAAACTCCTCCATATATCACAGCAACAACAACAATAATAATAATAATAATCACTCAAATAACCATCATCATCATTTATCAGCCCATCACAATTCACCATCATCATCAGCTTCTTCTTCTGTATCATCCTTGAATTCTATTAATTCTTCATCTTCTTCTTCTACTACAACTCATATTTTTCGTACTCCTCCTGTAGTGTCCAGCAGCAGTGGCGGTCATCATTCGTCCTCTTCTTCCTCTTCAACAATGTCTTCTTCGTCGTCGGCTTCAAATTTAAATCAAACTAACAACACTGCCATGCGTCCGCCACCACCACCTCCTCCACACAAAATGAAACACACAACAATGAGTCTTAACAATCATGCAGTAATAGTTGGTAATAGCGGAGGCAGTGGCAGTATGGTTACCGGTTCAATGTCATCATCAAACTCAACCGGACAATGTATACAATCGTCATCATCGTCATCAGCATCATCATCTTCATGCTCATCGATGGGCAGTTTGAATAGCAACTGTGAGGAACCCTCCAGCTCGATTCCAGATTTAGGTGAGTCTTTTTTTTAATATTTTACACGTTTAAATGATCTCTAAATTAATTAAAAATATGGAAGAATAAAATGGGGGCGAAATAATTAAAGTATGAATCCTAGAAACTTAGTTCCCAATTACAAAATGAAATATCAGCAGCTTTTTAGTTTTTTCTCAGGTGTTTCGAATAACATCTTGTCCTCGATTATAATTTCGTGACCGTCTCTTGGTGAGGTCTGCTCCAGAAGTGCAGTTTAATTCTCTTGTAATAAGTTATATTTAAATATTGTTCAATGCAGTACTTGAGGAAGCTTAACATCGGGGTGATTCCGAGGTTGGTTACCGGTGGGGTCTCCTTCTCGATTAGTCGTAGTCTCTGTGGCTGTAACCAAAATCGCTGGAAGATAACTTTGAATAAATGTTTAACGCTCGGAGAGTGGACTTATTACTCGTGCTCTCTTGTCATCAGAATGGACAGTGCAACTGGTTATTGATGAAGTCTCGTTGGGAATAGTTCTCTCTGTAGCCGAAACTAAAGCGCCGCAGAGGAAGCTGTTAAAGTTTGTGCTATTTGCTAATGTGGTCTTTAACCAATCTAATATGTCTCTAAGAGCTTTTGCTATTCAAAATTTTGCGTCAGTTAGGGTTTCCTCTATCTCTCCATCATCTATCTATGTTCTCTGCGTTCTATATATTTGCCAAGGAAGGTAACATATTTATTGGTATACATAATAATTGCACAAGTCTACTTCTACTTTTAAAAGTAAGAAGCAAGATTTCCTTGAAAAGTTTTTATTTAATTTACAATCCGGCTGAAGTAGTTTTCAACACCGAGATTTTAAAAAGGTTTTCTTTTATTACCGATACCCACATTTTTTTATCAGTGTCTCACGACCAGACGACTTCAACAAATCAATTTGTTGAAAATCGCATTAATTCAATCTCAATTAATTTATGACTTAATTCTAACGGTATCTTGTTTTTTAAATTTATTCAAACATAAAAATTATTTATAATCATTGTAACGAAATTACAAACTGAACGCAATAGAAAAAAATCCCATACTCAATATTATTAGTCTATTGATATAATATAGAGACACAACCAGTTGACCCTGAAGACTTCCAAGATAAATGTTTAGATACGACATTTATCTGTTAAGTTACTCATTTTTGTACGTACCTCGCAAGCACTTGCTGTGACATAAATGTTTTAACGTTTTTTTTTTTTTTTTGCAAAACAAACTTGCTGTCATGTCATCGACAATAGAATTTAACGAACAAGGAAATAAATTTAAAGTCAAACAATTGCAAAATGTTAATAATTATATTATTTATATCAATAACAACTAACTATTAAATATAAAATGTTGCCAACTAATTAGGGTGGCATACTAACTAACTTTGTACGTACTCATATTAAGGTCAGTGTAAAATTATTTCTAAGCGGATGTTTATTTCATGAGAATAATTTGAAATATGATTTGATAATTGTTTCAAAATTAAGCGGGTTTTATTTTACAAATTCTTTCCATTATTTACAAATCTTCCCGTTATTTAACCTCGTAATTTTATACTGTTTATGTATGCATGTATGTACGAGTATAAAAAAGTGTAAAATTATGTGAAATTTAAAGATTTGTTGTTTACAAACAATATTAAATAGAGTTGCTTTTTAATTTAAACTTCAGCAACAATAATAAGAGTTAAATAAATAAACATTTTCAATAGAATATACACTGAAAGAAATACAAAAGGAAATAGGTACTAATTGTGTTTTCTTTTCTACACACAAAATGGCACCTTGTTGAAAGGTACATGTATAAAATGTCTTGCCAACCCTGTAATAATCCAGCTTATTATTTCACTAAAACAAAACACAACTTATAAAAATGTGAAACGCCCTGTTTTTAACAGCTGACAGCTAATTTTTAGAGGGCACTATCAACACTGCTGATTTTTACGGGGCATAAAGTGCAATGCCTTCTTTTAGAATCAAACACACTGTTCATTTAGACAGCAAAATATTTTTAAGAAACGAACACCAAAGTACATTTTCTGCATGGAGATGTACCATTTTTTTGTAGAAAAGAAAACACCATAAGTAATACAACCAGCGTTGCGATTTTGGTGCTTTTCATGTATTTTTTGGTGCTTTTTTACTCAAGCAATACCCGAAATTTTGTTAAATACCCGATTTTGAAAAAAAAGTAATGAGAAAAGCGGGAATTTATAGTAATTTTAACAATTTCTCACAGTGCTTTTAAGTGCGTTTTAAATAATCAACATTTATTGCACTAAACCATTTTCCTACTATTCTTTAAGCACACCTAATACTTTTTTAACCAACTGCGTATTATTTGCAACTAATTTTGAGTAGTACTCGCAAACTGTTAAGAGTTTGAATTCTAGAATTTCTCAAGCATCATTTTTTTAAATTCGTGCAGAAATTTGTATAATTTAATTATTTAGCAATAATTTTTACTTTTAATATACATATCCGTTGATTTAAGCAAGAAAGTGCCTTGGTTTTTATAAAGCTGAACAGTTCTTCATTAATTTTATGTGTGTTAAACATAAAAAAGCAATAGATCCAAATGCAAGTTTTTCAGTACAGTCAAGGTTGTCTTTTGATTCAGCAGACCCAAAACAAAATTAGGTTAGTGCTTTTGTACCCGAAATTTTTTTCATTTTTACCCTCTTTTACCCTATTTCCATGGGCTCACAGTGCTTTTGATGTTGCAAGAGTTGGCATCACTGAATACAACTGTAATCAGATGAGCTAAAGAGATTCTCAGTATCTATAAAGTAATTTGTCTCATATGTGGATTATTTGCCATTGGCGATCAGTGTAGCCAGGTATGGGGATTTCGGGATTTTTAAGAATGTCTGCAGGCTCATGCATGTACATATCGTTACCTTAATATATAAAGGCCGTTATAATTCTCTTAGATATCGCAAAAAATGCGTTTGAAAAAAATTAGTTAAGGCCTTTCTAAATTAAGGCAACAAAAATATGTAAATCAAAAGAACGCCTTTATGTAAATTAATGTAATAAAAAAAAGTAAAATTTAATATAATGTTTTTCTAGAAGTTAGTTCAAAACATAAAATTTTTTAACATGTTTATAGAATACAATGGATATACACGCATAATGAAGAATGGTGTTCATTGAGAAATTTTTTAACCTCGCATTCTTTTTAAAGATAAAAATGGGCGTTCATTATAAATAGTTATTTTGCGATCACTTTGTTAATGTTTTGTACTTTTAATAGATATCTATACCAAAGCTTAGATCTTAATCTTTCATTTGCAACAAATTTTAACAAAATATGACAACTAGATTTTGAGATATACGAGGTACAACTTTTTGTTGTACAGTGCTATTGAAAAATATTAGCAAAAACACAATAATTTGTTAAAGATCTTAACGATTTCTCTGTATACACTTTTGTTTATTTATCGTTTTTTTTTTTCATAAAATTTTTTGTTTAAACTCGCATGACGCGTCTTTTTGTTTAATAATAATTATTACTTTTTTTCCGTTTCTACCCCCCCTCGCTCTATCACTTTATCTCTCTCTATCTCTGACTTCATTTTATTGAATACAAATATTTGTCTTCCGACTTTATTCTATTTTACATACCGTTTTGCTGTTTTGTTGTTGTTGTTGCTGTTGCGGTTGCTACTGCAATTTGTTTATCTTACTGACATTTCTATGCACTTCGATACATTCAAACGAGAAACTGAATTTAAATTATAGTTTTGCATTTTAATTATTAATATTTTTCGCCCCGTTATTATGTCTTGTTGTTTTTTCAAACACGTCTAACCGAGACAATAAGAATATTAAGTTGTTTTTAAATTACTTAGCAATTGTTTTATTTTAAATTTAAGCAAATCAGGAAATAAAGATTTTGATTAAAATACAAAAAAAAATGTAGTGGGTAGAAGAAAACATTTATTAACTAATTTAGAGGCTGGAAAAGGTAAACTAGTTTCAAAATTGACTCAAATTTTAATAGTTTGGATATACAGGAGTTGAGTTTGAGTTGGAGTATTAAAAAAATGTATAATTCTCGTATTATATTTTTAATCATGATTTATATAAAATAATAATTTAATGTACTTAAAACCAAATCAGCTGAAAAAGGCGAAAGACGAGGAAATTGAATCGATTCTGGAAAAAACTTGTCATATTTTCGCCGCAATTTATTTTCTTTGGCTAAAAGCTGAGCCTTTAGTAATAATCACATAAATTAAAAATGTATGCCAACAAAGTTGCTTCTAAATGATTCCATAAAATGTTGCCTTATTTTTCATCATAACGTTGCCAAGGCAATTAAATAATTTCGTTTTTTGCAAATTAGCTGTAAACACTCATTTTATTGAACAATACATACAATATTAATTAATAAATATTTTTCTTATTTTATTTAACATTCATCTCCTTATAATTCAATCCGCCAAACACTTTTCGTCTTATTCAATTTATGTACCATAATTTTGTTGTTGCTACCGCTGCTGCTGGTTTTTGTTTGAAGTGATTCAAACACTTAATTAAAACTGGCTATTTAATTATTCTACGAAATCCCCTGTTTTTGTGCCAAACAAAAAAAAACATTTCCAACAAAAACTCAGCTAGAACCCAAAATTAACAAGAGAAGAAGAAGGGGGAAAAAAATTCATTTTATCAACGAAATTAAAAGTGACAGTCTGTGTGTTCGTATTTAAAGCTTCTCTATTTCTACTGTTCCCAGAATGTGTTCAGTTTGTTTTTTGGTTGTAGTTTTTTTTTCTTTTAACAAAATAAAAGTAACTAAAAAATTCATAAGAAATAAAACCACTGGAAACTTTTTGTTTCTATGTGTTCATGTTGCTCCCATGTAGCGTTCCCAAAGTTCGTTTAACCACTTCTATACTTTGGTTTGATTTCATTTGAATTTTTTTTTCTCTTTCTTTACTTTTAATATGACACATATTGATGTTGATTTTGTATTTATTTACTCGTATTTTGCGTTTTTTTCTATTAATTTTTATTTGTTATTTTTATTTTCTTTATTTTTTTTTTTTTTTGCCATAAAAAGTCAAGGTTGTCCACATTGTTTCACAGAATTTGAAAAGACACACATCGAGATTCAGACAATGATTAGAGAAATATAATATGTATGTTTGTATGTTTGAATGTGTGTATGTATGTACATATATGAGAAAGGGAGTTAGATTATTAAAATTTTATTATTAGGTTATTCCAGGGGAAAAAGGAATTTATTACTATGTGTGTTTGTGTTGGTTCTGTTTTCAATAACTGGTCTAACAATGCTGGTTATGTTCTTTTTGTTTTTTGTTTTACTCAAAGCACAAAAGCTAAGTTATTCGATGAAAACTAGAAGCGCTATAAATCAATTGTGTTATTAAACAAAATAAAAAAATTTAAATGTGTTAAAACGGTTATTAATTAAATACCTACCCTGTCGTCAAATGTGTAGCTAGCTACAAGAAAAGCTAACTTTTAAATTGATTTTTCTAGACTAACTTAAAGCTAAGTACAATACAATGCAGAATGTACCCAAAATCAATTAGTAAGTTGAGTATATATATGTATATATATATATATTATACTCTCATTTATAATTGAATATGGTGAGCGCCAACAAATTTACTCATTTAGGAACTCTTAAAATTTTTTCAAGTATTTCATAACTTCTTGCTGTCAATATTTAAATGGTACCTTAGCTGAGTGGTATGCGCGTAGACTGTTAATCCAATGACCAGTGGTTCAAGTCCCAGCACAGCATCGGTGAAAAAAAAATTTGAAGAAAAATTATTACTATAAAACTACTGAATTTAGAATTGAGAAAATAAAATTAAAATGAAATATATTTTTTTTATGTATACTAACTAACTACATTTTGAATTATTTAAACTAACTTTAAAGCTAACTTAAAGTAATGCAAAGAAAAACTGACTTTTCCCTAGGACATCGCCATGTTAAAAAAGTTAGTTTTTTTCAAACATTCAAGTTAGTTTAAAGTTAGTTTTTTTCCGACAGGGTATAAAGAGAGATAATGCCAAGCAACATGTTGCTTTTGATTAGTATCTAAACAAAGCTATTGTTAATATGCTTTGCAAAAAAAAAAAAAAAAAAAAAAAAATACAGTACCTATTCTAATAAAATATAAATCTGGTAAGATTATAATTTTTATTGCAGTTATCAAGTGTCCACTGTACATATAAAACTTGTGTATCTTGAGAAATGAAACAACCATATGGAATGTACTTATTACGGAGCAAAATGTTCTGTCATTAATTATAGTTTAGCTAAGAATTCTGAGAATCGCATAGTAGGCATTAATACTAGTGTAATATAAAAATCTACAATTGAAGGCGACATGAAATGAAGAGTTCTGCACATTATATATCGTTTAAGAGGTAATTATGTATAGTTTTCATGTATCGGCAAATAAAATTACATTGTTGTTGATGAAATATTTATGTAACATGATTTTATATTTTTGACATTGCAAATTAAATGTTACGCATGTGAGTATAAAATCTTGTTTTTATAAAATCACTCATTTAAGTGGGGAGAGCTTTTAGGAGGGCTACATTTAAGTATTAAGCGGGGAAAACTTAATGGAAGAGTACAACATGTAATTAAAAATGTTGCCATGCAATATACGGTATATGTATATTTGTTGTCTGCAGCTTTTGTGCATTAAAACGGGGAACTAATTTAAGCGGGGCGCATTTCAGCGGCTGTACTAATAAAAAATATTGCAATAAAATGTAGTTTTTTCTAAATTTAAAAAAAAAAAAAAACTATTGCAACATAACATGCTGCTATGGACCAGTTGCAAATGTTGCGAAGGTATACTTTTAGCATTTTATAAAAGTCCTTTAAAATGATTTAACATGTTTTGTATTAAAATGTAGTGATTTATGAAAAAAAATTTTGCTACAAACATATTTGTTGCGCAGTGTAATCATTTTGCTGTTAAAAAAAAACAAAACGACAAATGAAACATAAAAATGGAATTAATTGTTTCAGACAACAAATTAAAATTTTAAATTGTCTGGCGGGAAATTATTCTAAAACAACAGAGCAATACCAAAATAGGTATATATTTTGTTTAAGAAAATTTTCAAGACGTTATAAATAAATAAATAAATAACAAATTAAAAAGCCTTTGACACATAATTTAAATGTTTTTAAAAACTTAATTATTTATTTATTTGATATCAAATTTCAGAAATAACAAAACTATCTACTTTCTTTCTTTATCTAGAAGTATTTTGTGTATAATAAACATTTAAGTACCACCCATATGTTTAGCTTATTTCAAGTTGAATCGGCGTTTTCACTTACTGCCACTGAAATAATTAAGAACTTACTGGCTTTTAATAAAATTAACATCAAACCAAAGTCAGTATAACAATAATTTTAAACCCACTTGTTGCAGTTTTTTTTCTATTTGTTAACTTTGTACTTGTTTTTTTTTTTTGTAAATATAAAAAGTAAACACAAATATATAAAAAACAATTTTAAAATAAAAAATTTAAAGAAAAAAATGTATAGAAATTTTAAACATGATAAGTACATGTCTGAGAGTGTTTGAAATTGTTTTTTTTTTTTACGGAAATGTTCCATTATGATGTATTGAAAAAATTCATTTTTAAATACTTTTTTTATACAATGTATTTTATTAAGTGAAAATTAAACATTTCAAAGGTCTAGAAGGGGAGAGGTAGTCTATTATTTAATTGCTATTTAAATAAATCAGACGGTTATGCAATTTGATTTCACTGTGTACTGAATTTAAATTATGGCTGACGTCTCACGTCAACAGACTATTTTTTTTTCTTTGTAATTTTAAAGGTAAATATATAATAAAAAAAAAAAGAAAACTTGTTTAATTTAAAATACATGCAATGCAAAAAATGTTGCTAAACATTTAAAATGGCATAAACTTTTAAATTTCAATGAAGGCTTTTTGTTAAAAGTGAATCCACACAAAAACATAAATGTAAAAATAAGGCCAAGTTCGTATCCAAAAAGTTTCGGCCGTAAAAAGTACTGAGATCAAAATAAGGACCAAGTTCTTGATAGGTACAATTCCCCATCTCATTTCTAGGCAACCTATAAGCTTGGCAAAATTTGTTTGCTTTTCTAATATGGGAAAGAATTCTTGGAAAAATATTGCCAAGCTTATTGCAAAGTTATGAGGGGGGTAAAAACAGCTCGAATGGTTTCGTGTAAATATACACACTGTGTGGCCGAACTTGGCCTGGCGCACTACCGTGCGCATTGATACAGAACGCACAGATGAGATCAAGTTATAAGGGTTAACTATAATGTGCTTAAGCTAGCTATGCGAATACACATAACCAAATGTTGACAACTATAATGTACTTAAGAACTTTTCGTCAAGTTTTGTCAAATTTCATTTGCTTAAGCAAACACCGAAACCAATCGTACCTTGCTTAAGCAAACAGCTGCTTATACGTTTATTTATTGAAAGTAGTTGTAACTCTTGCACTTGTTGGTACTTTTTTATTTGTGAATGTTTTCATTTTATTTCTAACATAACAAAAATTTAAATAAATTGCTTGTTTATGGTTTTAGATTAATTAGACGTATTTTTGGAAAAATAAGATGAAAATAGTTTTTGAATAGTACATATATTTGCAACTCAGCGAAGAAGATCTTTAAGTCAAATAAGTTCAATATAGCCACACAAAAGTCGTCAATAATTTGCTTAAGCATTTGGCATGCTTTTCGTTGATTTCTGACATTAGCTTAAGCTAGCTTAAGCACATTATAGTTAGCCCTATATTTGGATATTAAAGAATACATATAAACATGTTGACGACAAAATTTTATATAGCTTAAAAAGTGGAAGTACATTTTAATTTCATTGGAAACATGCAACATTTTATTAAATAGAAAAATATTCAAAATTCAGCTGAGGTTTTTGCTTTAATATCAATGACTTACAATGTACTTTTTTGTGGGTAAATAAAGGAAAAGCTTATACTTTTGGAACTTTTTGAATTTTGTAACATGAACGAAGGCCCGTGAAAGAGCTAGTAAATTTTATATACCAAAAGTTTTTCACCATCCAAAATTACTTTAATGGTGTTTTCTTTTCTACACACAAAATAGCACCTTATTGAAAGGTACATATATAAAATGTTTTGCCAACCTTGTAATAATGCAGCTTGATATTTCTTTAGAACTGAACACAACTGATGAAAAAGTGGAACGCCCTGTTTTCAACAGCTGAAAGCTAAATTTTACAGGGCACTATCAACACTGTCGATTTTTACGGGGCAAAAAGTGCAATGCCTTCCACCCTTAGTGAGGGCAATTTTTTTAGAATCAAACACACTGCCCTTTTAGAGAGCAAAACATTTTTAAGAAACGAACACCAAAGTACATCTTCTGCATGGAGATGTAGCATTTTTTTGTAGAAAAGAAAACACCATAAGTGAATATTTAAGATTAGTTGAAAAAAATCAACTTTAATTAAGAATTATAACAAATCTGTAAAGATTATTTGTTCTGTAAATTCGTTTCAGTGTATTTAAACTTTTTTGTTACAAACATTTTGTTCTAATTTAACCGACTACAATTCATGGCATTAAAATTTTCCTTACTGTGAATGTGTAATCAATCCATTTTATATTATATGTATATATAGAGTGTAAGGTGTTTTACTATACTATAAATTTCATTTAGATGTAAACGTTTATTAAGTTTTTTTTATTACAAGGTCGTTTACTTTTTCTATTTTGTACAAGCGTAGTAGTAGCGTTTATTAACAGAATGTACGAGTTTGTATGTAATGTTGTAAACTTTTACTGTTATTCTATTACATACAATAGATTTAATCATGTTTTTTTAGCGAAATATTATTTATTTAAACAAATATAAATGGAAATAATGAAAAGCAAAAATTAACTATGAGTTTGTAGGTAGATATTTGTCGTAATTTATGGTTGACTTTAATGAATTTAATCATAGCGCCGATGAATTGCTGCTGTAATATGAATATTAAAAAGTAATGATTTTCATTTGGCGACATGTTGCTTTAAAGTGTTAAGCAGTATGTTGTCACCAGCATGTTGAAGTTCTACAAATGTAATTGCTTTAAATAAGGCAGTGAAAAAAATAAGGAAAAAAAAACAACCTGAAATAGAAGACAAAATGATTTCTGGTTAGCAATATGTTGCCAGCTGTAGATTCTTGAAATGATGAATTATGAAAATAATCATGACATTATTAATTTTTATTTTTAAATATAAATTAACCAAAATTCTTTATCGTGTATACTATATGTATGTATGTATGTATGTGTGCATACACATAAACAGCAACAAATTGACAATGATTTATTTTTTAGTGTATATGAGTTGTATTTATTTGTTTGTGCCCACTTATTTGTTCAGAACAAATAAATAATTTTGTTTGTTATCAATGTCAATGTCAAAGCCACACATGAATTTTAAAGATATAATTTTAGCACATTCTGTACACTAGAGTACAAAGAAAAAAAAAAATTAACAGATTTTAGTACATTATTTAAAAAACAATTAAAGGTAAATGAATAATAAATATTATGATTTAAATGCTAAAAGTGGTAAATGATTTAAAAAAAATATTTCAAAATAAAAATAACAAATCAGTTATTACTCAGTCAAAATGTTTAAAATAAACTTGAAATAAATACGAAATATGCACAGTGACATTTTAGATACGTTTCTAAGCTTAGCAACATGCTGAACCAGCATAACTATTTTGTGGAAGCATTAAAAAATCTTTTTTTAAGAATTCAAAGATTGCTGCGTATAAACAACTCGACATTAATTAGTTTATGTCAGAAGTAGCGCTGATTAACAAACGTATGAAATGTATTGGCAACATTTTAAATCATGAACAGCTGACTGACTAAACGTTACAAAAATCTTGAATACTTTAAATCGCTATATAACTCATTTTATTTTATCCGAAATGCATGTACAGCTGGGTTTCGTGACACTTTGCTACAACTAGAAACATGTTGTCAAAAAAATTCCTTTAAAACCGAAAAATAAAACTAAATTTATTAAAGTACTTTCTGACGAAATTTTTAGACGACACATGGTCTGCAATAAGTTTCTTCCAATTTTCGCAAGAAATAACAGCAGAGCGTCTATTATAATTTTCAGTTGAAAAACAATGTTGCTTGAATGTTGCCAGATATATTCCCGTATACTTTTTACAATTTGAATTGAGTACAATTTCTGCGAAATTATTTGATAATTATTTCTTATCAATTCCTTTCTTTTGATCTCATTTCGCATAAAATCTTTAACACAATATATCATGCCTGTTATTTGCACCACAACATGTTGTGCAAATTGAAAAATTTGCGCTATGTTTCTTACAAAAATCAAATTCTTATTCTAAAATCATTTAAAGTTTTCAATATCCAATTTATTCTTCACATTTTCATTTTAATAAGTCTGATTGTGCTTATAAAATGAAAACCATGTTAATGACCTAAGTCAAGGGCACTGCACTTGTACCAGAAAACTATATAAAAACTTGTTTTTAAACTCTGCCAAAGGATAAATGTGAACAAAAGCAAGATACTAAACACAGAAGAAAAAAAAAAACTATATTAACAGGCCTCTTTTAAACCAGTTTCCCCATCTCTCAGCATAATGAAAAGAATTCTTTGCTTAAAATAAACCATGTTAAACACCCATATTGAAATGGAGAAAAAATAAACTAAAAAAACTAACAAAATCTTAAAAAACTTTATAATTTTTTTTTCTTTAACTTTTTTTATTTCTTCGTTGGACAACGTGACTTGATTTATACGAAACCAATAAATACAGCACCAGGCTAAATACTTATTCATGAGGGCCTTTTTTCCGTTGATTTTTTTTTTCAATTTCGTTATTAAATAAAATTCAGCAAACCATGACGAGATGTTATTAAGTTTTACTTTTGTTTAAATCTCCATGATAAATGGCAACAACTGGTAGTAAGTGCTGCTCTACTACTGCGACTGCTGCTGTTGACTGTATCGTGTGCTTGCATCACGTTAAAACAGACTATAAAGCAAGTCGTTGACAATATCAAGGTCTTTTGCGCTTTGCTTTTGTTGTCTCTAGATCTGCTTTTTCACAGATTTTCTTTATATACAGCAGCCTACAAAATAAATATCCCTTTCCTAAATGGCAAAGGCAAAAAAAAAAAAATCACAAATTTGACGCACCAATTTAAAAATGAGACATATAATTTTAAACGTATCCAGACAGACGATTTTAGTTTATAAAGTGTGAGATCATTTGTGTTTAAAGTTCATTAACATGATGTTGCTGCAACAACGCATGTTGCTAAAGATTCATTTCATAAGTTCTGTTTGTTACTGCAGCGCAAACGTTGTTATTATTTTTTGTTTGTATATAAAAGATTCTATATATACATATTTGTCTGACGTGAAAAACAACAATGTTTTTAAGTCAAGACAGAAAAAATATATATGTATATATGTACAATTATCCCTTAAATTAACTTCTGTCCCAGTTCTGTATTTTATTTTCAATCTGTTTTATTTTGCGGTTGAAATATTTCATCATGTTGTTGTTTATTTAATTATACCCTACATTTAGGATGTTTTTAAATATATTTGTTTAAAGATTTGAACTTATTCAAAAACATAAATTCAAATCAATAGAAAAAACTAAATTAAGCATAAATGTTTATGTTAGAAGAAGTAGCAACTACGTTTAACTAAGGTTAAAAAAATTCAGCAGCATCTTGTTGATAAGCAAGTTTTAAAAAGTTCAATAATTTAGAAATTATTTAAAAAACAAATAAAAACTTATAAAAATTTTTGCAATCCACCCGCATAACATTTAAAGTTACCAGGAAAAATTGAGCGAAAGAAAATATAAAAATAAATGTGCCAAAAAATTGGCACAACTGAATGAGCATCATTTTGCAAAATACATAATTTTTATACTGACTAAAGAAAAACTCTCGAATATGCTGAACTCCAGTAATTTAAAACTAAACATTTCTCATATATTGCAAAAGCGAAATTTCACCAACATGCTATACATTTTAGAAATAAAGGGTTTTCCAATAGGGATGATATCATTTTGAAGTGACGTTTCGGCCATTTGTAATATGTCATGATCTGTCATTTGTTTTTCATTGTATTCAGTAGTGTTTACAATTTTATCATGAAGGGATATACGCAAGAACAACGTTAACAAATTATTCAGTTTTATTATCAAAATAATCGTTCTCCAATTACAACTCTTCGTGCGCTTTTGCCATTTTATGGTCGTAATAATCGTCCAAGTGTGCACGCTATTCGTCGAATTATTGAAAAATTTTGCGCTTACAGTTTCTTTACATAATGTTCAAGTGCCAATAAGACAAAGAACCGCTCGAAGTAATGCAAATACTGCTGCCGTTCAGGCAAGTGTTGCTGAAGACCGCAATTTGTCAATTCCAAGACGTTCTCAACAATTGGGACTGTCTCAAACCACAATCGATCGATGATAACCAACTTTTTATGGCCGAAATTGGAAGAAGTTGATCTTGCCAACATTTGGTTCCAACAAGACGGGGCTACGTGCCACACAGCAAATGCAAAAATATAATTATTGCGAGCAAAGTTTGGAGATTCGATTATTTCAAGAAATTGTGATATTGAATGGCCTTTAAGAAGTTTTGATTTAACACCATCAGACTATTCTTGTGGGGTTATTTGAAGTCATTGGTCTTTCGAAAGCTTTACAACTCAATATTGAACGTGCCATTCATGACATACGACTTGATTTAGTGGAAAAAGTGCTCAAAAATTGGGTTCATCGAATTCGTTCCTGCAGAAGAAGTCGTGGAGGCGATTTGAATGACGTTTTATTTAGAACTTAATTGTATCGATTGTACTTCACATTAAATAAAAAAACTTTTGAATAAGAGAAAAATATATATCTATCCAAGCATTTATTTCCTTTCAGAATGCTTAATAAACTTGTTGCTGGACAAACCTTAGTTCTACAGCATGTAACTAAACAGTGAAAACATTCTAACTAAATTTTTATAGTATATTTTTTTGTCTAATTAAAATAACTCTTTTAACTAGAAAATAATTTCAATGAAAAAAATTTTTGCAAAAATTAAATGTTGCCCAGATGTTGCCAAAACATCTTCCAAACATATCTACCTGCTATAGAATTCTCATTAAAATATTTTTTTATATACATATTTGTTTTTTATTTTGCTGTAGTTCTTTACCTCATCTTTTTCTACACTACGAAGAGTAAAAAATATTAAGAATTTTGTAAAGTTCAAGGTTTTTGGGATTCATTTTCGCTTGTTCTTCTTGTTTATGTATTAAATATGCGTTGTTAACTTTTTGTTCTGTTGTTGCCCAAGTTGTTTGTCATGTCTGTGTATGTTCAGGCATTTTGAGTCTGAGTTTGCCGCCTGTACTTTCTGTTTATTTCAATACTTTAGACAATTTTTTATACAACAAAGAAAAAAAAACAAATATGATGATCAACGATTTTTGTGATGATTCAATACAGGGCAGACATTCTGTTTGCTGGTTTATTTTATTGATTATTTATGTTTCGTTTATAAACTATTGAATTTGAAATAAAACCATTGAATAATATTCCTTAAAAATCATAAAATTGCTATTAATTTCGCAATTACCGCTTTGAAATGGAAAGGTGTTTTTTTTCATATTTTATTCTATACAATACACAATATCCTTTTTAATTTCTCTTAACAGCAATTTATATTTTGTTTTAATAAAATTATTCAATTAGCTTTTTCTCTCTTAGTTTCTATTAAATTTCTTGTTTTATTGTGTTGAAAATAATTGATGAGTAACGACACTCTGCTTAAAGTCTGCAATTAAAAAATATATAATTCTAATTACAAGCAGATGTTCCCAAAGGTGCTCTGTCAAATGGTTAAGCAACATGTTGCTATTTTATGTCTCTCTACTTGAATGCGTTTAATTAGAAAAAATTTTTTAATCACTTTTTAAAGTCTTATTCACAGTTTAATAGAAATACTAGATGACCCGGAAAACGTTGTTTTGGCATACAGAATATTTCTAGTGCATATTTTGGGTTTTATATAAAAATAGAGAATGTATTGTAAGTGTGTGACGATGACCTCCGATGAAAAAAATACCAAACAATAATTTTGTTCTGTTTGAAATACGAACGACGACGATTCTCCTACATGAGGCGGACATAGCGCCATCTGTTGGGTTAATAGTTTAGTAAATACAGGAATTACCCCCTCCCTTCCCTCCTCGTGCCCCTAGCGGTTTGAAATATACTTTAGAACCTTTTCTCATACCTACCAAATATACATAAAAAATTTCATTAAAATCGGTCGAGCCGTTTCGGAGGAGTTCGATAACAAACATATGTATACTAGATTTAAAACTATTTCAGTGCATACTCGTGTATTGAAGATTTTCAGCAACATGTTTCAGCAATTTCCATAGAGAAATAGCAAAATTAGGATTTCCTCGAAAAAACAGTGAATACTTTCAATATTTTAGCTGATTTTCAAATTAATTTTTTTTTTAATTTTCAATAAGTTGCTGCAACATTATTGCTATATGTATATTTTAAAGATGAAATTTTTCCATATCACATATAATAATATTTTTACTTAGCAACATCCTGCAGAAACAATTTATTTCCTAAAGAATTTAAAAAATTCTAGACGACTTAAGAACCACTGATACGTAACCTACACTTTGTAGTAATTCCACACTACAGCATACAACGAAATCACATAGAATGTGGCAATGCTTTGGTGAAGCCTATTAAGAATAAAGCAAAAAAAAAAAAAAACAACAACAACAAACTATAAAAAAAACTGCCATCTAAATGAACTTGAACGATAAAGTCCTTGGCCCGGTATACTTATTATAGCCCGATAAATATGAATTGCCGTCTTACACTTTTTGCAAACTCATTCCCTGCACAACAAAACAAAAAAAAAAAAAAAAATAATCGACTACCCACACTCACACACTTGTAATAACAACACTGTGTGAGAAAATAAAATCATGGGCATCAGCTGATTTAAAATTTTCAAAAGAAATGGTGGCAGAAGACAGGAACGCAAAATTTGCCATATTAAAATTGTTCTTTTGCTTATAACCGATAGAGCGCAAAAAAAAAAAAAAAAGAGAGTGATAGAGCGAGAACTCCTGAAGTCAAGCATATTTTACCGGACTTGACCATGAACAAAACTAAACTTGAATAGAAACCAAAATGTAGCAACGCAAAATTTAAAATAACGATGATAAATAATGAAAAATATCCTAAAATGACCTCCATACGGGATTAAACTGAGTGTTGAGGTGGAAATGCATCTTAAGAGAACAACTTTAGATGCTCTTGCTCTTAGTTTTCTGTGAATATTTAAGAGTAAAATTGTGTAATTGTTGTTGTTTATATTTTTAATAGATTTCCAACGTTTAACGACATTGAACATAAAAATTTTCTTTTTTGCTCTGCTGACATTGAAATTTTATTTTAATTTCTTTTTTATTTGCTAGTTCGTAGTACTAAACTTTTTGTTTATGATAAAAAAAATTCAAGTAAAAAATAATTACGCTTGAGTCGTCATTTTATTTGCCCCCTATCAACGTCACGTTTATTTTTTCAGAAAATTTAAAAAATTTAATTTGTATTTTAGTTTTTCTTTTTTAAGAAAGCAGACAAACGTGGGCTATTGTCAACTCTAAAATTTGTTTAATGAAATGTATTTAATTTTCTGCTGTTGTTGCAACTGCAGCTTTACAGTGTTATACAGTATCGGTGATTATGAAGGCGAAGGTTGCTTTAGGTCATGGCCAAATAACTTGACATTTATTCAAGAACAAAGTAGTTGTAAGAGTAAAAATATAGTTAATACTAGTAAGAAAAATGTTTGTATAGGTAATACAAAATATATTTAGCAGATGGAAAATTGATTGGGGGTAGATAAGGAGTCATAAAGGAAATTGATTGCAAGCTTGATAGTAAATTAGTTTAGGCATTGAAGCAAAAAACGAAAAAAAAGGAGGTTAACGAGGAAGACTGTAAAACTAATATAATGAAAAGTTTAGTTAAATAAAATTTAGTATGGGACATACATATTTAACAAAACTAATAAAAATTGTTCAGAAACATTTTGTACAACATGTTGCTTGTTCCATTAACATAGTCTTGATGTTAAAGTTTGACTAAAATATAAGCGAAATATTTCAAAATGACTTTTTTAATTATTTTGGTCGCAGTATGCAATAAATAGAAAATGTAAATAATTTGCCGTTCCTGTTCTTCAACATCAGCTCAGCTACATTTTTATTAGCGATACGATTGTTTAAGAATGTTGCAGAAACGTTTACCAAATCTAAGTCACATGTTACTGCATTCTTAAATTTAAGTTTCTAAATATTTTAATGACATAATCATGGTTTTTCAGTAAAAATGTTGCGGCAACATTTGGAAAAAAAATTTTTTTTTTAGCAATACAACGATTATTCAATAAAAATTTTATGGCAAGATTTACATTAAACTAATTCACTTGATGCTGCAAGATTAAGTTTAATTCTTGTTAAGCCTCATGTTGCTGTAACATTTAATTTGTATTTAATAAGTACATAGTATTTTTATGTCGCAGTAATACTTAACAAACCTAAACCTAATAATGTTGGTGCAACATTGACTCCGACTTTTTTTACATAATTGAAAATATAACCATTCTTCAACGTGCATGTTACGGGAACAGGAAACGAAACTAAGTCATATGTTGCTTTTGACATGCCACTAAATAACTAAAATTTTATTTCAAAAATTCTACTAAATGTGACAACATAATAAATTTTTATATTCATGTACATATACATAGTTTTTTCTTAAGCTAAGGACTGCAACATCAAAATTTATCAGATTTGTTTGGATTTTAATTTAATTTGATTAAAAATTCATGGCTTTCTTAAATATTATTTAAACAAAATTTTTGCAAAAAGGACAGTTAATTTCTAATGTAAACTCCTATAGACAACCTTTTATTAAAATTTATTTGAAAACTAATTTATTTATTGCAAGTTACTTGTAACCCAATTTAAAATTGCTCTGCATTCGCTGTTTGTATGTCTGTACATGATTTTCATTTTATTTTTATTTTTTTTTAATTAAATAGAAACAAATGTTGAATTTATTTCCTGATTACATTCAACTCATTTCACTTTCATCAGCGATATAAATTGGGTACGTTGTTGCTATCGTTTTATTTTATTTTTCTATAACTAAAAATGCAAATACAATTCAAATATAAAATAGCATTTTGTTTAATGTTTTTTTTTGCCGATTACACTTTGAAATTCAATTTCAAGGTCGCTTTAGAATTTCCTTATTTGTTTGTTGAATACTTAACTAATGCCACAAATAGCTAAACTTTGTATTTAATTTGTTAGATGTTGTGTAAATAATAAAAAAAAAAAACAAAAAAAAAATTGTTTAATTAGTTAGTGACCTTTTAGATTAATACACATATGTATGTATATAGAGCAGACTATTAAGCAACAAGTTGCTAGCAACACGTTAATGTATGAAATATTGGAAACTTTAAACTAATTAATGTATGTAAGAATTGATTTTTTAAGAATATTTTTCTTTATAATTATACAATTTAAGATTTAAAGTTGAAAGCCAACAGAAATATTCCCTTAGAAGTAAATAATTCTCGTTTTATTTTTTAACTGCTTTTATTTTTTTTTTAACCAAAAATCAAATTAATAAAACTATTGTATTAATTATTATTTGTTGTCTTTAAAATATTTAATACTTTTAGCCATTTATTGCTCGCCTGAATGGCAACTACCCACTATTTATTATTTGTGGCTTAAACACGTACCCAGTAGTCCCTGCATACATACACATTTTTTTGTTCTTCTTGCACTTGTGTGTGCATTTGATTTTAAAACTTGGCAATTTGCCGACTGTGTTGCATACAGCAAACATATCGAAATAGGAATAAAAGCAAGCAAAATTATAAAACAAAAACAACAACAATAATAAAAAAAATGATACGTCAATAGCAATGACCTTAAGAAAATTATAAAAATACTCTGCTACTATGTATGACAGTATTGCTTATGAAAATATTTCCTGGTCGGAAAAAGTTTTTTTTAATAAGACAAAATTAATAGAAAAAATTGGTTATTTGCCATTAATCGAATATAAAAACACAAAAACGAAAATTAACGACTGTTTTAATTAGTACATACATATACAGGCATATGTATATATTAAAAAATCGATTATTCGAATCTTCCTTGTTTCGAATTAGGAATTATTCATTTAAACAATTACTCGCTTATTATGAAAATATAAAAAAACTTTAACCACTTTTTTGAGCAACAAAAATTTAAATCAATCGATGTCGGATGTTAAATGTAATCGAATAAAATCTATCATGAAAATACATAAAAGAAAAATTAACGATTGTTTTAATTAGTATGTATATGTATATTAATAAATCGAATATTTGATTATTTGAATCTTTCTTATTTTGAATACAAAATTATTCATACAACCAGTTAAAATAAATAAATACTTTTTTGAACAACAGAAATTTAAAACGATCGATGTTGAATGTTAAATGTATCCCTTTTCGTACGAATTTTAGCCTTCAAAAATAACCAGAGTAAACCATGAATTTATTAATTATTTCCATATTCGACGATTCGAATACTCGATTACTCGGTTTAATTAGTTATTAAATTATACTCTTCAGATTCGTTGGTATTCGATATTGCGAGTATCCAATTATACGATTACAAGATTATCTGGTATGTTCTACATTAAGAGTGAAATTTTCACTTCTAAATTGTTCAAAGCATTGTTGGTAAAAATAAAAATTTACAGCAACAATGCTTTGACAATTCAGAAGTGAAAATTTCACTCGGAATGTAGAACAGACCGGTATTCTTCATTCCGCGTCCGCGATTTATCATTATTCAATTACACGAGTATTCTTTCAACCCATCATTGGATTTCCTAACAACCCGATTATTCGTTATTATCTGATTATTCGAATACTTACTTAGAGTATGTCTTTACTCAATAAAAATATACCTATGTATGTATGTACATACATATATTTAAAATTGTACCTAACTTAAAATTTTTCTAAGTGTAATGGATTTTATTGAATTTGCTTTGTTCGCTTAATTATCATTTTTCAACATTTATAATAAATTTTAGTTCAAAAATTATTGAAATCATGATTATTTTGTTTTTTCTATTTTAAAATTTTAATAATAAAAATTATAACAACTTATCAAAGCAAAGAAAGGCAGCAAATGTTTGTCACAACAAAAACAACAACAACAGCAAACACAGAAAGTAAAAATTTATAACACAAAAACACTAATATAAATAAACACACACACACACAGGCACAAAATAAAAACAAATTATTGTGATGGTCAAGGTCGACTGAGGCGCTAACGTAGTGCTGCCAAATACCGTACGTAATCGCCACAATGTGTGTGAGTGTGTGTTTGCGTGTGCATCTGTGTAAACTTGAGAGTGCTTTTTTTGCTTCAAGAGTAAATTAAAAATAATTTGCTCTTACTTACACTAGTGCATACACAATTTCAATCATGTATTATTTCGCCCCTTGTAGTTGTTGGTTTTTGTTTTGTTATTTTATTAGTGTTTCATTTTTATTGTGCAAAAATTGTATTAATTTGTTGGCGTACAACAATATTTTTATTAAAAGTTTATACGTTTCTTTACATACATATACGCATTCACGAATACGTGTGTATGTATTCACACCGTTTGTATGTTGATAGCCAAAACAATTTTTTTTTTTGGTAAACAAATTTGTTCGTTTATATCTGTACAAATTATCATTTTGTTAATTCTAATCATCTATCAGTTGCTTGCTACAATATTTTATGGTCGTAGTATTCATAAATTTTGTCGAATGACGCACATTATTTTAAAAAGATTGTAGGTATGTACGTAGCAGTTTTATTTTATTCGTCAATTTAGGGAATACAAAGAAACGGAATTTTGTGTAAATAGTTTTAACTTAAAAAAAATGGGAATAATTAATTATTTAAAAAAGTTGTTTGGTAACTTAAAAATAAGTTATAATAAGGAGTAGGTATTTTCCAAAAATCAGCGTTAAAAAAAAAAAAAACTTTTTAGAAAAATTATATGTACATATTTGTACATACATACATACATATGTACATATGTATAAGGTATGTTTATATGTATGTATACCTACATAATACATATTCAAATAAAATACTTTTTGCAGAAGTACCTTGAAAAAACACACATTTTAAGAGTGTACCTTTTACTAACTGTAGGTATCAAAAAACTACCGTCTTACAAAATGCACCTTTCAAAAAAGTATCTTTAATAAAAGTACACTTTGGTAACTTGCGTTTTAAAAATAGCACTTTTTAATAAAGTGTCTATGAAGAATTAATCTTTTAAAACAAGAAGAGTTAATTTTTTAAAAAGTACCTTTCCAGAAAAGTACTTTATTATATTTAATTTTTGGCCATTTACTAATTAACACATTTATTTTTTCTTCTCCTTGCAGGTATGTACTGAATTTCAACTCCATAGATTTCCATTTATGTAAGTAAATTTGTTTACTTTTTAAAAGTTATAAAAAAAAACGGTTCGGGACATTAACTTTATTTGTTACATGTTGCTACAAATATATGTATGTATATTAATTAATCCCAAGGAAACACCCCGTCATATTCAACAGAAACTGACCTTTGCGATTTTATAACAATTTAGTTTCGATTGTGTGTATGTATGTATTTGTTATAATATAAATGCCCCAACGCTATAAAAAAAAACCTAAGATAACAATAAAACCGTATTTCAATGTCAATAATAATGGTGGCCAATGTCATGCATACGAGTACATTAGACGTATGCATTTAAAACTCTCTATATACAACATAATTTTTATGAATTTTTAAAATTTTGTTTTTCTTTTTGTTTTTACTCTGCAAAGAATTGTAACTTTAACTTTGAGATTTTTCTTGTTACTAACCTTCATTTAATTTACAAATATTCCCTTGATATTGTTGTTATTATTGTTACCTTTAAAAGTCAATAAAGGTATCGATTATTTTTGCAAAAACTAAAGCAAAGCAAGAGTATGGGCATAACCAACGATACTACTACTATTGAATTTTCTATACTATTTTTATATCGCTTTTATATTTTCTCTCATAAATTCTAAGCCGGCACTTTATTGAAAAAAGGTTCCTCTTCCGGTAAATCTGTCATTTTAATTGTACATACATACATACATACAACAGCAACTTGTTAGATTAACTTGCTGTTGTTGGTGTTGTTGTTATTGGTAGTGTGAGTGCGAGTGTCCTCTAAACTAACTATGAATAGGCGAAAAAAAGTCCATGTAAAAATCTCTATTCATTCAAAGAGCAAGGACTTTTTGCAAGATTTTATAAATGTTTCTAACAGATACAGAGAAAAAGCATGGAATTATCAAGTAATAAACAGTAAAGAACTTTTACAGAGAGAGAGAGAGAGAGAGATGGAAGATTACATTTTGTTGTAGTTATTCTGTTAAAGTCAATTAAAAGAGTAATGAAATGAATGTAATGTGCTCTGAAACTATAGTTTTATGACTCGTGTTAATAACATTCGTAACAAGGTGAAAATTAGCCAATTAGGAAATAAACGCAATTTTCAAATGATGAAAATGCAAAAAAAAAAAAAAAAGAATTTAAAATGAACTAAAATTATTTATATAAATTTTTATATAAGTATTTTCCATCACTTGACAAAAGACTAAAGCGAAATTAGCATATTTTGTGTGTAATGAACTGACCTCAAAGTAGTTCGTATATTTGTGACTCATCAAAGAGTTTAACACGAGGTATTCATAGAACGTAAATCTGGCCCAGAAAAATTTAATTTGTTAAATATGGAATCACTTAAATGTATGAATTTACATATATATTTCCTGAGAACTTTCAGCGAATATTTTTTCTTATTTTTATTTTAAACCAAATATTGAGGACTATAAAATTTTGCTTCTATTATTTTAGTGAAAATTGTAAATGGGAAGTTCTTTTTCGAATAAAAAAAAAAAAATTAAGCTAAAAAACTATTACAAATTTTCATCAGGTGTAAATGTTCTCATTTAAATATATTCAGTACTGTGTGAACTTCCCAAAGCATATTGTTACAACAAAATAAAGAAACTAGAAATTAGAATATATGACCATATGCCCAGCAAAAACTTGGTAATGTATAAAGCAGTTACTAAACAACATAATTTTCAACCATAAACTACGTGCCGTCCGAATTACTTTAGACTAATTATAACAACTACTTACAACTTCTTTCATTAGCACGAATAGTATTTTAGTGCTTGTCATACATCTGTATGCGAGATTTTGTTTTAAATAGTGTTTTATGTAGTGATGTTAAGAATATCAATTTTTAGTATTCGCGAATACGAATATTTGAAACAAAATTCGCCCAATACGAATACGAATATTTCTTTTAAGGTTTAGAGCCACATAATACTTCAAATTTAATTGGAAAAAATTTCTTCCTTTGCGTCAGTAGCAATAAATTGGAGAAAACTGTCACACTACTTTAGGTATTTAACATTATTATGACATTAAGATGCCGAATTTGAAGACATCTACTGAACATTTTTAAACTATTTTACGTACATACTTTCAGATTTCGGTTTTATCACTCTGTATGCGCATTTAATTAGTAATTCAGCGCTGCTTGAGAGAACATATTTTTGCAAGAGGCGCAGCCACCTGTGTCGGTGGATTTTCAAATTTAAAATTTAAGTTCTTCAATTTTTGAAGTCCAACATTCCTCTACTGAGAATTGATTACTAACTTAACATGATATCAATTTACATATAAATATATAAATTTAAATATATTTATTTCGTTGGTAGCTATACCAATTCATCAGTAGATGTTTTACCCTTTATGTTTAAAAATTTTTTTTTTATTTTTTATTATTATTGTTGTGTGTGTTTGAGAAATTTTTTAATGGCTATTTTTATGCTTTGTAATTCACAAAAATATATTTGTGAGTTTTTGTATAAATAGATGAGCTTTGAAATTTTTTTAAACATAAAGGGTAAAACATCTACTGATGAATTGGTATAGCTACCAACGAAATATATATCTAGATATTGCTAACCCACAACAAATAAAATATATGTAATTTTCGTTTTTTTTTTTTTGAAGAAAATTTTTATCTTGCGTCAAAGATAAAGGTCTTTCTTTCTTTAAATACAAATTATTACAAATTAATATATTTTTGTACATTTTATGCACTAGTTTTATGTCAAAGAGTGCACAAAAAACACATGGCACGTGTTCAATGCTCATCTTTTTATATATTTTAAATATTTAACAACTTTTAAATGCTGAAATTTTCAAATTGTTATTTAAAAGTTCATTTTCTGTCATTAATTCAATGACTTACCTTAATTACGAAGTTCACTTTTATTAGGAAACTTTTGTCAATTAAAGATCTAAATGATTTTTGTTGATCAGAAAATCTACTGTAATTTTAAATTATTAAGAAATAATTATAAAAATAGCTACAACTCAGAGCAGATTGTTCTGAAAATAGTAAACTAAGACTGGTTGGCATGTTTGAGATCAGGAGTTTCGTACTAATCAAAAATTGTGAATCGATTATAAGAAGTTACAATATTTCTCGTATTCTATTTCATTAAATAAATTTAGTACAGCAATAGCGGAAATTTCTGCTCACTATTATCGATGCTTACAAGTAATAAGAACGCAAAAAGAATATTGATGGCAATAAATTGAACTTACATTAGTTCAAATATGAAGTTAAGCCGAAATTATAACTTTCATTTTACAAGAATTCCAATTTGTATGAATTCAAACGATGAATGATGAAGAGAAAATGCATTTAAATTAGTTTTTTTTTTCAAATTTCTTCAGATCTGCTAGCTTTGGCAAAGTCTTATGGCTCGATTATGGATAGCAACCGAACTTCAGTTGCGTTGCCGGCCGGCAACTGAAAATTTGTGCTTGCCAGAAAAGCACTAAATAGCAAATGAAACTTGAAAATTTCTCTCTCGCAACTGGAGTTCGGTTGCTATCCATAATCGACCCATTAATTTTAAACCAATAGAAACTTTTGTTCATAACTTGCACTTGAAATTAAAGCTTTTCGATATCTATGCATGTAATTGTACTTGTTTGTATGTACATGCCAGCTTTTACGTTTATATCTAATGCAACATGCATTTTCTATTAGATTCCGATGCACTTTACAGTGCAAGAGAGTAGTAAAGCTCTCAAATAGCATAAGTGTATTACAGCTACACAAGAACCGGAAATGCAAGCAAGCTTCGGCTATATTTCAACAGATGGCGCGTTTGTGAAAAAAATAATAGTGGGCAAAACAAAAAACATATTTCCTTATATGAATAAAGAAAGCTATTGCGCAATAATATAAATATATCAACAAACTAACTTAACATTTAATATTAATTTATTCATTTTAACTTTGAAAAAAAAAAAACAAATCACAGATACACACACACACACATACAACATTTATCATATTAATTGCTAAACACCCCCGAAAAAATATCTCCCCCATTTATATATTTTAACTGAAACTAAAAAACAAATTCTTGGTCAATACATTTCTAACATTTAAGATGAAAAAATCATTTTTTTCCCACTCTTAGTAACAACAGTCGTACATAAATAAAATCGACAAAAGTAACCCTTCGCGGCAGAAGGCATACAACAAACACCACAGGTTATTTTTAAGCTGAAAAATTGCGCATTTAAATATTCTTCAGGCATTATGTAATTTTAAAAGGACCAAACAAAAAAACAATATAAAACAAAAATTCTGCTCCACGTGTTATTTGATGTACCCCCTTCTTTTTCCCCAACCAGTAATAAAATTTAATAATCAGTGAATATTTATTGTGTATGGTTAGGGCTGAAGAATGCTCCATATATATTTTTCTATATGGATAGAAAAAAGTTCAACGAACAAAAGAATTTTTGGTGGTTGATTTGTTGTTTCGTGACACTTTTGCCGGGTTGGGAAACAAAAGCAGAAGAAGAAGAGGAAGAAGAAAAAGAACAGTGGGGTTGATTGAAAGAAAGTGTGTATGCAAGTGTGAGTATTTAAACAATATTTCCTGATTGTGAGTGCTTCCCATTTTTTTTTTTTTTTTTTATTATAAAGACTATTAAGAACTGAAAGTCAAACAATTTTGTGTTGTGCTAAACTACAACGCCAACAACAACAGCCGGATTTATGCATAACAAAATTAGGAATTTATGGTGAAAACTTTCCTATTAAAGGAAGAAACAAGTTGCGCCAAAAATCAAGTGTGAAATTTCGGGAGCGAAAAAAAAAACTTTTTTACACTGTCCACCTTTATTTTTATTCTGTTAACATAATTTAGTATGTTAACGAGAACTCAATTTATGTGTAAACTTTTACACGAATCCGTTAAAAATATACCAGTTTTTTCTTCGTGTGGGCATGACACTGCCTACTTTACAAAAGAAGTATTGAGGAAGTACACCGTTGAATTAAAGAAAAATTTTCCAATCCACTTCATATATAGCGGATTTCTGACGAAACACACATAAAAAAATAAATCCTCAAGATAAATTGATAACCTGAAGTCGGTTAAAAGCAAATGAGAATGGTGTCTCTCCTGTCCCTTCTTTTCTGGATCTACAAACACAACTATAGAAACATCTACTGTTTATTCTCCTTCAGTTATGATCGGAGACTAATGGTGTTTTCTTTTCTACAAAAAAAAAATGGCACATCTCCATGCAGAAAGTATACTGTCGTATTCGTTTCTTAAAAATGATTTGCTCTCTAAAAGGGTAGGGTGTTTGATTCTAAAAAATCGTCATCACTAATGGTGGAAGGCATTGCACTTTATGCCCCGTAAAAATCGACAGTGTTGACAGTACCCTGTAAAACTTAGCTGGCAGCTGTTAAAAACAGGGCGTGTTTTGTTCTAGTGAAATAACAAGCTGCATTATTACAGGGTTGGCCAGACATTTTATAAATGTACCTTTCAACAAGGTGCCATTTTAAGAAAAGAAAACAGCATAAAATTGTCTGCATATACATACATATCTGTTCAGTAAAGAGGCAATCAGCTTAATGAACGTTTAATTTATTTTAATAATTAAAATTTCGTACTTACAATTTTGCAAAAAAGAAACAGCTTATTTTCCAAAAAAATCATCTGCAATTAAAGAAGAAAATATATGTTTCATTAATAAAAAATCAAGGAAAAAAGTTCATTGTTTTACTGAATAACTTCGAAATAATATACATAAATATTGAACTGCTTTAAACTTTTTTTTGTTAGAGTGGAAAGAATTTATTTATGGTTTTCCCGAACGACGTAAAAATTGTTTGTGCCTATTTTGTCATAGGGAACAGTAATTTTATCTTTTTTAAGAAATTCAGGAGAGAACATCTTAAAAAATCTTCAATATGATGTCGTACATGTGAATAATCCCTTGAGATTTTCTTGTTAATCTTGCGAATCAAGTAATTTATTATCTAAGATAATCTAATATATTCACATACATAAATAATTTACAACACAAATTCAATTTGGAAAAGCTACACGTGTTTCAGCTTAAACATTAGTCGCTATTATTTTCGTATGTATGTAATTTTTCAGTTCTATTTCCTTCCTCTCTTTCTTTTGCACTCGTATTAATTCTATTTGATAACAAATTATTCACAACAAAGTTTTAGGGACACAGAACAAAAAAATAAAATAAAATGGAATTTGTTTATATGTTTTTTTATATACAAATATTATCACATACATAGATACATACATACATAAACGTTTCCTCCTAAATAAGTATCTATGTGTGTATGTACATCCATCCAAACCTCCATACAACCATTTGTATGTATGTATGCAAATATGAATGTACGAGTATGTACTTATGTATGTATGTGTATTCTCCCGCTGCTTATAGCCTAAATTTGTGCGTATTACGTATTTTGTTTTTTTTAGGAATTAGAAAAAAAACAACTGGTAAATAGGTGAACGACCGTTGATAGAACTCGACCTTCAAATTCAATCTGGGCCAAGTGGAATATTATTGAGTTTTTTTTTTATTTTATTAGCGCGTGTTTTTGTGAGTATGCGTGCTTTTATTGTTATTTTTATTCTGTGCTTACGCTCATACTTTCCCTTTCTCTCGCTCATTGTATGTATCCTAAAATTTTATCTATTTTTTGTAATACTGGCAATGCTGTATCACAGGCTTGGAAACATCAACTCCAATGTAAATTTAACACTATTAATACTTACATATTTTGTATGATATTTTTAATTTTCTCATAAACAAACAGTTCTTATAGCAAAAAAAAAAAAAAAGCAATAAATATTTTTATGTTGAGTTAGAAATTCAAATCAAAACCTAAAGATCACTATAGACTAAATTATCGAACGAACTTTCAAAACCTAAAGATCACTTAGACTAAATTATCGTACGAACTTTAGCTTATTAATAAGCGACTTTAAAGTTAAAACTCAAATTTTTAAAAATGTTTGAATTAAAAACATTGCTCTAATGTACTGCGAAACGGAATTTAGAAGGTAGGCGATGTTGTGTACATTAGCTTGGATAGCATCAATCGCTGTCGGAACGGTTTTTTAGTGACCAGTGCTATGCCTTCATCACTTAAATAGTCCGACAACAACATACTACTATTTTAAAATTTGAGAGAAATATGTTTAAGTACAGTGTAGCCTCGTTGAAAGCAACTCTCGATATGCGCAACCCCTCGCTTAACGCAACACCCAATTTCTTAGCATTGGTGACTCTGTAAACGCAACTTTTCAAAAAACAAAGCCTCAATTAACGCAACTTTGCAAAACAAGTAAGGCTTTTTTTGTTTTTTTTTAGTTTGGTTTTTGATAAATAAATTCAAAACGTGTGTACATATGTATAATCTAATGCTTAAGTGCAATAGTCTTTTTGATTTACCGTTATTCTAAAAATGACAAATATTTTGTGCGTATTAGTTCTGTTTTTGAAATCAATTTAGTTTAGAAACTTCTTTTTTTATAAATGGTTTTTTCATCAAAATAACAAAACGGCCTTTCGTGACAAAATTTGTTAAACTAAAAATAAAAGAAAAGAGTGAAATTCTTAAGAAACTTGAAAGTGGCATACCTGTCAAAACGATATGTAATGAATACAAGGTTCACAAATCAACAGTAGGTAGAATAAAAAAAAATTTCAGACTTTTTCCCTTAAAAACATGAATATTTAATTCGATAACAACCATCAGTACAAATTAACATACATGTGTATTTTATTAATTTTTTATTAGATGTATATTTTCTTTTTCTGTTTTTATTCTTTATTTCAATCAAATAAATACGATTATTAAAAGCTAACCTTGGTTTTTTTTTATAAAATTCTTGTTTGGTTTAAAATAAGCTTTTAAATAGAAAAATATGACTAGAAATTTGTGACTTGGTTTGTGCAACAACTCAGTTATCGCAACAGCCCAAAATTTCTATTGGTTGCGTTCACCGAGGTTACACTGTAATTCCAACAACTATCAATTATTTATTATTATTTTAAAGCAACTGCTACTATTTTTTAAAATAGTACTATTTCTACTACTATTATTTTTTTTCTTAGTTATTATGTTCTGTTAAAAATGCATTATATTGCAAAGAGCGTTATTTTACAAGTTTTAGTACTTTCAAAACTTGTACCGAGTATTTCTACTACTATTTTTAAAAAAAGTTTTTATATGACTTTATTTGAGAAAAAATTCACTGTATTGCTTTTCTATTAAAATATTAAAAAGAAAGTCGTATAAACGCTACTTGTTTCAATTTATTATCTTACTTTTCTTTCAAAATTTTTTATCCTTGAAATGAATTTCGTACCAAAAGCTTTTGCGTCATATTCGTTTCACATTATTTTTATCTTTCAATTTTCATTTTAGATTCTATATTTTTTTTTTATATTTTCTTCATGCACTCTTTCTTTAGTCGAAGCTTTTCAAAAGTCATTGTACGCTTTTGAACTTTTTTGTTAAAGTGTTGTAATATTTATTTTTTGTTGTTAAGACTACAAGGCGACCACCTTCAAAAAAAAAAAAAAAAAAATATAAAAACAATATATTTAACGTGGCACACAATCACTCAGTCACGTCACTACAAACAAGCCTAAACTATTTACTGGCAGGCACTAGAAAAACTAAATAAATAAGTTTTAATGCCAAGTGACAATAACCAAACACCTACTGAACACATTGGTACTAAAATTTTTTAAAGACACTAAATATCACAGATACACTATTGTAATTATAACCTGCAACAAATGCGAACCAACAAAAACAATACAAACAAAACCTTATAAACCAGCTTTACGTTGTTACTCAAACGACAATAAATAAAAAAATTAAACACAAATCGTTAAAATATGATACAATTAATTGTTGTTGTGAAGGCAGCAGCAGGTAGATGATGTGTAACATTCACTTAAAGCAAAGCAAATAGCAAATAGCAAGCAACATGCAGCAACAACTAGTTGCCATGATAATAAAATAGTTTTTATTGATCTTAAAAGCTGGCCAAACGCCACCTCACAGTCACTAACATTTGTATGCTAACATGTTGCAATTGTTCTGTTGTTGCACTCAGTGTTGCCAATAGTAGGGAAAAATCCCTACAAATAGGTTTTCTTCATGAAAATATGTTAGCGTAGGGAAAAAGAGACAGATTTTGTTTTTTTTTTTATCACAATGTAGGTACTTTTTAGTACAATCATTTTCTATGTGATTTTTTTTTTTTGTTTAAAACAAAATTTTAATTGACCACACTTAAATGTCAACTTATCTGGCTACACATTTTTTAAGTTGTGCCAATGTGGCATTATGAGCAGTTGTCGACGTTTTTTTTTTAAATTCGAGGAAAAATCTCATTGAAAAATTGGAAAAAGAATTGTGTGTTAAAAATAAACATAAACAAATTCCCTGTTTAATTGATCAAAAGTGGTGTAGGTAAAAATATAATGTTATAAGTGCACAAATAAAATTTAGTGTCTTCTTTATGTGTAGAAACATGTCTGATACCATAAGTTCTTCTGAGGATAGTGAAGTCCAGCCAAAGAAATATCGAAAGCAAAAGCTGGCTAGAGGAAAAGGAGTTTGAAGGTTGGTTGGAAGAAATTAAAAATGATAAGTTTAGATTTAAATGTAAAGCCTGTGGAAAATTTATGAATTGTGGAAAATCGGAGCTAAAGAAACATGCTTTAACAAAACTACACCAATCCAATGTTGCGACAGTAAACACAACAAAACCTGTCGACATTTTTTTTAAAAACAGAATCAAGGTGCTGATCCTGTTGAACGGTTTGAAATTAGACTTAGTGCATTTTTTGATGAACATAATTTAGCACTGCATGTTGTGGATCATCTGTTACCACATTTGAAAGAAATAGTGCCTGATTCAAATATTATTAAGAAGAGTAAACAAGGCAAAACGAAATGTACCAAAATAATTAAAAAATTATTGGCTGAAGAGGAACAATTAAAATTGGTTAAAAAGTTACAACATACAAAACTTTCTGTTCTTATAGATGAAAGCACAGACATTGCTTCCAATAAAACAATGTGTGTGTTAGTAAGATTTTATGACGCAAGTAATTATTCAACTATTGGATCTTTTAGCTGTTGGATCTGACTGCAGTGCAGAAAGTGTCTATAAATCATTCAAAGAATGTATTTTAAATAATTCAATTCCATTTTCAAATATGATTGGAATGTGTTGCGATGGAGCCAACGTTATGGTGGGTCCACACAACTCATTTTCCTCTCGTTTGATGGAAGAAAACCCAGAAGCGATAACAATAAAATGCATCTGCCAGTCAGCAGCAATTATTGCCAATAAAGCCTGTTTATCATTACCCAGAGCACCAGGAGAACTTATACGACAAATTGGATCATATTTATATGGAAGCTCTAAAAGATGTGCAGAATTGGAGTAATTTTAGATCATGCTTAATGAGGAAGAACGAAAAATCTTGAGAACATCTATGACTAGATGGCTATCGCATCAAAAATGTGTTGAGCGAATTTTATCAAACTGGCAAGTACTAGTAGAATATCTCAAATTTTCTTTCTCACGAGATAAACTTAAATCAGCAGAATTAATTTACAATGAATTAATGAACGAATGTAACAAAGCTTATTTACTGTTTTTAAAATATGTTTTAAATTATTTTAATTCATTAAATGCTCTATTTCAAGCAAAGACACCCTTAATCCACGTACTTCATGCAGAATCGATCAAAATATTTTTAAAATTAGGCCAAAATTGCATTAAGAAAAGTGAACTGAAAACAAATTGTATAGTTCGATCTCCACATATTTCGCTGCCAATTAAAGAAGTATTTGTCGGTAGTGGATCCGAAGAGTTTTTAAAGAATTTGCCAGAGCATAATGTAAGTCGAATTAAATCTGATTGCCTTCAATTTTACCTAACGGCTTTGGAAGAACTGCAGAAAAGAGTTCCGCTGAAAACAGAAAGTGTCTTCAAAGGGGTTTCTTAATCCCAATGCTGTTTTCGGAGAAAACAAAGATGACTTTAAGTTTGATGTTTTATGTAAAAAGTTCAAATTAAATAGTAATGAACTCACTCGGGAATGGCAGACATTAGAATACAATTTCTCTAAACATGAAATCAATTCACTAATAAACATGGATGTTGTTAAATTTTGGTCTACAATAATTAAAACAAGAAATTTTAACAATGAACTAATTGTGCCAAATTTTACAAAATTAGTTAATATTTTATTTTCATTACCTCATGCAAATGCAGATGCAGAAAGAATTTTCTCCATAATCACTGATGTTCGAACTAAAAAGAGGATTAAGCTAAGCCATATAATACTAAATTCAATTTGCATAATAAGATCATACTGAGTCAAACACATTTCAAAAAAATATGTACTAATAATCTTATAATATTAATGTAACATAATATAACTCCTTTTAAGACCATTTCAGACTACAATACGTTTTAATACTTTTGACCAAAATGCTTACCTGATTTAATTGTTGTTTGAAAATTTTCAAAAACAAAAATAAATCATGACAGAGTTTAATTTTCCCAAAAAAGTATTAATACTTGTATTATAGTCTGAAACGGCCTTTATAAATTTTTCTCAGTATTTTAGTTTTACTCTACATCAAACATACAAGAAGTGAATAAATTTGTTTTTGTTTAATTAATTAATTATTATATGAACCAAAAGTGAATAAAATGTATTTTGATTTAAAAATATTACTTTATTCTAAAAATTTGGCAGTTGAAACTGTAGGTATAATTGTAGGGGATTTCTTTCTTCAAATGTAGGGGAAAAAGGGACTTTTTTCTGAAAGTGTAGGTTTAAAAAATAAAAAAGTTGGCAACACTGGCTGCAATACACAGCTATAAAGACTCTTTGGTAGTGGTGCCTACTGTTGGGTGCTGTTGCTGCTGTTTGTTTGGATGTGTGGCTCTCTGTTTGGTTGGCTGTTTGTCTAAATGACTGGGTTAAGTGCTCGCTGCACTCTTACGATTATAATTGTTCTTAAAATATTGTACGTCGTTGCACGAGTTCAGGGCCAATTTGTGTGCTTATATTCTCAGCATTTCTGTGAATTCTCGCAACATTCAATTTAACCTCATTTTTTTTATAAGCGAATTGTATTTAAGAACAATTTAGGCGTAACAGTGGGATCATAGTTTTGCCATATTAAAATAAATTTAAACTTACTACAGATTATTTTTATTGTGGGGTAATATGTACTTTATTTTTAGTACAATCATACACATACATACATATTTAATATATTTCTTCTTTTCGATATACATAAATGCTAAATGCAAAATTATAAAAACGAAATTAATTTAGTTCAAATTATTGTATTACAATATTTTAGTGAATACTTTCTTACAAAAATTTATAGAGTAAAAGGTTATATGTTCATACATACATACATACATATTAAGAAAAATTTTAGTACAATTTTTTTTTTTTTGCCTTTCAAAATGTGAATCTGTACCCAGCGGAAAACTCAGAAGCCCTTCTAACTTCAGGCCTTATTAAACGCCTTCTTAGGAATGTTTTTGAATTAATTTACTTTTTTTTTAACACATTACAAATTATCTTATCTGAGAAAGGAGAAGAGATAAAGAGAGATATAAATTTGTTTGTGTTATACATATTCCAAAGTAAAAGAAAGCCATTAATTACACAGGTCAACAGTGAAAATGTGCTTGAATAACCACTATATAGATTTGATGCATCATGGATACCTAAGTATGTACAATAATGGTAAAATTTTTCAATTCTATATACATATGTAAAGTAAAGTATATTTTATTTGGAATATACATACCTTTCTAATCATGTAATAACAATATGAAGTTTTTGCCATCTTCGATTTTTTATATATTTTTTAAGAATAAAAATTTTTCAATTTTGCATAAAAAAAAATATTTTTAATCATTGCAGCCTAAATAATTCCGAAACCGTGGAGTTTATAAAAAAATTATATTAGCATGACTTGAAAGTAATTTCATTTCAAGTGTTTTAGTATTTTTTGTGACAAAATTAAACAAGACGTTCCATAGTTATGATAAAATTGGTAAATCAGCTCATTCGAAAATCCCAAATTTTAGAAAAAAATTAAAAAAAAAAAACTTATCCATAGAGTTGAAAAATTTTACCATTTTTGTACTTAGGTATCCATGATGCATCAAATCTACATATATAGTGGTTATTAAAGCATTTAAATTTTTTTTGAAATTGTTCCCCTGCCTTCCAGAATCACTCTCGAAAAAAACGAATGCGGAAGGGCTTCTCCGCAAGGACATCGTGTGTAAAAAATATATGAGTATGGAATGAAGCGAGAAGGAAGCCAGAAGGCATTGCGCATCCAAAAGAAAGAGGCAGAGGCCTTCTGGAAGCCTTTCGTGGTCCTTCTTTTTCCCGCTGGGTAAATCTAAATTTCTTATACATACATAATTACAAAAAAAATCTGTAAAAATTGTCAAATACAATATTTTATATAGAACAAGTTTTGCTATCAAAATTTCAGTATAAAGATTTTTAGTACAAAAATTTTTGGTTAAAAAATATCTTTGATTTTTCCAAATAGAAAACTAACTTTTAGATGACAAGTTTTAAATACCTGGGCCCAAATCGTTACATCCGTGAACGTAAAACTCGTCACGTAATTTCCCATCCAATTATACGGTTATTACGTGACGAGTCCTACGTTCACGGATGTAACGATTTGGGCCCTGATCTTTAGTTTCAACTCTTTTTTTACACAAATTTGGTTCTAAGAATTTTGTACTAAAGATCTTAAAAGTAATAAGTATGTTTAAAGATTTATTTATTTGTTGCGGGTTAGCAATATCTAGATATATATTTCGTTGGTAGCTATACCAATTCATCAGTAGATGTTTTACCCTTTATGTTTAAAAAATTCCAAAGCTCATCTATTTATACAAAAACTCACAAGCATATTTTTATTAATTACAAAACATTAATTAAAATTTATTTTTTTTTTTTTTTTTAAAAATTTTTTTAAAGGTTATTTTTATGCTTTTTAATTCACAAAATTATGCTTGTGAGTTTTTGTATAAATAGATGAGCTTTGGAATTTTTTAAACATAAAGGGTAAAACATCTACTGATGAATTGGTATAGCTACCAACGAAATATATATCTAGATATTGCTAACCCGCAACAAATAAATAAAATTTTAAACATAAATACTTGTGTACATGCTCAAATAAATGTAAAATTTAGTAATAAGTATGTTTAACATATTTATTTAAGATAGTTTGGATGCAAATAAAAAATTTTTAGTACTAACAATTGTGTACTAAAAAGTGGTTACTAAATTTTTAAAACACAAAAGTTTTTGATTATTTTATACAACCAAATTAAAAAATCTTCTTTGGGACAAATTTAAATATTTTAGTACAAGAATGCAGTAATTTTTTTGGAATTAAATACATATATATATATTAATTCAATATTTATAAAAAAGAAATTAAGAAATTCTTATTAATTTCATAAAATGAAATTAAACGCTAAGAAATTCCTGAGTATAAATTTACATACATAGAATTAAATTTTTATACATATATTCTTCCCAACTCTGCTTTTGTCCTTCTGTGCACTTGTATGCTAAGGCGCTGAGTTGAAAAATTTAATGCAATACATGCATGCGCACTCAAACAACAAATTTTTTGGGCTTTCATTATTTTTATATTAAAAAATATAAATTTCGCAAATATGTATTTCATTTTATATGAAAAAAATAATACAAATACTAGTACCTTTTATCTTGTCAACCTTAAAAAGTTTGTTCTTAAGTCACCCAAGTACACAACAACAACTACAGTGTTGTTACACAGTTTGATATTAGTATTTTTCAATTATGACCTTCTTAGTTCATTTACCTTCTTTCCATTGAACTGAAATCATAAGTTTATGTAAATGTGTATGTCCCAACTAAAATAAAACATGCGCAGACCTGCCCACTACAAACATTTTTTAATATTACATATTGTTTTTTTTTCTATATACATATTTTATTATTTTCAATTAATTTCTTTATCATTTAACAATTGATAAAACTAATAGAAAATGTAGTTGCCTAATGCCAGTTAAATATCTTTGCAAACGTTATTGCATGTATTTCGTTTGTAGATTGAATATTCAGTTCTTGGAGACGGAACTTCAATGCAACATTTTATGAATCTCAAAATTAATTTTATTTAAAAACAAAAAAATATTTTAATAATGTGAGGAAAGTTCTTAATTAGTTTCGTATATTAAGAACTTTGGGGAAATTTTTTTCACCATTTGGACTTTTGCATTTGCCCTAGAATTCGCGTCTCTATCGTCGCTCATAAACACTGTATGATTTCAGTAGTTGTTCATGACATTTTAATTTTGATACACAATCAAGCAGTATGGTGTTTTTAAAATATCTTTTTTTATGTTTATTTATTGTTCATTCGATTTGCAAAGTACTTTAAATATAAACGTTTTTTCTCGATTCTATTAAATTTGTATTTATTGTACTTCGTTAGTTGTATAAAGAGTAGAGCATTAGCATTAGAGTCAGGGTTCTATTTTGACGACATTGTCTATTACAAACAAGAAAAAAAATTTCAAAGTAAAATTGAGATCATGTACGTGTAGATGTGTATGAGCGTGTGTGTTTGTGTGAGTGTGTATGTTTAAGTATTCAAGTGTATGTAAATTAAATTGTAAAGTTTTTGTAAAAAGTCATTGATTATGTCGTTGAACCGATTTTTCGTGCAATGACATCCAACAACAATTATAAATGTGCACATATAAAAGTTTAATAAAAACACACACACAAGTTAAAGTTTTTTTTTTGCAAACAAAAACAAGCTCAATTTTATAAAAAAAAAAGTAGCAGTTAATTGTTACACTGTGACATTGCATAATCTATTTTTTTATAAGTTTTTTTATTGCAATTTACATTAAAATTGTTAATATTTTTCTTGTTATTTTTTAATCGCAATAATAAATTAGACAACAAATTATTCAGCCTGATTACGGGTGGCGTATTTCGACTAAGTACTAGATTAAAGAAAAATCTTGAACTCTAGTACTTGGCGTAGTCGAAATACGCTACCCGTAATCAGGCTGATTATTAAATGGGAGTAGTTGTTGTATAAGACCAAAAAATAAAAATCTAATCATATACATATATATATATACATATATGTATATATATCTTTTTTAAAGAATTTACACGGTATAACAGCGTCCTACGGACATTCAAAACAATAAACCGTATAAATATTTGAGAAATCTTCGGAACTCGATTTAAATGACAAAGGGGTAGGATGTATTTCCAAACATTTTGAATAGTTTGCTTTTAGTACTAACAATTATTTTAAATTTAAATATTTTTCTTTTAATGTTACTAAACCAAAAGAACCAAAGAAAGAGCTTTGCATTATTTTCATTTATGAAATGTGAATTCTAGTGCATATCTTGTTTGTCTCTGATAAGCAATATTAAACTTATGATAAAAGAATTTTTGTACTAAATTTCTATTATTATATATATTATCAAGTTATCTTTTATTACAACATTAAATTTTTAGTACTAAATATTATAAACATAATTTTGTTCACTTAAAAGTTCATTTTTGTTACATAATTTGTTAAGTAAAATTATTATTTAGTACCAACTGTTTAGGAGTAATAAATATTGCAACACTACATTTTTAGTACTAACTACATTATTTTTGTATAAGTGAAATCAAAATATGTACTAAAATAATGAATTATGAAGGACGATTTTTTAGTACATAATTTGTTTATCGCTACTTCGAAAATTAATGCAAACTATTTCTTTTTGTACTAAATTTTTAGCAATTCTATTCTTTAAAATTTAATTTTTTAGTACTAGTACAGTGCTTTTGTAGTAATAAATATAATGAAAGCCAATTTTTTCTTAATAAAGTACTAAACTTAGTGTTTTGTATATTATGATATACATATACATACATACATATATTTTTAGTACATAATTTCTTTGCGTTTAAAAAATGTAGTAAATTGCACTTTATTTGTTATGGAAATAGTTTTATTTGAGCAACAAAATAGTACAAAAAAAAGTTATGAAAATATCTACCGAATTTGCCAAAATGTTAGTATTGCTGTGAATTGTATCCGCACAAAAACTTAAATGTGAAAATAAGGCCAAGTTCCTATCCAAAATATTTCGGCCGTAAAAAGTACTGAGATCAAAATAAGGACCAAGTTCTTGATAGGTACAATTCCATCTCATTTCTAGGCAACCTGTAAGCTTGGCAATATATTTCTAAGAATTCTTTCCCGTATTAGAAAGGCAATCAAATTTTGCCAAGCTTACAAGTTGCCTAGAAATGAGATGGAATTGTACTTATCAAGAACTTGGTCTTTATTTTGATCTCAGTACTTTTTACGGTCGAAATATTTTGGATAGGAACTTGGCCTTATTTTCACATTTGTGTTGTTGTGCGGATCTCACTTCTTTTTGCTAAGTTGTTTTTGTATAAATATGTATGTGTATTGCTTATCTGGGCCTACCTGTGTACCGAATTTCAGCTCTCAAGCTATACAGGAAGTGCCCAATAATATTGATGAGTCAGTGAATCAGTGAGTGATTCTGTGAATATGTAATAAAATATAGACTTTTCACACCTTAATATCTCGGGAAGCTTTTACGGTAGAACTTTCAAATTTACCCTGTGAGGTCACCTCTGTGGGGAGACCTTATGTTTTAAGTTTCATTATATTATGATCAAGAGGAGCAAAGTTATGAGGGGGGTAAAAGCAGCTCGAATGGTTTCGTGTAAATAAATATACACACTGTGTGCCCGAACTTGGCATGGCGCAGTACCGTGCGCCTAGATGGCCCTGAGAGTCACCGAGTTTTCTAAATTCTCATAATGTAACCAAGAATCACAAAAATCTGTCTAGCTTTAATTTAAATTAAACAAAAAATTCCCCGGAATACTTTATTCCTGCCCTAATAACTAAATCCTTTAAAGTGCTTTGAGCATTTCTTTTCGAAAAAATTGAGAGTTAAAAGTTAGTTTAACAAATTTAATTAAAGAATTCTTGGTACTAAAGTTCTGTGCTTTTGCTAAATCCCTTAATAATAATTTTTGAATCTCACTATTTTTCAACCTTGAAAAGTCCGGTAATTTTTTTTTTTTTTTTTATTAAGGGTTCATTTTAAAATGCAACAAACAGCAATAGGAATATAAGTAAATTTGAAAATTTTGTTTTTTTTTCTTTTTGCAAAATAGAAATTGTTCTCCATGAAAATAAAAACAAAATTTAGAACAAGGCGAAATGTTATTCAGATGGCTCCGTTCAATGGCATTAAAACACTACTTGTGCACTTGTACTTCGCAATGTAGCTGTGCATGTGTGTGTGTGTGTATAATCCCGTAAGTGTAAATATGTGGTGACATGGAAGGGCATCTATTTCAGCGCACAACACACTTTTTATTTGAGTATTTGCGAGTGGGATTGCGAGTGTGAGTGTGGTAATTGCGTTTTAAAAGGTCTAAAGATGCACGTAACATTTCTTCATACAAGCATGTTTTTTTTTTTTTTTTAATAAAAATATATTTGATGTGTTTATTACACATACATATGGACATATTTGTGTATGTGTGCCTGCTAGCATCCGTTATTTGTATATTTCCTTGAAAAATTTTTGGACACTGGCAATTTGTTTTTGTTGTCCTTTCGTTTTCACAGCCAGCTCGTGTCATTGGCATCTTTATAGTTCGTTTGCCTTCAAACAAGAAACGAATTTTATTTACAAGACGTTATTTGGTTTCATCATTTTTGTGAGTTATTCCTTATCCTGTGAGGAGTTGAAGGGTACACGTTCAATTTTTTTTTATATGAATTTATTTTCGGCGGGAAGAAACAAAGAGAAATTTGATTTTTTTTGGGGGGAAGAAATCGTACTTTGAATTATATGAAGTTCATTAGGATATTCATATCTTATCGTATTCTTTGTAAAAGCTTACATTTCCTTACATAGCAAAATTACCGCCTCCTTATTCAAAATGTAACACTTAGTTCGGAAATTAAAATGGAAAAGCTTTTATTTTTTAACAATAAACTTTTAATCAATTGTTTTTTTTTTACACAACAACACTAGCCAATAATAAATAAATGAAAAACAAATACATACATATGAATATAAAAAAATGTAGGACATCATACTGATAGCTGTAAACAAATAAATAAAGCTTTAATCATCAAACCCTGAAGGTCATACTAAATAACGCACGCGCTGCAACAAGTTTGACTAAAAGAAGCTTTGGCAAGAACAGTTAGGAAATGAAAAGCTTGTTTTGTTAAGGAGGAGGCATTGTTTTTTTTTTCTTATTACATTTCTGAACAAGTTCGAACAAGCAACTGGTTAGATATTTTGTTTTCTATTAATGATTCTAACATGTTGTAAGCACATGCCAATTGCACAGCCAAATACAAAAAAAAAACTGATAATTTTTTATTCTACATTCGCCAAGCGCCAACGATACATCAAGCGGAGATAAATAAAAAGTTTTGCTTGTCATAACAAAGAGTATAAGAAAACAAATTTTGAATTAGATTTGAAACAAAATAAAAACAAAAAAACGGCGGTCAAATTAACAAAAAAAAAAAATCTTGTTTTGTTTTTAAAAAAGTACTCAAGTTTCAATTTTGCGAACAAAAAACAAGCTTCACACATAAAAGTCAGTTATAGTTATAGAAAATTAAAATAATTTGGATTGAAAATTTCTTAAAAAATAAAACACAAACTTTATAAAAAAAGATACTAAAACAAAATAAAGTACTAAATTCAAGAATTTTCCCAAAAACTCCAATTAATGTGCCAAAAACAAACAAAACGTTTACATAGATTACAAACACTTAAAGAAATTTCTTCAAAACTTTTAACTAAAGTGAGCTTTTAAGTCTCTAAACAAAAGCACGCTTGAACCTTGAATATTTGAATGATAAATTTTTTTCAAATGTTTTGGTATTTATGAAAATGCATAAAGATATCCATAAAAAATATGTTTTAGTCAAACGAAAACATTGTATTTTGTGATAAAATTAGTAAATAATTTTTATTAAAATAAAACAATTTAATTTAACTAAATAAATAATTAGCCAAAAATTATAAATAAAAAATAAACTATAACATTAAAATCCAACTCAGTGCAAAAACAACACAAAAAGGTGCCATATTTAACAAAAAAAAAAAAAAAAAAAAAAAGTGCAAATAAAAACGACGAACACTGCTAACTTAAAATATTAAGTGAAAAAACAGCTAAAAAGCAAAATATCCACAAACTCTGAGAGAAAGTTCAAATTCTTTTTAGAATCTGTTAAGTTTAGTAAATAGTTAGAAAAACTGAATAAAAAACGATTATGGTTGTCAAACGCTGCACAAAAATTTGCTCAAAAAGCTCTCAAGAAAGCCGACTAGTCAAAATGACAGTCAGCTCTCGGGAAGATCTCTTTGCCAATGCGAAGCCCATCGATGATACCGAACGTTTGATAGGACGTGTTTTAGCGGGTGAGTACGGCATCATTGAAAGGTCTTTTGTAGATTTATGGGGTGGTTGGAAAAAAAATCTACCTGTCATAAACTGCGGCTTTTTTTAAGTTTAAATTTGTTTGGAATATTACACAGGATTTAGTTCGTTACTATTAAAATTAAAATGTATTTTAAACTGTCCAGAACTTTTTTCTTATCGTTTGATTTTTACGGCTTTTTTTTTTTTTGCGAAAACTCAAAGCTAAAGTCCCATCTACTAAACAATAGAACTTTCGTATCGAAATTCCCATCCAAGCAAATAAATCAATCATTCAATGTTATGTAATAAATGTTTAAGATTTTCTCGATTGGCATAGATCGGCACTTTAAGCTAAACACTACGAGAAACATATTAAAAAAAAATAAAGTGGAAAAAACTAATTTTTAATTATTCTTGAAACTTTGTTTCCCTTATTTTTTTTACCATCACATACATACATATTTCTAAATATCATATTCTCTAACCAAACGAGCAATATTTTTTTAAATCAACAATAATGTGACATCTACCCATTTTGCTTTATACTTTTTTTTTATATAGAGTACAATCATGGAAGCATGAGTTTATACCAACAAATATTTCGATAGATATGCGTTCATTGAACCTTTTGCCAACTTAACCCAATTTCTTGAAATTTTATTTGTAAGTTCTTTTTATTCTTTTCGTTTATATTTTTGATTGTTTATTTACTATCACTTTCATTAAAACTAATGCGTATGAAAATATTTTCTATAATAAATGAGATAAGGTAAATATTTTTAAAGCATTCGTACATATACATACATGCGCACATTCGGTATATATATATAGAAAGGACCTAACTCGTTTTTTTTTTTCAAATCGCGTTTTTTGGCTTATATCAAAACTCCCGAGAGGTTAACTACTGAAATATGATAAATATTCGATTTAAAAAAATAATGATTTAGGGCCTTTCTATATTAAGGTATCGATATGTTGAGAAGATGAGTAAGCACAATAAAACACAATTTTTTTTTTAATATAATTTTGAGTTAAATATTTGTTTAATTAAGCTAATGGCTAAATTAAAAACATGTGTCGTTTTTTTTTAGGTCGAAATAACTTAGAAATGGCAGAAGAGTGTGTGAAAAATTCGTATTTTTTTCATTTAATGGGATTTATCCAAAAATCTCCTGGCATCACTGATTTAGAATCTAGTAAATTTTTGTTGTGTATGTACAGTGCACTCGCGAAAATATGAACACCCCAAAATATGAACAATATTTTTCTTCCATTGGCTACTCTAAAATAAGAACTTTTTGCGAAAGACTTTAAAATGTGAACAACTTATTTTTGCATTTTTTAACGGATTTTTATCGAAACAGTGATGAAATCTTTGTAAACAGGGTAGTTGTAGATAAATTCTTCTTCAAAACAATAAACAACAATAAAAAAATTTAACATAATAATCTTTTGTTTTTATGGAAAAAATGTTTCTAAGGGGAAATTAGATGCCATTCGCAAATATGAACAATCTTGCACAAGTGAACTGGCTTAGTTTTAATTAGTTCATATTACCGCGAGCGCGCTGTAATTGAAGTTAAAGAACCTAAGCCTTATATACATAATTACATAATTTATTAAAAAATTATATGTATGAAGTTATAACAAATTCTAAATTTCTTATCGTATAAAATTTTATTACAAATTATCGTTATTCTTTCAACCCCTTTTAAATTTCCCTCTTTATTATGTATCATTAACTCTTTTCTCCTTATATGAATAAATTATGTTTAATACATAATCCGCACTAAAACACAAATATGAATATAAGGCCAAGTTCCTATTCAAAATACTTCGGCCGTAAAAACGTACTGAGATCAAAATAAGGACCAAGTTCTTGATAGGTAGAATTTCATCTCATTTTTCCAAGAATTCTTTCCCATATTAGAAAGGCAAAAAAATGCGGATCTCACTTCTTTTTTCTAAGTTGTTTTTGTATAAATATTTATATGTATTGCTTATCTGTGTGCGAAATTTAAGCTTTCTAGCTATACTGGAAGTACCCCATACAAAAAAGGGGCATGATAGTCCCCCCAGATGAAAAGTGCCCGTTTAAAAATATTTTTCGTTAATTTCTCATCAGGACCTACCTGTGTAACAAATTTCAGCTTAATAGCTACACTGGAAGTGCCCTATACAAAGAAGGGGAACTCTAGTCCCCCGGGTGAAAACTGCCCGTTTGCAGATTTTTCTGGATAATTTCTCACCAAGACCTACCTGTGTACCGAGTTTCAGCTCTCTAGCTATACTGGAAGTGCCTAATAATATTGATTAGTGAGTCAGTGAGTCTGTGAATAAGTACTAATATATGGACTTTTCACACCTTAATATCTCGGGAAGCTTTTACGGTAGAACTTTCAAATTTAACCTGTGAGGTCACCTCTGTGGGGAGACCTTATGTTTCAACTTTCATTATATTATGATCAAGAGGAGCAAAGTTATGAGGGGTGTAAAAACAGCTCGTAAATACTTATGTGTGTCCGAACTTGGCCTGGCGCACTACCGTGCGCCTAGATATGTAATTGGCATTCAACATACGAGTACATACACACATACATTGTTATTAAAAGTACAATCCTCTTATATTCTTGCCGAGCAAAATAAATTCATTTGAAATCCTTAGTCTGTGTTCACACTATCCAAGTCTTATTGCAAAACTTATCACGATTTCTTCTTTGAACTTTCATTGGCGTTCACACAGCACTCGTCTTATTGCTTATTTTGCATGAATGTATGTATGTATGTATACCTACTTAACACTACGAATAAGACAACAAAACGAATTTCATGAGTACATGAGAGGGTGTACTCGTTTCTTTCCCCCCTGTCTCTCTCTCCTAAAAGCTAACAAGCTTAAAAATTAGACTTGCATCGTCTGAACACAGACTTATCATGGTTGTTTGTTAATTCAAATTAATGATTCAATCTTTACAAAACTTCAATTAGATATCAAATATAAAAAATGTCAAAAATACATATTCTCTTCCCAATTAAGAAAAATAAAACACAATCCAATTATTGGCATACCAACGACATTCAAATAAAATTATTATAAAAAATATCATACTAATATTTTACATATGCCGCACTCTTACTTAATCATACTCTTATGCAAAATTTATAATAATTCTTGTTCGTATTCGTGTCATTTTTATTAATTCGGAATCGTTTATTAAGAAATCAACGTTCGTTCATATTCGTCTTTACACACATTTTACTTTTATTTTCTAAATAAAATACATAATAGGAAATTTTATAAATGTCACAAAAACAACAATTTATAAACGAATACTACTTCTACTACTCTGGCACACGTACGTACACATGCAAAAAGTTCAATGGCCGCAAATATCCATGGCCTAGTTTGTGCTAAAAAATATATTTATGTATATTAATACAACAACGCTGCAATAATATGTATAAAAAGAAAACATTATACTCCTCTGCTCCTCCTTCATCAACTAGTCTACAAAAAAAAAAAAAAACAGACAAACTTTTCTTAAAGCTTAACATCACACACATTTGAATAGACACCAGAAACGCACATATACTCGTACATATCTTGCGTAAAGAATACAATAATGGGTTGAGGAAGAAGTGGATGGAAAGAATATTTCACATCGTAGAGAAACGATAGCAACGAAGTTTGCATACAAGCATTCGTTTGTGTTGTCGCACGACGAAAAATTAGACGATTATGGTTTTACTATGAACGAAGATGAACAGGAAAAGGCACGAAGTATTTTAGGTTCCTTTAAGAAAAAATTATGTATGTATGTACGTATATGAACGGATCAGCTCATGGTTGGGAGTTTTACAGTTACCTCTGTATTATATTAAATGGAAGATAATGAAATAGAAATTTTAATTAAAAATTTCACAAACTCTTGTACATTTCAAGGGTTTTTTTTAAACATCAAGTACATATAAAACCAATCTACAAAAATTTGGTTACCTTAACTTGTACAAAACAAAAAAAGATGAAAACAATCTCCTGAAAAATTTTTAACTAGCAGTAGCTCAAACAAGAGTTTTTACTAAGTGTGGGAGTGGAACTGCCCACTTTTCAATTAATTATATTCTATTGTCACATGTACCCAAAACATGTTAAAAATTTTCATGAAGGCTTTTTAAGTAGGGATGCAACCGATACCGATATATCGGCGATACTTCTGGTTTTCCAATATATCGATATCGGCGATATTTTACTGTCGATACGCCCCGATACTTCTTACATATATATTTTTCTTTAAAGTTTTTTGAACAAAATATTCAATTTTCAACTCTTTTTTTTGCATGACAACTATGAGAAATAACATATTGAAAGCAGAACATAAAATCAAAACAGAATACATAATGAAATTGTTTCTTCTATTTTGCTTTGCACTATTGTAATGAAATGTTCTCTCAATGCTAAATTTTGTACATATGTACTTATGTGTTTGTATGTTTTAAGATTTTTTCAAGGCGCATTAATACAAGTGTTGGTAATTCTACAACAATTACAACTTAAAATAACAACTGACATCTCAGCCCCTATGTCAACATGTACAAATTTAGAGGCTACAAAATCCATAAGCAAAGCCACTGTTAAATTGTCTGACGCTATTCCGCTAGTTAACAGTCTTCGAACATTATTAGAAAACACAATACATGAATCAATGGAGATGGAGAGTAGTTCGGAGACCCAAAAATTTGCGACTAACTTGGCATCAGCTCTGAATGAAAGATTTGAGGGTTTAGAGAATAATGAAACCTCTTATTTATCTACAATTCTTGACCCTCGATACAAAGCTAGAATATTTCAAAGACAATCGACTTCAATCCTATCTGAGCTGCTTAACATAACTCTACATTCCGAAAGTGTTGAAGACGCAGTCCTCCATACACCTCGCAAAAATTCTGATAAGTCTACGAGAAGTACTCGCCTTTGGAGCGTATGTGAAAAAATTATAAGAGAATCCGAGGAGGATGAGTCTCTATCCATCCTAAACTGTGGTTCTGCTAACGAAGAAGTCGAGAGATACCTTAGATCTCCTAATATTCCTAGAGACGCAGACCCTATTGTTTACTGGCGTAATGAAATATCCTACCCTAATTTAAAGAAAATGGCGCAGAAATACTTAAGTTTTCAAATGAGTTCTGTCGCATCTGAGAGACTATTTTCCACTGCAGGTTTACTTCAAACGGATTGGATAAATCGTCTATCTCCGCAAAATTTGAGAACACTTTGTTTTTTAAACAAAAATCTTATTAATATCAATTTTAAATATTAATCTTTTCCAATGTTGTTTTTACAATTTTAATTTAATTTTTACATGATCTCAAATTCAATTCTTTCTTTTTTAAATCTTATTAATATCAATTTTAAATCTTGAGCCAATCTAAACTGGATGCCAACGTTTATTTTGTAAAATCATAAATATTGCAGACGTTTTGTTTTTTGAAAATTTGAAGTTGAGAAACTGAAATGTATTGAAAATTTTGATGATTTGAATGGCTCATTAATAAACACTGTCATTTTGTATAACAGAAGAATTACTCTACTTCAGTTTTGTTAATTTTGACTTGAGCTCAATTTCAATATGCGTATCGGTATCGGCGATATTTATTTTTGAGTATCGGTATATGATCGGTGAAATGGCGTATCGTTACATCCCTATTTTTAAGTAATAACATTATTCACTTTGTGTGGGTGTGGCTCCGCCCATATGAAATTAAAATTTAGAACATGCCTGGACAATTAAAAAAATTATCATTATTTAAAAAAAAAATTCCTTTAAAGGATTTTTAGTGTTCTTTAGGTAAACTGTTTAAATTTTTCTGTGATTTCCATTAAAATTTTTAAAAATTTGTAAAAAGCTAAAAATATAAATTTCCCTAAAGGAAATTTTTTAGAAAAGACAAATTTTTAAATTTAAATATTAACTAAAGGAAACTTAAACATAATATTAGTGCACACTATGGGCCTGTTATAAATCAAAGTTTCATAAGCATATCAATGAAGCTTAAAACTAAATTTTTTAAATTTCCTTCAAGGACTTTCTACTTATTACTATTCAGTAAATCTGGATAAAAATTTCTAAAGTTTTATATACATAGAAATTAATTAGTTTTAATAGTTAAAAAAAATAAATATTGTTAGAAATGAAAATTCACTTAAGGGAAATTTTTTTTAATAAAGGGAAATTTAAATTTTTTTGGAAAAAAATTAATGCCTAAGAAAAGTGGACTTGATTGATTCCTGAATATTGCGACATTGCTAGACAAGAATGTGCAGTATACCATTTTCGAAGGACACTTTTTAAGTGAATTATCAGTTCTTACGAACATCATATTCTCGTACTTTACCAAATTATTTAAAGAGTACGTAAAATAACAGAAATTTTACATAATAATTTGTGTATAAAAGTAGGCTGGACTGATATAAACTTCCCATATAATCGGACTTTCTTTTTGTTCCTCCTTTAGCCTTAGATAACTGCTTGCTGGTTCTTTCTGTCACAGTTGTATTGGAAATAAATAATATTTTTTCTTTATGTCTGCCTTTCGTATTAAAAATAACTTAAATCATGAATTTGAACTAACAGCGTCAAGAAATGTTGTGGCAATTTTTTTAAATCGTAAAACAAAAGAAAAGTATTAATAACTTTTCAATGTCTTCTATTTAATAACTAATCAATTTGTCAAAGCAAATCCCTTAATACTTCTTCAGTTCTTTCATAGACATTTTCTCTTTCTTACTTTTTTGCGACTTCCGGTTTAAAATTTTCTTCATTCAAAAGAAAATCTGGTATATGTATGTATGTACATATACACACACAGTTACGTATTACACTGATAATTACAGCAAAAAAAATAAAGAAAACGTAGGCAATCTCACACTTAAATTAATACAGCGTTTTAGAAACCTCCTCTTCGACCCACATTTTGTTTTTCAACTCATTCGTCTTTATCCTGCAAAAGATCCACACACAAACACACATGTATAACTGATAAGAGATACTTCAATGGCTTTGGCCTTGGAATTGCTGCTAGCAGCAAATAACGTTCATTGACCCAACCAGTTGTATACAAAACTTTTACACACACACATATATATATATATATATGTATATAAACTTTACAAATGTTACAAACACATGCAAGCAGTACATATTATCTAAACTAAATATACTCTACCATGTATGTATGTATACCAACTTATTGATAAAAAAAATATATGTACATATGTTTCTCTCTTTAATGGAAAAAAGTGTCCCTTTAAACTTTGGAGGCCTGCCTACCGTTCATTTTAGTTTAGAAAGATATACTTAAAAACTGACAGATTGTGCGATGTCCACCATCGCCCGAGCTACCCCCTCGGGGACAACCTAAAGTCATCCCCTTGGTGTCAACATCAGGTAGCAAATTCTCAGACATGGCCAAGGCCCACTATGTCTAAATACCTTGCTAAAGTTTTCGAGCTACCTAAACTCTTTTATTTGTTGATTCACAACAGCATATAGAGGCTTCACGTTGGTAGAAACGAAGTCCGACCAGCGCAAGCACCGGTACAAGCATCAGCCCTTAAACCAACACCTCTCCCAGCTTTTGGTAACAACCACAACCACAACCACCACGTGTACTCCCGAAGGAGACCTCAACCAACAAACGGGAACGGAATCATGGAACAAGGGGGTGGATGCGGTGGCGCCAGCATATCCATCCCCAAGGGAAAAGATACGTACACGCTTTGCGGTGTGGAGTACGTGCCGCCGTAGCTGATAGGTAGCAATGCTAGACTAGTAGTCCGGAGGTTGTCGGTTCGATTCCGGCTGGAGATCCTGAGTGTTTTCTGCAGATAAGCAGAAAAAAGTAAAAAAAAAAACCAACGTAGGTCATCACTGCTACCCTCCGGCAGACAATCTCCCATGAGAGCTTGCCGGTGCCCGTGGTACCAGTTAACTACTGGTGGAGATTCAAAAGTAAACCCCGAAGGATTAGCTTTCTATATGCTTTGGTCTTGGGCTAGACCTTAGGTGCCCTTTCACCTTCTATATAGACTGACGTGGTATGCCACTTCCTTTCTAATAAATATATACACGTCCGTTGCTCTGTTAATTCAGAGATTGGGCAGTGCATATAAGTTTTATGGGTAATTGACAAAAGGTTATGTCTGTAAAAGTCCCCGGAGGGCATAGCATCTTGGTGTTAAAAGCCAACAAGATGAGACTATCGACACCCGGTGGATTAAAAACTGACAATCGTTTTAAGGGAAATTTTGTAAAATGAAAGAATTTTTTTTCCTGTATTCAAAAATTGTTCGAATTGGCGAATTAAAGACCAAGGCCATCCTTATTTTTTTGAGATTTTTCAAAAAGTTCTGTTTGCAAAAATTTCGCTTTTGAAAAAACAGTTCGTTAAGGAAATTTTTACTTTGTTTAATGCTTTTAAAAACTTTCAGTTTTGCTAATATGCAAATTTGTAATTTTTTTCAAAATTAAATTTAATACTAAAAATCCCTGGTAAGGAAATTTTTGAATATTCGGAAAGTTTTAACATTTACAACTTCCTATATAACATTGCCAAAATATTATAATATTTTAACAAAAATAGGGAAAAGAGGGAAATTTATATTATTATTTTTTCACAATTGCATAATATTTAATATTTATATTGAACTTTATTCTACTTGGAGGCGTCAATGTCGTTATCAATTTTGAGTCAACATCACTTTTACTCAACTTAAACACCGCGTCAACACTAATTTTATATTCTGTGACCATGTTGAGGTGACGTTGATTATTTATCGATAATTTTGGCACACATATCTAATACTTGAAACAGCTGATTTATTCTGTTTGCAATTTTTGTTAAAAGTTTTGGTGGAAAAGTAAATATGTAAATAGTTTATTGAAGTAAAATGTTTTTTCTTCCCGTGCCTAATTCTAATTGTAATAATGAAGAAAAAAAATAATGTAATAGTGCAAAGAAGACTTCTCAGGCAGAAATCAAACATTTTTAAATTGCCTGATGAAAAGTAAATGATAAATACAAACTCCTCTAATTGGAAGTAATTCATTTTTGGTTTGGTTTATTTAAAATGTTTGAAAGTTATTTTCGGCTGAACAAAGCAGCATTTAAGGATCTGCTGGAGACTATAGCTCCTCATTTGAAAAGTGGGGTTAGATCGACATGTTCGGAGAACCATCAAATTGGCAGCAACTTTACGATTTTTATCCCAAGGATCGTACCAGGTGAGTGTGGGAAATTATTTCAATTAGGGATTATCACAACCTGCCGTGTCGACGATTCTGTCTGAAACTCTAGATGGCATTTAACACTGTTGAAATATTTTCCCACAGTTTTCGCCCCTGCGAAATCCTCTTGCAAAAGTTCGGGATTTTTTTTTTTCCATTTCCTCAACTAATTTTTCAAATTGGTTTAGATTTGTAATTTTGAATTTTTCCTTTTCGATTTCTTTATTATATTTTGTAAAAAAGTAAAAAATAAAACGAAACAAATCTTCGTCAACACCAAAAACACTGACGACAAATTCAGAGTCAATATAATGTCACGTCGCCGTCACATTTTTTTACAAAATACAAAAAATATGTTGACAGTAATCGATTACTTTCAATGTTGACATTGAAGATACCGATTTAACACAAGGGATAAAAAACGATGTTGTGTTACATTGACGCTGCCAAATAGAATAAGGGCGATTATAAAATTAAAAAAAAAAATATGGCAAAGAAGGTTTTTTCTAAAATTCTATATTCTATATAATATTCATATTCATATCTAGTATTAATGTCCAAATTTTAACTGAACCCTTATTTGCTACCATATAAACAGCAATTAATTTCATTAATATCATTCAAAGTTGGTGGCAATTATTTTTTTTTTTTTTTTTTTTTTTTTTGTGGTAGTTTTATTATTTATTGAATCTTCAATTAAAAATTGAAACATCAATAAGTTTTTCAAATATTAAATCTAATAATTAAATCTGCTATCAATGGTGTATACACTACATCGACGGTGGTAAACGAATGCCGGAAGTCTCTAAACGAGATAGCGAGACATTCAAGAGTAACACTAGTCTGGATTCCAGGGCACTCAGAGTGCACTGGAAACGATATTGCGGACGAAACTGCCAAAAAGGGAACATCATTGAGCAACTCGATGATATGCCACTTCGTTGGCATTCCTCTATCTTACTGCAAGCGATTGATCCAGCAGGAATCATACAATCTTGCTCAAGAAAGGTGGGAACAAGAGCACACCTGTCGAGTCGCCAGGTCCACTTGGCCCCGCTACAGCCTGCACAGAACTCGCGATCTGCTCAGGCTTGGTAAATGTCACACAAGACGACTAGTAACAGTGCTAACGGGGCACTGGTGTTTCGGTACTCATGCCAAAAGGATGGGTCTAAGTTACAATGACTACTGCAGAAGTTGTAACGATGAGGAGGAAGAAGAAACAGTTCTTCATCTTCTATGTCAATGCCCCGCGCTTAACAGCATTAGGGCGATTACCATGGGCTCCAACACTCTGCCAGACCTCGACAGTCTGGCGAACATGGGGCTAACCAACATATCCTCCTTCTTGCAACAATCAGGATGGTTTGACTCGGCGACAGGGCAACTACAGGCAATTGAATAACCAACTGACTGAGCCCTGTCTGCTGTAGGGTATCACAAAGGGACCGAATTAACGGACCCAAGTGCGTCACGTCTCAGATGTGGCGGCCCTCGAAACCTAACCTAACCTAAGGTTTTTTCTAAAATTCTATATTCTATATAATATTCATATTCATATCTAGTATTAATGTCCAAATTTTAACTGAACCCTTATTTGCTACCATATAAACAGCAATTAATTTCATTAATATCATTCAAAGTTGGTGGCAATTATTTTTTTTTTTTTTTTTTTTTTTTTTGTGGTAGTTTTATTATTTATTGAATCTTCAATTAAAAATTGAAACATCAATAAGTTTTTCAAATATTAAATCTAAAAATGCTTTAATATATGTTTAGCCAGTGCTAAACAAAATTTTTAATTCCAACTTTTGATTTTTGATGTTTTACATATCTCGTGTACGGCTGAGAGAAAGAGTATCCCTCATTCTCAACCGGGTGTGGCCACTATAATTTAGAATGTTGCGCGCAAGTGGATTTGGGTGCAATACTAGTTTTTCAATATATTTTTTTGCGTGTTTTGAAAATACTGTCTTCACCAACGGAACATCAAGATCTTTGTGAATTCGCTGATTTCTAAAATATAATATTCATATTCATATCTAGTATTAATGTCCAAATTTTAACTGAACCCTTATTTGCTACCATATAAACAGCAATTAATTTCATTAATATCATTCAAAGTTGGTGGCAATTATTGAAGAAAAAAAAAAGCCAAAGAAATTATAATTAAAATTAATATTAACTAGACTTGATAACGCTATTTGGTTTGTGTGATTGTTTGTAAGATTTCATGTGACCTAATAAGAAAATTCCAACAGCTTGTCATTCAAATGTTATTACATATTTAATAATTCAGTTGAAGGGGAATGCTAACATACCTTTTTTTATGTAATCAAGTCCCACTGTGTGGCAGGCCATTGTACGACCTTCTACTTTTTTTACGTTTTACAGCCTGAATAGAATACCAATATTATTTACATATTTTTGTAAATTCTGCTCTAGATTATTGAAACTTTTTTGAAATGTTATCACAAAAACAATAGCAAATAAAAAAATTTCAACATAAAATCGTTCTTAATAGAAAAAACAGTGGCATATAAAAACAAATTATATACACTTCGTTCCTTCTCTTTTTTCTTCTTTTCTTTCTTGAAAATTACTTTTGAAACTAATCCTAAAAATATCATTAATGTAAAAGTTTGTATGTTTGAATGTTTGTTCCACTATTGCGTGAAAACTACTCGCTGAATTTACATGAAATTTGTGTAAAAAAAGGAACAAATTGATAGTTTTGGTACTTTGAATTTTTTTTTTCTAATGTTTTATAAATTTTTTTTAAATTAACATACTTTCTGGGGGCCGAAAAAAAATAAAAACTGGTACTTGTGGTACTTTTTCCCTTGAAAAGTTCTCTTAATGGATTTGGATAAAATTTGATAGACGGATAGCATCTGAAGTAGATAAAATATATAATACTTTTTAAGTGCTAAAAATGGTACAAATTGGTACTTTTGGTACCTTTTGTTATTAAACAATTTATTTTTTATATTATACCTGCACTTTGTGGGAGGTAAAATGAGAAAACGGCGGCACTTTTGCTTCCTCCTTGCTTCTTCGATAAATTTGCTATTTAAACCGTTACTGCCTTCAATGAATTGTAGCGTTAACGAAATAAAGGGCAAAAGAATTTGACCTCCTACATTTGCAGCATCTATTTTCTCTATCCTATCCCTTTCCCTAATTTCTGGCACAATGCATTGCATAAGTTGGTGTCAATCCCATGAAAACGTGGTTTTTCAATGATGATGCTACGATTTCCATCGCTGGATATTATAATTCTCTGAGTATAAGTATAAATCAAATGCATGAGTTTTGTGGAGTGCATTTTATTAATGTTTGCTTAATAATAAATATTTCTAATAGATTAAATAAAGTTAGTAAGAGCAGTGCATGTAAAAGAAAGAGACGGAGCAACAGTTAACCTTCAATCATTGTGATGTATTTATTTAAATTTATTTTGTATGTGTATGTGTATAAGTGTGTGTATGTGTGATTATTGGAAAAGTAATTTATTGCAGCATGAGCTCGATATCCATGTTAACATTTAAGCTTGCATGAGAACAGATTTGCTTTTTTTTGCACAGAGTACAACGTTTAATATTTTATGCGTAAATTTGAACTTTTTTCTAACCTTGATAATCAATGTGGTTTAATAACTTTGTAACTTATTTGCTATGATTGATTAAAGCTTTGTAACTGTTGTTCTTTTATTGTTCATTTTGAGTTTATTAACAAAGTTTAACAAATGCTAATAATTAAAAGCATCATTTATTGATTCATTTCTAATTCAAGGTGAAGATAAAGATGTATGTATTTATGTTTTTAAAAATTTCATTTATGGGTTTAGCTAATCTATATGCTGCATCTTGTTGGCTGCTAATGCTAACTCATCAGTAGATCTTTAAACATGTTTAAAAAGCTTTCAAACTCATTTTCTTTTACACAAACTGACAAATAAAAGCTGAGAATTACAAAAGCCCAATACAAAGTCAGCTTGATTACGACTGATACGTTTTTAAAAAGTTACTAACTATAAGTAGTAAAAGTTTTCAAAAGATACTTTTTGAAATTTACCCTTTTTTTTAAACTATTTTTTTAGAAATATTTTTTAAAAAAAATTCCTTTAAGAAGAAACTTCTAAAAGGTATTCTTAGAACATGTACTTATTTGAAAATAAACTTTTTTGAAAATGTAATTTTTTAAGATATTTTTTCTAAAGTTACTTTTGTCAGCAAAATATTATCAGGAAAATTCGTATTTTTCTGATTTTAAGTTCTTATTCTTGTTTAAATTGCAGATCCATATTACTATTTTGTGCAATTCAAGTTTAGCAATTATTTTCACTCACGATTTTTCGGTTTAATGTTTAGTACTTAAAATAAACTCGAAAATGTAAGACTTTTAGTAAAATAAAGTAAACTTGAAAAGTTTCAACAGCCACGTTTTTAATTTGATTTGCTTTCTAATGTTGCCCTGAACACAAAACTATATATAGAATGTCTGTGTGTGTATGTATGTACTCGCAACCTTGCTTTTAAACTAAACTAAAAATTTCAAATAAATGCTGACAAAAATGAAGATAACACAAGCTAATGGTAAACGTGAAGGACGTGCAAATTGTTAAAGAAATGGAAACGAAATCAAGAAGACAATAATAAGCAAAACCGAAAGAAAAATCCTTTGAATAAAATGATTTTAATTTTTTTCAAACGCTTTTTTTTTGTGGAATTCGTTTCTTTAACTTTGTAGCGTATGGCCAACCAGCGCTTAACATCAAATATTTCTTTTTGATTTCAACCTAAATTACAACTATAAACAATTTTGGAAGCATAAAAAATTGCTCTCCAACTTACAAAGGAATTATAAATAATATTTGTTAAGACCTAAAACTATAAGTAGAAACGACGATGATAAACAGCAACCAGCTCAGTCACTATGAATTTCAAAAGTTGAATAAACTTTTGCATCCAATGCAGCTCAATAACCTCGATCTAAATATGTGTAAGTATGTATGTATGTATGTGCTGCACACTCTCTGCTTATAAATGCTCATATGAATTTTTACAAATACACATACACACACATCGAAATACAAATGCAAATACATATTTATATAGAAATTATTCTGTTTACACTTGATAACAAATAGAAGGAGTACAAATATGAAATTGTGTACAAAAGATGTTGAATATGTATGAATGTATGTATGTATATGTGTGTGTAATAGTTTTTTTATAGTGTATAAGTGTATTTATGTGACTGAATTTAACTACACAGCTATTTTTAATTAAATACCCTCCAGTTTTAAAATTAGAAATTGACTACCAAATCGTCAGGTATTTAACTAACGAAAAATCGACTAACTACTTCACTAGCTACAAGTAAACAAGAGTTCTCCTTTTGACTCTCTCACTCATGTACATGTAACCGCACTCAGCCATACATAAATGTTAATGCCTTCAACCTCAAATTTTCTTTTACGAGTTAAAAAAACTGTGCCCTTATTCAAAAGAAAATCAACAAAAAAAAAATACAAAAGATTTTATGTGTTATGATTTTGTGTTAGCCTCAGTTACAATTGGATGGTCAGTGAATGTTAAATTTTTATTAAAAAAGTATTTTTTTTTAGAAAGGTAAAATGAGCAGCAGAAGTCAACCAAAACGTTGCATACAAAAATAAAAAGGACAATTAAACAAAAATCCCAAAAATTTTAATTTCTGTAGTGTTTTTATTAAAAAAATATCATTAGCGATCTGACTGGTACATTATGACTAGCGAAATTGTTGGTTTTTGCTGACTAGTGATGTCACCGGTCTGATCGTGCCAATTGAATAGCGTCAATGTCATCTCCATGTTAAAATCGTCAGTCGAGTGCATTGCTAGTAGTTAGTCTGGTAGTTAGTGGTAACGACTGGTAACTGGTAACGACTAACTAGCGAAATAGCTAGTCATTCGCTAGCTACGCCGACTGCAGGGTAATTGTAAATAACAACTATTATAAATTAAGCATACTGAAAGCTGTTTCATACAAATCTTTTTATAAAACATGAAATTTTGTTAAGAGAAACACAAATGGTTAAATGGCTAAATTTTGCAAAAGGGATCTTTTAAAGGGGCGTTCAATAAAATCTTAAAATTATTCTGCTTATATTTTATGAATTTAAAAAATTTGCCTTAAAGTGTGAATTAAAAAAATACAATTGCAACAACAGTGAATTTGCAGCACCATAAATTCAAGCAAAACTATACGAATTTTACAGGGCATTCATACACCAGAAAATATGCATATAGAGAACACGATGTTCTCAGTGCATTGAGAAAAGAGAGAACACTAAACAAATACATATGTACATACATGCACATATATTGGACCCACACTTGCCCAACTATTCCGTAACCGTATACGTTGAGTATGTGTGTGTTGTCAAGTGCAATTGTAAATAAGGCGAGAGGACAACGCAAATAAAATAACAAAAATTATGCAAAAAAAAAAAAGAACAAGATAAATAAAAAGCAACCAACTGAGTGAGCAATGAACGACATTGAACTCGTTTCCCATATAAAAATAAACTTAAAAAAATATGTATGTAAAATTATAAAACTTCTATTGAATAAATTGTTTGTTTTGGGCTCTTGACAACATAGAAAAATAATTTGAAATAAAATTATATATTAATTAAATACTGCAAGAAAAACAAATTCGTCAGTTAGCAAAAATATAAAAAAAGGAAAAGTTTATAGTTTCATAATTAAAAAAAAAAAAGACATGTGGCAGTCGGGGACTGCGGCGGTAAAGCTATTGCATAGCATTTTTTATCAACTTATGCAATTATATTATTACGTTTTGTTTAATAACTCGGTTGTTATTCTGGCAATACTGTATGTTAATGAAATCAATAGCATACTTGAGGGGTTAACATACATTGGGCGATTTAAATACTTAAAAAACAAAAGACCTAAGAAACAAACTCAGTGTTAGGTTTTTTCGATACGGAATTTCTTGATTAGGTCGCCGCGCTCAAAGCCCGCGATAAAAGCTATGCAATAGCTTAAAAAAAACTGAAAGGCATTCTTTCTTCAAAAATACTCTCTTCGCAGGTACTTTCCAAAGGTACTCTTTTAAAGGGTACATTTCAAAGGTACTTTTTTAAAGAAACATTTTTAAGATATCTTTGAAAATAGACTTTTTTTAAAGCAACGCCTTAATTTCTGTCCGTTTGTTCGGTGATGATATTGTATGAAAAACAAAAACAAAATTTTTAAATATTTGAATTTTTTTTTTTTGGTTTCCATATAAAAGTCACTTGGTGATGTGATTTACAAAATTAGGTCTTTAATGTACTTTATTCAAAGCTACTCTTTTAAAGAAAATACTTTTTATTTTTATATTATTATTATTATTACGAATAAACGTATAGTAGTTAACCAGTATATATTGATTTACATATGGAAAGTAATATTATCAGGCTCAAGTTCAGTTTTATTACTTTCCATATGTAAATCAATATAAGTTCAAATAATAATTACGTTTATTCGTAATAATAATAATATAAAAATATTAATTCCGCTTGGGCACGAGCTATAAATACCCTAATACCAGGGGTCACAGTAATATGTGAATTTCCCTAATATAGAGTAAAAACAACAAAAACGTTAAAATACAAAGTAGAATACTTTGTTGATAACGGACTATGAGTTTGTGTTGATTATTAGTTCCAAACAGTAATGAGGGAATTTCGTACTAACCAGCACTGTTTCATTGTAGAATAAAAATTTAATTAAAAATTAATTCTCATATTCTATTTCTGTTGAAAACTGGTTAAATAGTTGATATTCTTCTCAATTAGTATCCACTTTACGAAATTTGTAAAGATGGACAATTGAACGCTGATGAGAGGTGTAGCGGCCTTGAAATCAGTACTGATACGTTCTGCTAAAAACTGATTGGATATAAATAATAATATTTTCCAACACAAAAAAACTCTTAGTAATTTTGAATTTTCATTAATTCAATAAAACTGAACTTGAGCCTGATAATATTACTTTCCATATGAAAATACTTTTTTTAAACCGAGTTTCTTTAAAAGGTGTTCTTTTTGAAATGCATTTTTTGAAAAGCTCTTTATCCTTAAAAGGAACTTTTTTAAAAGGAGCAAAGTATACTTTTTTAAAAATTAATGTATTTAAATAGTATGATTCCTTATATTTGAAAACGAAAGTTTTCTACAAATTAAGGTTCTTTTTAAACAAACTTTTCTAAAAGTTGGGTTTCTAAAAGTTTTTTTTTTATTTTATTCTTATTTAAATTAATTTTTAATTTGAAAACTATTTGCTGTTTTACACTTTTGCTGCACTGTTTTCTCGTTTTTTTATTTTATACATAAGTATTTCTACCATGTAGAATTGTTTTTAGAGGTCAATTTAAAGTGGGTCAATTTAGTTTATTCGCCTTCGTTTGATAAGCAAGCAAGCTTTGCAAAATAAAAAGCACCAGATTTTCTTCACCCCTGCTGCTGATGAAAAGCTCACAAATGACAACACTTTTTTTTGCTAGTGCCAACAACAGTTTTTATGAAAGCAAAAACAAACATTTCTAGTTTAAATATAACAGCTAACCTTGCTAAGCGTAACGACATAAAATAAGCAAATCATTTCAAATGATATCAAAACATATTGCATGAACAATGTTGTAACCTTTAGCAAGCGAACAGTGAGTGAATCAAGCTATAGAAAATTCAAAAATATAACTCCTAGTCGGTTGCTCTAACTGAAATTTAGTTAAAAGTTGGCGTAAGAAAAATAAATTTAGGAAGAAAATTTTAAGAACAAACTCAAACGATATAAAGTTGTAGATATTTACATAATTAATTAGCAAGATGGTGTTTTGTGTCTCTTTTAATTCTCCTCTTTTATATCAGATCTACACTAAAATTTTGTATTTTAAAGATATTTATTTACGAATGTGCACAAGCTTTACTTAAATTAGATCGGTTAAATATTTTGGAAGATATAAGAATTTGAATTTGTTATTGCTAACTAAATTTTAAATACAGTAGGATCTCGAAAAAGTTAACTCGCGAAAAAGTTAAATGCTCGGATAAGTTAACAGTGCTTTAGCATCAACGTGCCGCTCTGAAAAGTTAACCTTTCAGTTAATTTTTCCGAGCGTATAATTTATTTTTAAAACAACGGCTTTTTCAGTAACAATTGTGGCAATTTGGTCCGTTTTTAAATATTCTCTTTGGCAACGCTAAGCTTTAAATTTGTTTGTTGGATTATGGTGTCGATACACTTCGAGAAGTTCAATTGTTGATGTCAAAGGTGGGGGATAATGTTAACATCACCACTGATGAAATTGAGAATTTGAACAATAATCAAATTTCAGAAGATAGTGATGATTTCGAAGTGTCCGATAGTGAAAATGACGGGCCGATTATCGAGGAACATGCTCAACAATCTAAAGTGACATTCTCGAAGCAGTTTAAAGCATCAATACCGTGATAAAATGGTGTGAAAACAATAATGATGCAAATCAAGTGGTAGAACTTGTCAATATGCGAACGAAAATGGCGAAGGAAAAAAAAATAAAACAAGCATTGACTGCTTCTTTAAGCCACTCCTTTAAAATTAATATCTTTGGCAAACGAAAATATCAAGGGTGACGGGAACTTTTAAATCAAAAAGTACATTTAAACATACATTTTTTTTTAGTGATGAAAACTAAGTCAATAAATAAATATATAAGATATTATGTATATCAAACAAAAAATATGCTTATTGTTTTAGTTACTTAAGGTACGGTCACATCTGTCATACATTTGCCCAAAAAAGCGTAACTACTAAATACTAATGACAAAACTTATGATTTAGATACCTGTTTATTACGTTAAATAGTTTCCTACATAATTAATAGAAAATGTAATAGAATCTTATCTTATTAGATGCTGTTTAACTTAATAAATAAATGCACGCTTTGGGCAAATGTTTGACAGATGTGACCGTACCTTTACTCTTTCAATTTTAAAAAACGCTTAAAAAAGTTAATAGTTCGAAAAAGTTAACTGCCCTTGGAACATTTTGGTTAACTTTTTTGAGATTCTACTGTAATTAATTTACCTAAATTGATCAAATTATACATATGTTTGTACGTATGTATGTACATATGTACTTAATTAGGTAGAATTTTCTGGTCGTACCCTAACAAACCCATTTTAAAATTGCTAATTTAAAATGTTAAATAATATTTTAGAGCTTTTTATTTTATATCATAAAAACATCTTGTTTTTGCATGGAACTGCATGCATGTGTTTTGCTAATAATTGCTTTCTTCAGTTATTTTCAGTAACTGCACGTGCTTAGACGACTGCATGTTATTTCTACATCTACCAGTCTCTCGCTCTATCTCTCGTCACTTACGAGTGCGAATGCATTTTCCATTGTTCTCCGTAATCTCAATCGTTTTGATTCGTTGATGCAAAAGCTTAACGATTAAGTGTGTATGTGTGTGTGTTTAACGTAAAAGCTTTTAATTTTTGTTGTTTAAAATTACAACGTACTATGTATTTTTGCTGTAGTTGGTAGCTAGCAGTGTTGTTGTTGCTGTATTTTTTTTTCTATTTTACTCATTCCATTGTAGTTTGTTTGTTTATATACATATTTGCTGCACATTATCCATCATCGTAGTAGTCATGACAATTGAAGTCGACAAACGTTCATGAACTCAATTTTTATTTTATGTTCTTGTTATTGTTGTTTTTTCATCGTCTTTCCAATTAAATATGAATATGAAATGTAATAAAATGTATTTTAAAAGAGCGAAATAATTAAAATATGTTTTTTGAAGCGACTGGAATAAATTCGGTTTCACCAGGTTTGACTCGCACACAAAATGGTGACGATTTTTTTGTTTTAATTTCGTTTTAGCAATTTTTCCGTTCCTAGTGATTTATTTCCTTATGGCGATTTCTTTCTCATTGCGGATCTTTTCATGTTTTGGTGATATTTTTTCTTAATTTTGGTTTTTGCGATTTTTTTTTATGATTTATTTTGTCCTTACAATTTTTTTTTTTTTTGGATTTTGTCCGTGATTTTTTTGTAGCAGGAAGTTTTTTAGTTTTGATGATTTCTTTATCTTTGCGGATTAATTTCGCCGTTTTTTTTTTGTTCTAGCGGTTTATTTAGTTTTGGAAATTTTGGTGTTTTAGCCACTTGTTTAGTTTTAACGCTTTTCTTCGATTTAATATTTTCTTTTTGGAGTTCTTTCTCTTCAGCATTTCCGTTTTGACTATGATGGATCGTAATAAAGAGCACATTTTAGCACGCCCCTCAACTTTCAAGTTATGTTTTGTAAGGATCATAGTTACACAGAGCCAAAAATGCCTAATAGAATCAAGAGATTTTCTCTATGAAACGTTTTTAGGCTAAGGGGTGTCCCAGCAGAAAGAAGCGAAGAGTTTTCCGAAGAGATTCCTTATTATTTTTATATGGCAAATCTTTTTAATTTTATCAAGAAGGAAAATACATAAAATCAAAAAGAAAACTTGTTATTCACAATTTTTTTTACCCAATTTCCGTTATTTTTGGTACCAAAAAACAATCCATAAAGAAAAACTTTTCGATTCTATTAGGTTTTCATATGAATTGTATAAAAAAGGGATTTCTTATTGATTTCATTAGCTTCCTGTATGATCATGTGTAAATCGTCTTCTTAAACTGGCTGCTAACATGTAGCAAGGTGTAGTAGTGAGGTGGTTAGAGTGCCTATTTACAGACGTAAGTTTTATAAAAATGTTTTCAGTCCCCTCATCGAGATAATAAAACTTCATGTTGTAAATAAGCATTCCGGACGTACCATGACGTTCTGATGACATCAAATTTGTATTTTCTAACATCACCCAGAGAAAACAGTGCCTAATAAATACCTAATAAAATAGAACAAAATTAATAAGATATCTCTACGGATTTTTTTCAAGAAGAAAGTCTTATTTTTTTAATACGAAAAACCTTTTTGAAAAAATCAATAAGAATACCTAATATTAACCATAAGTTTCCTTCTTGATTTTTTCTATTTTATTATTATTTTATTATTTTGTTCTATTTTATTATGTATTTATTAGGCACTGTTTTCTCTGTGTACACATACATAGAGAAAATTTCTAGCAGATAACCTTTTCTTTTTGTCGGACCACCACTCAGGGTATGACCTCTACTTATTCAATGCATTGAACCAGAACTTAGGGAAAGGAATAGGATAGAAAAGATGGTGGTAGAGGTAGAAAACTGGGACGGGCAGACAAAGAGTTTAAGGAAAATCATCCATTTGATACAGAATCCCAAAAAACACTCATCCAGTGAATTTTTAATTTTCTTAATTTTTATACATAGAAAAATTCACCTTGAGAAGAAGCGTTTGTTAGTTGTCACATAAACAGTTGAAAATTGTAGTGTAAGAATCAAATTTTTAAATCAAAAGTTTACATAAAAGTAAACGTACTGCCATCTAGCGATATGTAGGAGCTAACATCCTACAATTGCTCTGTTACTCTCTTGTACAACTTATAAAAGCTTTTGAAATGTTCGTAAACTTACCACTATACAGAATTTGGCGCTGTTCTCGTTTGACTGTTAATAACAGACGTAAAATATATCAAAGAGCTTTTACATTTTCATTTCGTAAAAAAGAAACGTTACAAATTAAAAATATTTTACCACAGCAATTGACGATGGAATGTTGTGATTTGAGTCTTTTTGAACATGCAAATTTTTCATTATGATTTAAGAAAAAAATCAAACGATAAAAATTTATTAAAATTCAAACACGCAAACATATACATACATATGTATGTAGTATGTACTCGTATGTATGTGTGTCTGAAGTGCGGTGGTATATTAAACGATTTATGTACACATGTATATTTTTTTTAATTGTAATGTTTTAACAAAGTTAAGTTCTAATACTTAAAATGTAGAACGTATATTGTAATAAATGGTTTCACAGTACATACATATTGTTCTATTTCACAAATATGAAATAGAACAATTGTTACGGAAATGCTTTACATTTAGGAATGAATGACACACGCTCAGCATAAATTACTGTACAAAAAAAAAAAAAAATTAAAGGGGGCCTACAAAAGCCCATTTGAAATTTATGTTATTAATTTGTTTATTTTTCACACGCCAAATGGGTTTCAACATTACTAGTGTATGATGACATTGAACTTGAAGTGTAGAGTTTTTAAATTACAAGTAAATTTATAGTAAAATAATTGTATTACATATTTGTTATTAACGAAGATATTTTTATGCTGAACTTTTTTGTAAAGATTAGTTTTGGAGTACAATATCAAAATATCTGCATATCTACCCATCGCAGTTTTTCTTTTCAATTTTATATTTTTTAAATTTAAAACTTTATTTTTTTTGGCAAATATTTAAAAATTTAAAAAACTTATGCTTACCAAAAAAATTTCCTTTGGAGGGGAAATTTTTTTCATTAATTCTTAATATGTGTACTTTTAAAAGTTATGCCTCCAAAATAAAATTTCCTTTGTAGGGAAATTTTTTAAAAAAGGGAAATTTAAAACTGTCAATATATGTATATAATAAAGCATTTCAAAATTTGTATTAGTTTAACTAATAATGAGGGAAATTTTTACACTATAATAAAAACATTACATGTGTTAATGCAATATCAAAAAACTATAGAATAACTAAAACAAGCTTTAAAGTAAAACTTCCAGCAAAGGGAAATTTATTTACAATATCACTTAATATTCATTAATTTGCTATGTTTTATAATTTACCAGATGAGTGCCCCGGCCTTGCACGGAAGCTATTAACTTTTATAAATTTCGATTTACCTAATCAAAGCACATCACGACTTTCACGAAAAGTTATAACTCACGAACGCGTCGACCGATTTCGTCCAAACTTTAGATAAACCATCTACACGACCGTAGGAACAAACGAATTCGGTTTGACCGTTTGTGACTTATAAGGTCACAACACACTTGCAACAATTTTTTATACATATGTATATATCTATGTACATATATAGATATAGATTTTCTAGACGATAATGCGATGCATAAGACGAGTTTAAAAAATAATACAAAAAAGAGAAAACAAAAACCTAAAATAAAAATTTCCTTCAAAAGGAAATTATGTATAGTCTTCGTTCTTACAATCTTAACTAAAAACTTTACAATCATGGGATCGAAAAGACGTCCTCAGTTTCAATTGAGAAAATATGTTAATTTTGAATTATTTAAAAATATTTTGGATTGGCTCGAATTTTTGTGATATAATTTTAACGTAGCTGTAATTAAGTACTTGCTTACATATCTGATTGTTTAATTTTTGCCTTTTGGGTTTTGTAATTCATTAAAAATATACCAATGAGACCATTAACCTAATTTTAATTTATTTCGTTCCTTCGTTACGACATCAAATTTGTCTTTTTTTCGTTTTAAATATTAACTGGTAAGACATTCTGTTTTTTTTTCCAGAGAATAGGCAGCCATTAAAGAAAGTAAACAAGAAAGAAAAAGAAACAAGAATATTATGTAACATTAAAAGAAGAAAGTATGTTTTATATTCACACTTATGTGTGTACGTGAATATTATGTAATATTCTTAAATAACAAAGAGCGGCTGCGCAACACTAATATTATGGTTTCTGGAAATGACCAACGAAGAAAGTAAAAATAATCAAACCAAAACATTGTGAAAAAAAAAACACACACACAAGTCACGAAGAAAGTTTAAAGAAGATATAGAAAAAAAATAAAAAGAAATAAATTACTTTTGATTTCAATTTCAACTTGAAGACAGAGTAAAAAGGCGTACTACAAAGAAAATAAAGAGTTGAACATAATAAATAAAAAAGTTTTAATACAAAATTACTTTGGATCAATTTTAATAAAATTTCTGTGCAATAGGAAAAAGTTAATTAATTCCAGTATGCACAGCAGAACTTAACATCGACAATGGTGAATTTTTTATGTTCTCATGTATTTCAGGTGCAGCAATTGCGAATGGTCAACAAAAAGTTTTTAAATTAAATATAAATAATTCAGGAGAAAGTGATATGATAATGCTTTTGAAGATCTGCTTCAAACGAAATAAAAACTACAATATTTATGGAAATCTTTGAAGACTTCTTGTATAATTTTATGGCAAATATTTTTGTATAATATTTTATTTCGCTATATTTGTGTTTAATAAGACTTTTCCACATTTTTTTAAGCTATTGCATAGCTTTTATCGCGGGCATTGAGGCGACTGAATCAAGAAATTTTGAAACGTTTGTTTCTTAAGTCTTTTGATTTTGAAACGAAAAATCCTGTCAACGAAAAAACCTGACATTAAGTTTGTTTCTTAAGTCGTTTGTTTTTTGAAGTGGAAACTTCTTATTTGTATAGTGTACGTATGATGAGTATACAGTGTTGCCGCTTTGGACATTTTTTAAATTTCCAGTGTTGCCACTTTTCCCGGGATTTCTGGGATTTTTAGGGGATTTGTGTCTTTGTTAAGACTTTGTATCTTGACTAAACACAAGAGTGTCTTGGCTAAGTGTTTCCAAACTAGCAAGTGTCATCGATTAAGCAAATATATCTATATATGTATATAAAAGAAGGTCGTGTTAGTTACACTATTTATAACTCAAGAACGGCTGAACTGATTTGGAGAACAGGAGAAGGACATAGGATACTAAGGTAAGGCACTATTTACCTGGGGGACTAGGGTGCCCCTTCTTTGTATGGGGCACTTCCAGTATAGCTAGAAAGCTGAAATTGAAATTGCATAAGTTGATAAAAAATGCTATGCAATAGCTTGACCGCGGCAGTCCCCGAGTGCCACACGTCTCTTTTTTTGTGACGATTTGTAGAAAGAAGACTTATTACAAGATTTCCTATCACAAAGCAGAAAAAGTTCTGGTCATCTGTCCAATATCCATTTTCAAAATCTTGCCACTTCTTAATTTCTGTTGTACAGTGTAAGTGTAAGAATGAACATACCTACTCAGGCCTAATTTAATACGAACAATAAGTACATATTTGAGTTAAAAGCCAAAAGTATAATAAAAGGCGAACATTTTTGTAAACGTGCTTGACACATTCCTACAAACATTCATTCATAAATATACATATATATATATATGTGTGTGTGTGTACATGTTTAAGTTTTATGTAGTATGTTTGTATTAAAATCCATTAAATAAATTTTTTTGTTCTCTGCTAATTTTTGTGCGTGCAAAAATTTTTTTCGTTTATGTGACTTTGCCAAATATACAATTTTTTTTATTTCTTTAATATGCCAATTTTTGGCGTTATTCTTGTGGTTGAAAAAAAGCTAATTTTTTTTATTAATTTAAAAGATTCTTTAGTTTTGGATTTTTAAATAAAAATTAACTGCTGACTTTGTTAAGTTCTTTCAAGGTTGTTGGGACATTGACATTTTTCTTGTTTGCCAAAAACTACATACATTGTTGTTGTTAATTCTCTTTGGATCTTTTAGAAACTTTGTTTTAAAGGTAACAAGAACAACAACAATGATTATTTATTCGCAAAAGTTTTAAGCTCAAAATGAAAACAAGAAAAGAAATAACGATTTAAAAATGCGTATGGGGTTTGAACAAAGCTGCTCACAACACATATCTCCATACATACATAAATACATAGCATACATACCTACACATATACATATGTATGTATGTATATAGTACATCCATACATATTTTAGCAAACGAAAAAAAAGAAGCAAAAAAAAATATTGAGTGATTATGTCAATAGAAGTAAGTGTTCGTATGTATGTATGTATTTATGTACATGTAAAATTTTCCTTTTTTACCAAAAGCAAAAACTTCCCTTAGAGGAATCTTATTTAAATTCATTAAGTTTTAATATTTATATTATGAAAAGTTGATATATTTCATAATTTCCCTATTTGGAAAAAATTTCCTTTCGGGAATTCCCTGATTTCATTAGAACACATTCCGTTGTAGTAGCGATAGAACAATGAAACACACCCAACATTGCGTCGATGCTCCAGTGAGTCAATAGAGTTGGCTACCCTACTGTCACCGATAAGCTTCTTCGCCCTATCCTGTACGCGGTCGAGTAACTTCAAAATAGATTTTGAAGCACCGGCCCATACATGAGAGTTGTATTCCATTTTTGGTCGCATAAAGGTGGTATAAATATTAAGGAGATCAGATGGAGTGAAGTATGTCCTACACCGTCTTAAAAAGCCGAGGCACTTGAATGCTTTTTTTGAGACATGAAAAAGTGGTCATTCCATCGAACATCACAATGAATTTTCATGCCAAGAACATCAAGAGCTTCTGATTCCTCAATATCTATACCATCCATGTTTACAGATGGAGCAGCATGTCCGGTCATACGTCTGTGCGTGAGCATAGCACATTGGGTCTTTCGTGCATTAAAATTGACCCCATTAGCATGACCCCAACTTGAAATTGTCAGGTAATCGCGCGATTTAGTGTATCATTCATATTTTACTGCATTGCCCGGATCTCCGATGGGTTTGGCCTGTTACTGAATGAATACCAATGAACTAAGCTGCTGTCATCTGCAAAAGAGTAGATAGGGTTGGAAGTTTGACGTAGAAGGTCATTAAGAAAAAATAAGAAAAAGGGTAGGAGAAAGAACGGAGCTTTGCGGTACCTGTGAATTTATCTTGAACTCGTTTGATGAGACCCCAATCTACAACAACTTGTATAGTGCGATCTCTGAGAAAGTTCGATACAAATCGAGTGAAGCCATCACCGACATCAAGGCAATCAGTTTTGACAAAAGTGTTCTGTTTTGACACCTGTTCTCCGAAAGGAAAGCTAGTAGGTCCCCCGTAGTGCGGCCCCAACGAAAGCCATACTGCCGGTCGCTAAGTAAACTGTTGAGCTCCAAATATTTCTCAAGATGGAAATTCAACATACTTTCCATTACTTTGGAGAGCGCAGAACAAATTGCAATTGGGCGGTAATTTTCAGGGTTGTTGGCCTACCCCTTTTTAGATATCTGCGTTACATAGGCAACCTTCCAAAACTTTGGAAATTCACCAGCACTGTACAAAGTGCTGAACAGGCGTGCCAATGGACGTGCTAACGTCGAAAAGCACTGTTTCAAGACCAGTGCTGGAATACCACCAGGAGCCTTGTTTACGTTAAGCTTCGCAGCAATGAGTGACAAACAAAAATGTATTTTTGGCAATTTGGAATGTGTAGGTATGTACGAGTAGGTACTTTTCAAAATTTTTAAGCTTAAAATTTACAATGTGTATATTCATGTACATACAAGCATATTGCTAAATTTTGTACAATTGTAAATTTTCCCTCTCTGAAAAAATGTCCCTTCAAAGGAAATTTTACTTTAAGCTTATTTTTGAAATTTTGCTAATATTTGCATTAGAAACTTATTAATTCTTGAAAAAAATAGTTGATGAAAAAATTTCCCTCTAGGGAAATTTTTGTAAAAACAGGGAAAATTTTTAAAAACATGGGAAATTTAAAATTTCTTTATATTTTTGTTCAGATTTTATAAAAATTTCAAAAATATTGCTTTAAATGAAAAGGAATAACTAAAACATTCCTATAGTTTATGTCTAGCACTTTCATTTTCTGTACTTTCTTATTTTCTACGTACTTATGAAGAATATTACATGTGTCGAAAGTATTTTGACTAGAATTAAGAGGACTCAATTAAACTTAAATACATAGTACATACATATGTAGATAGATACGAAAGAACATTTGAAACATTTTAAGAATGAATGAAAAGACAAAGGAGATATCTACCTATTTTGAAAAAAAAAACTCTGTGTAGGTACTTCATTATGGAGTACATACCAGGAAGTTATTTACCTCAAATACACAATTACCGTCGATATAAGCGAATAAATACCTAACTACATATGTATATACTAAACAAAAAAAAAACAACCTGAATTTTCAAATAATGGAAAAGGAATGAGTTTCAAATGATCCCCTCTTGTGTCAAATACAAAAAAAAATATAATGATAAAAAAATAAAACTACAAATCTTCAAAATTAAAAAAACATGATAATAAAAATTACTACTACAACTGAAAATAAATTTGAACTAAATTAAAATGTGTAGAACAAACTTGAACTTCACAAAAAAAGTACAAAGCAAAATATAAAACTATATTAAAGTCTGGCACGAATTGTAGGTATATAGAAGTAAAAACACATCAGGTATATAAGGAAACGTACTATGCACATACATACAGTACATATGTACATTCATACATGTGTATGGTACTAAATTGAATAATAAAATTTTATTTTTTTTGCTCTCTGTCTCTCTTTCTTTCTGGACCACTTATTTGATCACTTTCAAAAGGTTTTCAAAGTCAAGGTGTTTGCAGACACATACAAATTTATTTTTGCCCTTAAAATTATATTTCAGAACTAAGGAAAAAAAAATTAATTAAAATTCAGTTGTTTTATTCGACAACTACGTGCTTGAAATATTTGATTGAAATTGTAATGAAATTAACAAAAAAAAAATATATATATATTTAAAATTACTTTGTTGGGTACCCGGTTTTATTTTTTACACGGGTTACTCGTACAGTTGTTTTGAAATTGAGGAAAAATAATTGAAATTTTCTACTTTAAAAAGTTTTACAATATTTCTTTTATAAGCATTAAAAAGTTTTGCGAAAATGCCAAAATTTCCGATTTTTTTTTTAATTTCCTTTAAGGGATTTTTAAAATATATTTTTTTATTACTGAAAAATTAGTTTATTTAAGCGTAAGGAAAATTGGGGAAAAAATTAAATTTCTTGATTTGACATAATTGCCCCATTAAGGGAAATTTGATTTTGAAATGAATTTTTAAATTCTTTACTTACTTACTTACTTACTTACTTAGGTGGCCGTCTACAAGTTGTTGTACTCATTGGCCGACCTTAATCTTTTAACACGACCTATCCAACGTAATCGTTGTATCTTAATACGCTTAATTATGTCAATGTCACGGTATAGCTCATACAGCTCATGATTCATACGATGTCGGTATTCACCATCAACGCAGAGTGGTCCATAGATCTTGCGAATTATCTTCCTCTCGAATACTCCAAGCACTGCCTCGTCTGCTTTCGCAAGTACCCATGCTTCTGACCCATATAACAGCACGGGAAGTATCAGTGTTTTGTAGAGTGTAAGCTTCGTCAGGCGAGAGGTGTGGTACTATTTCTAAGCTGCTTACTTAGGCCAAAGTAGCATCTTTTAGCTAAATCTCAAAACTGATGTTGTTTGTTTTGGTTATGGCGGTGCCGAGGTAGATAAACTGACTGACTACCTCAAAGTTGTAGTTAGCAACTTTCACAGTCTGTCCAAGTCTCGTGGACGTTCTGTTCGTCGATACTATCAACTTGGTCTTATCTCCAAAATCTGGTCCTGGTAGATTTGCCAGGTCTAAACCCACATTGATACGGCCCAATTATCTTGTTGACTTTAGGTTTTAGTAGTTCACACAGTACACTTGACAGAATCTTATATGCGATGGGAAGGAGAATTATTCCTTTACAATTGGCACTTACTGTCGTGTCTCTTTTCTTGTGGACGGGAACAAGTACACTGAGGTTTCAATCCATGGGCATGCGCTCTTCTAGCCAGATCTTGCAGACAAGCTGATGTATGCGACCTATCAGCATGTCGCCTCCGTACTTAAATAGCTCACCCGGCAGTCCATCGGCTCCTGCAGCCTTGTTGTTCTTCAGCCGAGTTATTGCCATTTTGACTTCATATAAGCTAGGCGGTAAACACTCTATACCATTGTCAGTGATTGGCTCTGCGGTATCTTCATCGCCGCTATCAGATAGAAGCATATTCGAAAAATGCTCTTTCCATATCCTGAATATACTATCTGTATCCGTCAGCAGGTTTCCTTCTTCATCTTTACAGGTGGGCGCGCCTATACCAAAGCCTTCAGTCTGACGTTTGACTCTTTGGTAAAATTTCCGAACCTCATTCTGACTCCTGTACATTTCAATACGCTCACACTTACGCCGTTCCATTTCTCTTTTCTTTCTGCGGAACAGGCGTTTCTCCTCTCTCCTTTTCTTACGGAATCTCTCTATTGCACTGCGTGTTGCTACTGACTGTAGCGTCGCTCTATATGCTGCATTCTTCGCTTCCGTAGCATCACGGCACTCTTGGTCGTACGATGGGTTCTTGGGCGGATGTTTCTGGTACCCCAGTACGGTTCCGGCAGTGGTCTCTATTGAGTGGGCAATATGTTCCCAATGTGTATTTATACCGTCGGGACAAGGAAGGAGTGCTTTGTTCAAGCAATTGGCTTGAGTGGAGTATGCTGTTGCAGTCTGTTGCGTGCGCAGCTTCTCGACGTCCAGTTTCCGTGTCGTATCCATTCGTACGTTTCTCGCTAGACTCAACCGTGTGCGAACCTTAGCTGCGACTATAAAATGAACCGAATCAAATTTTGCCCCTCGGATCGTTCGTACGTCTAACACGCAGGATGAATGCCTTCCGTCGACTGCAACGTGATCAATTTGGTTTCGTGTTGATTGATCGGGTGACACCCACGTAGCCTTATAGATATCGGGATATTGAAATCTGGTGCCGCGAACTACCATGTTTTTTGCCGCGGCAAATTCTATTAGCCTCATTCCGTTATCGGACGTTTCCTCATGGAGGAATTCTTCTTACTATCAAAAAATTCCCCTTGAGGAAATTTTATTTTAAAATGTATTTAATAGTTTTTTATATGTTTCCAAAAGTAAATTTCTAAAAAAAAAGTTGAATTTCCCAATTCGAATAATTTTCTTTCATGGAATTTATAATTTACAGCATATTTTTTAGATAATGATTTACTAAAAGAAATTTTACAAAATAGTGTATTTCATTTAGAAGTTTATCTAAGGCCTAAGCTGGATCCGTATCTGGCCTGCTGTGTTCTTATGTTTTATTTCCCGCTTTAAACTCTATTCTGTGTCTGTACTGCTGCGGGCTAAAGTGTTTACTGTTAAGCATTGAGCGAAATTTCTATTTTAACTTTATTGACAAATCGATTGTTATCGAGTACAGTAGTCTGTTTCCAGTGCCTTACGTTGTTACGACCTGACGACACAAGTGTTACTTAAAGGCTTAAATAAGCTAATCAGAGAGTTCGAATTTTCAGCTGTTTTCGATAAACGTTCGACCTTAACGTAATAACTTCTTAGACAATTCTTTTCTTAATTTTTTTATAGGTATATTTTTTTAAACTTAATAAATACTGACCTTTTCCTTTTTTGTATGTACTTTCAAAAAAAAAAAAAAAATACCTAGAAATTGCCAGCAAATTAACATTCTTTTTTTGTTCATATGTATTTTACAAACTTTTGCTCAGTGTAGGCCAACAAAATTACATAAAGAAAAAAAAACACACACACACCTTTCAATTTTCGTCTATTTAAATTTTTTGTATTTCTTCCCTAAAAATCTAGTAAACTATATTCTAAAATAAACATAGAAAAAAAATAACTATACAAAATTCGCCATATCTTTCAAATAACGAACAGAGATCTGCCAATAAAAAAAAACATAAGCAATTAAAAACAATAACAAGAAAAATATATGCTATGTAAACTTTCTAAACAAATATTACTCAAATTTGCGCGCGTTTTTTTTTTTTTTTTTTTTTTTTGTTTTTCTATTTTATTATTTTGACACACGCACTAACACTGATGTACGTATTTTATTCGAAAGAGATGAATACGGCATACATGAACGACGTGATTAAAGCATCATCATGAGTATGATTTGCTTTTTAATTACATGAGGGCTGCATAAGCCTGCAAAGAATTTAGCAAGTGAGCGTGAATGAACTTAAAACCCTAAAATTTATGTCCACAATAAATAAAAAAAAAAAATAGAAAAATTATTGTTTGTTACCAACATTTTCCTGAGCGTAAGTTGTACATAATCATTACGAAATTTTCCTTCTACTCATATTCATAAAAACAGTGTTACGCATGATCGTTGTTAAGTAAAATAGTTTGTTCTTGAACCTGCATGATTGTTAGCAAAAAAAAAACCGACCCACGTTCCCATCTCGACACTAAAATCTTACACAAATTATTTAAAAATTGTTTTTATGAAGTTCAAGGTTAGTAAATTCGCTCTTCTATCGACATATAAAAAAACTATTTTTACCAAATAAGCAAAAAAAAAAAAACATCTCGCATTTAACATTTATAAGCACATACATAGATAGTATACCTATCCATTCCCATATACTCACACAAAAGTACATACATATGTATTTCGGCTTTTACACACTCATGCAAAAGTTTTAGAGCCACAATTTTTAGAGAGGAATTTATTTGAAATTTGTTGATACATTCATACGCACATTCATCCATACATATGTCAGTTGGGTTTTATGATGTGATAAATTGTTTTTATTTTCGAATAAAAAACAACAAAAAACAAAAGAAAAATACATGCGTAACTATAAATAAAATTTACACGTAGCTGGAGGCGGGGAATCCAAACTATAAGCGAGAGTAACACAAGAAATTAGAACGCACATTTCAAAAAAAAAAAAAAAAAACCAAAAAATAGTTGAATTTCAACAAAGAATCACAAGGGGTTTGAAATTTTGATATGAAGAAAACATTTTAACGTTTAATATACTTTAGCGGGGGTCTGTGAAACGGACATGTACTGAGAACAAGAAATCAACCAACAGTCATTAAACCACACACAAAAAATACTAAAACATTTGCCTCACATTTTTAATGATGAATTATTATAACTTGAATATTGGAATTGGATATGATGAATACTATTGACAAAAGTAACAACGAGAACTAATTAAGAACATAAATTGTTAGAAAATGTGGAATATTGAAAAAAAAGAATTAGGAAAAATAAATTATTTAAGAACACAGTACATTAAATTTTAGCTAATTTAATTGAAAATAAAGAAGTTAACTGCAGCAAATGTTAAGTTTTTAACATAATATATCTAATTCAACTTTATTCAGCTCCTTTATTGTCAATTCAGCTAAATTTTAATTAATTTTTCTTTAAAACTTCTTCAACTCAGCTCCTATTTAAATAATTTAGAAAACTGTTTATTTAATTTTTTTATAAATCGTCTATTCAGCTAGGTTTTATTTAATTTTTCATTATGATTTACTTACCAATATGGTCCTATGGAATCCAGTTATGGGGCACTGCCTCAGCATCGAATGTCGAAAGATTTCAAAGGCGACAGAATAAAATCCTACGTACAATAACAGCAGCCCCCTGGTATGTCAGAAACCATCGAATTCATAAAGACCTAGACGTTCCGTTGGTGAAGACCGTATTTTCAAAACACGCGAAAAAATATATAAAAAAACTTGAGTTGCACCCAAATCCACTTGCGCGCAATATTCTTCATTATAGAGGCCACACCCGGCTGAAAAGAAGGGATACTCTTTTTCTCAGCCGTTCACGACAGATGTAAAACAACAAAAATTAACCGTTGAAATTAAAAATTTTGTTTAGCATTGGCTAAACTTACATTTAATATTTTTTAGATTTAAGATTTGAAAAACTTATTGATAATTTAATATAAATAATTAAAGATTCAATAAATAATAAAATTATCAAAAAAAAAAAAAATTATGATTTACTTCATTCAGCTCATATGTATATTTACAATTCAGTTAACATTTTATTTAATTTTCCCTCTATCATTAATTCAGCTAACTTTTTTTTTAATATTTCATTAAAATTTCTTTAGCTTATATCTATCTTTTTATTAATTCAGCAAAATTTTTATTTAGTTTTTCCTAAATCGTCAATTCAGCTAACTTTTTTTATTTTTGATTAAAATATCTTTAACTCAGCTTTTTTTTATTAATTCAGCAAAATTTTTATTTAGTTTTTTTTTTTAAATCACCAATTCAGCTAACTATTATTTAATTTTTCTTTACAATTTCTTTAACTCAGCTCCTATTTTATTAATTCAGCATACTTTTTATATAGTTTTTTTATAAATCGTCAATTCAGCTAACTTTTATTTAATTTTTCATTATGATTTATTTAATTCAGCTCCTATATTTTCAATTCAGCTAGCATTCTATTTAATTTTCCCTCTATCATTAACTCAGCTATTTTTTTTTTAATTTTTGATTAAAAGTTCTTTAACTCAGCTCTTTTTTAATTAATTCAGCTAACTTTTTATTTAATTTTTCCTAAATCATCACTTTAGCTAACGTTTATTTAATTACTCATTATTATTTACTCAATTCAGCTGCAATATTTTCCATTCAGCAACGTTTTATTCCATTTTTAATTATGATTTAATTACATATTCTTGAATTCGTTATAGTCAGTTACGTGGAAAATGAAAAGCTAGCCTAAGTTTACTTAACGCTACTAATAAAAAAATTATTAAAATTGATCAAATTCAGCTGGCTAAATTTTTTCAGCAATATTTTTTTTTGGTTAGTTTCGAAAAGTTTGATACACAAAATATAATTATAATTTTTATTTGTGACTTACCTAAATTCAATTCAGCTAATTCAGCTTTCTGCCAAGAGGAGTTGCAGAGAAAAAATTTTGTCTGAAATTGAAAAAAAAAGTAAATTAAAAATTTTGCTCGTATTTTTTTTTGTGTCAATTCAGCTAAACATTCACAGAAAATAAAAAAAAAATGTAGTAAAAAATATCAGCAAAAAAATTACCATTAGATATTTAAATTCAGCTGCATGAACTATATTAATTTTTATGACAATAACTTGCTGAGATGTTAATATATTTTTATTCAGCTGAACAATTTCGTTATTCAGCTAAAGTACATTTTTATTAAATACAATAATATTAAAAAAATTGTTTATTTTGCTCATCTTCAAACAACAACTTTTTCTTTATATAGAAAAAATGAAGTTCAAAAATCGATTTGAATTTTTTTTTTATAAATATTCTATTACTTATAGCTGTTGTATTTGTAAAGTCTAATAATTTTGTATACGAATATCGTTAAGTTAATCACACTAATAAAAAATATATGATTGTATAACTCATGTGTGCTAAAAAGATCTAAAGGCTGAAATTGGCAACATTAATTTAAGCTACATTTGGAAGATGAAATAGTTATTAGGTGTGTTTCTAATATAAATATTTAAAAGATCATAATCATTGATGATCGTAAAACCTAAATAAAAATAAAAGATTTGACAGTTCTTGTGCAGCATAGTTTTTGTACTAATTTTTAATAAATATCATCACCATAATATTATAAAAATTTATTAAATTTCCTTTTTCATTTTTTTCTCTTTTTAGGTAAGTGCAGAGATTTCGAAATGCTTATGATCTGTAATGTAAGCAAAATAATTGATATTTTTATTAAATAAAATCTGTTGAGAAAACTCTGAAACTTTGTCAATTGCAAGATTTTTAATTTAGTTTAAGACAACAACCGATTATTTATTTCACAATTCCCAAATCCGAAACTAAATTTGTAGGTACGTATGTACTTAACCGGTGATCTAACAAAAAAAAAACTTTCATTTAAAGTTTCCATAATTTCTTCTTTTTCAACACTTTTTCTTTTATTTTTTCTTAACTCTACACCAACAAAAATTACAAAACAAAAGTCGAAAAAAGAATACTACATCAAACTTGATTGGAATAATAAAATACATACTTTATTGAAAACATAAAAGACCGTAAATTAATGCTAAAATTTTTTGTTAACAACAAAAATTTACGAAAACATAAAAGAAGAGAAAACGAAAAAGTAAAATAAAAAAAAAAAAATTGCCAAAAAAAAAACCAACAACTGAAAACTTGGCAATGAACTTGAAACACGTGTAAGGCGTATGAATAATTTTTGGCTTAATAGCACCAATACAAGCACAAGCAAAACTTAACATATGCAACATTTGAAGCGAATGAGTGCGTGCGTAAGCGCCTAAAAGTGATGGTACATCGTAAAGTCTAAAGGGAAGTAGAGAGGAAAATTGTCTTTTATTTACTTGGACAAATATTAATCCCTTTAATCCGAAAAAAAAAATATCTTGAAAATTATATACACATACATATGTACTTCGCGAGAGAACTTTTTGATTTCATAGTTTTTTAGTATTCAGCTGATGAAAATCTTATTCAGCAGTTAAATTTTTTATATACCGTTTAAAAATACCTATTCAGCCGACAGAATTTCTATTCAGCGGAGAATATTCCTCCTATTAATTAATGAAGGTAAAACTTATATACAAAAACTTCGCAGAAGATCTTCTTAATTTCATAATTTTTTAGTATTCAGCTGATGAAAATTTTATTCAGCAGTCTAAATTTTTTATATACCGTTTAGAAAAAAAGTTTTACCTATTCAGCCGACAGAATTGCTATTCAGCGAAGAATATTCCTCCTATTAATTAATGAAGGTAAAACTTATATACAAATACTTCGCAGAAGATCTTCTTAATTTCATAATTTTTTAGTATTCAGCTGATGAAAATCTTATTCAGCAGGCTTAGATTTTCTATATACCGTATATTAATAAAACAAAATACCTATTCAGCTGACCCAAATTCTATTCAGCGGACAAAATTTTTTAGAAATTGTAAATAAATCATTTTATTTTTAATTTTGTATTCAATAAATTTTTGCATAAATCATAAATAAAGTGCAAGTGAATCAGTTATGAAAATTAATGTATAAAATGTTGCATTTGAAAGCAAGAGAAAACATTTATAATAGAAAATGGGGCAAAAATCACCACAAATTGCTTTTTTTAAAAAAAGTTTTACTTCATATATCTCGGAAATGAATTGTCATATTTTGATGAATTTTTTTGTAAATGAAAGATAACGATCTTAGCTTTGATGTAGAAATTAAAGATTACAGTCTCAGCTTTATAGGTCGATTATGTATGGCAACTGAACCTAATTTGTGTTGGCAGTTGCTAAAAATTTTATTATGGCATCAGGCTACTAAGAGCTGCCAGTGTCAGATTCTATATAGTGCTTTTCTGGCAACTAGAAATTATCAGTTCAGCAACAGAACTTTAATTCTCATACATAATCGAGGCATTAATATAAGAATCTTTTGATTATAAAACATTTAAGTATAAAACATTTTCAAAGAATTCACTTTATCTGTGGAAACTATCTATACAGCTGAGAAAATTTGCTAATTGACTAAAGAAAGTTGTTATTCAGCTAGACAAATTTCATATTAAGCTGAAGAAATTAAATTTACAACTTAGAAGTAAGTTATTCCGAGCTGCTAAATTAGTTATTTAGCTAAAATTAGATTTTCTGATAAAATATTTATTATTCAGCTAAATTAATTAGTTAATCGGCTAATACATCCGCCATTCAGCTGAATAAAAAAATGTTTGGATTTCTATTGGAGTGGACTTCAAACAATTCAGCTAATTAAAATTTCTGAAACTTTTCGATTTAGTAAAGCTGCTTTTAATTAGAAACACTGCATTCCTAAAATTTGTATACGTACTACGATTCTAATTCAGCCGGCAACAATTAGTATACAGATTTTTATGGGTTAATATTTCTATTTAATAATATTCACTTGCTTGTATGTAAATAAAAAAATTTTTGACTTTCTAAAACAGGGAAGAAAACAAAAACGCAGGGAGAATGATTTATCATTAAAACAAATGGTAACAACAAAAAATTTAGAATCACAAAATTTAACATTAAATTTTGAGGTAGAATGTGTTGTTCCGCTCGGCTTAATGATTCAAATTGAAGTAAACAATTTTTTTCTAAAAACTTTAAATGTTGTTGGTTTCTTTCTGTGTTTTTCTTTTCAATAATTCTTTCTGTTTGTTAACTTTTATTTATTTTCGACGTAATAACCTAGATTCCATCAAAATGCTAAAAATATTATTATGCAAAACAAAAATGTTACGAGAAAAAGTTGTTTTGGAAATTTAAAGAGTTTTTTTTTACTACTCACAAACTTGTTCGTTAAAAATAATTATATTTCATTTATTTATTTTATTGTTAAAAATACTATTAAATTAAATTCTTGATTCCCAGAAATATAAAGTCATCATTTTTGTAAATACAACGAATTATTTACGTTAGCTTCCTTTTACATATTATCAGATTTCTTGACATAAATTTACGCCATGTTTACTTTAATTGACGCATCATCAATAACTTATTTATGAGGCTTATAAAAACTTTTTAAACAAACAATTGGATTGGAATAAGTTTCTGGAAAATGTAAGAGTAAGAAGAAAAAATCATGTAAAAAACTGGATACAGCCAGCTCTGAATTTTGTAGCAAAAAAAAAAAAATTAAACAGTTTGCAGTAGAATTTCTGCTATTCAGCTTCTTTAAAGGATATAAGAACCGAATTTGATTAAAGTTGCAACCAAAATTATACCTGCTTCCGTGATCCAATTTTAATTCACCTTGAAGGCGTGCAGAGAAATTTATATTGCTGGTTTTGTCTTTCTCCCAGCTGAATTAAAACTTGATTAAGGAAAATTGACGTGTGCGAAGCAGCACTTAGTAAGTTTTATTGTTCTTTAATTGGAATTTTCATATAATTCAGCTAAATACTCTTTTCAGCAAGTTAACAAACTATTTCCCAATGTCTTTCTAAATTTTTTTAGCAACTCAGCACAAGAACATCATGAAACAAGGAAAAAATGTTGTTCTGAACAAATTTACAAAATTTTGTGTGATTCAGCTAATGAAACTCTCTTTAATGTTCTCTATTTAAAGTATGCCTATAAAAAATCTATATTCAGCTAAGAAAATTTTATTGAAAATTGCTATATCACAGAGAAAAATATAAAAATTTTGTTATGTTGCAAATTTCCTGTAATTCAGCTGGCTTAAAAACTTTTTAAATAAAAATATTTAGCATTTCTCTTCTTAAAACAGAGTAAACTTAAGTTTATTTATAAGTCAGCAAGCAGTTTTAACAATTCAGCTAATAATATGTCTCATGTAGTTCATTATATTTACTTCGTTTTACTTTGTATGTAATTCAGCTAGAACAAAATTCTTCCTTAGTACTGATTTACACACGTCAAGTTTCCTTGATCAAGTTTTAATTCAGCTGGGAGAAAAACAAAGAAAGCAAAGAAAGAATTTATGTCTTTCTCTCAGCTGAATTAAAACTTGATCAAGAAAACTTTACGTGTGTAAATCAGCACTTATTATCTAAAATATTGTTTATTGCTTTTAAAAAAATTTTTGCAGGTTAAAAATTTATTTCAATATGAATTTAAATATTATAATATGCATTAGGTAAAGTTTAATTTAATCAATAAAGTTATGAATTATTCAGCTAACTTTCTACTCATTTCAGTTGCGTTTGCGGTTCTCGAAAAAAAATGGGTTTAATATAAAAAGTATTTCGGAAAATTAATTAGGGGCTGTGTATTATGTAACGCTTTGGTGGTACTGAAAAATTAGTAAAAAGCGTTACGGGGGGGCTATAAAATCTCTTAAAACAGCGTTACGTAATATGTGCACAGCCCCTTATTAGCATAAATCTTTATTCAGCTCACTTCCTAACTAATTCAGCCAAAGAAATTTAATTTAAAATTGAATTTTCGTTATTTTTCTTTGCAGATATTTAACTAAAGACTTTTTTTGTTAACTTTTTCTTGCAATTCAGCTGGCCTTAAATTTTTTTAGCGAAAAAAGTTTGAGATGATTGTGTTTATAATGGAGAAAAATTTCATTAAAACTTCATTTAACTGTCTTTTGGACAATTCAGCTAACAGAATATTTGGCAAATGTAATTTGCGTTGCTAACTTACAAAAAAATATTTATTCAGCTCGCTGTTTAGGTAATTCAGCTATGACATTTTTATTGAAACTTGTAATTTAACTTGTAATTGAATAAAAGCACTGACATTTCTCAATTCAGCTATGTTAATAATATGTTTGTAAATCACACATATTTCATTTATAACTTTTCTTTCATTTGTCTTTGAAGGAGAAGTTATTTTGCTTATTTGGTTCTCAATTCAGCAATTGCTAGCACAAAATAAAAATTGTGTTAAAATCTACATAGAGAATTAAAATGAAGTCAATTTTTTTAGTTTTAATTACAAACTATTAATTTTTGTAATGTTTTCCCAAAAATATGTACAAAAAATTATTTCAATTCATTTGAGAAGAAACTAAAGATAAATATACATACAAACACACACACATATTTGTATGTATCTGTTTAGATATTAATCATAAACTTGCAAAAAAATGCATCGTTTTAAAATTCAAATGAAAAGAAGAAACAACAAATAAAATATTTAAACCAAAAAAAAAGAAAAAAAGAAAAAAAGAAAAGAAACTGCACAACAATGATACTACAACAAAAACAAAAGTGGACACAACATGAAACGTCCTGATGACATTCACCCCAATTCGTTAAAGCTTGAAAAAACAAAACAAACACAATGTGCAAAATTAAGTGCAAAAAACGACAAGTAAAAGAAAAAAGACTCCCATAATCAGCCAACCACAAAAAAAGAATTGAACGAAGAAGCCATTAACGAAGGCAAATTAATTTTTTCGGCTTTTTAATGCAGTTGTTAATGTTGTTCTTGTTGTAGTTGTTGTGTGTGTAAAAATGCAAAAGAGGAATGACTGCATTTTGCACAACGTCATCATTATTCATAATTATCATTTGAAACCTCATTAAAAGAGTAATGAGATGTAGTAGTTTAAATAGAGAGAGGGAGAGCACGGACGAGTTCCTGTGTTTTCTTTTCACGTTTGGGTTATAAGGTGCGGTAATTGGGTGAAGTGTGTAAAGTAAAAATGGCTGCAGGTTAACGGGTACATGAATGTATAAGTAAACAAACTTTGTTGCACTTCCTTTTTTTTTTAATTATTTTTGTTATTATTTTTGCAAGGTGTGTTTTTTTTTTGCCCCATAAGGTTCCTTTTTCCACAATTATATGGTTGTATTATTAATACTGGCAATCATTCAACGATTAAATAATACCTAAATAATTTCTATTTATCAGTTTATTTTAAATATTTACCCCTTATTCACAAACGATTGATAAAGTTAAAGTGCTCAATAGAACCGGTTTTCCCATACAAAATTCGTACATTAAGGCCATAAAAACTTTAATAATTGGTTATAAAAAAAAGAGGTTAAAATAAATACGCATAACTTGGTTGCCACAACCATGTTTTTTCTTCAAGTTCACAAGCTGTGAATATTACAAATATTCCAATTTTGGCAACTGCCGATTTAAATGAATTTCAAATAAAATATCCTCGTATATTATTGGCTTGAGCTTTTTATTATTTGACCATGGGCTTTATAGTACAAATATTTAATTTCTTTTAAAGGGAAGTAATTTCAACTTTATCGGTAAAAGAATCAACAATATCTGTGTTAGGTACATTAAACTTGAAATTTTCAACAAACGAAATCAGAACAGCTCAATAAAATAAAAACAAAAGCAGACAACAACTTGAACTTGTTTCCCATTCAAAATGCAATCAGTGCAACCCCAGGCTGCAAATAAACTTGGGGAATGTTATTTTTAAATGTTACACATCACAATGTTTGCTTCTTGTTAACGTTGTTGTTGTTGTTTCTTCTTATTGTATTTGTTAATAATTGTGTTTATTTTTATACCATACAGCTCGTATAGACTGACTGCATGCACAGCACAGACACTCGTGAGAGGGCATTAACTTTTTGCTGTGTGTGTATTTTTGCAACACATAAAAATACTGTCAGCATGCCAACCAGCCAGCTTGCCTGCCTGCCTGTTTAACTGCCGGTATTTATTATTTGTATTTGTATTGTTGCAGTCAGTATACATATGTATGTGTTACACAGTCATCTAAACAAGCAGGCAGAGTTCATTTCTTTTGTGTAATTTCAATTTGTAAAACTGGAGTTGACATTTAGTTTAGTCCTCCCCTTTTTATGCGCCAAAAGGAAGTGTTCTTTTAAATGTGTTTCTTTTTTTTTGCAGCTATCTGAACTTTACAAAAACAAGTTCATTAAACTTTTGAAAATGAAAATTTGTTGTTTATTTCTTTTTTATACTACAAAACATTTTCACTTTCTTCGGCTATTTTTTCTGTCGAATTTCATCTTGATTTTTTTTTCTTCCTTTCTTTTTTGTAATTTATGGGAATTTTTTCCTTTAATCATTTTGGATAAACAAAATTTCTCCTTAAAAATACTTGAAAAAAACTTTAAAGAAAAATGCTTATCTTTTAGTGAAGTTTCAAAATTAAATAACCTACACAGAGTATGTACACAGTGTAACAGAAATTTGGCAGAGAAGGGAAAGCAACAATTCATAATTTTTTTTAACACCAATTCCATCTTTGTGTTGTAAAAGGTTTCCCAATAAGAGTGATATGATCTCTTTAAAAAAAACACACTTATTAAAAGTTTTTTTATTTAATGTGAAGTACAATCGATACAATTAAGTTCTAAATAAAACGTCATTCAAATGGCCTACACGACTTCGTAGCCTGGAACGAATTCGATGAAACCAATTTTCGAGCACATTTTCCACTAAATCAAGTCGTTTGTCATGAATGGCACGTTCAATAATGACTTGTAAAGCTTGAAGAGAGTCTGGTTTATTTCGAAAGACCAATGACTTCAAATAACCCCACAAGAAATAGTCTAATGGTGTTAAATCACAACTTCTTGGAGGCCATTCAATATCATAATTTCTTGAAATAATCGTTTTTAAGTTCCAAGGCAAAATCATCAGGTGATCCAATGGCTTCAGTTCTTGAGTGGGAAAAATTTTATGTGGTGGTTTGAGACAGTCAAATTGCGGTCTTCAGCAACACTTGCCTGAACGACAGCAGTATTTGCATTAATTCGAGCGGTTCTTTATTTTATTGGCACTTGAACATTATTTAAAGAAAATGTAAGCGCAAAATTTTCAACAATTCGACGAATAGCGAGCACACATGGACGATTATTACGACCATAAAATTGCAAAAGCGCACGAAAAGTTGCAATTGGAGAACGATTATTTTGATAATAAAACTGAGTAATTTGTAAACGTTGTTCTTGCGTATATTTCTCCATGATGAAATTGGAAACACTACTGAATGCAATGAGAAACAAATGACAGATCATGACATGAAAAAAATGGCCGAAACGTCACTTCATAATCATATCATCCATATTGGAAAACCTTTTATTTTGATTTGCATAATTATGAATTACCTCCAAACGCATTTAGTATTTCTGGCCTGCAAGTTGCATTTGAAGATTTGGTGTCTTTTAAGCCGTATAATAGAGATTTTTTTTTTACAGATCTGCGTTTTTTTTTTTCCAACAACGCCCATTTAGAACATAGCAACAGGGTTGATATAAAGAGTCTTAAATTACGTGCTTGCTATCCTTAAATATAAATAAAACAAAAGTGTGTGTGAGATTTTTTTATTTGACAAATGTAGATGGTCCCGATGGAAGAGCCTAAATTTCTTAAAAATTACATTAATTTCCAAATTAATTTTTTTGATAAACATTTAAGGCAGAAACTAAAGCCTCTTTTAACAAAAACTAACTTTAACTAACATTTTATTCATCATTTTCTTAAAAGTTTGTTAATCAGTGTTTAATTTTTTAAGTCTCCTTGACATCAACTCCCTCAGTTTCACGGAAAATATAAAAACACAACAACAACACAAAAAGAAAAAAACTTAAGCCAACCAAAATTTTCAATGGGCCAAAAAACTTTCCTCCAAAAATTTCTGAAGTCTCACAAAATTTATCAAAAATAAACTTAAATAAAGTTCCATAATGTGAAACATAAACGCCTTGTCAAGCTTTTAATGCAGCCACAAACGGCTCATGCGGCAAAAAAAATACCTACGTATGACTGGAGTAATTTTTCAACAACCCACACACTAAAGAAAAAAAAATCCATTGGGGTTTTTTTCTGCAGTTGTTGTAAGTTGTCCTTGTTGTTGTTTAAATGATCGCTGTTTTCTACGTTCAGTCGATAAACACAACAATTACAATTTACTTACACACTTACTTTAAAGGCTTTCTTCTTCATGACGTTATAGTTAATCGCACCCGTTCAAGTCTTCCACTATACATTAAAGAAAAAATAAATTAAAAAAAATAAAAATAAAAAATATGTTGCTCTCTGTTGTTGGGTTAGTTACCCCATGCTTGATGGCAATGAACCAGAGCACCAATGACCAGTTAAGTCAACACAAAATGCAAACAAACATCAACAACAAGTATGACTTGAATTGCAACAACAACAACAAAAACCACAAGAAATTATAAAACATCATCATCATCAGCAACGTCATCTTCGTTATCCTCCTTGTAGTATTCAGTGGTATGTATGAGTTAAAAGTTTTTCTTTTTTTTTGTTGCATGATTGCAGCAAATCGTCATGATATCATGCCTCATGTTTCTGCAGTGTATTTTTTTTTTGCATTTACATTTTTCTTTTTGTTTGTTGCATTATCAGTGTTATTCTCTGTTGTGTTGTAAATTTGTTCAAACTCTCTCGCAATCCCTGAAGACTTCTCTAAATGATTACTTTTTATTTTGTTGTTCGTTAGAGCGGAGTTCATTTGTATGTGTGTGTGTGTGTGTGAGTGCATTTATTTTTTTTTATATAAACACAAAGTGCAATGATCTCTGGTAATCAGCAGGCAGGCAGAGGCAGTGAAACGTTTTCTTAGCTGCCTGCCTTCAAATATAGGGAAACATTTTAATGAGTTCAAAGGCATTAAGAATGTGTTACAAAAGCAAAATTTAACAATTTGTTATAAAGAGTTTTCCATTGGAAAATCTAGACATTAATTTTTATAGAACATTTCTATATTCTACATAGAAAATTTGTCTCTAATCTAGACAGATTTCCTATGGGAACATGGCCTTTAAACAAGATATTTTCTATGGAACAAATGGATGGTCTCTAATCACGAAAATTTGCTATAATTAAAGCAAATTTAGGCGAGCTTTTTTTACAAAAAATATTTTGAAGCTGGACAAAGTTTTTATACGAAATTTGTCATGATCATAGACAATTTTTTTATGGAAAATTTTTCAGAAAAAACTTTTCTATAAGTAAATTTATTTATATAGTTTCTGCTCTATTATTCTATAGATAATAATTGTGCGATTTTTAACTGTTTTTCTAACAAAAACTGTTTGTAGGTACATCAAATTTATGGAAATTTTGTTTCGATTTTCTCTAGAAAAGTTTGTCGATTTAAGTCGTGAAACTTTCATTTAGGATTTTTTTTTTGTGCATTTTCTTTGGCCTTAGTTATATTGGTTCAAATTAAAAGTGAATAAACTTTGTAAAATGCTGTTATTTTTTTTTTTTGTGTGTATTTAAATGCCAAAACTTTCGCACTGTTTGCAGTTGTTGTTTTTAACTTTTCAGCCTGAAACATTAGACAGCATAGACAAGAGTCATTGTGACTTTTAAATTATCAAGTCAACTTAAATTGTTTATTATACGTTCATTGCATTCGTTTGTTACTTTTACACAGCCAGACTTTTACAAAATGAAAAAAAAAAAATAATTTCAAGATTAAATTGCAGTCAAATTTAAACTCTGTTGTGTCTTTCTTTAGCTGTGCAGCATTTTCAAAGTTAAAAGAAAAGCATTTTTTTTTGTTTTTTTTTTCTTATCTTTTGTAAAGTAGTTTTGTATTTTTAATAGAGCAAGACAAAAAATTGTAAAAAACGAAGACAAGAAACACTGCAGCCATGAACTCCATGAACAGTCAACTGTTTACTTTCAAAGTTTTCGCTACAAAAAAAAAAAAAAAAAAAAAAAAAAAAAAAAAAAAAAAACAGAGCAGTAAAAGCCTTTAAATTTTTAACATGGCTGGTGGGTGAGATATTCGCCAAACGTTGTAAAGTGATTGTTTGCCAAAAAAAAAAAAAACTAAGACGGCCTACGATTGTAAACATTTCAGAGAAGGTAGTTTTTCAATTTTAATAAAAAGTTTTATTAGTTTGCAAATTACTGGGCTTCACAGCTCTTTGAAAGGTTAATTATCTCATTTATTTGATAGCCAAAGTTGTTTTGCAATAGTTTGCTCTAGTGTGCGAGTATGTTTCTGTGCAACACCAAAAGCTACCAGTTGCATATTTTCACTTTAGTTTGAAAGGTCAAAATCCTCTATTGTACACTGCATATTATGCAGTATATTAACCCGACTTTGTTTTTATTTGTTTTATTTTATTTTATTTTTTTTATTTTCATTGTAAAACACTAAAATGTTTAAAACCAAATAGTTATAGTTTAGCCAGTCATACCCAGTACGTCTTTGTGTGACTGCCAGCCTGCCAGCCAGCCTACCTTAACCATCCACGCTTTGGCATTTTGTTTTTCTCTATAAGTCAGTCAACTTTCATTCAAGCAACGATCAGTGACTTTGGTTTGCTAAGTCGACAGCCTTTTTTGAAAAAAAAGCAAAAAAGAAAGAAAAACAAATATGTAGCAACAATAACATTGAAGCAACAACCATCTGAACGACACACTAGAGAGTCAGTAGTACATTGAACGTGGACTGCATCACTACCCATCACATGTTTGAAGTTGTAATATTTTTTGTTTTTTCCTTGCACAAACTGACTATAGTTTGTCGTAGAGTCGCAGTACTCGCTGTAGTTGTAAAAGTTCCAGCCAGGTAAGGAGTTGCAATGGGATTTCAGCAATTGCAATTTCTTGATGTTGTTGTTGCTGTTGTTAAAATATCTATTTATGTTGTAGTTGTTGGCTGTTCAATAGTTTAAGAGGTCTTTTGTTGTGGTTTGACTGGCTTTTGGCTCTTCAGCCGTGGAAAAAATTGGCATTGGCACAATCTCTCCTGCTGGCAGTGAATTATAGTGTATGTATCTGTGTGTATGTGTGTTTGAGTATGAATGTGCCTGTTGCAGCAATAAAAAATTAGATGGGTTTGTAAATTCTGCTACTGCAGTTGCTACTACTATTGTCAATGCTATTATTGTATTCAACTAACTCACGGTGAATGTCTCTGTCATTGGTATTGTGGACTTCAAGGGTTGCTGTTATTGTTGTCTTGTCTTGTGTGCATTATTTTTATCGAGAGTTTAGTCACCTTTAGCAAAATAAGAAAAAAGAAAAACAACACTGCAATTGGCGGCACCTTCACTTGGCAACACACTGGGTTAATATTTGAACAAATTATTATGCGTAATTTATGATCGATATATTGAACTTTGGTTAAAATGTGAAAGTTTTTTCTTTTTGTGAAAAATAAAATCCGATAATGTTACAAAATTTTCAAAAGCGTTAGTAGAAAAAATTATTTCAGTGATTAAAAATGGAAAATAAAATTTTGCCATTAAAAGAATATTTCAAATAAAACCTCTAAATGGAGCAATTAATAAATTAAAATAATTTCTTGTCACATTCTGTAAAAATCACATTAAAAACACTGTGATTTTATGCTCAGGAAAAATTGTAACGCCACTTCTTCGTTCTTATGCTCTTCGTAACGAAGTTCGTATGATAAACTCATTTTGCCGGTTCTGCTACTGCACTTCTATTTATTTCTAATTTCAAATTCTTCACGTATTACAAAATGATGCTACTAAAAGCTTATACTGCTACTCATTTCTAGTTTTAAATATTGAGTTTGAAAAGTAGTACATGAATGTACTTTTATTTTATTAGTATTTTTTCTGATCTGCTACTAAAGTTTTATATATGTAACTATTCATCTACAAATTGAAACTCTTCTACACTTCATTTAGTACAGACATTTTTCTATTAAAACGATTTTGTTCTTATGCTTTATTCTGCTACTGTTCACTCATAATTTTATTAATTTTCAACTGTTATAGTGTATACTCTATAAAGACGTTTGCCAACGTAAAATTTGTTATTAAATTCTGCTTTATACTTTTCTTTTCAAACCCATATGCTTTTTACTTAGTAGCAAAACTTTCATATATTACTGCTACTTTTATTTATCTCTATCTTTGAGCTTGTATGTATATGAATATGAATTTGTTCTGCTACTAAGCTTTTATACTTTTTTTCTGCTACTGAATACTTTTGTAAATGTTCACTTTATAACTCTAGTACTCAGTTAGCTTTGATTTTTTGCTAGAAATCACATATTATAATTTACTACTATTCTACTATTGAGGTCTTATATTGGTGATGAATCTTTTTTTGTACTGCTACTAAGCTTGGGTTCAGTTCTGCTACTATTCTATTCAGCCAGTGCTGTTGAAAAATCTACAAAGGGATGTATAAATATTAAATTTTTCCTTTGTTGCTCGAAATATGTTAACAATGTCTACCTAATATTTCTCTGAATATAAACATTTACGGACTTTATTAGCCTGTATAAATATTAACGAAAGTTATTATCTGTTTTACTAACTTCTGCTATTGATTTTTAGTATTTTCGTAAAATTAATTTGGTTTTTCGGTTCCTTAAATTTTTTATTTTTCCTTTGCTACTGAGCTTTTATACTTCTATTGACTTCTATTCTTGTAGTAATTATTTTTTCGTTTATTTAATTATTTTATTCAGTAGCATTTTTGAAATCTTTAGTCTGTGACATTAAGGACACATTTATTTTTATTTTTATTTTATTTTTTTATACTTTCGCCTGTTTAAAAACATCTTTAGAGAAAATCAGTCTGCTAATATCTGATGTAGTTTCATTCGAAATTTTAAAAAAAAGTTTTGCACTTTAGAACTAATAAAAATTCTTTTTTTACATATTTTTCTCGTTTCGACCCAGTGGAACAAATATTTTTTTATATTTCAAGAACAAAATTTTCTTTAGGAAATGTACAAAAAAATATAAATGTTTTCTTTTCTAGAAATCATGATCCACTAAAACTTGATCTGTTAGTAAATGAAGAAATTTTTTTTCTAGCCACAAATGGTTTTGTTTATTTGGGTTATGCATAAAGTGTTTAGGATTATTATTTTAAGATCTATTGTTTGTTTTTTTGGAAATTGTCTTCTCTTTGTACTGTTGTCTACCGCTCATTTTATGAATGATGATGTCTAGTATTATTTAACTGAAAAATTGCTGTCATTTACCCTGTACTCCAAACTATCTCTTCCCGTAATCATTCCTGTACACAAGTGTAGTCTTTCGAATTTATTTATTCTATTTTGAAATTATTAATTTTTTTTTAATTTTGTTTTCACCTCATATTTGTTTACAACTTAAAGAGTCTTTCTAGTTTTTTTTTTCTACTTTCGAAACATTTTTTTTTATGTTTAAAATTTGGCAAAATATTCATTAAACTGATGTCATAATAATTTCATTACAAGCGAAAAGTCTAGAATGAGTAGAACAAGTTCAAAGTGGCTAAAACATCAAAAAATAAAATACAAACAAGACTAAGCCAAGCTTTTGTGGCATAGTTTTTGAAAGTGGCAGTATTTTCATAAAAGGCGGGTAGAAATACAAAATAAAAATAAATAAAAAATATATTTTATTAACTTGTTTTTTTGTTGTTTTGTTTGTTTGTGTTATTAAGAAAAAACAACATAACTTTCAAGTTGAATTAAAAGATAAGCTTAAAAAATTGCGCAATATATTTTGTAAGGGCTTAATAATAAATATTATAGTATTTTTAATTAAATTTTATTGATTGTAAAACAACTTTATTTTTCTAAATCTCTAGATTTATTTAACTTGTGAAATTTCACCAGGGAATTCAATTAAAACTATACTGTTTGTTATTCTTTATATCACAATAAAAAAAACTTGTACTTAATCTCCACTTTGAGGCACTGGCCCAAAAGTTCATTTCCATCTAAGTGCATACGAGTCCATACTAACTATTTTCTAACATATGGTTGAAGCCTCTAATGCCTAGACAGACGCATTCGTATAGTACGAGTAACAAATTTTTAAATCATCACGTGCAAAACACTTGTAATAACAAATCAAGTCGACAGCGCCCATCATTAGCACCCCATGGCAAAAGCAATAACAAACAAACAAAGCAAATCAATATGCAACTCACACATTATGGCCGGCCATTGGGAGAAATTTTCTAGAAAATAAAACAGGAATTTCAGAAGTACCTGGCAGGAGTGGCCAAAGGGGAATGCACCAGAGTACTCAGTGATCGTTAGCAGAGAAAAAAAAGTTTAATTTTTAATAAAACAGTTACAAAACTGTGTTTATATGTGAATTATACTGAAGCAAGTTGAAGCCACTGCATGTGGCAAGCAAGGTTTGATGAGTGTGAAAAACAAACACTGAACAATGTGTGGAAGAAACTTGGCAGGCCCACAGTTACATCAGGGCACAAAACTATACAGTTCTGTGAAGCTCAAAAACAGTTCAAGCAAAATGTTCAACAAGAATAATTATAAAAAGTACTTAAAAAAAAAAAAAAAAAAAAGTCCTTTAAAATAGGTACCATTATAAAAACGTATAATTTAAAAAAAAATATATTCTATTTAACATATTAATTTTTAAGATATGTTCGAGTACTTTTCTTTAAATAAGTATCTTTTAAAGAAAAGTACCTTTTTGAAAAATACGTTATTAAAAATGTAACTTTTCAAAGAAATCAGTTTTAGAAAATATTAATATATAAAAAAAAATTAAATTACCTTTTCATAGATGTAGTACCCTTTTAAAAAAGTACCTTTTCGAAAAAATTCTTTTTTAAAAATAACTAGCGTTTTGAAAAAGCACATGTTTAAAAACCGTATGATTCCAAACAAGTACTTTTTCAAAAAAGTTGTATGTACCTCCCTTAAATACGTCTTCTTTTAGAATGTAAATTTTTAAAAGTCAGTTTTTGGAAAGATTTATTTTTTTCAATACCCTTTTTTAAAAAAATGGCAGTTTTAAAAAGTAACCTTTATAAAAACTTACCCATTTTAGAAAAGTGCGTTTTTGAAAGAAAGTACCCTTTTAAAACAGTAAATTTTCAATAGAAAAAGTACCCTTTTAAAACAGAAAATTTTCAATAGAAAAATAAATAAAAAAAATAAGTACCTTTTTAATAATTGTACCTTTCTCAAAGAAAGTTCTTTTTAAAGTACATTTTTAAAAAATCTTTTCTGAAAAAAATTATGTTGAAATTTTTTTGCTAAATAAGTACATTTAACACATAATTGCGCTTTATACACGTTTTTTTTTAAATTACTTTAGATAACAAATTCTGTTAGTTTTTTAATCTTTTATGCTCTTCACTGTATTTAATTTTCATAGTATTTCATGTAATAAAAGACATGAATAGAAAATTATGTACTGATCTTGCTTGCTTACCGAAAGCAACAACAAACAGTATATGAATTGCTAGTAGAGAAAAAGAACTAGAGAAGAATTGCAATTTGCAATAGAGTATTAAATGATGACGTTTTTATTGTGCTTACAACAACATGCACTATTTATTACTCATTGTTGTTGCTGCTGCTGTTGTCTTTGGCAAGAAAAAGTGCATTGAACGCGTAGAGCATGTTAGCGAAGGGTTAAAGACCCTAGAGTAGAAAAAATAGAAAAACAAATGATGAAAGAAGTTGTAAAGAAATACACACAGTAGAATATAACCGACACATAATCCGCGCGTAGAATGAGTTAAGCGGCCAAGCCAGCCGGGCTGGCTGATGGACGAATATTCAGTCAGGCCAAAGTAAATTCAAACGTGTTTTAAATAATCGTAAAAGAGATGCATTTGCTTTTATTTTTATTAGAGTTTGTTTGCATTTGTAGATGGTGCTATTTTTTTTTATTGTTGTATGATAGAAAAAAGATCATTGCCTTTTGTTGTATGCAACAAGAGATATAGTCAAAAGGAAAACTGGCAAGATACTTGTGCAACAGGCAAAAAGTGCCATGAAATCACCTCCATTAAATTTAACTATGATTTTTTTATTGTTGTTATTATTATAGTTGTTGGGTTGCTGTAAATCGTGTTTTTTTTCTTCTTTTTTTTTTGTAAATTGTTGAACCTACATCAACATTCGAGAAGTAAACAGAACACGATAATGCTGATGATGGCGATGAGGATGGATGATGATGATGATGATGTCAATGTTGCCTCACCAACATGTAAAAATAATTTCATTATCATTTTCATCTTGAATTTATTGTTGTTGAACTTCTTTTGATGCAACCAAACAAACAAACAAGCAAACACATACTCGGTCAAAATGAAATCTAGTGGCTTTGAACTTCAAATGAAAGAAAATTAAGTGGAAATAATTTGAGAGTTGTTACTTTGCATGTATGCATGTGTTAAGGGTTTTCATCATACCCTATAAAAGAGTATTTACAAAAACTATATTTATCGTATGGAATGTAACTTTTGCAGTTATGACAAATACATATATATAAAGCGTTTATGCATCTGAAATTCAAATGTGTAGTAAAAAGTGTTAACTTATTGAAGAATTTTTTCTATAAAATTTTTGTTATCGATAACTTATAGTGTCAGAACGTTTTGTTAAAAAAATTTAGTAAGCGACAATATTTCTATTAAGAGACTCACAGATAGGTTTTATACTGACATAATTAATTATGTTATCGATAAAATATCTTTTGAAAAGTATGTTATCGATAATATTATTCCCTAAAAACTAAGATATCGATAACTTTTACAGAAGATAAAAGTTAGATTGCTCGTACATAAAGCCAAACTCTACCCATTTTGAGCAATAGTTGCTTCCTTTTATACAGTAATAGAAGGTTACTACTGAAAATTGTGATATCGATAACTTTGATAGAAAGATTAGGTTAAATTGGTTATTTTGTAAAGCCAAACAATTGTTTACTACAACAACTGTAGGTCATTTTAAATTTTCAACAACAACTCGCACCACTTGAGATAAATTGTTCACTTTGCATTGAAATGGAAAATCTAGTGAAATGAGTACAACGTACGTCAACAGCAAAAAATTAACAACAAATACTCAGTTACACGAAAATGCTTCAACAATCAGCAAAAATGCTCTTAAAAATGATAATGAACATTAAGCTAATGATCGTAATCATTATGATGATCTTGTATTTCTTATTATTTTTCTTATACTTCAATATCATCATTATCGCCATTTATAAGATCAATGCCTCTTGGTGGATCTTGGCTCCTCTGCTGCGATGCGTTGCATTCATACGAACAACAACAACAATAACAACAACAGCAATAAATGATTTGAGTATTTAGACGAGGAGTGCAATGACGTTGCTTTGCCTCATTTTGATTGTATTGCAAAGTTGTTGCTGTTGTTGTTGGTTGTTGTTGTTCTTGTAAAATAAATCTGTGAATACTTGAAAACCATGCACTTGTGTGCGTGTGCGTGTATGTGTGTGTGTGTGTGCAAGTATCTCTGCATTTTGTAGTTTCAATGTCGAGATCATTTTAAAAGATCACTTTTTATTTCTGTTCGAAAATGCATGCAACCACAAAGTGTTTCGTGAAGTTGGGTAAGAAGAAGGCTTTTCAAAATCTCGTTTCCATAAGATCATTGAACGTTTTGAAGTGAATTGTAATCATTGTTTATTTATTTTTCTCTCTCTCTTTCTCTTAATTCAGCTTCTTGAAAAGAGGCGATTTACTGCATGCAGCACAAGCACAATAAAGTACAATGATCCATTATTGTTTAAATAAATAAAATAAAATTAAAAAAAAAAAAAAAAGAAAAAGATCAATCTTTAGCACACAGATATACTTGCTGGTACTTAACATTCAATGTAAAACAAAAGATTAAACTCAAGAGGAATTTTTATTTCGGTTTTTATTTATCAATTTAAAAAGCCAACAACCCACATCAATGGCTTAAGCAAGACAATATTTTTCCAGTTTTTCCATTTTATATTATGTTGTTTGTTATAATTTTTTGTTTATCTGGTTTGTTTTTGTTTTGTTTTTTTTTTTTTGTTTGTATGGTCTTTGTCTTCTGTTTCTAATTGGGTTTAACGCGAAGACTTCCTTGAAAAAAATTTCTATTACATTTTGCTGCATTTCAGGAAAATTCTAGCAAATATTTATTTATATGTTGGCTTCTACATAATTTTATTTCTTTCTTGTTTTTTTTTTCGTTTTGTGTTTTTCTTTCTTTAAGATTTCATGATCACGTTTTATTTCATGATCATGTTTCATGTATTATTTATAAGTTTCGTTCGGTAATCTGGAATTGAGTTCAAGTGCAATGATGTTGCAACAGCAAAAATAAATGAAGAAAAAAAAATAAATATTTTACAAGAAAGCAGTAGATCTCAAAAGAAATTCTATTTGGAAAAATGCATTTCAATGGCACAAGTCTTTACCAAAAGGAAGAATGCAATCAATGAATGACAAAGATGAAAATTCTTGATAAATCGGGCCAGTTTGTTTAGTTGTTGGAAAAATTACAAATGTCTAAATAGCATTCAGACAAAAAGTAAAGTAATAAATTCTAATTTAAGCACATAATATTTTTTTCAAAGTTATTTTTGTCTTCAAAATAGAACATTTTAAATCGCGTTTAGCTTTTAGCCATTCGTAAGAGTTTTTTCTCTTACTTCTTTTTGAGGAAGGGACAACGTGACCTATACAGTGAAGTCTTAGAGGTCTGATAATTGATGAACCGGTATTAAGACTTCAACGTTGAGACTACACTAAATTAAGATCCTGCAAATAAAAGTTCTCCATCCAGTAGGTACAAAGTAAACATTGTTTTACATCTCTGACAGTGTTAAAAGGAGTAGTGTCGTGTTGTTAATTATATTTTCAAAGATTTTTTTTCGTCTATGATTTTTCGTCTATTCACTTCGTCAATTTTTTCATTAACAATGATTGTTGCATATTAAAGTCGGGCATAGTAAAACAAAAGACACACAAAAACCGCGAATTAGCCAACAAGTTGATTAACAACAACTACGACGACCACACTCTTAATTTAATAAAATTATGTAAAATGAAGAAATATATAACAAACATCAAATTAAAATACACGCGAATTTTTTTTCCGCAAATTGAGGTTCTTTCGGTTTTTTTTTTATTTTTCTTTTCAATTCATGCCGTGTGTTTTGTGTTTTATTTTAATAAAATTTGCAAAAAAAAAATAACAAAAATGTTAAATAATACCAAATGTGAGAGTGAGTTCTGAATATCTGAATTGGCTGGGATGACTGGCTGCCTGGCTGTCTCTCTGTCTGTCTGTCGGTCGGTATATTTATATGCACGTATGTACATATATATTCGTATGTATTCACCTTCCTAAGTGTTTAAGTATCTGCGGATAAAGCATGGAAAATGTGTTAGTGTGTGTGAGTCATTGTGTTTGTGTGCATGCTATAATGGCGGTTAATGGAGGTCATTCACTTTCGCACGAATTGTAATGTTTCTGTTTATTTTTTTCCCCATTTTTGCAAAGACTGTCTTTAAAAGGCGGACTTTGATTTTTTCTTCTTGTATTTTCCTTATTTTTTTTTTTTTTTTTTGCATTAAAAACAATTTATAAAAAGATTTTTTCGCAAAAAAAATCTTGTTTTTTTTTCTGTTGCTTAAAAATAACCAACTTGGTTTCATTTCTGTTTGTTGTTCAGCGTGTTATTTATTTTTTCTGGATTTATTTTTCAGTATTATAAGTTATTAGGTCTTATATTTATTTGATTCTTTTTCTGTAGTTGTTGTTGTTTTTTGGTTCTTTCGGTTTCTTGATTTTTATGGGCAGGGATTTCAAAGGAAATTATTTTGCGTTTTTTTTTTTTCGTTAATAAGATGTTGTGTTAAATGATTCTTTCTTTAGGCCATTTTTTGGATTTTTTTTGCTTCAGGGACAGGTGTTCAAATATACATATGTACACTGCCATCTATTACATGTTCAAAGTTTTATTGAAACAGGTGAAGAATCTAATTAAACAGGTTGGAACCAACTCTTAACAGTTGAAATTTATATGATTCAAAATTTTTTTTCAAAACACATGTTTCTCTTAGACCGAAAACCTTTTTTTATATTAACACCAGAATAATGTTTTATTAAATCAAGCAAATCAATAAAATTTTAACAGTATAAAAACGTTTTCAGTTGTCTAATAAAGGATCCCGACAGTAGGGACTATAATGAATAACACGTATATCCTTTTTTAAAGTTTTCTTAGGGACTTTAGTTTAGGAGAAGCTAAAGCAGACTCTCTTTCATAGCTATAATGAAGGGTTTTTAAGTTACCAAGGACTATACCTATTTAAAGCTTCAAGGACGAAACCCAGTTGAATTTTATTTACTAAACTTTAAACCTTCACGTATGTAGGTACCATTTACCATTATAATTTTTTGTCCGCTCCACCGGAAGTTCACATGTATTTCACAAAACATTGTTATGGAAAAATAAATACAAGATTAACCCTATAAGTTTACACTTATTTTTAAGATTTATTGTCTTTGAAGGTCTATAGTAGAATTAAATGCTAAATACTTTTTTAACACATAACTATGTCGCTGTTTAAGAGGAGTATTTGACCTTTTTTTCAAGAAATTCACAAAAAAAAAAGGACCCATTCAGCGCGAAGATTTACAGGGTTAAAATGTTCTACACCAAAAATGTTTCTCGTAATGTTTTATACATAAAAGTCTTGATTAAGTCATCTATGTACCTAAAATGTAAGAGTAATAAGGTTTCCCCAAGGGGAAGTTAATTTCCAAGAGGAAATTAACTCTCCATGAAATGTATAAACATTCCAAATTTTGCCACAAGGACCAACTTTTTTTTTTTGGTCCCACTTCACCTGATTTTGTTGTTCATTTTAGTTTTTTTTTTTTTTTTTGTAATTTTCCAGGGATAAACGGATGCGATAACATACTTACACCTTTACATTTATGACACTTTTAAATGAATTTTTAACACGTGCCTAAAATTTATGAAAATGACATCATAAAATTAACACACAAAAAAAAATCTATTTTGGCACATGAGAAATGAAATAAATTTTTAACAAACAACACGCTTAGAAATATTAAATAAAATAATAGACCCAAAAGTGCAACAAAAACAAAAAACAAAGGCCGCTTTAAACTAATTGTCTAAATTGTGTTGATGGTTTAAATTTTAAGTTTAGGAAAAAAAAAAATAAAAATAAATATTAACACAACTGGCCTTCATCAAACTGATCCGAGTTCATGGAAGTAGAAGAATAAAGCTTTAAAAACACATACACACACATGAGATTAAATAAAACAGAAAAACTGACTCAAACACAAACAAGACTATGCGGCTCCTAAAAGAACCTGATTATTCAAAAATCTATTAAAACTATAGTTTCTATAAAACATTGAAATAAAAAAACAGATTAAAACAAAAGATCGATCCTATTCTGCATTAAAATCTTTATAATTTTTGCAAAAATAAATCATATATTTTTTATGTCCTGTGAGGTTACTCTGTATTTCGAATCGAAAGCAAATGCTTTCGAATTTCAATATATACACAAATTCGATTTCTTTACGAATCGAATTACAGAGTAAACCCCCTGAATTTAATATTATGTTTGTTTTTTTTTTCTTAAATATTTTGAAAGGCCTTTTTGCACAATCTATTGAATGACATTTTTAATTTTGTTAATTCCATTACGTGTCTGCCTAACCTCTTATCTTATTTTAACACAACTATTATCACACATATTGTTTTCTTAGCAAAAAAAAAATGAAGGTCACCAGAACAAATTCCTAAAAGTAAACACATACATACATATGTATGTATATACATAATATCTATGTATAGTTAGTAAAAAATTATTTCCTTATCAGTTAGTTATTTAGGTAGCAAAAACCAATTTGTATTCGAAATGAATCTATTTACTCAATTTTTGCGTCATATCATACAGAAAAAAAACGAAATTATTAGAAAATTGGCCAGAAAAACCTTTCCATAATGATGCCAGATTTTTAGGAATATAAGAGATCCTGCAATAAAGGAAGTAGTACTCGTATATAACATTTGAAAAAAATAAAAACTGTTTTACCAAAATAAAAACTGTTTCTAAACGTGCACGAACTTGAAACAAAAGATCTGTTGAAAACAATTTTTTTTTGACAATTTTGAAAATATCTTAAATAACTTTTAACCGATTGCAGCAGAAGAGAACAAAAGTATACACACTTAAGCATGTTATCGTAGAGCCGAACACATTCGATCTTTAGCATTTACAGTGTGTTGTTTGTATTAGTAAAACAAATCCCATGTTCGTTAGCACAACTTCACGAGCCGAAAGATATAGTTCGGTAAAGTTACCTTCGGCTAGTGACGATCAAATGATCAAAACTCAAATGAATGCAGGGGGTGTTCACATATTACTTAACGCTTCAATAGGGGGTAAGGAGTACTAATTTGTTATGGATTGGAAATTTTGCGCTGAAAAATGTGTAAAAAGCGTTTCGAAGGGGAAGGGGAGTACGAAATCTCCGAAAACAGCGTTACGTAATATGTGAACATCCCCTGAGATAGTTGTGTTAAGTGATAAACCCACCAACTATCTCCTTGTTTTATCAACAAATGAAGCAGATCTTTGCTAAGACCCCGGACAGGTTGATGTGTACCCATTCTGGAAACAAAAACTGCATTAAACTATCAGAGGTCGCTGATTATACATGTTCTATATTTGTTAGAGTTTAGCACTAATTGCGAAAAAAAATACGAAATTAACCCCTAAAAAAACCGTGTTAGGTTTTCATTTATTTTTTACGTTGAAGTTCAGTTTTGAGCATTGAGCAGAAGCCCCACTAAATCGCTTTAAAGGGGGAATTTCTCCCCCACCTCCCCCACCGCCCTAATTTTGAAGAAAGGTGCCAGCCAAAAAACACCCAAACAGCAAACAGTAAAAGAGGGTTAAAGAATTCCACAATATACATATTTCTGCATAAAGTTTTTTCGTACTAACCAAAATTGTTTCAATATGTAAAAATAGAATAAAAATGAATTAAATTAATTCTCGTATTCTATTTCATTTGAAAACTTGGTTAAATAGTGGATATCCTTGCCAATTAGTATCCACTTTACATCAATTGTAAAAATGTACTAACGAACGCTGATGAGAGATGTAGCTGCCTTGAAATCGGTATACTGATACGTTCTGCTAATCTGATTGCACATGCTAATGTTTTTCAAATTTAAAAGCTCGTAGTAATTTGAATTTTCATTAATTCAATAAAACTGAACTTAAGCCTAATAATAATAATTTCTCATTTATAAAGTTTAAAATAAAAATGCTGAACAGATTTGCAGTCTAAAGTGTAAGACTTACGATCAAGACGAATTCATGCCAGCTGATCCCAAGAGTTCGGGTGATTTTATCCGCCCACTTTCGCCGCTTTTCATTTCTCTTAGATGTGAAAACTTTTTTTCAGCATACTGTTATTTTTCATCCCAGGGAGAAAATTTTTGAGATAAATTAAAGCGAGTATATCTGCCATCAATATGCCTGGGATTACGAAATTTCCCGAACAGATTTACTATAACAAGTCAAAAAGTACGGGTACGTTTAATCCCCTCCGAAATTAATTGCAGACTTCTTCTTTGTGCTTTCCCTACTAGAATCTGTCATCACGTCTTGGCTGCTTCAATTACGTTGAACTGTTTCATTTATTTTAATGCTATATTTGTATAGTCTGGCAACACTTTTTAGACGATTTCATCTATTTCTAGTGATATAAACAAAACTATGGACTAATAGGTTTGTCGGCACTACAGAAAAAAATTGAAAATTTATAATTAAAAAAAAATGCTTATTATAGAACTTTTTTTGGCGTAATGAAAAAAAAAAAACATATCAAAACAAAAGGTGAAAATTCGATAACAGGTTCTCAAGGTTTCTATTGAAAACAAATTATCTAGGAAGAGAAAAATCATATTAGAAAAATTAATAAAGCAAAACAAATGAGAAGAGAGAGAGAGAGAGAGACATAGAGATTAATTATACATATGTACATAATTAACAATTTAAGTGGTGTCTGATGACGTTTTTATTGCATTCTAAATTCGTTTGGGAATAAATTTTTTATCTAGTTTTTTTTATTTTGCTTTGTTGCCATACCATTTCGTAACAAGGTCAGCAATTTCGACAAACGAATGCAATTTTTTTCATGTATTTTTAAATAAAGAAATTTAAAAATTTTTAATCTAAATAAAATTAGTTTTGAACTTTAAAATAAATACGGAATTAAAATATTTTCAAAGGCGTAGAAAGATTACTGAGTAGGAGCGAAAAGTTTGTGCTCTATGAATAGATTTGTTCTCTCATTTTTCCGCACTAGCAAAATCATTTGAAAATAACTATGTACATACTGTCTTCCTGCAACTCGAGTGCTTAGCTACGCCTATTTAGGCTTCCTAAATATACAAACTGATTATATCTATGACTAACAATTTTCAAGTTTAATAATTTAAAGTGCGTAAAAGTTTGAGTATATAAAACCTTGATGGGAAGTAATTTTGTTGATAGTTCAATAACCGAACGTGTTTTAGTGTGAAAAATATCTGCTTTTCAGTGTATTTTAAGCGAATAGTTTATTAGCACAGATAAGATAATTATTATTTGTGTCACTGAAAACGGCTCATGAACTTTATAGATATTAATTTTCCTCACTAAATAGTTTTGTTTGTTATAATTTTAATGACTTTTTTTTTTTTTTTTTTTTTTTTGTTTAATTTATGAACAACTAAACGAAGAAAATGAAATACGGAAATTAGTTTTTTGTCATCCACTAGGCAGGCAGGTTAATCGATTTCTTTTCATTAGAATTTTTCGAAATAACTAATGCTAATGAGTTAAAAACTTGAACATGCAAAAATATTTATAATGAAAATAACTACATACAAGGCCTATTTACAATCTCTTGCAAATGGTCTTGTATTAGTGCATTTGCAAAATGTTAGAAGAACATATTTTTACTCTACACTAACAAAATAAATGAGATATTTAAATAAGAAGAGAAAAAAAAACTAAACAGCTAAAGGGGAGGGAGGAGAAGCAGAAAGAAGGTAAATCGCACAAGCCCAATAAGAAATTAGACGAAGGTGGATATAAAAAAAAATCAATCAAGAGATTGCTTTGATCCCGTAACTAAAAAAAATAGTCGGAATTTAAAGATCACTTTATTTTGACGATTTTCTGGCAATTTTTTTTTTTTATTTTTTACATTTTTTTCGTCAGTTTTGTGATTTTCTTTTCGTTTTGACACAGTATTGTTTTCTAGGCACGCTATAATCCAGTCACTACAAAAATAGTCGGAATTGAAAAATCACTTTATTTTGACGATTTTCTGGCAATTTTTTTTATTAACTTTGACGATTTTTTTCTTTAGTTTTGTGTTTTTCTTTTCGTTTTGACACAATATTCTTTGCTAGGCACGCTATAATCCAGTCACTACAAAAATAGTCGGAATTTAAAGATCACTTTATTTTGACGATTTTCTGGCAATTTTTTTTGTTAGTTTTGTGTTTTTCTTTTCGTTTTGACACAATATTGCTTTTTAAGCACGCTATGATCCAGTAACTATAAAAATGGTCGGAATTTAAAGATCACTTTATTTTGACGATTTTCTGGCAATTTTTTTTTTTTATTTTTTACATTTTTTTCGTCAGTTTTGTGATTTTCTTTTCGTTTTGACACAGTATTGTTTTCTAGGCACGCTATAATCCAGTCACTACAAAAATAGTCGGAATTGAAAAATCACTTTATTTTGACGATTTTCTGGCAATTTTTTTATTAACTTTGACGATTTTTTTCTTTAGTTTTGTGTTTTTCTTTTCGTTTTGACATAATATTCTTTGCTAGGCACGCTATAATCCAGTCACTACAAAAATAGTCGGAATTTAAAGATCACTTTATTTTGACGATTTTCTGGCAATTTTTTTTTTTTTTTAACTTTGACAATTTTCTTCGCTAGTTTTGTGTTTTTCTTTTCGTTTTGACACAATATTGTTTTCTAAGCACGCTATGATCCAGTAACTATAAAAATGGTCGGAATTTAAAGATCACTTTATTTTGACGATTTTCTGGGAATGTTTTTTTAATTTTTACATATTTTTTTCGTTAGTTTTGTGATTTGCTTTTCGTTTTAACACAATATTGTTTTCTAAGCACGCTATGATCCAGTAACTATAAAAATGGTCGGAATTTAAAGATCACTTTATTTTGACGATTTTCTGGGAATGTTTTTTTAATTTTTACATATTTTTTTCGTTAGTTTTGTGATTTTCTTTTCGTTTTGACACAGTATTGTTTTCTTGGCACGCTATAATCCAGTCACTACAAAAATAGTCGAAATTTAAAAATTACTTTATTTTGACGATTTTCTGGCAATTTTTTTTAATAAATTTGACGATTTTTTTCTTTAGTTTTGTGATTTTCTTTTCGTTTTGACATAATATTCTTTGCTAGGCACGCTATGATCCAGTAACTATAAAAATGGTCGGAATTTAAAGATCACTTTATTTTGACGATTTTCTGACAATTTAGTTTTTTTTAATTTTTACATTTTTTTTCGTTAGTTTTGTGATTTTCTTTTCTATTCCCCAGCGATTTTTTCTCCAGAATCGTCCATTTTTATTTTAGCGTTTCCCTGTTTTGACGTATTTTTAAGCACAGGAATTTGGTAACTTTCTAGTTTTTTTCGATTTTTCTTCGGATTTAACGATTTTCAGTTACAAATGCTCAGTTTTAACGCATTTTGCCCGTTTTGTCGATTTAATAATTGTTTTATTTTAATTTTTGTTACTCAAAACTCAGATATAAGACAAAGCAGATATAGCATTTCACTAACCTCGGCCTCAAGTAAACACTTGTACCAGTGTTCTGAAAAATTTATTTATATGAAGGAGCTTAGGGATGTAGGGTTTTGTAGACATTTGTAGACATTAAATCTTTTCTATATTGAAAGTAAGAGAAATATTGTGGGAAAAAGCTCCGTGATTAGAACACATTATTATACCATGGTGTGCCTAACGTTCTACGCGGAGCTTTTTTCCAAAAATCATATAGAGAATCTTTTAAAATTAGGCTACTTTTTAATTATTAAAACTAATAAAAAATGTCATTCATAAAAATAACATTTTGTTGTATAGTGTAATAAATATTTTGAATGATTTTTAAGTTAAAGATACAACAATTTCAACTAATAATCGTTACTTGCTTATGGTCCTTCGAGCCTACTTCTGCTAGTTTAGCGGAAAAATCCAATCACAACAACAGCGTCTGCGTTGATGCTCCAAAAGATGTTTTTTTCCTCATAACAAAGTTTAATAACAATAACAAAATTTTATTAAACTTTTTTTGTGTTTCAATATGAGGTCGTACTTGTAAAGAACATTTTTTTTTAAAAGAATTTCTCATAAAACTTCCTTATTGCTAAATGCTTTAGTAAAAAAACCTAAAAAAAAAAAATTATTTAAACTCAGAAAGAACATGGAATTTCGTTTGTTTAACAAAAATTATAAGTACAGCAACAACAACAAAACAATATTGAAATCAAATTTATAGCCAACCACTTGATAAGAATTTATGACGAAACCAACAACCGCGCACAACCACAAAAAAGATGATGATGATGATGAGAACGACAGTGTCGTCAACAAGCGAGCAGCGTGCAAACGAGCAAATTGCATTCCCATTTTTAGCCAACAAAAGGTCAATGGTACGAAGCCAAGTTCAGTGGAGTATTTTTTTCGCACATTTTTCATTTATTTTTTTTTTTTTATTATTATTATTTATTTATTAAAGCAATCAGACAGAGAGCCAGTCCTAAATGCTGAAATGCTTAAGCTTTGTGCAAACAAACAAAAAATGACATATTAAATATGAAATCTTGGCATTTCCTTACAATATACAATAAACGATTCTTGTTTATACGAAATATGAGTAATAATTTTCTGTTTATAAAATTTATAAATAAAGACAAAATATATCAGGCACTCACTCAAACTGATTGCAACATTATTGCATTTTTCTTGATATTTATTTTATTTGTAAAATAAGATGAATAAACTTTTGTGAAAAAAAATAAAATAGGAAGAAAAAAAAAAACAAACAAACATAATACAAACAGTTTCACTTTATCGAAAAAAAGGTCAAAAACCTTTTGCAAAAATATTAAGCAAAAAATAAAGAGAAAAACACATTTTTTTAGCAGAAAAATATTTTGAAAATTACGTTTAATATTATTAAGCTTCGCATTTGCAAACCCCCTGAAAATAATCGCACGATCAACAACAACAGCAACACTAGTATTTAAAATTTAATATTCAAAAGCCAGCTTTTGATTTGCCTCAATCATGGTTTTGCTTTTTTTCTGTTGTTCATTTGTATGCTTCTCTTTAATTTTCTTCATTAACATTTTATGCAATTTCAATTTGAAACCATTAAAATTAAGACTCGTACGTACGTGCAACCAACTGCAACAACAGTGCAAATAAGAGTAAGAGAAAAATTTTTATTCGCATCAGATGATGAAATAATTGGGCCTGTATAATTTTAAATATGTAATTTGTTAAATGTTTGAAAATTTAACGAAATGCTAAAAGAAAACAATTTTTATAACTCGACTCAATGATATCAGCAAGCTAAGCTCTATGATCGTATTGATCAAGAAAACTGTTATAATAGAGATCGAAGCTACTCGAACTTACAGAAAATTATTACTTATAAAAATTTTTGGGTTCAGTTAATCTTGGATAGATTTGAATACATAATCCCCGAAAGTGTCCGCTAACTTAAATTTCAAAATATTCAAACACTAGTAAGGGGGGTATTCACATATTTCGTAAAGTTTCGGCTGAATGTGGCTGACGATTGAAGATTTGTTACGAAGAGGAAATTTTGTACTGAAAATTTTGTAAGGAGGAGTCTTCGAAAACTACGTTATGTAGTATATGAATAGCCCCTAAAACAATTTTGATGCAATTTGTCGTATGGGGTGCATAAAAAATGAAATTTTTGAGTAATTGCCAAAATATAGGTTAGGATAGGAAGGGTAGTGTGAAATACACATCCACTCGGAGACCCAATTGGATCCATTCCTTCATTTATAATTTATTGACTAATTAGTCTCCTTACTTTCCAAGGAAAAACAAAGAGCCGTTATCATCAATCATTCAGCCATTTAATTCCCATGATAAAGCCCCTATTATCCTCAAGTTTGCACTAATGCCGTCATGGAAACGTCTGCTCAGCCATCTTTGCCTATGGCGTTGCAGCCTTGGGCAATGACAGATGATGTCCTCTATAGTTTCTGGCTCCTCTTCATTCCCACACATCCTACAGAAATCCGGAGTGCCATTTTCCCATATGCTGGTCCTCGCTCTAACCGAGCACTGTCAAGGCGCCTACTAAGACTCTCAAAACCTTTCTATTCATACCCAGCAGTAGATCAGATTTACCTGAGTCTAGTTCTGTCCATATGGACCTCGAGACTCTACAATCTTCTCTATTCCTTCAGGAATGGTTAGTTCTGCTAATTACCCAATTACTGAGTTCCCTATAGTAGTGACCGATTGAAGGTTTAACCGACCTGTCACTAACTGCCACATCTAATGATGACCCTATTCTTGCCATCAGCGATTTCGTTTCCCTCAATATTGCAATGTGCTGGTACCCAACATAGCCTAACGCTAAATTTGTCCATAAGCAAGTTGAGAGAGCCTACACTTGCTGACCAGCTTCGATTTGATACTATGCCCGTTCAAAGCTTTCAGCGCCGCCTGACTGTCAACGTAGAATGTTACCTCCACGCCTTCAGTTACGTGTTCTGTCACTAGTTCCGTTGCCCTGAGGATCGCTAGGATCTCAGCCTAAAATACACTACATTCGTTCGGTAGCCTATAAGACCTACGAATGTCCGGTCCTAAAAAGTAGACGCCAGCACCCGTGCCTATTTCCGCTTTCAATCCATCTGTACAGACCGCGCAGCCCTCGTACAGTCTATCAGATTTGACCCAAAGATCCCTATCCGGAATAACTAGTGAAGGCGTTCTAAGAAAATTAGTCTCAACAACCTTGGAGTCCGTAAAACCAGGGGATATGCTGTCCCGTCTGCTAAAACTAATCTTTTTCAAGAGTGATGTATGACCTGTAAATCCTGGCCATACAGAGCCCGCTTCCATAAGCCTGAGCAAACACCTTGCCGCCGTTCTCAACACACATTCTTCAATGGGAAGCAGGTGAAGGATGACGTCCAAGGCAGCCTGAGGGGTGCTACTCTGGGCCCTATTAATACCAAGCGAAACACACCTCTGGACCTTAGCAAGCAATTTACCACCTTCGGTTGCAGACCCCAGTTCCTTCCAATGAAATTCCTGCATGTATAGTAGGCATTGAGCCCAAAATATAACTTAAACAAGTTTTTAAAATCTTTTTTTGGCGAGTTCGTTTTGCCGATTTTACCGATTTCACCAGCCCATCGAATTTTAAAACTTCGTAGCTGATTAGACTTTGGATTCGATCCGGAGTGGCTAAAAAATTCAATTAAAAAAACGTAATTTTGAATATTCGTTTTTCGATAAAAATGATAATAAGCCGAAGTTAAGCTGGAGTTAAGCCGAAGAAAGCGAAAATTTTGTTACGATCTCTCAAGTCGATCAAAACTTGTAGGCATATCTTTAGTTAAAAAAGCCAGGTCCCAAATCGTTACATCCGTGAACGTACAACTCGTCACGACGTAATTACTGTATAATTGGATGGGAAATTACGTGACGAGTTGTACGTTCACGGATGTAACAATTTGGGCCCAGGAAAATGATAAAAAAAAAAGCATCACATTCGCATGCGAAGCTAAAAGTGATTTTACGACTCTCGATTACCAAAAGAAAAAAGTTTTCAGCAAAAAAAAAAAAATAATTTCTCTCTTCAATTTTTCAAAAATTTTAAAACACAATCTTGCCGAGTGTAGGGTAGGGCATTAGTCGTTGAAAAATCTACACTTAATCGTTCAATGACATTTTAACTTTTTTTTAACTTTTTTGTTATTTTTTCTTTTGTAATTTGTTAGTATAATTGTTTATGTGCATAGTTGTTGTTTTTGCTGCCTGCAATTGTTGTTAATGTTTAAGTCATTGTAATTTGTTGTATCATTATGTTGGCGCAATGTCATGGATACAAACTTGATTGCAACACTTCACTACACTCTCACTTAAGATCAATGCCATGTTTAACAACATGTTGATTCACATTGTTTTTTATTTCTTATTTTTTTGTTTTTTTGTTGCTTTCCACTTGCATTTGATGCTCGTTTATTTTGTTATTGTTGTTGATTGTTATAAAACTTACAATAAACTATTGCTTAAAGTTTTTTTTATTTAGTTTTTTTTTTTAGTAGCTGTTACTATTATTTAGATTGTTGTGATTAAAAATCATTTGCCACAAGTTAAGAGTATAAAATGTACTTTGTTACTGTTGGTTTTTGTTTGATTATTATTTTTCGAATTTTAATGTCTGCTTATGGAAAATGTCATTAAACCGTTTGATTTTTCTATTCATTATTATTGGCAGCATTTTCAAACATTCATTGAAAAATAAAACAATTTTGCAAAATTTTTTGTCTGTTTTGCAAACAATCAAATTGTTGTTGATTTTGAAGTGGCCCATAGTGTTTGCTAGCACTGTTATTTGTGTCCGTCTATTGGCCAGGGTTTACTTTATGGGGGGGAATGATTTTCTTTTCTTTTATTTTTTTTTTTATTTTATTTCTTTAACTGTTTTCTATACAATTAAATTTATTTTCTAAAATCAAATAAAAAAGAAAGTGGTTGCACTGCACGATTTTGTTTAAAACTAAAATGCAACATTTATTTTTTTTGTAAACATATTTTTGGTTGTGTTTGGAGGATTTTATTTTTCGTTTTACTTCGAAAGGTTAGAAAGTATGGATACAATTGTAGGAGATGAAAAAACTTCTCTAACCAAAAGAGTTAATTGTTCAAAGGATCAGTTTGATTGTTAGTTGTAAGTAGAGATGTGCTCGTGAGTAAAATTACGCTCACGATCACGCACGATCACGAAACATAAATATTTTTCACGCACGCTCACGCACGTCATGATTTAAAACTTTCACGATCACGCACGCTCACGAACGCAATATGTCTAATCACGTACTTTCACGCACGACGGGAATAATTTTACACGCACGCTCACGGTGAAATACAAATTTTGCAATAAAAGATTTAGCATATGCTAAAAAATTTTATTTTGTAATGAATTTCTTTATTTACTTCAAGATCATCAATTAAAAAAAAAAATTGAGGAAATGGTCGAAAAATTACAATACAAAAGATAAACATAATATAAAAAATCACGCACGGTATAATATTTTTGAATCACGATCACGCACGCACGCGTGATTTTTTCAATTTGTAATCACGAATCACGTGACTAACGCGTGAGTCACGCGTGACACGAAAATTTCACGACATTTGCACATCTCTAGTTGTAAGGCTATTAAATGAAATGTGTAGGTGTTTTTAGATTATTTATGATCAAATGTCAGTAAACTTTTTCTCACAGACGGAAGATCTTTAAGGGTACAAATTTGCAATTTGATTAAAAAAAAAATCAGATTAATTTCGGTTTTTTGCGATTTTTAGATATTTTTTTTTGAACTTCGAGTTTTTAAAATTTTCGATACTTTTGTCAATTTTCAATAAATTTATATTGCTTTTTTCGGGATAAATTTCTAGTTTGTATGTGAACATCACATTTTTTTTTTCGATGGGAAAACAAAAAATTACTTTTAGTATCGAAACAATAAAAAAGTTCTCATTTCTTTAGTTTTCTTAAGTAATTACCAATTTTAGATTGAGGAAAATTAGAGTTTACTGGTGACCTTAAACCGAACTTGGGATTTTAAAAATCGTATACACTAAAGACATTTTTTTTTCTAATATTGAAAGTATTATACAAATTTTAAATTAAAACAAAAAAGACAAATTTAAGGAAATCCCTTTCATTCATTTTCACAAAAATTTTTACTTATCTTTTCCCCTTTCAAAAACTCCATTTAAAACACAACAACAATCCATGTCAACGACTCTTTTATCGAGGTAAAAATCGAAATAAAACTTTAAATTAAATGAAACGGAACAAAAAAAAAGATAAAATAAAAAACATGACTTTAATTAAATTTATTTATGAAACACTTATTTACTACAAATTTAACTATCAATGAACTCTGTCAATATATGAATGTATATACATACATACTGCATACACACTAAGAGGAGCATGTACTCGTACATATAGAAAAATACACAGAAATATTTTAACAAGAAAAAGTTGTAAAATATCACAATAAATTCTACTAGATCAGAACACACAGGCGAGAGCATACAACAAATTTTTGAAGGGCGAAAATAAGTTTATTAACCTAAAAATATTAAAGAAAAACTAAATTTGTTTGTTTGTTTATTTAAAAAGCTAAAATTTTATTTACTCTTACTATGAATATAGAAACACATACAAACATGCAATATAAATGCAGTTTCTGGAAGGAGGCAATTGTACCGCAAAGATTAGGATGTACATAGTATGTACTTATGTATGTGTGTATGTACATATATTTCTTTTAAACCTAGGACAACATAGAGAAAGTTACAGGCTTTTTAGAGCAGCAGTATTACTCATATTTTTACACAAACTAACAAATATACACAATCTTTCAAACAGATATATAGCAAAAAAAATATTTTTTTTTGAGGGGGAGGCATAAAAATATATAATTTTTGTGTGAAAAAACTCTTGGTTATTGAACGTACTCACACGTGTTAGCTTTAAATCAACACGCTCTTCTTGCTCTCCCTTATTTTTAAGGTACATACTTTCATATTTAACATTGAATACTAACTCACTCACTCACTCACTCACTGACAAACTAATACCCGTATCGTTGTTAAACAGCCCCACTCATCGATACAAATTCGATTAAATAATATTCAATGTAATAAGAAATATCTTTAAAGTTATAGAGCACTAAATTTTGTTGTACTCTTAACAAACAATATGAACTCTCGTATTTTTTGATCAGTGATGTCAAGTTTTAACATGCAAAATGCGTCCAACAAACAGCGCAAAAGAAAGCAATAAAAAATATATTGAATTTTTTACAAATTTGTATGTGTTGTTCATATATCGGCTGCACATGATGGAACATGAGCTGGAACATTTGTCTTTGTACGTTCAAACCAAATTATGAAACATATTTAGTTATGAAAAATAACTGCCTGTTTGTAGTAGACGATTGAAGACGATTAACAATTTTCAACCGGGTGCATTTATGTTGAATATATAAAAAAAATTTTGTATTTCATTTTTGTTTTCATCATAAATCATCATCATGAAATTTTGTGAAACCAAGATGGAAGCAGGAATTTACACAAAAAACATTGCTGCACACTATGGCACACTAAGATGAATATGCTCGTGTTCCAACTCATGTTTCATCGTGTGTAGCCAGCAGTAAATTCTTAATATATTTGAATTTTTATTTTTGCTTTCTATTTAAAGTTTACTTGGTGTTGAGATCTCTACAGAATTAGAGCCAAAATGTCCTTCCAATACATTAAACAAATATACTCATACATACATATGTATGTATGAAGCTGGTGTTGCCTGAAAAAGTAGCGCATTGGCAAACTATGACTTAGGACCTGGGTTCAAACCCTGGTCAGTGCAAGTCAATCTACACAATATATTTTCTCTGATGTGCATTATTGTGACATTGCATTAATTGTTGTTGGACTTTTCAAGTGATGAAGGCATAGTACTGGTCACTAAAAACTGTTCCGGCAGCGACTGATGTAGTTTTCAGCTGATGTACATCACAGCGCACTCGTTCGTTGGTTAGCAGAATCGTCGGCGAAGTAAAATAATTAGTAAAAATGACTGCTCGCAAAGCTTAAGAAAGGCTGACTTCCAAAACGTTCGTATACAAAGTTTGTATACAGTATTGCTACTGTATTTAAATCACATACATATGCAAAATTCCGAAACATTGCAACAACTATAAAACCGATACCTCGTTTGCTTTCTTAATGCGTTAAAAATACTCGGCGGCGGCGTTTTGAAATGGAATGCATTGTATAATTATTGTACTGCGGCGTTATGAAATGTGATGCTTTGTTCAAACACAAAGCAATTGACGTTTCGGAAGTCAGCCAAATTTAATCTGTCTACTTAATAGCAGAAACATTGCAACACTGATCTAAAGATTAACATAACGCACAAAAGCAGAGTTGTAAAAGAACTTCATTATTTAACCTCTCTACCCTATTTCTTTCACCCTAATGCTGGCGCATTGAATGGCATACATAAGTAGGCTGAGTGCTGGTCCTACAAAAAATATATATATGTATATGTATATGTATATGTATATGTATATGTATATGTATATGTATATGTATATGTATATGTATATGTATATGTATATGTATATGTATATGTATATGTATATTTATATGTATATGTATATGTATATGTATATGTATATGTATATGTATATGTATATGTATATGTATATGTATATGTATATGTATATGTATATGTATATGTATATGTATATGTATAAGTATATGTATATGTATATGTATATGTATATGTATATGTATATGTATATGTATATGTATATGTATATGTATATGTATATGTATATGTATATGTATATGTATATGTATATGTATATGTATATGTATATGTATATGTATATGTATATGTATATGTATATGTATATGTATATGTATATGTATATGTATATGTATATGTATATGTATATGTATATGTATATGTATATGTATATGTATATGTATATGTATATGTATATGTATATGTATATGTATATGTATATGTATATGTATATGTATATGTATATGTATATGTATATGTATATGTATATGTATATGTATATGTATATGTATATGTATATGTATATGTATATGTATATGTATATGTATATGTATATGTATATGTATATGTATATGTATATGTATATGTATATGTATATGTATATGTATATGCATACCCTGTAGTAAATTCGGGGCCAATTGTCTCCAAGTCACCACTTTTGTCTACTTGTTTGGTGACTTCTTTCTGGGATTATTGCTGACAGGTCACCAATTTGACGAATAGTGCTGACTTCTTGATGACATTGTCAACGATAGTCTACAGTTTTTAGTTTGCTTTAACAGGCAAACTTAAATTATAGAAATGTACTAGTAAGTCTCTGGTTCGAATGTCTCCACTTGGTCCCATTAGAACTACGTCATCACTACCTAGTCAACACTCTTAATGTTACTAATATATTTTGATTCACAATCACATGCTAAATGCCTATAGCACAAAACATTGTATGGGGGGTAATAGCGAGTAGTACTGGTGACAAAGTAAAAAGCGAGTCAGTATAATTTCACTAACGGCATTTCCTGCACGGTGTGTTGAACTACTTGGTTCAATTATTTCTTGTTTTATTGGAAATCCCTCTTTTTGCCACTTTATCTAAAAATATTTCTTGTATTCAATTTTATATGTATGTACATACTTATGTACGTGAAAGCAATTTATTTTTTAAAAAATAACACATTATTTCCACCTTAATCAAACTATCTCATTTATACACTACATAAGTATGTATTTTTGTAAATATGTATGTATTTACCAGCATCCAAAATTAACAATTATAATCTAATATATCTGTAAATACTTAAAAAGAAAACAATTACCTTTTATTCGGCTTTTGCTTTTAATGTCACGCCACCTTCTGCAGGCGTCTCAGACATGCATACACTTGCATTTCTAAATACATACTTTGATTAACAAAAACAAATAAAGAACATACTCGTATGTCTGAATGTTTACAGCATACACACTTTAATAACAAACAGCACTTTTTTAAGTTTCTCGCGAAATAAAATTTATACAATTTATATGTATGTATACATATGTAAGTACATACATACATACATATGTATACATATTTTTTAACGAAACCCAACTTTTGCAAAACACAACACTTTTTTAATTATTAGATGTTTATCACAACTTGTAAAATAACACATATGTAAATACTTAATGTCTTCAATTCTTATCATTAAACTAGCTGATCCCGGTGTACTTCGCTACCCCCCTCGTTATAAAATAAAATTAAAAGTATTTATATATCCTATTGTGAAAATTTAATGACCATCGGTCAAATAGTTAAGACTATATTAAGATTTTTTATTTTCCTATAAAGGGGCGTGGTCCCACTCACTTTTCTCCTAGTACGTATTCCTAATTATGTCAATACTATATGTACCAAATATCATCGGCGTAGGTCAAAAAATGCCCAAAATATGGCGATTTCAATTTTTGGGTTATATGGGAGCTGCCACGCCCACTTGTCCGATAACGCCCATTTTTGTCCTGATTACTCACATTAGTAACATATGAACTATTGCAATGTTTCAAAACTCTTGCTATCACAATAGTCAAGATATATGATGTTATTCAATTTATGTGGGAGGGGCTACGCCCACTTGAAATATTAAAAGCCTAAAACCATCCTCTATAAATTCCCTTTTGAATGACACCAGTTTGGGTCAAATCGGTTGGATAGTTTCCGAGTCTATAGCGAACATGGGTACAAACATTTTTTGTATTTTATATATATAGATTAACAAATTTAGTTCTTAAATAAAAGAAAAAATTAATTGGGTACACACACAAAGCGAACTAAATGCAACGAAACACTGGCGTCGTTAACTAATCATGCGATTAACAGAAATATGTAAACTTTAATTATAAAGAGACATTTTAACATCTTTAGGCCTCATTAGTCTTATCAGTGATTACGCGGCAATTTTGTTCCGATCGGCTTGGTTTACCGAAACAAGCAGCTGTCTCTTGCTGTCACTTAGAACTGTAAGTAAAATTCTGTTTGAAACAGAATGGTCCGTAACAGAACAGAACAACTAATTGAAAATACATGTTTTGCGTACACAAAAAATGAACAGCTGATACGGAACAGAACAGAAAGTCAAGATTAATTCTACCTTTAGTACTATTGAGAAGAGTGAGAGGACAGTTACTAAGGGAATTTAATGATTGGTTGGTTGGTTAACGTGGCTGCCTGTTACGCACAAGCATTCAAGTAGAATCAATAAGATACCGTTTTGACAGACCACTCTACTCGTCAGTGTCAGGTCCGAATCCAGGCCTCAGATAATGTTAGAATTATAATTGGAGTAGTTCTTGTTGGTGTCGTTTGTTTCTTCATCATTTATGCTTCATTGTCGTTTGTAGCAAGGCGAATTCACTTAACAGGTGCTGTTACCACACTTTGGCTTTTTTTTTTTTGCTTAATGGAGGTCGAAATCTCAAAATTTTTATATGCATGCATAGGGGCAGATATATCAAATATCATTGTAATGTTGTATTGGCTGTAGAATTAACACTACCTGTAAAGTGAATTCGCTTTGGTTCATTATATGTAAGCGTTTTGCTTAACTTTAATGCACATCTAATTTATTTTGTATACAAAAATTTTTATGAACTTTTATAATTACATATTTTAGAAATTAAAGATGCCTATTAAGTTCCTAATAAGATATATACAATTCTACTATCTATATATATAAAAATGGTGTAAAAAATGTATAGTAATTCATAAAATTAGAACGGCTGGGCCGATTTCTGTAAAATTTTTTGTCAGTTGTTCGTATTTTCGAGGAGAAGGTTTTAACGGAAAATTTTGAAAATCCCTCCGGAAAAGTCGGAAAAATCGAAAATCGAGTAGGATATATAAATACATACTTTTAATTTTATTTTATAACGAGGGGGGTAGCGAAGCACACCGGGGTCAACTAGTTTTTTATAAAAATACATACAATTATATTCGACCGATATCACCAAAGAGATGAAGACTATGCATGCGTTAGTTTTCTTTTCGTCAGAGCTTCCCTATTTATGTGCCGATTTAAAAAAATTTTAATGAGTAATTTAAATATTGATTTTTGAACTTGTTGTCTGCCCGACTGTCTCCTCCCTGTAGTTATTTCGTGACAATTTACCCCAAAAGTGGCAGTACTATACAATGTGGACTGGTTATAAAACTATCCACATTGATCCTATACTCTGAAGACTGGTTATAAAACTATCCACATTGATTCGGAAGACTGGTTCTAAAACTGTGGAAAATTTTACTGTCACTTTGTGCAGGCACTTAGCTGTCTTTTTGTGTCGCAGATAGTCAAAAATGTATGTCATTAAGCACACATAGCTTAAGTAGTACAATGTACAAGTACCAGTGAGTGTAGCTGAGTGGGTTGAGATGTTGATTAGCAGTCGGAAGGTTGCTAGTTCAATTCTCAATACAGTCAAAATACATTTACAAAAATAGTGCAATGTTACTAAGTTACAAGTGGGCTGTAGGAACATTATTGTACTGCAGTGGGAATAACCAGGATGAAGATGACTAGGATGAAGATAAATAAAATAATAAGAAGAATAATAAAAAAATAGCTGAAAGCAAAATTTAATTATTATATTAATTAATTATTATTATCTTTTTAATTAATAAATGAATTTGTTATGTTTTTTTTTTTTGACAAAATAATTTTTTTTTTAAGTTAAATAAATTATAAAATGACTTTTATTTCATAAAAAACAGGGAATGATTTGGGGTTTTTAAGGGAGTGGTTTGGCAGGTATAAGGAGACAGTTAAGGGTAAGCCAAGAAGAACCGGCTTATGAACTGTCTTTTTTGGCCTCTTGGTGACAATTAACCCCATCGTAGGACATCCCCTTGTTAAAGTGGCCAGTCATATGGCTAGCATTCGGACTGGTTGTGTCATAAAGAGGCTAGTATTATAACCAGCTCGGAGACAGCCACTTGAACTACAGGGCTTGTTCTGGTGTACTACCACACATGTATGTATGCCTCCATACGTCTTAGTTATTCTTAAGGCAAGCTACGTATGTATGTATGTATGTGCATTCACACATACTCTTATGTACGTAAGTAGTTTGTGCTAAATATTTGTTCATTTTATTCGTAAAATATGAAACGTTCTGGAATGTTTTGATTATGAATGGAAATCGATCCTTAGTTGAGTTGGCAGTAGCGGAAAATTATATTACGGATAGCATCTGATAACTGAGTTCTGCCAGTTTTAATTGCTGGGTGTTTCCAAAGTAACAGTCGTTACCGATTTTCGGAAATTTTTTAAATAAAATTGCAACCCAAGCAAGTATTATAAAGTATAAATAAAGTAACGACCGTTACCTTTTTAATGGTCAAAAAAAGTATTGAAATTACATTTTTTATGAATTCTTTCGGTTGCTGCCGATGCTTGAACTTTCGTAGATCCAAAATTAAGCAAACCTCGTGACATATTTGCTTGGGTTGCAATTTTATTTAAAAAATCTCCGAAAATCGGTAACGACCGTTACTTTGGAAACACCCTGCTATTTAATGCTTTTCAGGCAAACACAAATTTTCTGTTGCCATTCATAATCGAGCCATAAGCTTGATTATTTCTTTTCCAAAACCGGTTAATCCATATATTTCCAAAAATCCCTTAATTGATGCCACTTTTTGCATCGAAGTCCCATTCACTCCGCTTTAAATTCATTAAACTTCCTCTCTCTCTTAAGTAGTGCATATAAAATTCAGAAAAAGATCTGCATAAATACAAGATGTTCAAACAAAATTAAACAAAAACATGTTGAGCATTTTGACTTTTCTTGGTGTAGTGATGAATCTCGAAAATACCTACATGAAAACAGCTATATTGGCATCACTGCTTCTGATCAATGTACTAATACAAAGCACATTAACCATGACTAGGCAAACAAAGCAAAAGTACAAATAAAAAAAATATATAAAATGAGAGTATAAAATATACATCACAAAAGTGTGGATGTTTTGGGGATTTTTGTTTATTCACATTTTCGAGAACACGAGAGTTCAACAGTTTGTTTTGTATCTCAATAAAACTTTTATAAAATAAAGGAATAACGAGTATGAGTTATAAAATGAGAGAAATAATCACAAACTCAGGGTTACTAGCAATAAGGGGTGTCCCCATACATTTGCTGAGTGTGTTGATGAACAAAAAATAAAAAAATAATAAGACTACAGCCGTTTGATTATGTGTTGTTTTTTGAACTGAAAACGAACGAACAAGATCCAACGTAAATGTTGATTTTCCTTTCATTGACAAGCGGCGCTTCGTAATGTACGGATCGTTAAATACGGTTAGCGGAATAAATGTGAATTTTTTTTATTTAATAAAAAGGCCTAAAAAAGTATCTAAAGAAAAAAACTAATTGAACGCAAATTTTTAAAAACAAAAACAATTTATAATTTTAAAATTAAGAAGAAAAAAACATAGAGAAAATATTTTTGAATAAAGAAAAAAATACGTGTGTTTTAAAAAACCTCAAAAAAGTGAGAAATTTACAACAAAATGTTTTGTTAAAAAAAAAAAAAATCCAAAATAAATAAATTATTAAAAATTCCTAAATTGAAATTATTTTACTAAAAATGAAAATGGTCATGTCAGCCGACAGTTCGGACTGTCATCCTTCCAGTAGCAGTGTTTTAGTGAAAACCGAGCCACCAACACAAAGTGCCAAAATTTCGGTTATTTGTCATATAACAAATCAAACGCAACAACAGCAACAAACGGTTGATAATCAACAGCAATTAAGTGTCGTGGAGGCCTCAGCGGCCTCATCTACCACGTCGCGTCCACAACTAGTTATGGGTCGTTCCCATTTAGAAAATGCTTTAAATCTACCGCCCAATACTAGTGTTTCGACCTATTATCAAAATGCCAAACTTTTACACCAAAATACTGATGAAACTGATTCCAATATGGGATCACAGCAACAGCCAGCACAAAATATAAATAACTATCAAAACTCTTTAAATGTAACAGAATATCAAAATAGACATATAAACTTTTTAAGAGCTCCCCTGGCAGCAGCTAACACACCTGTCACAGACATGGATACTGTGCCCACAGGTGCCTCAACAGCATCGCCAACATCATCATTATCATCAACAGCTCTTATGCCACATAAGCTTAATGCTCCCACCTCTACTTCCCACCCTCCTCCTCCTCCTTCTAACACAACCAGTTCCGTGATTTATACTCCAAAAGCTCCACATAATTCCCTAATATTATCACAAGTTTTGCAGCAACCCAATATGATAAATAGCAATAGCATTTATCATCAAAATCACAATAACAGCAATAACATTGTATCCACTTCGGAAAACCTTAACTCGTCCTATGATAATTTCCTTAATTATCACCAGATAAATCCTAATGCTAACGCTGCTGGCATTTACCAGCAACATCATTTGCTTCAGCAGCAGCAACAGCAACAGCAGCATGCTGCCAATTTGCAACATTCTAATCTGCAACACCAAGGTACAACGGGTGTTTTAGTTGCAGCTGCTGATTCAAGACCCCAAACTCCAGATTATATTAAATCTTATCCTGTTATGGATACAACAGTGGCCAGTTCGGTTAAAGGAGAACCAGAACTTAATATTGGTAAGAAACAAATTATTATTTGTCTACTGATCCTTTAAGAAGAAGTTTTTTTTTGTAAAAATTCTCGAAATTTCTTCGACCTTGTTGACAATTTCAATATAAAAGTGAAGAGCTTAGTGCAAAATTATTTCTAAGTGTTTATCTAAGAGATAACTCTGAGAGCTTAATGAGCTTAATATTTTGGAGTAATTTTTACAATAATTAAAATATAAGTAAAAAGCTTAGTCAATGCACACGATATAAAAAGTTGTTTTTAAATTTTTGGGACGAGAAAACTCTGTAAAAATTTTAGCACAAAATAAAAGAAGCTTTTAGAATTAAAACCAAGATCCGTTAAATTTGTTACGAGAGTTTGGAAAGAATTTTGTTTTTTAAATTTTATGCTTGAAATTGCTGATACAGCTATTTAATGAAAAGAGCTTTACGCAATAACCATGTAAGCCAATCGATTTGAACATTTTCTTAACAGAAAATTAATTGGAAAACAACAAATAGAAAATCTTGATCTTAATATTTGTGAAGAAACGTTTTCAACAGTTAATGCAATAACGATGTAAGCCACACAATTTAAAAACTTTATTACATGCTCTTGCTTGCACGGAGCTTTCGGTGTAAAAAATTCGATTTATTTAAAATTTTTATTTTGTGGCTTACATGGTTATTCTTCTAGTGTGGCTTATAGTTTTAGTATAAAGTGTATTGAATATATATTGAAATTTCTTTTGGCATCAAATGCTATATTTTGGTCGCTCTGTAACTCAGCTGGAGATTAAAAGCTTTCGCACAGCCTTTGAAACAACATATAAATTCGAATAGTTTTTTTTGCGAATCGAATTTTGCAGCAGCACTACAATTTTGTCGCCTAAAAATTATATAAAAATGTCAATTTCATGATATTTCTGTTCGCAAAAAAAAAAACAGTTGATCTTCTTAACCTTAAAAATAAAGCAATTTTTTTTAAATAAAAAAAATGTATGATAATAGGCAGCAGAATCAGTTTTGTTTCCTTTTTTTAATTTATTGGAAGTACAAAATTTACAAAAAACTGTGCAATACAGTGATAAGGATCGGATGACAGGCGGTGGAGGATCACAAATATACATAAATTTATTTTCATTTTGGAAGTTTACTTCTGGTCTTTATTTTAAACAGACTTTTTCTGTGCCTTTCCTTTACGATATTGCATTCGTACAACCTCGCTAATATAAATATTTTGTGTTGTACAGAGTGATGGATTTTACAAGAATATTTTTTTACTTGACTTAATTTTGAGATTTAAAGAAGGAGTAATTAACTTTATCATTGGGATATTTCTTCCATAAACTGTATAATCGTCAACCTAAAATTAAACTATTTAATGATAAATAATGACAGACTTAATATTTCATTATATTCACTTTGTGTTACAATTTTCACAAGCCATGTGCTTTTTTATAGAAGCAAAAAACTTTTAAAATCAGGTATAATAATTTTTAATAAGTTATCTACACACATGCTTAAATTATCTTGAAAATGCTGTTAATTATCATTTAAAAGGTCAAACTGATTAACGGAGTTCATTGATGTTCACACATTTAACTTAAGAAGTCTACAACTTTTATTTCAAACATTTTAAAAGTCAATACACCCGCAACCAGTTTGGAACTTTAAAATGCGGAAGTTCAATCAAATTGAGAGTGAGAGAGAGAGAAAGAGAGAGTGAGCCCAAATAACAGATGGACGTTAGCAAAAATGTGTTGCATTAATTTCAATCTATAAATTTTTGTTAATTTTTTTATTATTATTGACAAGGTCATCTTTGTTAGTCATACACGTACATACATATTTAGAGTGAGTCAGCTTTTCATTCCGCATATATTGAACCCAGTAAAATTTCAATATTGTGTATTAATTTTAATTGAATTAAAGTTCAAAGCAGTTCAGTTAAGTGAATTGTTGTTTTAAATTAAATTAAAAAGAAAAAAAAGTTCAAAAAACTTTTTGAGGGAAACATATGTTTTTTTTCCAATAAACCGGTCTATTCTGTCTTCATGAAATAACAGTAACAATGTCAATTTTAAAAAAATAAACCAATTTTTATACGTTATTGAACAAATAGTTTACAAATTTTGCTTGATTCTCGAAAAACACAAATAAAAATAAACTGATTTTGAATCCAATAAAAAAAAAACACTAAAAAGTTTTCAATTTCAGTAAAAGTGAAATTGAAATGTCAGCAAGAAAAAATTACTTAAAAGCAAATTTTGCTAGAAATACTTGTAGCATAAATTCTTTCACAATTTCCTTAAAGTAGTATTTTCATCTTTTTGTGAAATTAATTTTAACAAAATCTTAACTATTCCTAAGATTTTATTGGCATCATTTTTATATCTCCTTTTTAAATAAATTCACCTACTCTGGAAAGCAAAATGTGAAACAATTAAAAGATTATTATTTAGACATTTTCAAGTTCATGTTAAACAATTAAAACTAGAAATTATTTCTGGTTATTATAACAACTAAAAAAAAACATAAAAGGTTATAAAAAAAATTACTCCCTTAATGAAAGATAACAATTATTAGATAATTTTCAAATTTATAAGAATTACAACTACAACAATAATGTTAAGCAAATAAACAAGTTTTATCAAGTTTCATTTATTAATAATAGAAAATAAAAATGTGATAAGAAATTGAATACACATAGATTTTATTTAATATAAAATAAAAACTCTACTGAAATCTTGAAATATATTCAAGAATTAAAATCTTATTTGAAAAGAGAAAAAATTTCTTTGAAAAACCTTAAGGGAAAATATTTTTTCAACCTAACCTCACTATTTAGTTTGCTTAATAACTTTTAAGGCTGTAAAGTGATTTGCTTTAAATTTAAAACAATAGTTAAACATCATCTAAAAATCAAGAATGTATTTAATTTAAATTCAAAAACAAATTGCTCAAAAATCATGCACAAAGAAAATTTTTTAAAATCTCAATTAATTGGAAAAAAAAGATAATGAAAATATAACTTTTGCTTTATTTCTCATATTTATATTTTAATTTACTGTCTTAAAATTATTTTAGCAAAAAAAATGTCTTCAATTACTTGAAGGAAAAAAACTTTTTCTACCTAACCTCACTAATTTGTTTGCTTAATAACTCTTAAGCCTTTAAACCGGTTTAGTTATAACTCTACACAATCGTTTAGTACATTGGCGAAATTTATAAGGCAACAATTCAATTTTTAATATTATGTTTTTTTTTTTAATTCTAAATAAGAACAGAAATTTAAAATTTAACCTGAATAAAAATATTCACTCAAAAGCGAAGAATAAAATTTAAGAGAATTTTGAGATTAATAGAAGAAAAACAATTATCAAAAAATTATTCTTTTTTCATTTGCTTGTAGATTTAAAATTTTTGAAAATGCATTTTGATTTAGAAAAAATATGTATAATAATATTATTTTTGCTTTACTTATCCATCTTATAGTTTTTCCTTAAAAAAATTATTTTGTCACAATGAAGGGAACTTTACTACAAATGCCAGATATAAGCTTTCAAAGAACCTCTACATACTCCTAAAGTTTCTGTTGGTCTACCCTAACGGAATCCTTTGTTTTCATTTTGCTGTTGCACAGTGTCATTGATTGATAATAAAAATTTATTTTTATTAATTTCTTTCTTAATGTCATTAAACTTTGAAAAAGGAAATTCATTCACTTTACTTTTCAAAAAACTCTACATTTCAAAAAGCTCTATACAGTTATTACATAATTTTTATCAAACATTTTTTTTTATTTCCAATCAAATTCATTCACCTTTTCATTTGTATTTATTTTATCATTTGACCAACAAGCCCCTTCAAATAAAAAATATATATTTATATTAAAATATTTTTTTGCATCTTGCATACGAAACAAAAGTTTATTTACCTTTTTTCCATATTCAATGACTTTTATTTTTCAAAAAAAAAAAAAAAAAAAAAAACGAAATCGAAGTCATTTAACAAAAACCATCTGCTTTATATTAAAAAAAAAAACGCCAATATGACCTTACAGGAGGTTTTTGAACTTTTATGTAAATTTTTGCTAAAATAAATACATTATCACTTAGACGAGACAATTAAAAAAAAAAATTTTTTTTGGTTGTTGAAAACTCGTTTAAAAATATGCCGAAATAAATATTTCCGCATTTGTTAAATAAAAATTGTATTACCTTCTTGTTTTTTTTTTTTTTTTTTTTTTTTTTGTTGTTTAAATATTGTTAGATATATGTATGTATTGTTGTTGTATTTAGTTGAATTCAATGTCAAATATTATGTTTTTCACATATTTTTTTTTTATTCTTTCCTTTGTTTCATATTTATTAGAAACAATATTTTAGATATTGGGAAAGAATTCAATTGAACTATTTAAGTATTTCAGTAGTTTTTCAACTACTCACGTTTCTTTAATAAATCATATCAGAGCGATTAAAAATTTGCCGCTCACTACACGCACAATTTTAACACTCTCAACGATTTTGTGTGAATGAACTACTGCTTCGAGGTTGTTTATAAAATAGCTGGAATTTATATCGGAAATTAGCAAAATTAAATTTGTTCAAATGTATAATAAAATTTCCTTAATTCTATATTAAGAACAAATGTATACTTTCTAAGAGAATAGGAAGAGTTGTACAATATCTTGAAAACCAACAGCAATATTTATTGAGTATAAACGTATGTTAATTATTTTTTAGCTGGGACTAAGCATAACTACGCACAGTCTTACGTGATTTTTGCATAATAAACTATTCGTATCAAACATACATACATCATTTATATGCAATATCACGAGTATATGACTAGAGTTATCGGAAATGTGCATTGGGATATTTTTTCCTGTGCTAGAAATATAGAACTAAATGAAATATTAATATGTGTCAGAAATTTCTAAGAATTATGGCATAAAATTTTTAGTGCATATTTTTGCATGTTTTTGCATATTTTATTATTTACACCATATTTTTGCATATTTCTGACTTAACCGCATATTTTGTTAATTTTTTAGGATTTTTATATCATATTTGTTTGTTTTTGTAGCATATTTTGATGTTAATATTAACTTTTATATAAAAAAGATCGGTTTTTTATACGAACATTTTTCAGTATGTTTTTTCCAAATTTAAAATTTTTCCTAACATTTCTTTGATTTTTTCCAGAGTTTATTCACAAGTTTATTCATTTTTAAATTCAATTTGCTGACTATTTTTTAGTGCATATATTGGCATATTTTGCTCTTTACAGCATAATTTTTCATATATCGGACAAGAACAGAATAATAGAAATACTATTTATGAGATTTGACTCATTTATGGGCAAAAATATGAAAACCTTGTGCAAGGATTTACTAAAACTTAAAGTACATTTATTATTTAGGTACAAAGGAATGCTTTACGAAAAAATTTCTGAGACTGTTTTTACAACTTGCTCTTAAGTTAGAAATATATTTATTAGATATTTTCAAAACTCAATTGAGTAGAGGTATGGTCACATCTGCCAAACATTTGCCCAAAAAAGCGTAACAACTAAATACCAATAAAAAACTTTTTGATTTATGCATTTATTTATTAAGTTAAACAGCATCTAATAAGATAAGATTCTATTACATTTTCTATAAATTATGTAGGAAACTGTTTAACGTAATAAACAGGTTTCTAAATCAAAAATAATGTAAATATCACCTTTTCTTCATATCTACATTTTTTTTATTTTCATTAACTGTCCTAAAATTATTTAAGGAAAAGAAATTTTTTTATATTAAAGAGAACAATTTTTTTCTGCCTACCCTCACTTATTTTGTTTGCTTAATAACTTTTAACCTATTAAAGCGATTTGGTTACAACTTTACACAATCGTTTAATTAAACTGCATAGTTTATATGCAAAAAAAAAAAAAAAATCAGACTTGAATATTGAATTGTAATTTTCAGGTTAAATTTCAATTTAACCTATAAAAATGTTTGTGTTTTTCTTAGTACGTACTACGTAGTTAGTTTATACACAGCTGGCTTGTATAAATAGTTTTCATTTGATTTGAAATCTATGAATAGCACTGTTTTAAAAGGTCGTAAAGTCAATAATTTTATACCTACGTTGATTTAATTAAAATATTTATTGAAAATTAAGTTTATTCTCTGCGTAAACAGTTAATTGGAAACTGTTGAATTGTTTAACTATCCGTCTTTATATAAAAAGCAAAAAGAATTTTTTTTTAATTTTTCAAGAAACAGACAAAACAAGAGCGGTGAACATACCTTAAGCTACGTTCACATTTATCAAATATTTGTCAAAAAAAACGTAACCACTAGTTTTGCTTAGGATACTGTCATTTAACTTGGTTTTATATTACAAAAAATAATATTAATTATTCTCCAAAAGAATACTTTTATACAGTTTTTTAAAAATGCGAACCCAAAATTAAAAAAATAGTGGTATTAAAGGAAATAAAATATTATTTTTATTCTTGGTTACGTTTTTTTCGTCAAATATTTGATAAATGTGAACGTAGCTTTATACATGTACCTTAAATATTACAAAAAAAAAACTGTTTTTGTTTTACCCCGTTAATAATATTATTTATTGCTTTACTTCTTTATTTAACATTCAAATTTAAAATTCATTGTCAATGTAAAACACAACACGTCAATTAAAGTTTTATGTTGTGCAAATTTTCTTAATATGTCTGGCGTTCGTTGCACTTTTCGCAATTAAAAAAATATTGTGCGTGTTATATTAATTAAAGCCATAAAATTGTGGTAATATTTATGTATGTTTGGGTGAAGGTATGAATAGAAATATGGTTTTTTAGCCGTTTGCAAATAAAAGTGAAATTTTAAGCGAATAAAAAAAAACAAGAGAAATTTTTTCTTGAATTAAAGCCAAGAAATAAAAACAATGTTTTCAAAGAAAGCAAAAATAAATTGCATAAAAATTATAACAAACATTAAACTGAACTTAGATTATTTGAAATAAATCATCATAAACAATTAAAGGCTGTACATATAAAAAAATATTTCTAAATCGTATTTAAATTCTTCTCCTATAATTTTATGACTTAAAAAAACTTAAAAAATGTATTTGTAAAGTTGAAAATATAAGAAATAAAAATCATATAAACTCTTTTTTAATTTTTTTCTTAAACAATAATACACACACATGTGGAATTTTCCACATTTTCCTTAGATACATACACACTTGAAACAATTAAAATTCCATTGACGTTATGAGATAAAACTTGTTTTGAAAACTCTAAAGCAACTTGAAAAAGAGTATCCCCCAACTTCTTTAAACTATTATCTCACAAGGTATTAAGTAATTTCTATTACACACACAATGCATTCGCTCACTTCCAGTTTTGTTTATTATTAAATAAAAAAAATATATTTTCAAGTTCACCCATACCAATGCAAAAAAAAATTAACAGAAAAAGTGGCACTTTCTTTCATATGAAAAGAAAAAATAATCCATAACTCTGGATAACCAAATTGTACACACCCATACACACATACTTATATACTCGTACTAAGATAAAGACTGACTTCACAAGTTCGAGCTAACAGTCGAACGCGAACAAAAATGAGTAGAATCAGAGAAAGACTTTCTTTTGTCTAACAAAACCAATAAGAATAGGCCGTGGAAGTTGTTGTTTGTACTGTACAAACAAAGAATGCTTATCGAATCACAACAACTGCAACAACAATACATAACACCGAATTCTAGGCCTTTCTTCTCTGTGTTTATCTTGTAAAACTAAACTGTAGTGAATGAAAACGTTCGTTCGTCGTTTCGAAAACAAACAACCAGTTTTTCTTTTATTATTATTTTTCAAATAAATTTCTTTTAATGTTGTTCTTTCTTTTCACGTTTATGTTTATTTACTTTCTTCGTTGGAAATACGATAAAACTCGTTTGTTTTTCTTTTGTTTCTGTTTGTTTTGAAGCGAGTTTGTTATCACGATAAAATGAATGAATGAGTAGAGAGAATTACGATTATGAATGAAAAGAAAGTTATGTAATACGGTTTTGAGCTTAAATTCTTGGTGATTATGTTATGAACTTTCTTCTTAGTTTATGTTAACCGATTTGTTATGGTATGGTATGGCATGGCGAATGTGTGTGTGTGTGTGTGTATGAGTGCCTGTCTTCTTGGCTTTGAAAAAGAAAGTAAATTTTTTAGGTCTGTGTTTCTTTTTATAGTTTTTGTTTTGGCCAAGAAGAAAGAGAGTAAAACAAAAAGCAAAAAACAAAAAATTTTATTAATTATTGTTTTGAAAAAAACTTGCAAATCAAATACATTTTGTATTAAAAGGAATGTTAAGAATTTTGCAAGATCACAAAAAAAAACAAATAACAATCTAATAATGGACATGTTCTGGCATTAGCGCTGTTCACGATTGATAGGAAAAATTTACAATTTCACTAATTTGCAATAGCAAAATTGAAAAGAGGTGCTAATAGAGGTGCTATTGTTACATAGTAGTAATGGCGGTATGTGTGTAGAGCTTTATACAAATCGCTCCTTTATTGCAACATAGTCATATCTTCATATCTCATATCATATGAGATATGACTCTGTTGCAATAAAGGAGCGAAATGGTCTTGCAAAATTGCAAATACAAAATACTACAGATTTTTTTTTATGAAATCTATGGCGGTATTCAGCGTTTGAGGTAAATGGAAGTGCAAAATTGCAAATGCTAAATATCGTAGCAATAAAATACACAGAGATAGCTTTAGATTTTATAATAAATTTACACAATGTTTTTCATTTACACTTTTGCAAGATCAATGCCCCAAACACTAAATAGCTCGTATGTGTTTTGTTGCTGGATTTTATTAAGAACTTACGATATTTTGCAAGAAAATTTTTACTAAGCATTTTGCTATGATCCCAGACAGTTTGCTTACGACTGGACTAGTGTAATTTTTTACGTTTTGCAAATTTTTCGCCAATTTTTTTGCTCTTTTCTCTTTTTAAAAACCTGATATTTTTACTTACTAAACATTTGCTTTGTTTGCCCATACATGCATACTTTTAAAGAAGTTGAAAAAGTTTCTAAAAGGTCTTCCAAATTTACTTAAACGATTAGAAATTTTATTTGATAACATCACATACTAAGGCATACATATTTATATCTTTCTTTCTTTTTTTTTATTTTAGAATTTGATGGTACCACTGTTTTGTGTCGTGTTTGCGGTGACAAGGCTTCTGGTTTCCATTATGGCGTCCATTCTTGTGAAGGTTGTAAGGTAAGTGATCTCTCTGCTAGTATTTATGAAAAAGACCTTCCAAAATACATAAAACGCAAAAACCCAAAAATCTGCTTTTTGTATTGTTGTTGTGTTTGATGTTGTTGTTCTGATGCCTGCAGTTTGATATTGAACTAAAAGTTAAAAGTTCATTTATTCTAAAATAAAAACAACACTTTTTAGCAGGGCTGTTTGTCTGGTAGACAGATTTTTTTTTTTTATCAAAACAATTTTGTACGATTTCAGTATTTTTTTAATTTTTTTGGACTTAGCAGGCGAAACAACCAAAAAGCCTTTGTTTTGGTAGCAAACTCTTTTTTTTTGCTGTTACTTCTTTCGCTGCTTTGTCTGGTACGCTACAGCGTAGCTCATGAAGTTTGGAAATATGTATGTATGATCACTTTGATCCTTGGCCATATGATCAATACTTAAATACATTCGATCAAAAAGGTTATTGTCAAAAAGGTACAGCTGGATGTTCACAAAATGCGCTGATCTCACTCAGCATTTTCGTGCAGACAACTTCAATGTCGACTAGTGTTGGCAATTTCTGCTACTTTTAATTACTCATTACTACTCCATAGTTTTCATTTGGGTACTCGATCGATATTACTCGATACTTTTTAATTGGCAAGCTTGTTAAAGAATTGCATAACGATCGTTAATTACAAAAATACAACTCAGAAATTATTGAGTAACTACTTGTAGGTATTGAGGTTTTAGGAGAGGAATAGTTTCCTTCCGGTCCAGGTGAGGGAATATTTAAAATTACTAAATTCGTTGTAGGTACATATTAAAGTTCCTTTAATGCCGTTTATATGTAGCTAAGCCGCCACTCTCTTCTGTTATTGTATTCTCTTTACCTTTTTTGTTAATCTGACTTTGAGAATAAAAAAAACAAACAAAATTGTGCTCGTGTTCAACCTTGAAAAAGTAATTTGCCCTATTCCCTTATATTGTTGTTACATACATACATACATACATAAATGCATTCGTTTGTATTGTAGGTACGTATTCTTTTAATGTTACTTTTTGCTATACGCTGTTTTATTTATGTATATTTATTTTTATACCCACCAGACAGAATGTTCTATAAACGTCTGAATGACGTCCTTGATTTAGGTTAAATCAGCATACATGCATGATCATGCAAACACATTCATATGATTTATATACAAACTATACCTACATTGTTTTCACTCTATAGAAAGAACAATGTGATAAACAACACAGAACCCTTCTTATTAATGAATGGTAAGCAACAAGAACAACAAAAGCAACAAAAACTACAATAAAACAAAATATTAATTTTATTGTGAAAAGAAAAAAAATCAACAGATTAAATTGATTATTACAAGTGTTCAGAAGGAAATAAAAAACCCTTTTTTTTTAATCAAAAATATTATGAAAAAAAGGAAATCCACCCTAGTTTTAAATCAAACTTAGGAACACCTTTTTTTTGTTATGCTGTTCGCTCTGTACGATCTCTATTAACTTATTTATAGCAATAACAAGATGGAACAAAATTTTTGAAGTTCAAGGTTAAATGAAGTTTCTGCTTGAACTCACTATTTTTTAAAGGCCTTTACTTTGTTCTCTTCAAGCAATCGTCATCATCGTCATCATCGTTTTGTGATATACATACACTCGTGTTTTGAGAAGATCCACAACGGCGGCGTCTCTGTATAACAGTTGCTGTTGTTGTTGCTGTTGGATATGGGAGCTTGTTTTTTAGGGCTTTTTATTTAAATTTGTTATCGTTGTTGCTGCTGTAGTATAGGTTTAAAATCAAATTAAAAAATACAAACTTGTTTTAAATTTTTGGCCACAATAAGCAACAGCAACAACTACATACAAAAGTATGTCTAATACATTTGTATTTATTTAAACTGGCTTGGCCGTATGGCAACAGCGACAGAAGCAGCAGCAGCAGCAGCGACACAGTGCGTAAGTTTGAACATGCCTGTATTTTATTGTTTTTTTTTTTTACAAAAACTTTTTTTGTTGTTGCTTTTATAGAGAAATTAAATAGTTTTTGCACTCTAGTCAGATCCGATTTTTTCAATGGCCTTCATAATGTGTATTAACCTTTAGTTTTTTGCGACTTTTTTGACAGAGGGTAGAATTTTTGGTAGGATGTATTTACATACATACATACATACACATGTACAGAAGAATTTTTTTTTTTTTGAAAATTCATACATATTTAGCTAACAAAGGAAACTGCTTAGAGGTTTATACTCTACATATGTACGTACCTAATTAGTTTTTAAACATTTTTCAATAAGGAAAAGGATAAAGAATAAGAAGGACTCTCTTAAATGGCAAAATAAATTAAGAGAACAACTGGCTAACAATGTCGACATTATTATTTCTTTCTTCGGTAGGTACCTACTTATAATTTTTCTGACAAAAAAAAATTTTTTGATAGGTATTTATTTCTATATTAAATGTAATGCGTGCAAATAAAAAGCTCTTTCGATATCGTAGGCAAGACAGCAAAATAGTAAGTACGTACGTTAAACAAAAGTATGTACTTCGCCAATCGTCATTGAAAATCTTGTAGTCCTTTTATTTGTATATCTATCACCACCAAAAATGTTAAGGATATTTATATGTTTGTCATTCCTTGTGTAATTTTCACAATACAGTGAACTCGTGGTAATGTGAACTAATAAAAACCAAGGTTGTTCACTTTATTGAATTTGTTCATATTTTCGATAGCAAAAATTTTTACCACTTTACAAGATTATTTAGTATAATAGAAAAGCCCATAAAGGAAAGAAAGAAATAACATAAAATGTATTTCAAACGCATATATTAACTTTTAGTTTAATACTAAATATTAAAAAAATAATGAGAAACTTAGAAAGCTTTGAACATACACTTTTAATTTAATACTAAATTTTAAAAATAAATAATAATAAAAAAGAGATCAACTCATCTAAATGAAATGTTTAAAAAGGAATTAAAATCTTTGTATTATTTAAGAAAGTAATCAATAATTATTCTGAGATTTTTTTTTTTTTTTTGCTCGACTAGCTTATTTATCGCCACCTCCCTTATTTTAATCAGTGCATTACTTTCGGCTTGGTCGATCATTTCAGATTGAGCCCATTGCAAAGCTTTATTAAAAATTTCTACAGCATGTTTAGCCTTGATGCTGTTTTCTGCCTTATTGATAATACACTCTCGTCATTACATGAGCTTATTTAACTGTTGCGAGTTGGTTTTCTGCAAAATCTGTTGTTCACTATTTAGAGCCATTAAACTTTGTTCACAATTTAGAGAGTTCATATAAGAAAATGTGTGTTCACATTAATGTATAGTTCACTATTGTGGAAGTTCACATTACCGCGAGTTCACTGTATTCATATGTATGTATGTGACCTATAAAGTTAATACATTCTGGATCCTTATAGATACGAAAGTATGTCCGTCTGTCCGTCTGGCTGTGCTTGAAAACGATTTTCCAAACCCAAAAAAAATAGTTAGAGACTTGGCTCTTGAACTGATGTGTCAGGATTTGTCTTAAGACAATTGGTAGTGAAAATTAGCAAAAATAAAATTTTTGTCATAAAATTTTACTATAAGTTTTTACAGACAAGTAAGTTCAACACTTAACTTGAATAAGAGAAATAAGCTAAAACATAAAATGCTGTTTAAGATGCTAAAATAGGATATGTGTATGCATGAACACAGATAAGGGAGAAGACTTGTGGTCTCACAAAAAAAAAAAAAAAAAAAAAAAAATTGCGTTGTTGTGCTCCGCTGTGTAAGTTAAAAAAAAATAATTAATTAATCATTGAATTATTAACTCATGACCAATTCTTTCTGAATAAAACATTACAAACATTATTCAGCTAAAAATTGCGTCAATTGGAAACAATAAATAAATAAAATTAAAAACATGTAGGTATACATACGTTCGTACAAGCCTATATACAAATATGGATAAATGTAAGTAGGTACAACGCTGCCCGTTTTACGTTTTAATTGTATGTATATATTTACCCTCTAATTTGCATTAAAAAAAAATTATTTATTTTAGCAAAAATAGTTGATTTTTGCGTTTTCCTTAAATTTTAATTTATTATGCAATAAATACATATAATATTATTCCTTTAGTAGGTACCACCTCGTAATACCCTAGATGTGTGCGTGTACATACATATGTATGTATATATGTATGTATGTGCTCAGCTACATATTAAATTATATCTTCAATATCTGAAACAACAAATTTTGTTAAATTAAGGAACATAAAATTAATGTTTACACAATTACTTGATAGGGAATAAGTCTATGGGTGTGTTTGTAGTAAAATATTCTGATTGGAATAGTAATTTCATTTTGTTTTTATTACTGCTTGTATTATTTACATCTACATACATATGTATATATACATCCATACAAACATACATACTTGAATTACATACATACATATGAACTTATTTCCATACTAACAACATACTTACATACATAATACATATTTCTAAAGTTATTGTTGTTTTCATTATTTCCACAATTCAACTTTGCTCATTATTATTTGTTGTCCAACGTAAAATAAACTAGCAACAACACCAACAACATAACAATTCATAGCATTATCGTACACACATCCACACATATGTACTTATGAATATGCATACACAGATACGTAAGTATGTATGTATATACGGGCAACGTCGGTAATTGACCAGACCCAAAAGAGTGAATGAACTCGTTCAATGTCAACGCGTAGTAGTTTTTTTTTTCTCTATTATTTTTTCTGCTTTTTCATTTAACAACTAAAAAAAAAAACATGTAAAACTCTCTCATCAACGTTGCCGCGGAAGATATATTGTATTTACAACTAACAGTTTGTAAAAATTCTTTAAAAATCCAAAGAAATATTTAAAGCCTTTTAATTTTAACATCACTAGGATTTGAAAATAAAGGAATCGAAAAATTATACACATTTTTTTAAAATGAATTTTTCAAAATATTTTATATATGTATGTATGTATGTATGTATGTTGGTATAAAAATAAATTATGAAAATAGGATTTTTACACACTGTTTTTAATTTACTTATTCAGTTTTCGAATGGCCATCGCCAGATCCGTTTAATCGGCCTTATTACGAGAGTCGTTGGCGTAGTCGAACTTTGACGACTCCCAACAAACATATAGTGAACATTGCCACATTTTACAGATTACGTCACGACAAGGACACTTGTAACAAGGCTGATTATTTTGGAACTTCTCTTAAATTAAATTTGAGAACGCAAAAGAATACACTTTTTTGAAGTATGCGCAAAAGTGAAGACGTTGAATACATGTACCCGTATGTACTTAAATATTTATTCTGTGCTTGACAAAAACAAAAAAGTGAGAGTGCTATATTCAGCTGTTCCGGATCTAATATACCCTTCACCAAGCCGTAAAAATTTAATCCATTTAATATAATACAGGATTTTCTTTTTTATATAAGTATGCACATACGAGAATATATATATGCATACATACATATATACGTATGTTCTATACATAGTTAATTCTAATTAAAATGACTTACATACAAACTTTTCGATAAATACTTATGTACAAAAAATATAGACTGTTTAAAATATTTTACAATTTTCCATCCATCACTGAACAAAAAGGGGGTTTGTACGAAAAAATACATATGCAATTATTATTAAGGTAATATACACATAACACTAACAAGCCTCAGTAGCACGATGGTTCGTGCGTTGAATTATAGTGGAGCATCTCATTTATTTATAAATTTATTTCTGAAAGGTATATATATATATATATATATATATATATATATAACTTCATTTATTTGTATATATACTCCAATATAGGAACCGATATTTTATTTTTGCTGATTTTCAATACGAATCATCTTAAGAAAAATCCTTACATTTCAGTCTAAGACCCAAGGTTTTAGCTCTTCTAGTATCTTCGGAAAATCGATTTCACGTACAGACAGACGGACAGACGGACATGGCTCATTCAACTTCCCTATCTATAAGGATTCAGAATATATATACTATACGGATCTCATATAAATATTGTGGAAATTACACACATAATGACAAACCTATAAATACCCTTACCATTTTTAGTGAAGGGTATAAAACACATTCTTTTGAATGCTGTGCGTAAAACAAAATTTGCTTCGTTTTCCATTTCCATATTCCGGCAACACTGATTGGTTTAGTGAAAGATACTAAAAAATAATAAAACTAAAGTGGAAGAGAGAGTGTGTATCTGTGTGATAATTTAACTCAAGCAGTGTTTTTTTTTTCTTATTGCTGTGTTAGTTTTGTAAAATGCGGGCCTTTCTTTTTCTCTCTCTCTCTCTCACTGTTTCTCTCTCTCGCTAACCCTGCTGGTTTAAAGAATGTCTCTCTCATAATTTATGTTTTGTTTTTGTAAAAATGTATTTCTTGATTATTGAATTTTACTTGCTTTTTTCGGTTGGTGTTGTAGATTCTACATCTTTTGGATTCTTTTAAAAATATTTTTAGGTTTTTTTTTTTGTTTTTATTTTTATTTTTTATAAAAAAAATTTAAGGCGGTTTTGTTGCTGCATATTGAGTTTGATTAACATTAATTGTATATACATATGTATGTACTCGAACATACATATGTATGCTTGTATGTACATACTTATGTATGTATGTTAGCTGGTGTTAGTTAAGCCTAGTGAATGACAAATTATAAGGAAGTATAATTTTAGTTAAAGTTTAAATAAGGAAGTGGGAAAAAAGTGCATTGAAAAAACGTGAATGTTTTACTTTATCCGCAGTTTTAGGCAGAAAACCACAATTATGTATCGGCACATTAATGCAAAACTAAACTACATACATACATACATTTAAGATAAAAGCATTTTTGAGTTATCTGCTCAAAATCGTGCAAAGTTAATTGTGCAGCTAGTAAGTCAAAACTAATGTACCTACCTATAAAGGATAATGATACTACAATGGAACATAGTTATAAAATTATTGAATATCGTTATCCAATAATAATTTTATATGTATGTAAATGTCAAAATTAATTTATCTAAATTATGAATTCTGCACTTACCTAAAAATTCTTTAAATGTTTCAAAATTTTACTCCATTGTTATGTGATTATAGGTAGTAGGTAGGCATCGTAAAAATTGTATCTGAAATAGGTAAATACAGGGTGGAAAAAATATTTGTAATTATTTAAAATTAATTTAAAATTTATATGTATTTATATCATTTTAGTTTTAAAAGAAATACTGCTTAAAAATTCAAGTAAGAATAAATTTATTCAATTATGAAATCCATATATATTTTTTTTTTATTAAAAATTTCGCAATTAATCAAAATCTATTGCAGGTGAAGAAATTTTGTATCACCATATCTAAAGATTAAGGGTATACCTAACTTTACCCACATTATCGATGGCTTTTTATAAAAATAAAGTAACGTAATTTTATTTTTAAAAAGCGTTTTTGGCTTTTTCTGTTACACAAATTTCAAAAGTCCACGTTTTGTAACATTTACTTAAGCTGATATGTTTCAAGGCAAATTCATACCGGCCCTACAAGAACAATGACGGTCATTTGATGCATCATCTGATGGGCATTGCTGATGGGTATACCCATCAGCATTCTCTATCATTTTATTAAGGGCAATATGAAAATACTGATGTAAACATTCGTGTACGTGTGATTTTGTTTCTCTTTCATACTTGTGGATTTCGTGAACTATGGTAAAATATATATCTGCACTCTGCTCACTCCACAGTATTTTACTAATCAGATCTGATGTAAACATAGTCATAGATACGAGAGTGTTAGTAAATAAGTTTTGTGTGTGTTAGTTTCCATCAGCAATTTCTTGTAGGGGGGTAGCCTTATCCCTACAACAATAACATTCGCCTCTAAATTTTCCTGCTATTGTCAAAACAAATGCAATAATGTTCTTTATATATGTACTCGTATATAAAAAACTAACCTAACTTTTAAACGTAAGCAATTTTTGATAGTTCAGTATTGCACAGCTGATGATGACCTATGCTAATAACGCCACCTGGTAATGAATTCGCCTTGTTATGTTCGGCCTTTGATGCCAACATTTTCGGCCTTCTTCTTTCACTAAATATATAGCTAGTTGTGCGCTACACCAAAGCACAAAATGAAAAAAAAATAAGTATATATACGGTTTTCTTTGAGAAACAATTTTAATTGCTTGACATTATAAAATGTAAAATTTTCTCCGGTAATCCTCTTATGCATTTCATGCAATTTCATTTCCGGCCAAAGAACCAGGGTCTTTTCTGCAGACAAGCTAATCGCTTCACGACCTGCGATTTGCATATTTTAAATACTAAAAGAAATAATGGAATTTCAAATGAAATTAATATTAATGTTCGTTCATACTTTTTCTCTATTAGAATTTGTAAATTAAGCAAAGAAATTGAATTATTCAGGGCTAAGTTCGTTTAATTTTTTTTAAATTTAATTTTTAAAGTAAATTATTTTATGATTTTCTAGCTTTCTTGATCTTTTCGATTTTAATATAAAATAATATTTGTTAAACCTTGAGGTATTTTTTATATAAAATTGTTTTTTTATGTATATTTCGCTATTTCGCCACACCTTTGCTCGGTTTCTTCAGGAAAATTAAGTTTAATTCTAAAAAATAATATTTGAACATTAGACAGGAAGAAGATAATAAAGTTCAAAGCCATTAACATGAAAAACAAACTGTTGAGTAAAACTTGCGACAGAATCAATTAATAAGATAGAGGATATCGAGGCGAATTCACTTACCAGGTGGTGTTGATTTTACAACAACATTTGACATATCGACCCTTGTCTATTATGTAAGAAAAAAGTAGCTCAGCTGTGTTAGAAACTCCACCTGGTAAGTCAATTCGCCTTGGAGGATATTTAACTGGTTGATTGCAGCTGTCGTGATTGGCAGTCAGGTCTAAACGGTAAACAACTCTAATGATGAGACTGTGCTTAGTCTCGAAATATCATGATGTCAGTCAGTTCAATCTTCGTGCAGTCTAATTTTTCTTTGTCTATTCAATCATTGTGAGCTTCTAGATTATCCTTTCTACTAAATATTGTAATAATTTAATAATTATATTTACAAGAAAAAAACGAATTTAAGACTGAATAATTGAAAATTTCTTTCATTAAATATCATTCTGTTTGAGTAAAAAAGAATGTGTAATTTTTATTTGTTGTAACGAAAGAAGCAGTAAATTAAATAGCGGAAAGTTTTCTCCACCTTATAGATAAACCATTTTGAATTGTTTTCAGTTTTCTTTTTGCTTCTTTTTCTTCTCTCTACTTAGTAGAGTTAAAAAAATGTGTCAGCTTGTTTTTCTTTTTTCTTCGACAGCAATCAGGTTGAATGACCAATAATGCACTTGAAAGTTATTGTAACAAAAAGCATACGAAATTAAGTCAGGCAAGGAAGGTGTTTGATAGGAAATAGTAGAAAAATTGACAAATGTGTCAGTTTCAGTTAAGAGGAAACTATGGGCAAAAAATGAGTTTTGGAGAAACACGATTTTGAAGTTAACAAGTTAATTTTGAAAGCCTGAGCGACCCTCGAAACCCGTTATAAGGAAGTTTTGAGGGTCGCTGATTACGAATCTGGTATTGGATTTTGAAAATTCAAAATGGCGGATCCAATATGGCGGACTATTATTTTTGTAATATTATTGAATTTGTTTGAAACTCGTTACTCAGGGTTTTTCGGGGCAGCTGGTTATGAATCTAAAGTCTGACTTTCCAAACTCAAAATGTCGGAGTTTAAGGCTCTGCTTAACGCTGTGTATTTATTCTGGAGTTTCAAGGTTACTGATTAGCAGTTTGGTGATTTCGGAGTGTTACGAAAGTAAAAAAAAAATAGTGATGATTAAAAAAAAAACAAGTGAACTTAAGCGAGTGAACTTAAATATTGTGGGAGAACACAAAAAAAAAATATATCTGATCAATTAAAAAAAAACCTTATCCACCATTTAGAATTTTTAAAATTTAATACCAGAAATCGTAATCGTCGGTCCCGAAAGCCCCCAAGTAAATTAGATCAATTACAAAAAATTTTGTTACATCGGGTTCTTTTCTTTTCTTATCAAAGGTGTATTTTAAAGCTTAGCAAAAGTATTGCAATTAGAAAACTACGGTTTGCTGCATTAAAAAGAGAATCACCAAAAGAGTAAAAATCGTTTTTTTTCATCCATACGTCCCTTTTAACTGAAACTGACACATATGTAGTTCAAATACGTAAGAAGTACATACTTATGTACATGGGAATGTTCATACGTATGTACATACATACATAGATCTCTAGGTATTATAATTTTTAAATCACTTACACCTACCAATTCCTTTCTTCTTCCTTGAAAATTGTGTCAATTTTATTTTGCTTGAAATTTTAAGTTGAATAACCTAAAATGCACTTGAAACTCCATCGAACGAATTCATTTTGATATTCACACAAAATCTAAGGGTTGCTTCTTAAAAAAAAAAACCCCAAGACCACCCCCCCCCCCTTTTCCAGCCCAAAAAAAAAAATTTTTCTTCTTCTTTCCTGTTACAATAGAAATTTCTGGGCTTTCACAAAATTTTGAGCAACAAACCCTCCTTCTGTGCAAAACCATTTTACACGAGAAAACACACACAAGGATTTTCAAAGCATTTTTATTTTGTATTCTATTTCTTTTTCTTATATATTTTTTTATTTACACAAAAAGTTCAATGCACTTTGCTATTTAGGTCAACAACCTTAAACAACCAACCATCATGCAAAGAAGTCGTTGCTGTTGTTGTTGTTGTTGATGTTGTGTTTTTATTTATTTTTTTTTATACAAAATTGTATGCGTTATTTAGGTTAAGACCAGGCAGGGATGATTCCAACGACGTTTTTAACATACACAACAAGAATACACATACATACTCTCTCAGTGATACACATGAACGCAAAAATATAATAAATGGATGCAGTCGCTCAATAATACACTTTCAACAACAATAATTGGAATAAGGAAAGAGTGTTGCCGACATTGGTAAGTAACTCTTTCCCCAATTTTGTAGAGATGTACTAGTTTACATACTTATATTCTTTATCGGAGTTTTTTTCTTCTTTTATATGTACATATGTACCTTTAAAAACTACCCAGCAAAAATAGGAAATAAAGTATGTACATATTCGTCACCGAATTGAAATTTATATGCAGAACATAAATAAATTTTCAAATATTAAATTAAAAAATAAATAAATTTTAATTATTCTGGCTTTAATTCGTATAATTTAATTTTTAATTAAATTATTTTTTGTTATTAGAAAGCAAAGTCCAGAAGCTCGTAATAATTGAACAGACAAAGCAAATTTAGACTGCACCGGAAGGTTGGCGGGCATCAGTATATTTCCAACCCTGAATAAATAAAATATCTTTGGCTTAAACCTTATTTTAGTTCGAATAAAAATCAATAGATAAATTTCAGATATTTTTTAAATTTATTTTCTTTCCCATAGACATTAAAGCGCTTGTTCGGCAATAAGTTTTTTTTAATTAGCATTTTGCTAACCGTATCAATTTATCCTTTAGCCGCGCGATGAAGATCAATTCGTTGCCAACAAACTTCGATAAAACTTCTTATTTCAGATCAAACTTTATCAGATAACATTTAAAGTAATATCAAGACCTAATGTTGGGAAAATTAAAAAATTATTGGAATATTTGGAAAAAAAAAATATTTTTCGACCGAACCATTTACTTGATTTTTAACAATTTTAAGAAAGTTAAAAAATACGAAAAAAAAACATGAGCGATTTTTTTAGGGCCTGTATCTTAGTTTTATATTTTTTAAAAACGAAACAAATTTTTCACGGATTATTTTCGGAAATACGAAAGATTTCTTGTCAAATCCAGACACTAGAATGAAGCTCAACCTGAACAATAGACTTTGAAGATATTAAATTTCCAACCCGTTGAAATGATAAAGAAGTAGTATAGTGTAGTGTGTATTTTTAATATAATTAATAATAGAGAATCTTTAACTGGTTGATTTCAGCTGTCGTAATTGGCAGTGAGGTATAATCGGTAAACAAATCTGATGATGACACTGTGGGTAGTCTCCAAACATCATGATGTCAGTTAAACCCTTCGTGCAGTTTTTTTTTGTCTGTTCAGTCTAATTTTTTTTTTTGTCTGTTCAGTTACGATCTTCTAGATCATTGGTGCCCAGGCCCATTGCTCTTCATGCGCATTTGTTTTTGTAATACTCTTAGCTATAGGCTGTGTGTTTTAATATACTCATACATCTTTCAGCAACCTCAATGACAAATACACAAACAACTTTGTCTTATTAGTTTTTTTTTGTCGTTCTTCACTGTATACTCGCAAGAGCACAGCAACAACACTTTCGTTTGCTTTGCTGGTAAACATTGACGGCAGCCATCATCAATGTACATTTTGTTTTTGTTTAACGTATGATATCAAATAAATACTTATATGAAATATATTTTTTGTGTTTTCTTTGCATGTATTTGTTTTTACAACAAAAAATTTTGAATAAAAAATTTGTTTTTCTTTAAATGTATTGGTGTTTGCTCTTCAATGAGGAACTTGCGGGCAGCGCGGTTCTAGATATTCCCTTCTAATAAAAATAATAATTTAATTTCTAAAACTTAAATTTAGGATAACAACCTTAAGCCTGACAAAATTTTTTTGATTAAATATTACTGTTCTTATTTAAGAAATTTTTATCAAAAATGTTGGTTGTAATTCTTTCACTACGGCAACATTACATATGTCAATGATACTAAAGTAGGTAAACACAACAAAAACACATGCAGCGCAGCGCAACAAAATACTCACACACACACACACACGCCACAACACAACACACACTCATAGCTGCCAGATTTTTTTAGGTAATATCGTCATATTTTTGAGCAAAAATCGTCAATATCGTCAATTTAGCTTATTGAAATCGTCATAAAAACGTCAAATGAAAAAAACCGCTTTTTTCCAACAAAACATAGGTATTTTATTAGAGGCAAAACATTACAAAACTCTTAAATAAACAAATCTGATTAATAAAACAGCATTGTTTTGAATACAGAGATCAGATACTTCAATTAGAATTCACGATAAAATCACATGTCAATAGATTCCATGTTTTTCAATACTTTGAAAACATGCATGGAAAAAGTATTGTATGGAAAAATATAAAAAAATCCAAATCCTTTAGTTATTTTTACTTCAATTTAGTAAAATATGATTTAAAATTCCATTTTTGGAAATACATTTTCTAAAAATGTATAAACACTAAAATATAATTTATACAATAAAAATATAATTGTTAAAGAAAATAGACTTGTATACATATACATACATACATATATGTATAATATATTTTACAAATACATATATATTGCAGTTAAACATATCGATTAATTCAGGTACAACTGTTTAATCATTGCAGCTTTAAATAATCTTTTGTAAATTATATTGCTTCCAAATAAGACTTTTTCAATGAATTTCTTACTTTAGTCTTGCATATGTTTACCTGACTAAATATTATTTCCACTTTTGCTGGGGATAGTGGTAAAACTAGGTTTTTTGTAATAAATTTAGTCAAAACCGGAAAAAAAGACTAGAATCCCTCGTTTGCATCTCTAATATTGTTTTCCAAAAATCCAATAGTTATATGTTTTTATCACTGTAATAATTTTAATTGTCTGAACTCAGTTTCTAGCTCTTGGCTTTCACTTTCTTCAACAAAATAGGAAAAATTCTGTTATAATTTCAAAAAACCAACTTTTTTCTACGTTAATAATATTAAATGGGTTAATTTGGCCAAGAGCTTTATATATATATTTTCAAAATCAAATCTGGATAATATCTGATCACAATGCTCTATATAAAAATTATCACAATTATTATTTTTCTTTTGCACTTATTTGTGCTTTTTCAATTTTATCTCTGGCAAATATTCCTAAATAAATTTCTTCAAAATTTAAAAAATTGTGTTTGTTTTTATAATCAACTAGCTGAGCCTCCGGCTTCGCACGGAAGCTATTTACTTTTATAAATTTCCATTTACCTAATCAAAGCACATCACGACTTTCACAAAACGAACAAACCTTAAAAATTTAATCGAATTCGGTTTACCGTTCGTGAGTTATAAAGTCACAAAACATTCGCAACAATTTTTTATATATATAGATTAAATAAAAGTTTACAGGTTTAAGCAAACTAGTTTTTAAAAAGTTGCTCATTAAAATTTTCAGCAGTTCAGTTGCTTTTATAGTACAAATAAATGTTGCAAATTTGAATTATTTAAAATCGGCAAAATTAGGGTATAAATCGTCCCATCGTCACTATGTCATTTTTAGGACCCAAAATCGTCAAAATGACGATAAATCGTCAAATCTGGCAGCTATGCACACACTGCGAGAGCAGGAGAGCTAAACAAAATCGAATGAGAAATTACTAGATAAACATTTAACATCATTATTATCTCAGAGATCAGTGTGTAAATGTTTTGTTGCTTATTGTTATTTTCATACATTTGCTATAGCCTACTTTTAGCTGCCTGCTATTTGAGCTAACTGCCCCAAGGTAGGCTTTAGATTTTTTACAATATAAAAAAGCCATGATATTTTTGTATTTTATTATTATTTTTTCACCAAAATGTTAAACTACTTTGGCTGTTTTTTTCGTAAGCTTTTAATGACGTCAATTAACAAGCAGCTTTTTATTTGTTAAATATATATATTTTTTTTCTTGTTGTATGAAAAATGAATTGCTTTTATATTAATTGAACAAAATATAGCAAAGCAACAACAATAATAGCAAAAAACAAACTTAGAGAAAAAAAGTAATTGACAAGTACGAAGTTGATTGCATTTTATGTAGGTTGAGGTAAAATTGTTAGTATGTTTTTTTTTAATTTTATTTGTTGTTGTCGCCGTTGCTATTTTTTGTTTAATGCTGAAATGGCTAAAAAAAAGTAATGTCTAAAATATATTTCAAATATAAAAACAAGATGGAAAAAATATCTCAATTGAAATTTTAAATAAATCAAATTGTTGTTAGTGCAAAAATCGAGAAAACTTAAAAATATGTGTTGATATGTATGTATGTATGTATGTATGAATGTACATATGTATGTATGTACTTATAAAAAATATTTAAAATAATTTCTCTTAAATGAAACGTACACTAATTTTAGGCATAAAAAATTTTTTTAAAAACTATAAATTTTAAATTTAGAAACTTTCCAACTGAAAAATTTTATTAAAAAAAGTAGTATGTGCCTCTGTTTTCATAACGCGAAAATGTTTTATGTATTCATCTTTAGTTGTCTAACTTTTCGTTACCTTAATAGGAAAAGGAACCAACTCATTTTTTTCTAATTTTTTCCTTTATATCTATCGACTTTTTAAAAAGGTTGCCTATCGAAATATGATACGATACGATTTGAAAAATATTTTCAGTTAGGGCCTTTATATAATACGGTAACGTTTTATACAATTCTTTTCGTTATTGTTTATTTGTCCTTCTCTAGCTTTAATGCTTCTCCTTGATATGATAAAATTTTTTATACAAAATTAACAATTTTTAAATTTCCCTTTATTAAAACAATTTTCGAAAATCGAGATTCCATCATATATTGAAATTTTGAGGCGGCACACGGCAATCTATTCTGAATATTTTTACGATAACTTTCCTATGGCTTTATGTAGATATGCATGTAAGTGTGTGTATGTGTGTTTCTAATCCTTATAACTTAAGACCAAAAGCAATTTCGCGCCATTTTAAAAACATTGATGTCGTGAGATAATAAACCGATTCGTTTCGATAGATTTTGGGAATTTTTTTTAAACATATAAAGTTTTTAAAAACAATTTATTTTTGAAATAAATCAAATCCAAAATTATTTTTTAACTCTTAAACTCAAAAAAGAACGAAGAGTTTAATTAAAATCGATTGATTCGTTCGACAGAAATCGTTGTCGAAAAGTTGCGACAGAAGCGCTTTTATATATTCGTAAATTGAAAAGTACATCTCGAAATTTGTACATCAATGAAAATTTTAATTAACGTTCTTCTATTAGGGGCTGTGCACATATTACGTAACGCTGCTTTTATCGATTTTTTTTTAATATCTTATTTTTTCACAATTAAAATATTTTTATCTTCATTTTGTTTATTTTAGTTTTGCTAAATCCTAAATTTTTTTTTTTTTTTTGTAATTTTTTAATTTTATGCTTTACATTTGTATTTTTAATTGCTGAAATTAAAGAAAACTTGTTAAGCATTTGAATTTTTGTTTAATTTCAATTGCAATTATTAATAATTTGTTAAGATTATGCAATATTTTGTTTACTTTTCGTTAGATTATTTTTGTTTCTTTTGCTTTATTATGTTCATTATGTATTTCAAGGTATTCAAATCAAGTTAATTTGGTTTTTTTTTCTCTTGAATTAAACAAGCATAGACATTCAGACAAATGCACATTGCTGCTGCACTCGTTGGTGTAATTTTAAATATAATTTTGGTGCACGTATGTATGTATGTGTGAGTGTGTGTGTTCGTGAATGTTTGCTTTTAGAAATAATATTTGTTTAACAATCACCTTAAAAATAAAAACTAACAAATCTATTATAATAATTCTCCAAATATTATAACATTTCTGTAAATGTGTATGTGTGTGTGTGTGAATGTGTGTAATGTGCAGCAGTAGAGCTGCTGCATGTTTGCTTGCTTGCTACATGTCTTTTATTGCGCGGGCTGTTGCTAATGCTGCTGATGTTGCTACTGCGCCACTACTTTTAATGTTGTTGCTCCAAATCTGGGGCGAGGGCATAGTGCAATGAACTAACCTACTGCCTGCTGCAAATCTATCTACAATTGTGCACTCAAAAATATATGCTCATATTCTTTCACACACACACACACACTCAGAGAGACTTAGTCAGTTAGTCAAACAGCCGGCCTGCCTGCCAGTTAGTCACCCAGCCAGCTAGCCAGCCATTCACTTATGTTAACTTGAATGTAATAATTCTGAACAAAATACTAAAGCAGCAGCAGCTGCTATTTTAAGCGGAGCTCTGCTTCGATTTGAAAACACTTAAAAAATCTAAAACGAAACTGATAAAATCGTCTTGGTAATTTACCATAATTTTCCAAAAAAGAAAAAACCAAAATTTAAACTAAAAATTCATTTTGCCTTGGCAAAATTTGTGTTGTTGTTGTTTTCTTATTCATTTATAAGAACTTTAGTTTGTTAATAATTTATAATTGCAACACAACAACATCCAACTCAAGTGCTAACACCTCCAACAACCCTTAAGAGAATGACGTGACTCAAATACGGTTTATTCACCTTTTCTGCCAATTGCAATCATTTCACTTTATTTTCATAGAAATGAAAGGGTGTGGGGTTGGGTAGCAAAATAAAAACAGAGGCAGTGAGAGAGAAAGGTGGGCAATTGTGGAAGTGAGCAAAGGGTTAGTAGAATGCTGTGGCTGTTTTAAGAAACGGGGGTGTTTTGTACTTTCTTTAGATATTTCATTTCATTTGTTTGTTGGTTTTCTTTCCTTTTTTTTTTTTTGGTGATATGAAATCAAGCATTTGCTATAGTTTAACTAAAAAAATATATACATATTTTGGTTTTACTTTTTTTCTCTTTTAATTTTGGGGTGAGGGTCATAGAAAATAGAAATAAGAAAACACTAAAATGTAACAAAAATTTTAGAGCAAAGAAACTTTAGAGAAATCTAACGGAATACAAGAGAGAGAAAAGTCTTGAGAAAAATTCAAAATAAAATGCCATAAAATTTGCTTAATTACTTAATGGCTTTTATAGAAAAATAAAAGAACAATTTTTTTTCATTAACAAAAATTAAAATTTTTTGTGCCATTCATTAGCCCCATCTTTAGAAAGACACAAATTTTTTTAACCTAAAGTTTTCCAGCATTTATAATTGTCAATTTTAAAAATTTATTTTTGTTTTATAACATTTCAAAGTTATATATGTACCTCTATAAAAACACCCTATATGAGAAATCTTATAATCCCTAAATTTTACCAATAAGGACAGCCAAAGTAGCTTATATAAAACGCTATGAGGATCAGCAGGAAGAAAGAGATCGCTGTATGTTTTTCAATATTTTCCCATTTCGAAAGCAAATTCAACAATTCGAATATACTAAAATAATAATACATACGTTTTTGCATATGCATATACTCATTTTAAAGGTGAATAAATTTAAAAAAAAATTTTTTAACTTCGAAAACATGTTCGAATTTTCGAACATAATAAAACCTGAAAATTTTCAACTTTCCTATAAAAAAATACATCTGTTGACTTTTAAGCTTTTATATTCGTATTATTTATCAATTTTAAATTGAATTCGAACTCCTCCGAAACGGCTCGACCGATTTTAATGAAATTTTTTATGTATATTTGGTAGGTATGAGATAAGGTTTTAAAGTATATTTTAAACCGTTAGGGGCACGAGGAGGGGAGGGAGGGGGCAATTCCTGTATTTACAAAACCATTAACCCAACAGATGGCCCTATGTCCGCCTCATAATTATTTTTGTTGTTGAATGACAGATGGTGCTACGTCCGCCTCATGCAGGAGAATCGTCGTCGTTCGTACTTCAAACAAACCAAATTATTGTTTGGTATTTTTTTTTATCGGCGGTCATCGTCACGCACTTAAAATACATTCGCTATTTTTTATATAACACCCAAAATTAGAAATATGTATATTGTATGGCAAAACAACGTTTGCCGGGTCATCTAGTATATATATAAATTTCTGAATAAACACATACATACATACATACTCGATTTAGAGATAAATAAACAAAAAGAAAAAACAATTTTTTTAACTTCGAAAACATGTTCGAAAAAACTTAAACAAAACTTAACAAATTTTCACTGTCCCTATAAAAAAATATGTGTTAATAATTTTTAAACTTTAAATTGAATTCGAAATTTCCGAAATATGTACTACAATCGATTTTGCTACAATAATATTATATAAATTTTTATTAAGCCCATATATATGTATGTATATTCATTTTAAAGATAAATAAAAAAAATAGCAATTTTTTAACTTCGAAAACATGTTCGAATTTTAGAACATAATAAAACTTTAAAAAAACATGATGTGTTAATATTTTTTAATAATTTTTCCATTTTAAATTGAATTCGAAATTTTGAATATATTCGAAAAGTGCTATTATTTTGTTGTATACCTTCAAAATATAGTTTTCTCTCTGTAGTTATTTAATTTGTTCATCTTTATTTTCTTAAAACACTTATTGTGTTGTTAAACATCATATTCTTTGAAACATACATTTTCTGTCAATGAGCAACATGTGATGAATTTGGGTGGCACACAAGATCTTTTGATTGTTTAACTAACATGTAATAATAGCGATTATAAAATATATGATGTTATGAAATGTTATCGATGATGACGTTTCTAAACTAAACCAGTTTAAAGACTTTGAAGATGTTCAGGCGAAAATCAAAGAATTATTTAAGAAACAAAAAAAAAACACTCAGGAAAAAGTGCTTTGCTATGAGAAGTTACGTGAAATAAATTGTTATTTGTTAACATGCAATCAACTTAAAGAAGCCAATAACCTTATAAAAACGAACAAACAAACAAACACAAATACACACATACAATCGTACCTACAAACAAGAACAACACCAAACAACATGTTGTATAATGCATTATACAACAAACAAACACAAACCAACAAACAAGAAAAGAGGAGTTCAGAAAATATTCTTTTTGTTTTTTCCACAAAAAAAAAAAAAAACACTAGTAAGGCAGAAGAAATGCAGTTTTAAAATACAACACTATGATGATCATGATGATGATTGTTGTTGTGTGTTTTGTTGTTTCTGCTTTTTCTTTATTTTTCCTACAAAAAGTCATTAACCGTTTGTGCAGTTTTAATAGAAGTTGTTTTCTAGTCGCACGGAATAAAACACTAGAACGAATAAAAACGCAGTGAATTGTTGGGGCCGGTGGGGAGGCAAACAAAAAGAATGCGTGCGAATATTTAAATGATAATCATGTTTGCACTCATGATAGTGATGATGACGTTAGTAGCACATCTTCCTGTTTTAAAATAGGTTCTTTTTGGCTCTAAAATAAAATACATATAACTCTATACTAAATACAGTCACACTTTTTGTCTAACATACATATACACAAACACACACACATTCGCAGAGTGTTCTTTCTCTCATTTACTTGCTCTTTCTCAGTATGCATTTGCCATACCATTTTAATGAGTTCAGTTATATTTATATGCATTTTACTACTACAACTGCTACTTCTAGTAGTTTTATAGTAGTTTATGTGTACATATTTATTAAATGTATGTACATACATATTATATACACAATTATATACATAGCCATACATACATACAAACATATGTACATAAAGATATGTATGGATCTGTATATTTTAACTAAAGGCATAATGAAAGTCATTGCACTTTGTTGAGGCAACATGCTACGGTACTTTCATTGCTACCTTGTTTGGGTCGATGACATGTACAACAGAAGCAGCAACAGCAGCAAAAACAGCAACAACAACATCAACAATTCGATGATGGTTCATAAGCAAATACATAACAATATTTAGTTGTGTTTCTAGGTTCTTCTTTTTCTGTTAAAATTTCATAGGTAGTATTAAGAACTAACTAACTCCCTGCGTTTTGAGCCATATTTGGCACACGTGGCTGTGTGTGTGCATGCATGTGTGTAGGATTAAAGGATTATTTGTATCAAGGCACACAGGGTTGGGAAATTTAAATAAATTTTAAGTAATCTTTTAAAAGTTTAATTTAAAAAAAAAAATCATTAGAAATTAGAATGTTTGTTTTGTTTTTTAAGTATGTACTAAATTAATAAATTTTGTTTTCTACATAGGTATTGTTGATTTATTCAAGTCATGAATTTTTATCATATGAAAAATAATAATGGTGGAAATTCTGCTAAAGAGTTGATATTACCACCGATATGTATGCCTAGAGACGAGCTTAACTGTACATCACATAATATTATCTAAAAATCATGTACTAAAAGCTTGTGCTAAAAACTAAGCACTCAAGAACTTAAATATTTAAGCAATAAAAATCAATGAGTAAAAACTAAATATGTACGTACATATGTATTAAATATTGTATAGATACAAAACCTTTAGTACTAAAAATTTAGTATTTAGTATTAGTAGTATTTAGTATTGTAACGCACCTACTTATGTACATATACATATATTTATGTATATACGTACATATGTATGTATATATTTGAAAATTTTAAACTAACTTTTTCTATTTCAAAATTGTAGAACGTGCTTGTTATTTTCAACATATTTGTAAGTCGAATTTGATGTTTGGGGTACAAAAATTAGTACCAAAATTTTTCAATTAGTATTTTAATTTACATATATACTTATGGTACTATGTATTCATAAAAAATAAAACGGATTTCAAATGTGTTTTAGTACAAAATTTCAATACGAATTTTTCTTAAAATAAATTTTAAATATATTTAAAATTTTTAATGAATTGGGGTTTTAATATGTTAATATGCTTTTAGTACATGATACTGGCGAGATCATTTTTAGTACTATGTTCGTTCTAAACTGAGCTAGAGAAGTTTTTGCTTAGGCAAGTTATTATGTACTTCAGTCTGTTTTCTATTTCTTATTTCTTATTTTAAATTCTCAAATAATGTTGTTTTCTTCTTTCTTGTCTGTTTGCTATTGTATAAAATGTTCAAGTGTTTGCTGTTAGTGTCCATTTGTTTTATGTATGTATGTATAACTGTCGGCTTAAATTCTAAGCTTTTGTTTTTCTTTTATGTATGTAGGTGTGTAAGTAATTGTTGTTTAATTCTTTCAGTTTAAAAACTTAACTCTCAACGTTGTGCGTTAGGTTAGGGTTCTGTTCTGTTCTGTTCTGTTCTGTTTTATTTTGTCTTTTCTTTTTTTTTCGTTTCTTAATGTTGATTTCTTGTTTTGATTTGGCCTGGCTTAAACTGTTAACCGTAAAAGTTTAATGAACTTTTTTGTTTTTAAAAGTATGTGTGTGCGTGAGTTTGTACTTGTGCCTGAGCCTGTAAGATTGTGTGCTTGCAAGTGGTGTGGCTAAGCAAGACTTTAACTATGATTATGGTCTGGTTTGAAATTGGCTGAGGTAATGGTTTTGAATAGCTTTTATTTTGTGAGTGTGTGCGTGTGCCTGTGTGTTTGTAGACACACGAGTATGTGCGTTTGTGTGCTTGTAGTATGTAATAAGTTTATTAAAAACTTATTATTTTGCGTATAAAAGAAAAACGTGATAAAGTTTTTAAAAACGTGGTCTATGTTTCTCCGATGATGAGGTAATTTTTGTATGCGTAAATATTTATTTTCTACAATTATGATGACTATTAAACAGAAATAAAATAAAAAAATTTTTTTCTACAATAAAATTCCAGTTGCTGGGGACAGTAAGAATTCAGCCCGAAGGACTATAAAGAAATTTATAAAAGCAGCAAACTTTTACAATTTCTCTTTTTTAGGAAAAAATTGTTTTTCTTTATTTATTAACAAAAACATATTTTGAATAAAAAAAGTAGGCAAATATTTTCGTTAAAATTTGTAATAATCATTTTTTACTATTTGAAGAAGTTTTTGCTGTACACAGAGCCAAAACTGCCTAATAGAATCAAGAAGATTTTTTCTATGAAACGCTTTTAGGCTAAGGGGTATCCCAGCAGAATCAAGCGAAGATTTTTTCGAAGAGATTCCTTATTATTTTTATGTGGTAAATCTTATTATTTTTTTCAATAAGGAAAACACATAAAATCAAGAAGAAAACTTGTTATTTACAATTTTTTTTATCCAATTTCCGTTATTTTTGGCACCAAAAAAACAATCCATAGAGAAAAACTTTTTGATTCTATTAGGTTTTCATATGAATTGTAAATAAAAAGGATTTCATATTGATTTCATTAGGCCATCTTATTGTTTTTTTCAAAAAGGTTTTCTTCTTGATTTTATTAGGTTCCTGTATGATCATGTGTAAATCATCTTCTTAATTTTTTTAATAAGAATATCTTCTTGATTTCATTAGCTTGCTTGTTATTTCATACATATAAATCAACATAGGAACAATTTTTTTCATAATTTGTTTGTGCTACAATATATCATCTTCTTAAACTGGCTGCTAACATGTACACTATAGTAAGGTGTAGTAGTGAGGTGGTTAGAGTGCCAATCTACTAAACCGAAGTTCCTTGGTTCAACTCCTTGAATACGTAAGTTTTATAAAAATGTTTTCGTCACCCCTCCATCCAGATATAATACAAATACATGTTGTAAATTTGTATTTCTTAACATCACAACAGAGAAAACAGTGCCTAATAAATACCTAATAAAATAGAACAAAATTAATAAGATATCTCTACGAATTTTTTTCAAGAAGGAAGTCTTATTATTTTAATAAGGAAAACCTTATTGAAAAAATCAATAAGAATACCTAATAAAAACCATAAGTTTTCTTCTTGATTTTTTCAATAAGGTTTTGCTTATTAAAACAATAAGCCTTCCTTCTTGAAAAAAAAAAAAAACCGTAGAAATATTTTATTAATTTTGTTCTATTTTATTAGGTATTTATTAGGCACTGTTTTCTCTGTGTAGGTAGTTCTTGTTGTTGTTGTTAGATTACAAATAACAACTAGGTACGCTATTTCAAAAACAAAAAGTAAAGCTTATGAACTTTTTTGAGGTGAATGATTTCTGCGGTAGTTGACTTTAAATCAACATACACATGTTTTCTCTATGGATGAATTTAAATTCAATTCTGTAGACTGAAAAAAAGTGTAATTTTTCTCTGAAATTCGCAACCAAGACTAGAGTTTTATTTTTCTTCTATAAGTTTAAGTGTGTATGTGTGTGTGTGTGTGTGTGTGAGTGAAAATTTTCTTAAGCAAATTTAATTTTTTGTAATGTTTGCATTGGTGCCGTCAAAAATGCAAATTTTTGCTATTGTTGTTGTTGTTGTGTTTAAATTCAATTTGTTGAAAAACAGAACAAGACGTTGAGGTATAGAAAATAAAAAAATAAATGAAAAATTATTTGATTGTTGTTCTGAAAATATCAATGATTTTTTTTTTTTTTTAATTTTTTCCATTGAGACGCACCCATTCTGCTGAAGTAGTCACGTTTTAGTTGATTTTTGTTTTTGTTGCTCACAATTTCTGTGTAATAAAAGAAATAAATATTTTAAGACTAAAGATTTATTTACTTATTTTAAGTTTTTCATATTACAAACGTCAATTTAAAATAAAGAAAAAAGAATTATCTTGAAAATTGTATGTATGTGTGTATGTGTATGTACGTATTTAATTTTAATAGTTTTGCAAAATCTAATGCTTCGACGGACTGTTTCACTGTCTAACTGGCTCAGCGTCATTGCAGTTTGTCTATATGCTAAAGCAATCGTTTCAAGTGGAGGTTATTGATTGTTCAGTTTGTAAGGTGATTGTACCAGTTAATAAGACGAATTTTTTGAAGGCTATTTAATATTATTTCTATTGCATTTTTACATATTAGTCTAGTTAAAATATATATAAAAATTGTTTATGCTTTTTAGGCAGGATTTATTAGTACAAAAGTATTTGTTTTTCTTGCCTTTCAAGAATCAAACAACAACAATTTTATCTTAAAACAAAAAAAAAAAAAAATTAGGTTAAAATTGTTTCACATGACTTAAACACAAAGTGACATTCTATTTTAATTCGTTTGAAAACGAAGAGAATTGATTATGACAGGCGTTAAAAAGAGGTGTTTTAAAAGGTTTTTTTTTTTTTTTTTTGGTTTTGGGTAACAAAATACGAGCTGCAACAACAAAATGTTATAATGAATGACATTTTGTTAGAAAAATATTATAAGAAACAATGTCAGTATAAAAATAATTTAAAAACTGAGCACTGAACAAAAACTAAATTAAATTCGAGAACGTTGTTTTTTTTTTTTCATAAAAAAATACTTAGAATAAAATTCCTAGTTAAAGTTATTAATAAAAATCAGTTGAGAGAAAACTATTATACAGAAATAGTAATATGCATCAAATCGAGTTAATTTTGATTCTGATACAGTGATGGAAAAATGAAAAATTGAAATGGTACTATCCGTCAACAAAAAGAGTACTCTTTTCAACATTGTGGTACTTTTTATGAAACATATATTTTATGCCATTGTATATGGATCAATCAACCAACTAAACCAACATTACATATGACGCACTTTTTGCCATTTAACTTGTCCTTAATTAACCATAAAAACTTTTCCCTCCATTCGTCTCGAAAACCGGCAACATAGACTTTCTTCTTTATAAAATTGTATACATATGTAAGTATAAATTAATAAAAGTACACAAATTTTAACATTTTAGTAACCCATTAGAAGCAGCAGACTCCTTATTTTGGAAAGTTTTAAATCACTATTTTATTCTAATTTTAAATTCTAGGACAAAATGTGCTTTATTTCTTAGTGGTGTGCAAAATATATATGTTTATTGACTAGTAATGTGTAAAGTAGCATGTTATCGAAACCATGTACTTAGTTAAAACACATTAGAATCGGTTGCTTGAATGGTCCAATTTACACGAGATTAATTGTGCTGGCATAACATGGCAGCTTGTAGGTATTTTCGGTGAAGAGAGTCGTTTTTGATTGGCATAATTTTTCAACCAGGTTCAACCCCGCATTAGCAGAACAAAACCAATACATGTACAAAAAACAAATGTGTGCAAAATACACTAACACACACAAAGCTCTGTATATGTATAAAATTTTATGCCAGATTAATTAGTCTCGTGTGTTTTTTGGAAAGAAAAAAACTTTTGTGAACTAAAAATTAATCTCGTGTAAATTGGACCAATAACATTAACAACTTTTGCAAAAAACACACACTAACAACAACATGAATAACGAATTTGTGCATTCCTTATGTTCTTGTTTTGAAGCCAATGTTGTGAATGATTATAAAAATAACGCAGATTTCTAAACAAGGAACAAAGCAAACCAAAAAACTAGTACTAAATATGACGCGGGGGTACTGTAGTATTTTTGCTGTGAAAAAGTATTGAAAATAGTAAAAACAGTACTGAATTTTCCATCACTGTTCTGATATGAATATACGAGACACACATATGCACTAAGACTGTTATACATAATATGAAAATATTAAAGAAAATTGTTGTAAAATTGTCAAATATGTATGTATGTATGTATGTATGTGTTTATATGTATATAAAAATTAAAAAAAAGCAAACTTGTTCACAATTGAATTGTTCAACTGTTATACACATAATTTTAATTATGAAAACACTTAAAACAAAAAACTTATAAACTAAATATTTCAAAAACCTGCATATTACGTCGTATATAACATTTTGTATAACAAAAAAACTAAAAACATTAAGGTTTTATATTTTTGTATGGCATAGTGAAGTCAAGATTTAAACAAATTAATTATATAAGTTTTGTATAACAGTTTAAAATTGTCTATTAACATCCTATTAACCCATATTACATACATATTTGGTAAGAAAAATTTATTTTTAAAAAAGTTTTTAAAAATAGCAACTAGAAGTTTTCTGCATAAAGAAATCAGCACAAATAAAATATTTTTGTATAGAAGCTGGCATAAGTCTTAGTATAACAGTTGGTATAACAGATTTTAAAAGACAGTCTAAAAAGTAATATAAAATTTATAATTAAAAAATTTTCAGAGAAACGAAAATAAAACTGCAGCAAAATCTCTTAGTATACCAGTTTAATGTTCTGCCAAATTTAAGAAAATGTTTCCGAAAAAACTTTGAAAGCACACTTCCGGTTTAAGTTAAAAAATTTATAGATATTTATGTATGCACATTTGTGTATTAGAAATTCGTGCATAAAATCATTTCAAACTTGCAGTATAACAGTTAATTTTTTTAAGGAAAAATGTTTGCTTTGTTAATTTTTATAACAATACTATCTTATCCCGGTGTGCTTCGCTAGCCCCCTCGTTATAAAATAAAATTAAAAGTATTTATATATCCTATTGTGAAAATTTAATTACGATCGGTCGAGTAGTTAAGACTATATTACGATTTTTAATATTCCTAAAAAGGGGCGTGGTCCCACCCATTTTTCTCCTGGTACGTATTCCAAATTATGCAAATACCATATGTACCAAATATCATCGACGTAGGTCAAAAAATGCCCAAAATATGGCGATTTAAATTTTTGGGTTATATGGGCGGTGCCACGCCTCTTTGTCCAATCAAAACTTGATATAACAAACAAACAAACAAACAAATAAACAAACACACATTCGCTTTTATATACATACATATATAGATTGTTAGCCAAAATAGACAAATAAAAATTTTGGAATTAAAATAATAGAAATGTTCAGTATAACAGTTTTATTTGATATGATAATAAATAATTTAACGTCTTATCTTAAATGTTAATTATAAAAACAACTTACAACTTAATTTAAATTAATAGTAAAATAGCCACACTATAGTAGTATGACAGCGATTGTGCAATGGTATAACAGTTTCTTTTTAGTGTAAGCTTTAACAAATTTAACATGTTTTCAAATCGTCTTCTATAAATAATTTTAGACCATCTAATCCTCCATTTGCTTGATGTTTTATAGCTTTAAAAATTTGTTTAAACATTAAAATGTTTGCAGATTTTTTTTTTTTTAAATTTCTTAACTGTTTGTCAAAACGTGCCATAATTTGCTGAATTTTTTTTCTAACAGTATTTTTTTTTCTTATATTAAAAAACGTGGGTTAATCTAAAACATTTTAGTATTATTGCTTTTCCTCTATCTGAAAGAAAATACGGCCGGTGCAACAATTTACAATAAACTTGAGTTTACAAATGAAAAACAATAAACAACAGAGCAACTGGCATACCAGCCAGGCTTGCAACTGAATTGTAAATCAGCAAAAATATAATTTTTTTTTTTATTAACTAGACCGACTCGCCAGTAGTCATATGGACAGTACGCAAATATGACCGTTGGCTGGTTGGTTGGTTGTATGCTGAAGACATGCCACAACAACAAAATGCTTTTTAAGTTTATTACGCATATTTGTTGCGAGTTTTTGCTCATTGAGCAGGGGATTATGTGGCATGTAAATTACTGCCGCCGCCGACAACGCCGCCAGCAACGCCTTAATAAGAGGCATTTGTCGCGCCAGTGCGGTAGTGATAGATAGAGCGATAAACAATCCATGCCGTCATTATAGCGCTACATTTTTTAACGATCTTATTTACTGCATAATAATTACGCAAGTGAACACTTGAGCGTATGAGTATTTATGAGTGCGTGTATGTTGCACATACTTTGCGTACTTATACGCAGTCTTTTTATTGTTTAATATGATTTTGATTATAGTTCATTTTTATTATACGCACATTTTTTCTTTAATTTTTGTTTTAGTTTATTTTTTCTTTCTTAATGACTACAATTCGTTTTAGATGATTTTCTTTATTTTCGTTCTTTATTAAGTGGCAAATGTGTGCTTTGTTTTAAACACTAAATGCAACATACGTCCGTCCCTCCGTAAGTACACATGTATTTGCAACTAAATCCGTCGCATATCCGTACATATAAACGAGTAAGTACGTGGCATAACCATATTAAAAGTGTTCCTTTCCGCTTGGAATTACTTCTCCCTCTACTTTTGAGTGTTTTTGTTATAGCGGCTTAAGACTCATTGCAAAGGATTTTTTTCTGTTTGAAATATATTGGCCATTTTAATCGCCACCAAAATGAGTCATAAACCGGAAAATATTAGCCTACACATGTGGCAAATTAATTAACAATTCCTAGTGTCAAGCCTGGTTGCTAGTAATTGTGCTTTTGTTATTTCCAATATATTAAAATTTGCATATAAAAATATTTTAAGCATGCAGAACTTCTAATTAAACATTTTCATTAAAGCACTTTTTTCGCAAAAACATTGTTCCATGTTGTTCTTTCATTAAAAAAAAAAAAACAACACAAAATACTTGTTCCCATTTTCAAACGACTTGAGAAATTTTGTCGTTAATTTTCATAAAATAAAATATTTCTTTCCTCATATCTAAAAATACTTGTACGCCAGCAACATCTAACCCATTTTCGCACTTTAGCGCAAACGAATATTAATTTTTAACAAGATTTTTGCATATAAGTGGTATTTTTCCTTCTTCATCATAAAATTTTGAAATTAGAACACTTTTGACTTCGTTAAAGTAGATGGGAAGGCTGGTGTTGCCAAAAAGGCCACAACAAATTTGTAATGACAAGCATGACGTTTAATGATTCTTATTATTTTCTTTTTTCTTGTGTTAGAGAGAACGTTGCACAAATTTACTTTTAATTACCTCAAACTCGAAAATGCTGTAGACGAGAAGCAGAAAAAAAATTTAAATGAAAAAATAAATTAAAAAAGCATCACCCTTTTTAATAAGGTGCTGAGGAAAAATATATTTCGCAGGAACGGTCAGTGGTTTTTCTAATAAGACGGACAAACCCACCGAATCGTTTCACAAGGACTAGAGTTTCAATCGATTTTAAATAAAATTTTCTGTTTGCGAGAAATTATTATAAAGTTTTTAGTGCAATTATGTTTAGGAAGGGATATTAGCTTCTTGTATTTTATTGTCAAACCTCCAATAACGGATATAGAATAGAATAAATGAATAATTTGCATAAAATTTAAATAATTTTTTAGAAGTAAACAAAATTTGCACAGCAAATTTACTAAAAGATATGCATGCATGAACAGAATTTTAATTCAAATGTTTTTTTTTATTCGCAAAAATTTTTAGTCTTAAAAATCGTTTGTACTAAAATTTTAGTACAAAATTTTGAGTGCTAAAATTTTAGTACATATTTCTTAGTACTAAATTTTTAGCACCAAAATTGTTTATTATGAAATCTTAAAAAAATCATAACTGCAGTCAGCTTCTGAATCTGATGAGTTTACTTCGAACAGACATATTTTTCCGCTTAATTTTGCAAGTCGTCGAAATGTATTAGAAACGATTCCATTATTAGAGAAGAAGTATAAACTGGTGTGGTAAAAATGCGAGAATGTGATGGCTTTTCCTTTCAACTTAATTTCAAACATTGAGTTCCTCAATTGACAACCAAACCTTTTGCTGGGTTAATTTATTAAACTCAAAACTAATGATTGTAGGCCAGTGGAAAATTTTTTTTGTTGCTGTTCTTATATTTATACAATATACTTACATACCCGTATATAATTTTATTTACTATTTTTCGAGACAATAAAAAAATAAAATATACAATAAAATAAAGAAATTGTATTTTTAAAATAACAGGCAGTTTTGTACAGTGAATCTTGTTGGCTGATTGGATGAACGGCTGGCTGGTTCGCTGACTGTGCTTATTTACACGTACGCCATCGCTCGTCAGCACCCAAAATAAAACGACAACACCAAAGAACATACGTACATACAACGTAACAACGTAACAACACAAAAATATACAGACAACAGCCAACAACCTACCTCACTAAACAAAATATTTTAACCACAACAACAACAACAACGGCAAGAATAAAAAAAAAAATACATAAATTTTTGTTGGAAAAAGAAGAACGTCACGAATATCATTAAAAAAGGAAATGAAACTTTGTTGTTTCTTGCATTTTGTTAATTTTTTTTTTAACTAAAAAGAACATTTTGTTCTGATTCTAGCTGTGTGTTAATAATAATAATGCATATTGTATAATTTCGCTGTTGCTGCTGCTGTCATCGTTGTTGCTGTTGTTTCAAGTAGGCCTTACTAACATTATGACTGAATGACTGACTACCAAGTAATGTGACTGTAAGTGAGTGAGAAAGAAATTTTTCATACTCGGTTTTAGTTTTAGGTCTATGAGTGTCTTATCACTTCTAAAACGCACATACACACACACACACATGTACAACTAAAAATTTACATAAATACCTATTCTAATGTAAGTGTGTGAGTGTGAATGTGTAAATGTATAAATTTAAACTTGTAGGTCGTAAGCGGTCGTTGGTTTACAATTTTATTTTATTTTGTTGTTTTATATAAGCTTCAATTTATATAAACACACTTACTCACTCGCTCACTCACTGGCTGTGACTGCCAGACAGTCTGACTGATAGAGTAACTGACTGACTACATGCTCAGGCAAAAACCAAAAAATAGAATTGAGTTTATGTGTTTTTGTTCATGTTGCTGCAGCTACTTTTTGTTCTTAGTTAATAACAAATCAAGAGAAATGTAAAAAATCAACAAGACCGACAAACAGCAAAAAACTGCTAATAAGTCAGTGAACTTTAGTCAATTACAGCGAGAAAAACAACTAAATACTATAAGTATTGATATTAGGCGAGTATAGTGCTCAGTAAATTATATAAATTTTTTTTTTTTTTTTTTTTTTTTTTTAAATGTATGAAAACATTTTTAATACAATAAATTTTTAGCTCACGGGCGACTTTTATGCTAAGAAATATAGTTTTAGTACTTAAATTCTAGTACTAAAATTTTTAGTACCAAAAAAAATTATTTAAAAGAATATAAGTATATTGTGTAATTTTTAGTACATAAATTTAATTTAAAGCCGACTCTGTTGAAATCGGAGATTTTGGCACTATGATTTCTTTTATTGGAAATCATAGTAGGCCTATACAATGTGTTCATTATTTTATTATTAATATTTCTAAGTTTCTTTTGTCACTCTCATTTTAACTTTCATACTTTGTAGTCATAAATATTTTTTCTTTTATATATTTAAATAAATGTAATTTGATTAACCTAAAAGTTTTTCCATTCAATCATAACTTACAATATCTTTCTTAATGGAAGTATGTACTAAAAATTAATATACATACATACATACATAAGTAATTTTCATACTAAAGATTCTGTAAAATTATTCGAATTGAAAAAGTGGTACATATTGAGAATTTTATATTAAAATAAGTTGTGCAACATCAATATTTAGTTCTATAATTAATATTTTCTATGCCATTATTTCTTTAAGTGTTTCAAATTTATTGCAATTTATTGTGCCCCTATTTAAAACGCCTGCATTTTATTGCTAAACTATGTACATACATACGTAAAGAATTTTTATTTTTATTCTAAAATAGTTTCCAGCTTATCACAAATCATTCATTCTATATGTAGACTCGTATGTATTTGCTTGCGTGCATGCATGTACATACATATGTATGTCAGTCAGTAAGTGCATTTGCATCTAATTCAATACTACTCGTATATCATTTGTTTAATTTAAGTATTTATGAGGAGTTTAAATAAATTTTGAACATTCTTAAACTAATCAAAAATTTGAAGTCATCTAAATTTAAGCAAATGCTGTTAAGCATACATATAATAAGTGCATACATATGCTTTAAAAAAATTTATGCAAAAGTCCAAATTAAATGCATAAATACGATATGAGCAAAATAATAAATAAATAAATAAATAAATGTATGTATGTCAGTGTGTATGTTTGCCTTCTTTTTATATGACTGATTCTAAAATACAGAACAACAGCAACAACAACAACAACAATGAAGACACGACAATTTAAACGAAGATGATAACGAGCTAGTTAATAATACATATTTATAATAACGATGATGATGATCATGGCGAATGGTTGATGACGCCGCAGTCTGGTGTGCGTGCGTATATATGTTTTTGTGCTGAAATTTATGCATTTCTTTGTAATTTTGCACTTACAGTCATTCAAACATACTTTCAGGCTTATGTACTCCTTGTATTGGACACTTTATGTTGACCAACAAACACAAAACCACAAGTTTTATATCGTTTATTGAGGCAATAAATGTTAAAAAATAAGCAATACATATAAATATTTATACAAAAACAATTTAGAAAAAAGAAGTGAGATCCGCACAAAAACAAAAATGTAAAAATAAGGCCAAGTTCCTGTTCAAAATATTTCGGCCGTAAGAAGTACTGAGATCAAAATAAGGACTAAGTTCTTGATAGGTACAATCCCATTTCTAGGCAACCTGTAAGTTTTTGTGTGGATTGTGTTTACATTATGCAACCTGGTTGCATGCAACTATAATTTTGAACTGTTAATGTTGAATACGAAATGTATGCATTTTGTATTTCTTCTCCGTCTTTCTCGCTGAAAACTGGGAATTGCAAGCTACAAAGTTGCATAAAGTAAATACGATATATTCTCCATTTTTTTTTTCTTTTTTAAGTTTCAAATAAAAAAGTTTACAATTTTACAAGGTCGTATCTCAACTTTGAGATACTTTACAAGAGAAGGAAAAAAACTCAATAAATCTGAAAAAATAATATTTTTTTTTCTGAAGCAGATTTTTATTCAAACAGCCAACAAATTCAATTCGGATTTATTTTTTATTTCTTTTTTAGTTTCTGTAAATCTGGGAAATGTATTTGAGTATTGTCTACCAGAACATGTAGAAAAATCGATTTTGAAAAAAAAACGACGTACGACCTTTCTATATTAGGCCATCGATATGTACATACATATGTATGTACATATGTATGTTCAGTTAAAAAAAAAAATATAAGAACTTAGTGTGACGATTACTTTTTAGAATAAATTTCTCAATTTGGGAATAAAGTCATTTCTGTTCAGGCATTGAAAAATTTACACATCACTCCTTTATTGCAACGTAGTCATATCTCAGAAAACAAAATTTTTCAGTTTCTGACGAAAGAGAGTTTCTCAATACCTTCTTTATTTGAAAGAAATTTTTCACAAATATATGTATCTGTATCTAAACCGAAGTTATAACCACTTACATGCTCAAGCCGTCCATATAAATGCTTACGTTTTGAAAACATTAAATTCATTTGGCACGTTTAAGTTTTTTGAGATATGACTACGTCGCAATAAAGGAGCGACATGTACATGTTTGCTGGGTATTCATTTTATTCTAATAGAATGCATGCGTGCACACATAAGTACGTGTTTGTGTGACTGCGTGTGTTCTTTTGTATTGCTTTTGATTTTTGTGAGTGAATTATATGCAAGTATGACGACAACTTTAATAATAGTGTGTGTATATCAAGGGGTTTTTGTTGTATGTATGTAGTTAGTTGTTGTTGGCTGCAAAAAAAACACAAAATGGTTGGATGGATGGAGTATACGTATGTATGTATGTATGTATGGAACAGTGCGTATGTGTTTGCGTGTTTCTGTATGATTATGATACTTTACTAAAGGTTATTGACCACGACAATGGGTAATTGGGTTAAATAAGAGGACTGATAAGCTTATAATGAAAAATATAAAATTGTAATTATGAAATAAAAATATAATTAATAATAAACACCAACCAACACTGAGGCAACTACGAAGTCAACACCAAAAAAGGGGCACACAATATTTTTTTTTTATTTTAATTTTTTTTATTATTAATAAGCAAACAGAACATTAAAAAGAACTTTATATAATTGATACATACTTACATACATCCATACATACATACGTATATATGTATATACATAGTGTGTGTGTAAAAAAGTGGGAAACACACAATTTAATAACAGCAATAAATTAAAAATTTAACGATTTAACTGCCTAAAACAACTAGAATGTTCTGTAATGGAATTTATAAAGTTGAATTGATATGATATTCTATTGATGGAAATTAATATATTTATATAATTCGAAAAGTTATAAACTTTCTGAATACTTATTTACATAAAATCATCAAATATTTATTTTCTGTAATAATTTATGCAAAAAAAAAAACTGACTGCAAAACAGCAAGCTCGATGGACATCCCATTTGAAGTAATGGAATAAATTTAAAAACTGGGATCGATCGGCAGCTTTAGGGTTTCATATGTATAAAGAAATAATTTTTAGGCTTGCAATTAGTTTCTGTTTAATGAATTCTTATAAAATTGTTGTAATTTCTGGTTAAACATTTGCTGGATATTGTTTAATTTATGTTTTTAATATTAAAATGAAACTGAATCTAAATAAGAAAGAATCAAAACAAGACAGTCCAGACTACAGTTCATACCTTATAAAAATCTTTCGAAATCTTTCCACAGATTTTTCGCCAAGCTTTCTTTGTTTAAAAATTTGCGTTTTTCTCAATTTCTTTCCTTATATTTTACCTGCCTTAACTATTTCAGTTTCTTCGAATTATTTTTTTTGTAGTTTTTGTTTTTGGTCATCATTTCCTTTCTAACTAATTTCTATTATATTGCATAGACGAAGACGACGACGACGAAAAAAATTTTTTTTTGCGCATGACTTTTACATTTTTAACTCAAACAATTCGATGACTGTAAATTTTCACTCAAAATGCATTTTACTTGCTTGCCTTGCTATTTAGCTAGATTGTTGTTGCTGCTGTTGTTGTTGTTGCTGTTGTTCGCTAGTTTCAGTTTTTGTACACAATTTGATTGTACTATTTTTGTAGTGCATATAATTTGTGTTTTTTTTTTTTTTTTTTTTTTTTTTTGTTTGCAAGTCTTATGTTGAGGTTATTGAACGCCAGCGACCTAAACTTTGGCTGACTGGCGGACTTGTCTCTAAATATGCGACTCTTTTGGCTGACTAAATGGCTGCCAATAGAAGCAAATTGTAATTAGAAATGACGAAATTTTTTTAAATTTTTTTCTAATAAAAGTAATCTTTTTTAGGGAATTTTGTTTTACGGAAAAATGCAGCACAACTTTTTTTCTATTGAAAATTGTTGTAAATCTAATCATAGCTAAAGTACTAAATAATTATAAATTAAATTTATTTGCTTCAGGTAAAAGAAAGTCTGTAAAAAAAAATCAATTTTTTACAAAAAATTTTAGTACTAAAATTTCAAACTAATATTGTGTACTAAAAAATTAGTACTAAAATTCAAAACCATTTCTGTGTGCTACAAATTTTAGTATTAAGGTTTGGGTTTATCAATATTGTAATACTAAGCTTTTATTACGAGCTTAAATTATTTAGAGTAATATTTTAGTACTAAAATACTTAATACCTAAATCTAAATACATATGTATGTCCTAAAATAGCAAATATCGCCAAACAATTCAAAAATATTTCATTTAAAGAGTATTCAAATTCGTATGATTTACCACCCAAATGAGTATAACAAATGAGAATTACAAATATAAAATCCAAAATATACAAAGTCATACTATAAATAACTCAGCAAATAAATTAAAAATTACAATTTTTTCATATATTCAGAATAATTCCACTAAAAGTAATAATATAGAAGTAGAAATTTATTTGGAATAATTTTTTGTGCTAAAAATTTTACTTCAAATATTTTAGTACTTAAAATTACTACTAAAAATTTTAATATATGTAGTCAGAATTAGTTAAGCAGCCTAAATTTTTAAATACATTAAATTTAGTACATATTTTTTTAACAAACTCCACTGTAACAAATTTTTCACAATTATAGTGAAAGTAATTACATCGATCATAAAATTTAACACTAAATTTGTAGCCTGGGCCCAAATCGTTACATCCGTGAACGTACAACTCGTCACGTAATTTAGCATCCAATTATACAGTAATTACGTGACGAGTTGTACGTTCACGGATGTAACGATTTGGGCCCTGTTCTCCTATCTACTACTAAAAATTTGCTTAAATCATGCATTTTTGCCAACCATCTATTAAGAAGAAGAAAAATAACCACTAATTGCCTTCTGAACGGCCAATGACATTTTATGTCAACATTTAAAATCTGCTTAAACAAATTATTATTATAAAACATAAAAATATTATGAACATAAAATGTCTGACATGTGTTGATAGATTAAGATAAAAAATCTCCAAAACCCATTAATAATTTAGAATGAAAAAAAAAACAACAGAAATAAATATTTAAAAGTGTTAAAGCAAAATTTTTTTTTTATAAGACCATAATATGACTCATAATTTTATTATTTATTTAGTTCATTTTCAGTCTTGTTCAGCATTATGCAATAAAACGCCCTAAATATTCAAAATAAAACGACTATAAAGACCAGGTGCTTAAAAGCTTCATATTAAAACTCTAAAGTGTGTAACGGTATTAGTTCTTTCGAGTTAAAAAACTTCATTTATTAATAATGTCTCAAATAATGAAGCAGAGAAAAAAAACAACCAACACAACTCATTATTTTGTTTGATTTTGGACAACTTATTGCATGACTCACAATTGCAAAGAAACAAACAAATCGTTTTTTTTTTCTATTTGATGTTTATTTATTTATAACGCATTTTTGTGATTTAATTTAAACCAACATCTACGCACACATGAGAAAATTTAAACAAGTTTTCTATAGAATTTTCAAAGCGCACAACATGAGCGAAAAATATATAATAATTGGCAAGTAACTTGGCTTAGAAATAAAAGTTTACATTGTAGCTAACAAATAATGTATCTGAACAGCTTAAAAGTTCATTAAACTCTAAGCCAGTTGACTTTGTTACAATTTTTGCAAATTGTTGTCAAGTCTTAAGACAAACACCCAATAAAGATAAAACAAAAAACTTGAATATTTCTTGCAACAATATAACAGGGATTAGGCGATCAAAAAAAGTTTGAATTAATTAAATTCGATTTGGAAAAGAAATAAAATATTTGCCAAATATACATACTTATGTATGTACTAATATGTAAATATTTGACACTAATATGTTAAGAATTAAAAGTTTAGTTGTAATTATTCATTTGTTCAAATTTTTAGTACAAAACTTTTGCAACCCTTTAATTTGAACATTTTCAATACAATTTAATAATTTAATTCTTATAGGTTTAAATAAATTGTAATTTTGGTATTTAAAATACTATCTTAGATTTTTTAGTACTAATATTTATATTATATGTATGTATGTATGTATGTATGTATGTATGTATGTATGTATGTATGTATGTATGTATGTATGTATGTATGTATGTATGTATGTATGTATGTATGTATGTATGTATGTATTTATTTTCTTTTTAAATTTTAGTTGGCCTTAAAAAAACCCCAATAACACCCAATAAAGATAAAACAAAAAACTTGAATATTTCTTGCAACAATATAACAGGGATTAGGCGATCAAAAAAAGTTTGAATTAATTAAATTCGATTTGGAAAAGAAATAAAATATTTGCCAAATATACATATGTATGTACTAATATGTAAATATTTGACACTAATATGTTAAGAATTGCAAGTTTAGTTGTAATTATTCATTTGTTCAAATTTTTAGTACAAAACTTTTGCAACCCTTTAATTTGAACATTTTCAATACAATTTAATAATTTAATTCTTATAGGTTTAAATAAATTGTAATTTTGGTATTTAAAATACTATCTTAGATTTTTTAGTACTAATATTTATATTATATGTATGTATGTATGTATTTATTTTCTTTTTAAATTTTAGTTGGCCTTAAAAAAATTTTGTGCTTAGAACAAATATGTTTAGTTTTTAATTTGTTAATACCATAAATCTAAGAAAATACACTTTTAGTACTAGTTATGTTTATTGCTATTCTATATGTAGGACAAATATTAGTACTAGGTATTAATCCTAAATATTTAGCATTTAATCTGCTAGTACTAAAAAATTTAGTACTAAATCTTTTTGTACTAAAACTTACAGTACTATAAATTTTAAAACTTAATCCTTTTTATATAAACCATTTTGTGTACTATAATTTTTTATACTCAAACTTAAAGTTATTTTATTTAATTCTTTAATCAAGCTTATTTCAATAATTAAATTTTCACAAAATTTTAATTAACTGAAGCTTAATTAATAACAAATTGTTAGTTTCTAGCAGTCAGGACGTCTTTAAACTCACTCACATCAATCGCTTGTCAAAGATTACATTTTGAATTCTGCATAGTAAAGTTTATTATAAAACAAAAGTTTTTTTAAGATTTAGTACTAAAACAGTTTGAAATATTAAATAATAGCGTTTCTGGGCAAAGGTATTTCTACTGCTAAAAATAACATAAAAAAAAATTGTTTTCTTTCTCTTTTACTAAAACTTTATTTAAGCAACAACAACTTTGTTGCATTAAAAGTGAAAAAGTCCTCCAAAGTACATTTCGACCAGCTCAGTTTATTGAACTTTGTGACACTTTGCTCCACACTTTTAACATAAATTGCATTGTTAAGCCCTTAATTTGCTGTTGCAAAAAAAAATAAAAATAATTTTTCCAATACTCTATTTCTGTTTAGAAAATATGCTCGAACTAAAAAGAAATTTTGCAAAATTTTAAGGTTACATAGTCATGTTGCTAAATATCACCCTCTACTTTTGTTAACCCTTTTAGTGCATTAAAAAAAAAAAAAAGAAAACTCACTCCATTCTATAGCTCTTGGCAACACTCTGAACACCCAGTCCAGTAAAGTCCAGTCATGCATGCTGGCAAGCAACATTAACAAACGGCTCCAACATTTAAACATGTATGCTTACACACGAACCATGTAACGAATCTAACAATTCACTCTACAAAACGAAGGCTAAACGACTTTTAACGATTCTCTTGATGAAAAACAAAAAAAAAAAAACATTCACAGACAACCATGTACAAAGATTGTGGCTCGTATTTAGTGGCAACTGCAGCTGCAGTAGCAGCAGCAAATGCATAACACTACAACATCAAACACGACAAACTGCTGCCTCAATAACTGCAGCTAAGGCTGCTGTATGTGTCGTGCTGTGAATGTTCTGAAGCACTGACGGTCATTGAACGTTAAGTCGGTCAAAGCAAACAACAACCCCTGGCTGCAACAAAATAAGAAAAAAATTCAAACATAATAAAAAGGAAAAATAAAATGAAGGCAACAAAACTAAACTGAGCTGAACTCTATCAATATGAAATTTAGCACACTGAACTCTAATGACATTAAAGTTATGAAAAGAACACAGCAAACAACTATTAAGGGATTTTTATAAAAAAAAAACCTGTAAGGCAATCAACTGAAAACTATAGAAATTAAAATAATTTTAGGGAAGCTTTCGGTCCAAAAAGCTAAAATTTATGTTTAATTTAACTTGAAATCTATGAAATTTTTTTCACCAAAAATATGCAAGAAATATCAAGAGCTTATTAACTGCGTTTTAGTTCGAAAATTTTTTTACTATGTACGTATGTATGTCCAAAAGCTTTTTATTACTAAAACAATTTGTAAAACTATAATTTTCAATACAGAAAATTAACAAATGTTGAACACGAAAGTTTTTAGTATCAAGCTTTTTAAGTACAAATAAATACATATTTAATATTATTTATATGTATGTATATGTATGCATCAAAAAAGGAATATTGAAATTTTTAGTATTAAAAATTTTATTATAAAAAATTTGAATATGAAAATTTTTGGTGCGAAAACTTTAAATACGAAAGCTTAGTATTATGTTTATTTATTTGCACGGAAGTTTTTATATAAAAGTTTTTAGACCGCATTTTTTTAGTACATACATTTTTCCAACAATTCTTTGGAATATTTAGTACGTTAATTTGTAATAACAGGCCTAAAGGTTTGTAAGATCAAAATTTTGAGCAGATTTTTTTTTTTTAAAGTTCATATAAAGGAAAAAAACTTGAAATAAATAAGCTCTAGATGTACAAAAGCTTTCAAGCTTTAAAAAAGTAACAATTGAAAGGGGTTTTAAGCTTGAAATTTGTTATGTGGAAATAAGCTTTATAATCAAAAGCTTTTTTTAATAAATTTCCTTAATTTAAAAAATATATTGTTTGTAATAAAATTTTTCTTTCTAATGTCTCAAAACGGAAAAATTTAGGAAAAAGCTCAGAAAACAACTTCTAAAGCTATGTTTTATATGTAATTCAAGAGCTATGTTACTTACGTTAAAGCTTTTCAAAATGCATTCAAAGGGCATTATGAAAATCATATGTTTTAATTATTTTATTTTATTTTATTTTCGTTACATAAATATATGCTTTTTTTATCGCGCAACAGCATAATTTTACATTTTTCGGCTTGATTTGAAAATTATATTTACGTTCAACGAAATATTTATTCTATACTCTTACGGTATGTATGTACATATATAAAATATAAAAAATAAATTGAGACAAAAGGTTATTTCAGTTTAAAGTCCTCAATTGTGAAGCACAACAATTGGGTGGCAAACAGGCAGGCAAGCACTTACGCTGACTGACAGACTGGCTGACAGCAGCAATACAACAAGCAGTCAGTCAATTTATAGTACAAAAGTACATATATTTTTAAAAAGGGAAACAAATCAAAAGAATAAAAACAAAAAAAATATACCAAACAGTATTTGAACATAAGGGAGTTAGAGGAGCGACTACAGCTAGCAGAGTACTTAAAACATTTTTAAGCACACAGGGACTGATAGACAATATAAAATACCAGCAGCAGCAGTAGCAGTAGCAGCAGCTGTTTGGCCCCATCAAAATATTATTACAACACACTAAAAACACTAAAATACTTCAGCATATAAACATTTCCGTTTTACACACACACACATACGCTTACACATACGCACTTATGTGTTTGTTCAATTCTCAATACTTTTAAGTTTAATAATGATTTGTCAATAATTTTTCAAATAAATATAAAATTGTTTGTTTTTGCTGTCGTTGTTCTCAAAACAACATTTGACATTTGTTATGTTTTAAATGAAAGGCTTTAATTGTTGTTTAACTTTAACTATTAACTGGGTTATAACACACTTTTTGATTCTAATCTTCACTAACTATAGAACAAATAAATATCAAACTAACAAACAAGCAACCAAATAAATTTCTATTAACTAAATATTTATATTAACTTATGATATTTTGTGTATTTGAGAAATACATTTATTATTCTATAAAAGGCCAATAACATTTGTTATTTGTTTGTTTGTTTTGTTTTTCAATAAAAATTGACCAACCCATTTTAAGTCAGGCCAAAAATCAAACGAATAAATGTAAAAACCAACCATCGAGCAAATGAAACGTGGTAGCAAATCAAGCAAAATGTTGACATTTCAATTACAAGCTTCGGTAAGCACTCCCAGTATAAATATATGTACATATGTATGTATCGTATGTTTGTCTATAGTAGTACCTGTGTACTATGCACATAGATATAACATTAATGGGAAATTAAGTAAATAAGGCCTAAATAAATAAATAAGTACACATATTTATCGAGAAATACGTTAAACCTTCAAGAGCTTTTGAACGATTTTAAAAATTTAACTTTTAACACTTTTTGGGCGAACAAAAATTTTCAAAAGTGTCATTAAAAAAAATTTTAAAAAATATTTTTATTAATCCTAAATCTTATAAGTAAATAAGCGATAAAGAAAAGTCTAGACAAAGTAGCTGTTTCAGTTTTAAAACTTAAATTTAAGTCACATCTAACACTAAAAAAACAAAGTTGTAAGGTGTGATTGTTTTTAGTGAAGTTAATCGAATAAAAATGAAAGGGTGATTTAAAGTCTACTTTAGCTTATTATTATAGTGAATCGGCCTAGAAAATTTTGCAAACGTTAAATTTTAAATACAAGAAGTTTTTATAATTTTTATGTAAGAAAAATAAAGAAAATTACAAAATGCAGTTTCGTGAATCAGTTTAACACCCTTGTACTTTTCTCAATGGATCTTTTTAGAGCCCCTTCCATTGAAAAGGGACCAAAAACTAGCAATATATTTATAATAAAATTCCACGAAATGTGAAGACACTAAATCTCAAAATTTACACAGGAAAGCCAGAATATAGTTGTATTGAAGGGTAAATTTTTTTATTTATTTACAATTTCTGCACTAAAATATCCCTTTAAAATACCAGATTGTAAAGTATACGTTTTTTGAAGTATTAAAATTTTAAATTTTACATTTTAAGAGGGGTTATAGACCCCCAGCAGCTTCCTATCAAATCCTTTTGCACTTTATTACGGCGTAATCCTTACATTTGAGTCATAGTCTCTGTTCAGAGTTTTAGTGTGAAATACTACAAGGAATAATTTTAAAGGACCTTTTCATCCTGCAACTCTTCGCTAAATGCGAAAAAAAACTCCTCTTAAATTTCGACTACAAGTCTAGTCTATTCATGTCAAGATACTAAGGCTTAAAAATTTCAATTGTTATCCAAGAAATAAGTCAAAACTTAAAGCACGTTAAAGGGTTAATTAACTGCCTACTGTTTAGAAATAAAAAATAGCCTCATAAATTATTTTAAAAAATTTCCTATGAAAATTAATGCTGATTTTTTTTTTTGTTTTTGGTACTGAAGATTTCAAAAATGTTCTTAAAATTAATTTAATATAAATTTCTTAATAAAACTCAGAAACTCATTTCAATTTCTGTTCCGTAAATATTTAAGGGAGGAATGAACTCTAGTGTATGCTTATTTGCTTGCTGGCTTGCTTCCCTGCTGCTAAATTAGGTCAAAGTTCAACGAACTTTGGCCACTAAGGATATAAATGAAACAAAAACGAACAAGAAAAAGAAAAATCAGAGAACCACATATACACTCTCTTTAACTACTAATTACCCTGGTTTTCATGTTGTATATGAGTGGTAGGATGATGGCTAATCTTGGTGGAGCTGGTGGTGGTGCTGGTGGTGGTTTTGGCTCTGAAGCTTCCTGTATTAAGCAAAAAATTTATACACTAACTTGTAGGACAATTAAAGTTGAAAGCAAAATAGACAAAATCGAGAGTGTAAATTATTATTATTTAGCAACATTATTTCCTTGAGAATTGTTTTCGTGTAAACTTTACAAAATTTGAGGGATTTTATTTTTTCTTTTCCATGAGTCTTAAACGAATTATTTTGTATCCTTTGTTCAGCAGTAATAAAATTGTGGAAATGGTTGTTGAAAACTCGAGTTGCCGAATGTAAGGGGGCATTTCTTATCTTAACGGTACAAATGAAATTGCTTGCGAAGTTTTAGCCTCCCCTTTTTCTATTTGCCATCTCCATCTCCTCAATATTTTTACACTTTTACGCCTATACATTTTTGTTCCCCAATTTACAATTGGGCCTCTTCTCTCCTTCTAACCGAATGGGAGAGTTTATGTGTACGTGTATCTATGTGTATGGGATGGGTATGTGTATGTTTCCCTCATCACTCTGCTAAATATACAATTGACGTCATTGTATGCAGTTACGAGAACAAGTAGACAATAACCTCGAGTTCATTTACCTTTTTGTGGTTACAAACAACTTCATCATTAAACTCACCATCATCAACGTCATCACCATCATTTTTATTATGATCATTAGCACTATCATCATTATCATGTGCTTGCTGTTGGTGCATCATATTGTGTGCACCATAATCATTTGTTTGTTGTATAATGTACATATGTATGTGCGTGTATGTATGTATAGCTGTTTGTTGCTGCTTGCCATGGCCATTACTCTATGAGCTAAATTTTCTCTGTCTGTGTGGCTGTTAAATGGAATACGTTCTGCCATTTGTTCTGAGTGGAAAATCGAGTATTTGGCTGTTGAGTTAGAGAGAGAAAGTTTATTGCAATATTCAGTTGCATAGTAGGTATGTAAATATTTTCTAGTTGGTGAAAGGGGCGAGGAGGGGGTGCATAGGCGTATGTGTTTGAATAATAATGGTGTTGCTGTGAGTTTTCTTCGGTGCTTATCGAGCTCGAGTTGCATGTTTATTGTGCAACAATATTCTTTTAATGTAGAGGGAATTTTTTTTATATATAAATAAATAAAAATGTGAAGGTATGCAACAGTGCTGTAGCCTACAAGGATTTAAGAAAGGGGATCTGCAAAGTGCACAGAAAGATTGCGGTATTAAGTTCAAGTAATTGTAGGTCTTTATGTAATACTTTTTTGCTGTTTAATTTCTTTTCAGCAGAAGAATCCCCAATTTGTTTTGTGAAAATTACCTAAAATATAACACCAATTTTTTTTTTCCATGTTGTGAATTTTCTATTCAAACTTTTGCCAAAAAAAAAATTAAATTGGTTGTATTAGGGTTTAGAAATTCCTATTTTGTTTTGGAAAATCTGTTTTTTTATGAATCTCTATTCAATAAAATAAAATTTGGTCAAATTCCCATTTTCTTATATAAAAATCCCAACAAATTAACAGTACTTTAAATCATTATTTTTGAAATCATCATTTTTTAAACAGCTTTAAATTTTAATTTTTATGATATTCTTAGCAAAAAAAAAATGAATTAGCTCAATATTTGAGAATTCCTATTATTGTTTGGAAAAATCCCAAAAAATTAAAAAATATTTAATTCAGATTTTTTTCTTTTGTAAATCTTTTTTGAAAGAAATTAATTTTGATCGAGACATGGAAATTCACATTCTCTAATGTACAAATTACCAATACAAACTTTGAAACATCATCCCCCGATTTTGACATGAATTGACAGTGTGATTGTTGTGTGTTATATCCTGAAAAGTATAAATTTTCACAATAGCTATGGCCAAGGATACTTTTATATAAAAAGAATACCAGTTTAAAAACATGTCTATTTTAAAATCGAAAATCTTTAGGAATTTACAGAAAAACTATTTCTGAATTTATTACGTATGAAATATTCAATATTGGCTGCAAGCAACAATTTCTTTCAAAATAGCCCGCTATGACTCAATATCTTTCTTTTCACCAAAATTTATATTTTGAAGTGATTCATTTGCCCCAAATTTTTTTTAAAAAATTCCATTAATTTCGAAAATAAATAGGTATGTAAATTTTTTAACAATAATCTGTTAAATCAAATACAAAAAACAAAAGAAAAAATAAATTATAAAATTTCTTTATGGCTCTAAAAACATATACAAATTATGAAACAAGCCGTCTATGAGTCTTCAAATTAAGTAAAATGAACGCACAACTATCTACATACATACATACAACAAGAAAATGACAAAACATAAAAAGAAAGGCAACTAACTACAACAAAATTAAACGTAGTTTTCTGATGATGTTTTAAATGCAGATGATTATGATGACGATGATGCTGTAACGTAAATGTCGTTCGTGTTTTTATGACTATATTGGTGTATGTGTACTTATGTGTGTGTGTGTGTGTTATGATGTGAAAATTTTCCTCTCACTTTCTATGAATACAAGTTTTAGTTTTATTTTTTTTTTCCTCTTTCATTGGGAGTCCAATGCAGGAGAAAGAGGGAAGTAGTTAAAGAAAGCTGGGTTTTTATAGTCATACATAAGGAGAATCTCGGTCGCATCTTCTTTTGACAGCTCTGTTCGGTTTTCTTTGTCGTATAGATACAAACATACATATATTTGTAGGTATGTTATTTACAGCTAAAAAGCTACTGAACTCATCATCGGCATAGCAAACAACATGATGATGTTGTTATTAAGGCAAAGAGGAAAACTAAAAACAACTTTAGCTGAGTTCATTCACTTTTGCTTTAGCAAAGAAGAGTCAAAATGTAGTAAAAAGAAGAACAAGAAGAAAAAGGGGTCGACACTTGAAACCAAAACAAATATGGCGCTTATTTTTTTTTTTTTTTTTTTTTTTTTTGTTATTAAGAGTAGCAATAAAAGTGAGGGAGAAAGAGAGGGGAGACATTTTGTAGGAAGTAGTAGGATTAATTGTGGAAATTAGGAAGTTGAAAAGTTTTTCCCGTTTTCTAACTGAAAGATGAAAGTTATGTAAGTCATTTTTACCAAATTTAAAATCTAAATAAGTTTTGAATTCTCTAATTTTTAAAGTACATTTGCCATAATATTTTTTATAATTGATTGCAGCAATTCCACCTTAATTCCTAGGAATTTCTTTTCAGTAAAAATGGAAATTCTTGATATGATGAACGCTGGAATTTTTTAAATTTTTAACGTTGTATTAACATTGTATTGAAACGTCTGTATTATTAATTAGAGGATTTGTGAGATTTTTCTATATAATATACCTACCAACAGTCGGTGAAATGTTTAGCTCTCACATTTTCAGTATAGATAGGTATTAAAAAGAAGTTTAAGAGTTTTTTTTTTTTTTTTTGTTAAACTTTCAACCGGAGGGGTAAAAGTAGTAACATTACAAACGATTTTAAAATTTTATATTGAAAACAAAAGACTCTCAATTTACCAAACTTGATCTAATGGACAGGAATTTAAAAGAATGTGTCATTCGAAATATTTGTTTATGCTCTAATTTTGATTTTTTTTCCCCGAAAGTAAAAATTCCCAAAAATTCTAAATACTTTTTTTTTCAAAAAATACATTCTAAACATGCACACATACATACATATGTATGCATGTATGTATTATTATAGTTTGTAGGCCATTGAACTATTGTTGCCTGAAATGAACTCGTCTTTTTTCATTAGAAACACAATTTTTATATCTATGTATACATACATACATACATACATACGTTTATATGTGTATTTATATGTATGTATGTGCAAAATGCACTTTATCTAATTTAAAACAAAAACTATTTTTAACTCACTCAGTATAACAATGTGCTCTCACAAAATGCAACGAAAAACCTCACTCATACTCATGGCAAGTCATAAATTATTAATTCTCATTAATGTTCACTCTCCCAATATATCACAGTTGCCAAACATAATGATACAAACTTATACAATTTATCGTAGCAAATACGTATACACATACATATAAACATGGCTGTAACAGCCAGTGTAGCCAGGTAAATATTGTCTAATGTCCCCAAATTAAAGAGTGTTGTCCCCAAAAATCCCCATCTTAAAACTGAAAATCCCCAATTTCGTCCCCAATAAAGATATGTTTATTAAGCATCATAAAAAACAATTTTTGATGTGTAAACATCTATACGCTGGGGGGTAAAATTGATTTTCACAATACAATCACAAATTTTTGGTGAGATGTGAGATTTTGATAACACGGTGTAAGCTGTGTATGAGTGTATTAGTGTAATCATACGGACAACAAGAAGTACCGAGAAACTTAACAGCTGCATAGTAATACACTAACACCATCTAGTGCGCAATAATATAAACACTAGATGGCGCAATAGGAGCTACTAATTTTCACTAACATATAATTATGCTAGCGCTGTACAGTTCGAAAACCATTGCTGTAAAATAACTACATGCTCTACATTTTAGTAAACAGCTGAAAAAATGTTTCATTACTACATGTTTACACATCTCCCCTGTGATCGGACTCACATAATTTTTTTTTTTTTTTATTAATTTTATTACATACATTTATTTAAGTTAATGCATTCGTATGTGCTCAATGGAACTTTTGAATCCATAGAATATTTTAAAATTCAATACACGGAATCAAAGTTATTCTTTTTTCAATGCTTTCGAGTTGTAAATTTATAAATAACTCAAAATTTTCCATACTCTCAGTGAATATTTTAAGCATTTATTTTGCTAGTACAGTTAAATAATGTAAAAAAATTTTTTTGAACTCTTTTTGCTTCTAATTCCTTTGATCATTCTATGCCAACATCAATTTTAGCAACAACCAAATTACTTTCCTTATTGTCAATTAGTACATCCATTTTGGCAATATAGAATTCAATAAATTATGGTTTTGAAAATTGTTAACAAATTGTTATAAAAACCAACATCCTCAATACCATCGCCTTGAAATAATCGAAATATGGAGAAGAAAAACGCCAAGATACATAAACATATATGTATGAAAGATAATGGTAAAATAAAGCAAAATTGATAATAGGTATACTGAAAATGAAAAATCCCCAAGTTCCTCCCCACAATAATCTGCTCGCAAAAACCATCTAAAATCTCCAATTTGGGAGAAATCCCCACACCTGGCTACACTAGTAACATCGCATTTAGTTCTAGATTCCAGAGACAAAAATATTTATACTTAGATAGGTATGTACATACCTATATCATCGTGAATAAATATTGTAAAAGCTCTCCATCACTCATACGCTCCCAATTTCTCTTTAAATCATAATTTGTAAATGCATCACATTGATAGTGTGTGTGTTTTTTTTAAGTTCGTTTTGTGAGTTATTTTACATCGTTTACGAAACGAAGTACAACCAAAAACGAAAAAAAAAACGAAAAACAATCATACAAGACACAATCACACACATACAAAACAAACAATATACAAAACAAAAAAAAGCTCCATATTTCGAGGTTTTTGACCGAAATGTGGGTCACGACAATGGCGAGTTCGATGAACTAAGCACAAGCAAAGCAATACAATCGGTCGTATAATAATAAACATTTATTCAATTTGTTTTTTATTATTATTTTATATTTAATTTTTCTTTTTTCTTTCTTTTTGTTATTGGATGATGTTGTTAATGTTGGTGTTTGTGTGTGTTTGTTTGAGACAGTGTCGCTTTAATGTTTGTGTTGTGTGTTAAAACGCACTCCCAACAAACATAAACTCTAATGTTAGAAATTAATATGTTGTTTATCACGATATTTTAAACGTAAAAGATAAGCCCCTGTTTGCGAAACTTTGACGTAGGCTGCAAAAAGTTTAAGAATGCGCAGGGAGCATTTTATTTTCATTTCAAGCAAAACAATAAAATTTCAACACATTTTCTTAGGGCAATGCAACACGCTCAATATATAGTTACATATATTGAACACGATCCAGTATCGCGATATTTATTGAATGGGTAGCATGCAATATGAATGGATCGCGATCCGTATCGCAGATTAGGCTAAAATATGAAATCTGAATCGTAGATCGCAGATCGCATGCTTTTTTTGAAGTGAAAACTTCTATTGGCGCCGATTGTTTTGGATGAGACAAAACCTGAAAACTCGCGACACCGTCATGCTTGTTGCATCTTTGTTTGTGCGAATGCCTAGTCGGAGTGAAGTTAACAACCTACAGATATTGGGGTTTATTACGGTTCTCGATTCGACTTCGATTGCTGTAATAGATTAAAGAAAAATGTTGTGTGTTTCTTTAATCTAGTACAACAGTCGAAGTCGATTCGAGAACCGTAGTAAGGCCCAACACCTAAATTTTTCGCTCAAAATGAAGCGAGCGCCCTCTCTTGTGGGTGATGTTGCCATATATGAGAAAAACACTCATTTTTTGCTGCACCAAAGATGACGCTCTCTTCATTTTGACTGAAAAAATTTAGGTTGTTAACTTCTCGGGCGCAGTTGCATTTGCGTTTACAATAAGTGGCATGGTAAAACTAGACTAGCAGGTATGCGCAGTTCGACAACAAGTACAACAATCCAAAAACAACATGTATTTTGTTGGTATAAAGCACTCGCTTCATATCAAAACACACAAACAAATTAAAAGCATTTTAATACGTATGAGTACGTATGTACTCTTTTCAAACTATATCAGTTTGTATGAAAATTTGCTTAAAGCGAGCTCAGTCAGCTGTGCTAGTAAGATCACCTGTTGCATACGCCTTGATAAGTGGTTAAATTTGTTGCATGTATTGTTTATATCTACGCATAATTGTTTTTGGCAATAGCACGTGTATTGTTGTAATCACAAAACGTTTTCACTTCTGTCGGCACTCCCGGAGTGCTACCCGTAGTTTTTTTTTATTTCCTCCCATATCTGAAAGTTTTAACAGTACCCGAACAACACAAAAGTATGTAAATTCTGAAGTGATAAATATTGAACATGTAGCACACGCTCGTGATCCATCAATCCATTGAAATGGATCACGATCAAAGTATCACAATATATGTATATTGAAGGTGTGGCATTGCCCTTATGTCGCTGATGCAAGTTTTTACAAACTTCCAGACGACGACTTGACTAATAAAAAGAAGAATAGAATGATATAGAAAAATTTTCCTTACCAGCTGAAGGGACAATATTTCTTTCACACGTTTTAAACAGTTTACTCTTTTTCAAATTGGATTGAAACTTGCATGTTTGCTGGGTATATTACATTTTTTATGTACCTACATACGTATGTATGTATATATGTATGTGGCGTGTAAGTGTGTCTTTTATTTCGTTATTTTGTTGTTTTTTTATGTACATATGTATGTAATTTTAAAATAATAATTAATGATGTTTAAGAGATCGACAAAAAACAAACAAACAAACGAAAAAAAGGTTTTCTTTTTGTGGGAGTTCATACCCAGAGTAGGGAGTATGTTAATAATTTAGAGGAAATTGTACTAAGAAGTGGAGGTGTAGATTTAAAGTGATCAAATTGTCTAATAAAAGAAATTTTAAATTATGTAGATCAAACAATGTGAACTGTTCATAAAGAAGCTGGTGCAAAGTTCTTTAATTTAATTCCAAAAATGTTTAAAAAAATAGTTTTCTAACGATTTTGACAGCAAATTTCTTAATATAAAAAAAAATAAATATGACAGGTTTCTGTACCTTGACGGAACGAATAAGACAGAAGAAATGATATTAATAAAAAAAAAAAAAACTTCTGATTAGCGAATCTGAATTTCGGAAACTTGTAAATGTTGCAGACAAAAATTCTTGAACTCAAATTGCTGTGACAATTGATGTACAAACTCAAAATTTTAAATTTATCATAAGAATGGTATTTTTGTGTTCTTTCATGTGATAGCCATCACCATACGATTTTATCATTTTAACTTTTTGTTCCAGGTTTTATTCTGTTCTGTAGCCACCATTTTGAAATTGTTATACACATTACAAAAATTGTATTCATTAGTTATGGTCTATATGCTGAATTTTGTTGGTTGCTAATGTCAAGTAATCATTAGATCTTTAAACATCTTTAAAAAGTTTTCAAACTCATATTCATATACACAAAATTACAAGCACCAACTGAGAATTACAAAAGCAAGAGCATACATATGTACTTCATTTACTTTTAAATATTCCCTGTCGGCCATTTTAAATTTTTTATATATCTCTAGAATGATAGTTTTACGCGCTCTTATATGATATTCATCGCAAAAATTTTTGATATTTTTTAATTTTTTACCTACGAACCTAAAAATTTTGGAATATTAGGTTTTTTCTAATTAAAAAAAGTTGTTGATTTTTTTTTTGTGATTGATAATGTAGTTAGTTGCCTTAGAACAATTTTGTTGCCTTTTTTTTTTGTTGCACATTTATTTTGCAAAATGTGAATGTCCTCTGTTAGCCCACAAAAATAATCAAAAAGCAAGAAAATAAAAAAAAAAATTTAATGTAGCTCGAGGTTGACGACTGTTCAGCTCAACTCAGCTGGCAGTCTTAACATAAAGCCCCCTTTTACCAAACTTACATATACACAGGCTCAAGCAAACACCAACACTTTTTATTGCACACATACCAATAGACTTAAAGTGCATATGCAAAAATGCTGCACTAAAACAGAAATAGAGCCTTCACCACATGTACTTGTGTGTTAAAGCCCCTTTCACCTCTAGCGCCCCCCTACTCCACAATGCAGCAAAATACAATGCTCACGTGTTTATAAAACACTCATTTACAGACATTTATACGTATGAACTAGTCAGTCACTAATGTAATGTTAATAAGAGTACATTTGTCTATTTCTCTCTCATTGATATAAATTTCGAGTGAGTTTTCTTTCTGGAAATTGTTTCGAGTGCTTTTTGGTCAATTATCTAGAGAAGTATAATTTAAACAATCATTCGCAAATTGTTTGTCGAAGGTAACGGACGTGTTTACGTGGGAGAGTCTTAAGAATAAAATAAATAAATAAAATTAAAATAAAATTTTCATAAATCAATTTTACAGAAAAAGCAAGAAAAAAAAAACATAAAAATCGCGCCGTATTAAAAAATTTTACAAAAGTTTATTTTTGGAATAATCACTGAAAAGTTTTTTAAAAACAAAAGTAATATATTTATTAAAATAAAAAAACTGAGAACCCTTTTTAAAGGGGAAAAATTATTTAAAAAAAAAAGTTTCTTCAAAAAAAAAGGGCTGTAGTTAAATTTTTAGCAAAATTTATTTTAAATGAAATAAAATTGGCGGGTGTTTTTATTACATTTTTTTAAAAGGAAAAAAAAAACAGGAAATTTCCAAATATTAAAAAAAATGTTCCTCATTTAGCAAATTTTAGAAAAAAATTCAAATAAAAAAGAAAAATTCGTTTTTCTAACAAAGTGTCATTTAAACCAAAAAATAAGAAGTAATTTAAAAAAAAATCAAGATTTTTGTTACTAATATTTTCCAAAATGGTGTGTGCTATGCAAGAATTAAACACCACGGCAGTGGCCATAACTGATCCTCAACAGCATCACCATAATCATCAACATCACCATCCTCTACATCAAACAACAAATTTACAGCACACTTTACACCAGCAACAAATGCCACAACAGGTGGAAATTGTTAGAGCTTTACCAACGCAATTTGGCAGTAACAATCCAAATCAGGTACAACAACAAATGACCACTATTGTGGTATTAACAACTCCCACTAATGGGTCAGGTCAACAGCAACAAACTGTTATTAATGTACAACAACAGCCTATGCCAACACAGCAACAACAATTGCAACCGCAGCAACAGCAGCAACAGCAACATTTAAATAATAACAATAAAAGTCAACAGTTGAAAAAGCAGCATGCTTCTTTGGTTCGACTTTTGGAATCGGCGCCCATAACAAAGAAGTCCTCTTTGAAAATGAACAAAACACAAAATACTAGTCCTCATTTACAGCAACAAATTGTAATACCTCAATTGCAACAACAACACCATCAGCAGCAACAGCAAATTATCTATGTACAACAACAAACGCCGCAGCCGTTAACATTAACGCAACAGCAGCCGCAATTAGCTCAACAATTGGCACAACCAAAAAGACTGAAAACAAACTCCTCATCATCATCATCATCATCATCATCGTTATTATTAGCAAACAACTTAACAAATTCTTTAAGGCAAACAACACAACATCAACAAGTTGTAGTATTACCGCCACCAGCAACAAAAGCAACGACACTAACGGCAGCGCCAGCTAACAGCAACAGTGATAAAAGCAACATTATAAAGACATTAAACACCTCCTCATCCTCTTCCTCCTCTTCTTCTAATCGAAATTTAATTAGTACAATTACAACAACAAATTTAGCCAGAAATCAGGAATATCAAAAACCTCAAGAGCAACAGCAACAAAAACAACAACAACAACAAACGAAATATCAGCAGCCTCTTAAAACAGACAATGAAACGGGTATAGATGACGTGCCACAGGAACAACAACAACAACAGCAAAGCCATAACCATCATAACAATCAAAAAGACAAATCCTCTATGGACTCGGTAGCCGCCTTTGAGCCGCAACAGTGTCCGTGGAAGAAAATACGATTTGCCAGAGAGTTGAAGCAAAAGGAACAAATGCAAAAACAGCAGGAATGTAAAGATGAGTTGGCCAAAAATAATAAATCTGATAATGACAGCAACAAACAATCTAGCATTAACAACACCACCGTCAGCAACATTAAGACAACAACCTCCAACTCGCCTACAGCATCCTTAAATACAAATTACGAATTAAGCCTCGCCGAACAAACCCACAAGGAAATTGCCATTTTGCTGCAACAGCAACACCAAAACTACCAACAACAACAGCAGCAACAACAACACCAACACCGCCGAGATAGCTCCGACAGCAATTCATCTCTAATCAGCAACAGCTCCAGTACACATTCCCTTAGTAATGGTTGTACCTGCACTCCGCAACAATTACAATCGCCACAACAAAAAGATGGCACTGATGATGATCTTTATTTGGATGTGGCAACAACACAGCATCGACCGAATTCTCGACGTTCTAGCCTCATACAGGAGAAAGTCGAAGAAGATGCTCTAACATTAACATGCCAATGTAACGATTGCCATTTGGAAAATATGGAGGATTCAGGCTTCGATGATGATCAAAAGGAGGAGGAACAGTCTACGCTAAATTATTTGTGTCAGAAATTCGATGAGAATTTGGAAACGGGCAAACAGTGCAATACAAACACCACCGATTTAGATAAAGTGGCCATAGTGAAGAGAGAGAAGTGTATAGCGAGTGATGGGGAACAGCAGCAGCGGCAGCGGAAACAGCAAAACGATGATGTAGGTTTTCAGGACGTAATTAAAAGGGTTTTCTCCCAGTTTTTTTTTTTTTTTTTTTTTTTTTTTTTTTTTTTTTTTGAGAGAGACGGATTGATTTGCCATAATTTTGAAATAAAAAATTGAAGTATGTATACTCGTATATATAAGAAATTTCCATATTAATTTTGCGTATTGAAACATTTTCATAATGTTTTTACTCTAAAACAAAATATATGTATGTATGTTATTGCACGTGCACGGCGCAGTTACTTAAGCTTAACCGAAGATTATTGCTGGGTTAAGAATGGGTAACTAACATCGTTCACGTATTCATTAAAACAGTTTTTAAGTTCAATTCCAATTAAAGTTAAACTATTTCATAAATAGATTATAATTCTTATTATTTTAATTATCAAAAATCCTAACCTAAAAAAAACAAATCACATATGATTTATTTACGGTTATTTGAATTTATATAATATTAAATTCGAAATATTTAATATTATATTCAATGTTTGTTATATAATTTGCTTTTAGTTGCAATTGTGACAATTATCAAGAAACCTAACCTAAAAACTTGATTTTTTTAAAATTCGATTTATCTACTTCCATTTTGCTTTAATATGGAAATAATATGAAATATTTATTTTTTAAAAAAAAGTTTTCACTTATTATTTGCTTATAACTTCAATTATTTCAGGTTTAAAAAAAACCTAACCTCAAAAATTTTTTTTTCGTATTCTAATTTATTCTTTTCTATTTAGCTTAAATAATATAAAATTTAAATGTTTTGAAAAAATTTGCGATATCTATTATATAATTTCCTCTTAGTTTCAACTGTTTTATGTTTCTAACAAACCTAATCTGAAAAATTTATTTTTTAAATCTTATTTATTTACGTCTATTTTACATTATATACATACATATTATGAAATATTAATATTCTACATGTATTTCCCATTTCTGATACATACGGGTCTGTTCTAGAATCCGAATTCATTTGAAAGTGGATTACTTTAGCATTTTTGGTGTTCTGCAATTCAGATCCACATATTTTTATTAATAAAAACATGTGGATGTGAATTGCAGAACACCAAAAATGCTAAAGTAATTCACTCGAAAGTGAATTCGGATTCTAGAACAGACCCGATAGTTTGCTTTTAGTTTTCATTATTTAAGTACATACATACATACATACATATAAAAGACCAAACATAAAAATTTTAGGTTTTAAAATTCGACATACCTATTTACATTATTTATTATATTGAAAATTCTCAATTTATTAAGATTTTAGTTTTAGATCATCTAACTTCAAAAATAATTTAGTTAATTAGAATTTCGTAGTCATACCGATTTAGCATTTTTGGAGTTCATATGTAATTTGAAAAGGTATTTTTATGATTTTCAATATATATCGGGTTTTTGCGTTTTGACATTTACATATTATTTATTATAAATTTGTTATATTTTTACTATAACTTCTCTTTTTTTCTTCTTTATTATTTTAGGGCTTTTTCCGTCGCTCAATTCAACAAAAAATTCAATATCGTCCCTGTACAAAAAATCAACAGTGCAGCATTTTACGCATAAATCGCAATCGTTGTCAATACTGTCGCTTGAAAAAATGTATTGCCGTCGGTATGAGCCGTGATGGTAAGTCTTTTTATAAAAGCTTTTTTACATTTTTATTATTATTATTTAACTAATCAATTGAGGTCACTTATTAAGAAATTTGTACGAAAAAGTGGCAAAAATAAAACAAACATGTGCCAAAATAATCTTACAAAAGAAAAAAAAAACACAAAATTTCCGTAAAACTTCATTTATTTAAACAAGTGTGTGTGGTGTGCTTAAAACTCAAGTTCATTAACCCGGTCTTTGAGAAAGGGGGAATAAACACAAGCAAGAACTTACAAACCAACAAAAAAAAAAATAAACATGATTAAAATCAGGTTTGTTTATTTTTTCCTGCTTTCTTAAGAATTTACTCATGATTCACAGGTAGCAGAAGGGGGGCTTGATCAGTCAGTCAGTAGTCGAAATTAACATGACAAACAAAAACAAAATTTTATTTAGTTCAAGTTATTTCTTTTCTTCATTTTGGCTTTTTTGTTATTTAATGATAATTTCAAGAATAAATAAATTTTATATTGTTGTTGTTCAAAATGTAGTTTTGCGTAACGTTTTCTTTTTTTCTTTCTTCCTTTCTTTCTTTCTTATGGCTTTTAAATTGTAAACAACCCGTGTTTTCAATAAAAATTAAAAGCAAAAAAAATAGCTTGTTTGTTTAATTTTAACAAACACTGTGCGGGTGTTTAGTAGCAATCTTTTGTTGTTAGTTTTTTTTTTTTATTTTTTTATTTCAGTCTCCTCGGTGTGATAAATGGCTGCTGTTAAATATGAGAGCAAGTGTAAGTGTGTGTGTGTGTGTATGTGAGAGTGTGTGCTTGCTTGTGATGAAATGGTGCTAAAAGTTGAATGAACGCACTTAACCTAAATTTTTGCAGGCTACTTTTTACAGTTATTTATATAAATTTTAAACACACACATGCACTTATTACTGTTGTTGTTGTTGTTGCTTTTGTTGTCACTATAATTATATGCACGAGCTTTACTGTTAAGACTATTTTAAAAACAACAATAACTCAAAAAGTGGTGATGATATCCCCACGGTTCAAATGAGAGAAAGAGAGTACTTGTGTGTGTGTGTGTGCTTTAGTGTTGTATTATAGAGAGAGGCCTTCAAAATAATAATGGCGTGCATTTTATGGTACAAAAATTTAGCTCTTTTGTTGAACAAAAAAAAAAGAAGTTAAACTTCTGGGGATTTTGATTGTTATTAATAATAAAATGTTACTTAATTCCAAACAAATAATACGTATGTATGTAGCTGGCTACATAACAAACAGGAAATGTCTATTAAGCTAAACCTGTGTATGTACATACATAGATATGTATGTATGTATGTATGTATGTGTAGTATAATATATGTACATATGTAATTAAAGTTAAACTAAATTTTATTAAGTGCTACTTGGAAATGCCTATTCCCCGCTAGAAATAGAACTTAATTATTTAGTTTAGAAGCTAAGAAAATTACATACATATATATGTATGCTTGGGTTGGGTATTTTGTTTAGTTTTTAGCTAAAAATTTTTGAGAGAGAGAGCAAAACAGAAAATGAAAGTATGTAGTACATACATACATACATACATACATACCTACCTAAGTATGTTTCCTTTTAATACATTTTTAGAATATTAAACGTTTGATAAATTAGATTATAAAATTATTTCTTTATTCATTAAAACAAAATCATCACACAAAAAAAAAATATGTACGAGTTAATATATAAAAAAATGTGGCCATGTACTTATTTCTTTCGTTATCTTTCAAGGAAACTTACGAAAAAAAAACACACACATAGGTACACACTTAGTTTTATAAATACAAGGTCTTCTTTTTATAAATAAAATATACATACATACATACATACTTATGTTCGAGTAGCTCAGATTAAATAATAAAACGTGAAACTAAAACGAATTATGAAAATCCCTATAAAAAGAAAGGAATACTTATGGCATTTTTTTATAGTCTTCGAATAGTTTAGAGTATAGAAAAAATAGCAATGCATTAGTTAAGGATATAAGTACAGTGCACTCGTGAAAATATGAACACTTTTTTCTTCCATTGGCTACTCTAAAATATGAACTTAGTGCGAAAGCTTTAAAATGTGAACAACTTATTTTTGCATATTTTAACGGAGTTTTATCGAAACAGTGATGAAATCTTTGTAAACAGGGTTGTAGATAAATTCTCCTTCAACTGCATAAAAATTTTGGGATTTCTCTATTTGTTTTTATGGGAAATTAGATGCCATTCCCAAATATGAACAATCTTGCAAAAGTGAACTAGCTTGGTTTTAATTAGCTCAGGTTTAATTAAGATTTACACAAATAGATTTTAATAAAATATAATTTCTCTTATTAACATGAGTTATCGGACTTAATTAACTTTAAACCCCTATAGGTACAAATAAATCCAACGTATGTATCAAAATTTTATAGATTTCCAGCTCTATTTTAAAAGCTGATCTCAAAAGTTTTTCATATAAATTATCTAAATTATCTACAGAAGTGCGAATAACTATCGAAATATGATAATCACAAGATTTGCAGAAAATATACTAACTTTAAAGTAACGATATTTACCTACTTTGAAAAAGATTTGAGGTTACTTTTATTAATTGTATATTAAATCAACTTTTAGTTGTACAACTTAAATATTGCTTAACAAATTGTTTAGATGACAAAACAAGAAATACATACTTACATAAATAATTACATATTATTTAAGAGTATTTCGCAATGCCAGCTAACCTGCTTCAGAAAAGCCAAAGAAAAACTTTCACTTTCTTTAACAGACAACCAATTAACAGCACTTTCTTTTTTAGTTTTTGTTTTTTTTTTCGAAACAACAACTGCATTTTATTTATTACAAGTGTATCAAAAAGTATGTACCTATTTTAAACTACAAATTTACAAAGAAATTTCGTAAATGCAGTAAATAAAGAAATATACAAAATATAAAAAAAAATTATTTACTACAAAAAAGAAAAAACACAATCCCCAAATGAAAATGAAACTGAAATTTCTTTGCAACAAAAATTCCCCTAACGTTGCAAACTCTCTTCTCTGCTCCTAAAAACGCACATTGATTGCAACTTATTCACCTAAATGATACGCACTGATACTAGCTAGTAGTAGTAGTAAATTAAATTGGTATATTAGTAGTATGTACATAGATATGTAAGTATGCACAGCAACATGATTTTGTGTAGAAAAATTCATATATGTAGCTTATATATGTACATATGTATGTATATACTAGTGATGTTACGGATATCAATTTTTAGTATTCGCGAATACGAAAACGAATATTTGAAAAAATATTCGCTGAATACGAATACGAATATTATTTTTAAGGTTTAGAGCAAGGCGTATCCAACAGGTGAGCTTACTAACACAGCTGACTGAGCTCGCTTTATAGCAAATTTTCATACAAACTAATATAGTTTGAAGAGAGTACATAAATAATGGTACTCATACGTAAGAAAATGCTTTAAATTTGTTTGTGTATTTTGATCTGAAGCGAGTACTTTAAACCAACAAAATACATGTTGTTTTTTGGATTATTGTAGTTGTGTCGAAATATGCGCATTTCGTTAGTTTTACCATGGTTTAGAGCAGGGGTGCGCAAGAGTCCTTATGCAAGAGCAAACACCAATACATTTAAAGAAAAACTAATTTTTACTCAATATTTTGTGTATACAGTGAAGAACGACAAAAAAACTAATAAGACAAAGTTGTTTGTGAATTTCGTATTGCTAGTGCTGAGTGCTGTATGTGTATATTAAAACACACAGCCTATAGCTAAGAGTTTTACAAACACAAATGAGCATCAAGAGCATAGGGCTTGGCCCAAGGTAATATTTCAAATTTAATTTGAAAAAAAAACTATTCCTTTGCGTCAGTAAAAATAAATTGAAAAAACTGAGATGTCGAATTTAAAGACCACTACTGAGCATTTTTAAATTACTTTACCTACATTCATACTTTGAGATTTCGTTTTTCGTACTCTGATTGCAATTTTGAGTAGTAATTCAGTGTTGTTTGGGAGAACATATTTTCGCAGATTTCGCAACCACATGTCTCGGTAGACTTTCGCATATTAAATTTTAGTTTTTCCATTTTTGAAGTCCAAGATTCCTCTACAGAGAATTGATTACCAACTTAATGATATGAATTTACATGTAAGTCTTTAACTTTTAAATGATAGCTACGAAATATAATTTTGGTTTGTTTTTTTAAGAAGATTATTATCTTGCATCAAAGATAAAGGGCTTTCTTTCTTTAAATAAAAATTATTATAAATTAATATATTTTTGTACATTTGATGTACTTTTTTAAAATTTTTGTATGATTTTTTTTTTTTTGGAAAATGTACTCGTATGTGCGAATTATTCGAGAAATATTCGCTTGAATTTGGTGACTACGAATAAGAATATCTTAAAATAGGCGAATAATCGATTACGAATAGTATTCGTAACATCACTAGTATATACATACATAAATACAGCATGTATGTATGTATATGTTAATTTGAACTTATTTTGTAGTTGCTTTCATATAAGCTTTTTTTCATCATTTCAATGTTCATACATACTACAATTTTACATCTACATATACATTCTTACATATGTATGTATGTATGTAACTAAGTGTGTAGGTACTACGTGTATATGCGTTTGGCTGTAACTGTAAGCAACAACACCACCACACCACCAAACCACCACCTCAAAATTATATGAAAAAAATGAAGTTCATTGACCGTTAGTCTGACGTTGTTAAAGTAAAACTAGGTCACAATCAACCAGCCATTTTTTATTATTTTTTTTTATACACTTACACAAATTTCTTCTTTCTCACTCTTGCAAATACATACATACACTTTTTCTACCCCGCATACCATCAAACAAACAGCACCGATACACTGGTATTTCCAAGTAAAACTAAAGCGAAATGTTAAAAAAAAAACAACACAAATGATAAAAAATACTTTGGAGAAAAATACAAAATTATTTAAATAAAAAAGAAAAAAACAGAAAAATTAATAATAAAAAAACAAATATATTTTTATAGGTTTGTGAGGTTTTATTTTATCTAAAAAATTTCTATAAATTTTTATTTACTTTATTGTTTGTTGTTTTAATTAAAATGAACTTAAACTAGCACGAGGCCATATAAATAAATTGAGAATTAAATATAAAAATAAAATTAATTTAGTTTTTGAAGATTGCACATTCTACATAAACAAACAAACAAACTAACAAACAAAAAAATGGAATTGGAACTGACTACCTAAAAAGAATGAAATTATTTTAGAAATTTTGAAAATAAATTGTCAAGGGAAATTTCAAAGAATTTCTTTTGCAATGAAAATATGTACATATGTATGTATGTATGTAGTAAACACGTTTGCTTAGATAGCAGCTTTTGAAAGATGCAAACAATTAATTAATTTCGTTTCACAAGTACACCTTGTATTTCGGTGAAAGTTTTTAGTACCTATAACACGTTTGAAAACTTTTAATTTAGTGCTTTAAATCTCATAGTTATGTAAACCAAAAACATACATACATACATACACACATATTTACATACAAATCTGCATACATGCATACATACTGACATAAATATGTAGTACATATGTATGTATGTACATACCTAGGTACTGTAAATTATTTTTCTTACTGAAGACTAAAGAAGGAAAATGGGGCGTATAACAGTTTTGAAAATTTTTGTAAATTTTTATTATATGTATGTTTCTTCATCGTTAATTTAACAGAAAACAAAATTCCGCGTATAGCAGTTTCGTAAACTGTTATAATAGTTGTTAAAATCTAAAGTTTACAGAAAAAAAAACAAGTAGCATAAACCTTATTTTAAAAGAAAACTTTAGTTGTACAGTATTCTTTTATAATAATATAAAAAGCAGGTATAAAAATTTGCTTCGAGTAACGGCAAAGTATTTAAAGCCAAATTATTATAACAGTTATAACGCCTTAGAGACGTTACTAGCTGTTGTCATTTAATGCTGGTATTTTACGTCTCTTATTGCATTCAGTAGTTATGGAGTGTTTCTTTGTATAACAGTTTTATTTCGACTTTCCTTGACTTGTTCTCCAAAAACTATTTACATAAATATTTAATGTTGTTTTTAAGATGTTGCTTTTGTAAATCAGTATTTTATTTATCCTTGTAATTATAAATGCCTTTCATTTTCATTATTCCGTTGCTCAATTATATGTATGTTTATTTTCGAATAATAAAATTAAAGCCTTATACAAGCACACACACACATTCAATATCATACACTTTCATGTGCATGCTATAATAAAAATAATCATCATACATATGTACATACACATATTCACGCATCCATATGTACATACATATACATACATACATATGTATATACACCTCTGTTGGTTGGGTACAGTGTTAGTCTGTGGAAAAGACGAAGAAAAAGTAGGAGGACAGCAGGTTTCAGTGTTTTCGTTTTGTAAAGCATAAAAGTTATTTGAACTTTATTCAGGTCAATTACAAATATATTACGTATTTTTGCTGCCACCAGCGCGCTGCTGTGCTTGGCTACATTTAAATATTGCTCTTCATGTTGTTGTTGTTGCTGTTTCTACATTTTTGGGTAGACATTCGTACTCACAATAACAATATTAAACTCTGAATCTACATATGCGCTGCAGCAGCACAGTAATATCAATGATTGTATAACAAAATACATACATACATATGTATGTATGTACGTACACATAAGTATATACACAGTCAAACATACGATTGCATTTTGATACGAGTATATCTATGTACATATATAAAATGAAAAAAAAAAATGGAGGCTACGCGTTACAATAAAAGCAACAACAATTATACATTCATAAACGGCCTCTACTAAAAACAAAACTAAAAACACAATAAATATATATGTATGTATGTACATTCATACATACCTACAAACATATAGCCATAGCTCTACAGACTGTCATACATACATATGTATGTATATAATTTTACACTTATTGAGAGCAAAGTGACATACAAATATTAAAGCACTAAAATTGAAAATAAAAATAATGTGCGTACATGACTTTAACAACCAACCAAAAAAAAAAAATAAATAAATAAAATGATCGAGTAAATAAAATATGCAAAATTGAAATTTGTTAAGATTTAGAAGAGAATTTATCAATAAATTTTATATAAAATTTGGTGGTGACACGATTATAAGAGGTTTATGATAAGTATAACAGTTTGATTTTTCACATATGTATATTAACTGATGTACATATCATACTCGTGCTTTTAAATTGCGTATGTATTTCCAAAATATGTACATAGGTACATATTAAAAATTTTAATGGGAGTATTAGACAAGGTGGTAATTTTTGGAGAATACTAGTTTTATTCTAAATGCTATCCTTTCCAATCAAATTCTTAATATTCATCTTTCAGTGTCCTTCGCACTAGAAAATTCTAGAAAACTTATTTGGATATATGTATGTAAGATACCACGGTTGGAGGATTTTTTTTTGCAAAATATATATGTAGTTTCATTAAATATGTATATGGGTTAATTATTTTTGGCTGGATTCTTGTAAATAAATGTTAATTAACAAAAATAGTTCGTTAGTTTTTATAACCGTTTTTAATACCAGGGTATAACAGTTTGCTGCATTCTTGCAAGCAATTTTTAATAACGAAAATAGTTTGTTAATTTTTACAACAGTTTTTAATACCAGCGTATAACAGTTTGCTGGATTCTTGCAAAAATATGTTAAATAAGGCAAATGGTTTCTTAATTTGTATGACAGTTTTTAATACCAGGGTATTACAGTTTGCTGGATTCTTCAAAAACAATTTTTAAATAACAAAAATAGTTTCTTAATTTTTATAACAGTTTTTATTACCAGCGTAGAACAGTTTGTTGGACTATTTGTATTGTATTGAGGAGAGAAAAAAGTCAAAATCAGAATGGTAGTTTGGTATACTACGGTATAACAGTTAAGTTAAACGAAAAAAATATAATTGTTTTCATCAAAAAATACTTACGACTGACAGTTTGTAAAAAATGAATTTTTTACCCCATACAAAAAACCAAAACAGGTTTTTCCATTCCATATAATTGAAAAAGAGTAGATATAACAGTTTTCAAAAATTTCAAGAACTTGTCATAATGTGCGAACAAATTGTTTCTAATGATAAAAAAACTTTATAGGTACCTAATATTGTATAGGTACATACATAAATACTTACAGACTTTTTTATTTTCGTTTTTGCGTTATGTATAACACTTTGTATAGGTTGTAAAACTTTAAACTAGTGTATAAAATATTACAGGATTTTTTTTTGTATTTTGAAAAAAATTTGTCCACAAAAGTTTTCCTGGCTTTTTTTTCCTGTTGAATATTTCCTGGTAGGTATTTATGTACATATGTATGTTATGTACATACATATATGTATGTACATACTTATAACAATTTTAGTTTGTACATGTTTTTCTTCTTAAATTTCTTTTTGTAAAAACTGCAATATCTTGAGTAACTTCCTCATTACGTTAGAGAAATAATCGACATGTTTTGTTAATAATAAAATGTTGGTAATCTTTTCGTTCGTATTTTTTGATTACATAAATAAATAAACATACATACATACATACATACATATATACCAGTATATGAACATATTTATATACACAAGGAAATGTGTAACTGTAGTTTAGTCAAAAAGAAATGGGCTGGTGAAATTTTTGTATTTTTAATGTCTCCACAAACACACGCACACACGAAAAACTACACAAAAAATAAAACCCAAAAACATAAATAAATAACCTCCTCTTGTATTAACGTAATAACAAGTTTATTTTGTAGCTATTTGTTGTTGCCTTTTTACAATAAACAAAATTAAAAAACGTTTTTTTCTTGTATTATTTTTTATATTTTGGTTGTTTTTTTTTTTTTTTATTGTGCTTTACTATGTTAAGTGAACCTTCAAAAAGTTCATTTACCCCAACCACCAATAAAACTCGTTTCTTGCTCTTGTTCAAATAAACTCACCAGTACTTTTTCACTAAATATATCTCATTGTTTTTTGTGTTGTAAAAATCACTCAAATTTTGAAACACTTTCATTTTTCAATGCCTCTCAGACTGGTTTTGTGTGCTCCATCTGTGTCGTTGCTTTGTTTTAAGAAACAACAACTCCACAAGAAAAACCATACCCTACCCTACTGCTATTAAAATGTTATGCTCACGGTTATCTCTTTGGCTCAATAGCGTTGAGTTTTTTGTTTTATATGTAACTCTCTGGTTTGATATAAACTTGTTTTTGTAGCAGCAACTACAACTACTTGCGTATTAGCTTATCACGTTGCATTCATTGCTCTAGAATTGTCGTTTAAAAAAATGCATTGTGTTTTTCGTGAATGTGTGTGTGTTTGTATGATGAGGAGTTCAACGACTTTTGGAAATTTTCTCGAAGGTTTCAAGTGCTTTGCTAAATGTAATAGCAACAACAGCAACGATTGCATAAATTCGTATTTTAAAAAAAAAATTTGGCGCTCTTTTTCTTTTGTTGTTTGAAATGAAATACTCGTTATATGTGGCCAGCCAGCCAGCCATTAGTATAGTCTTGCTGCAGTAGCAGCAACCTACTAGCAATGACGTGCACATGCTCATTGTTAAATAAATATGTATGCACTTTTTACATACGGGCAACAACAACGACAATGAGATAAAAAGAAATGATTGTGCTGAATGCCGTTCATTGCTCTTTTGATGAAAACAATCGTATATGTTCGTTATACATTAAACGATGTTAATATTTAGCCTCGTTTTTTTTTTTCTTATTCTGAATTACATATTTGTTATGAAACGAGGGAATGGTTTTGGGGGAGTTTGTTGTTTTTAAAATCCAAATATAACGAATGCGAATTTTTGTTGTACGAGTTAGTGACAAATTCGAAAAATCTTTTTTTTTTCTTGTGATTTTGTTTTGCATTTGTAAAAAATAAAATGCACTCAGTTGTTATTGCTTTTTATTACATTGAGTTGTTATTGTTGCTGTTGTGCTGCAGCCATGGCTGCTTGCCGCTGTCTGTGCATGAGTGCAAAGACATTTATGTGGGTCAGGCACGGTCATTCAACTTTTTGTTCATCATCATTAACAACATCATCATGCTGGTTTTTTTTTTAATTTTTTGAATGACTGGCAGTCAAAAGTATAGTCGTCGACTTGATCTTAGTTGGTCTAAAACTTAATGGCGTTTTGTTTTACTAAGTGAGACTTACATACCTTTTTTTTTTCTTTTTTGTTAGTTTGTTTGTATGTGAGGCGTTTGTGAGTGTGTGTTGTGTGAAGTATGTCTCTTACACTGATACCTGCTTGTTAGTTGGCTGAGTAAAAAAAGGGTCTGGCTGTGTGTCTGCCTCTTTTAATTAAAAATTTTAAAACACTTGATTTTCGTGGAAAATTATTTAATTATTGAAAATTAGTAGGTACGTGGGCTGCAATAAAAGTTATCGAGTTAGAAAAAATTTATAAAATTATTAGAAACTCTTCCATATACGTTTTACATGCTTGGAAAAGTAAAACTTTTTTCATTTTATTAAGTTGAATTATAGTATAACAGTTATTTACCAAAACAATATTAGAATAAGAAGGCAGTATAAAAACATAGTGGCATAACATTTTATAGCATTTTATTTTATAGAATTTTTGAACAATAAAAATTATTTTAAACAGCCACACCAAGATTGTGATTTTTGTATAACAGTTTTTTAAGTAATTGCATTAACAATTATACTATGTATTAAAATTTTTCTAAAAAAAAATGAAATATTTAATAGATATTGAAGTTTTTTTAAGTATAACAGTTTCAATACCAATTTGTCTCACGCTGTGTGGTTGAGCTTATTAAAAAAACAACTTTTTTATTTAAATTCTATTTGAAAAAATCTATAAATTGTTATTGGATTTAAGCCACAATACGTGTATAAGAGTTTTAACCAAATGACAATGTTAAAAATCTAAGTGTACATGTTGTATAACAGTTTAGTTTTTGATGGTTTCCTGTTTTTTTTTGGGTATTTTTTTCTCAAAATCTGTTTTATACATAAATTGTGTTTAAAAAAGAGGTGTTTTTGTATAACAGTTTGTCAATACATAATGGCTGGTAGTACAACTTCAACATGGTAAGGAATTTTATTATACATACATACATATATCCAATGCAAATGGGTTTCTGCCTTAACCCTAAAGCGCTAATGTACTTAAATTTTATGTGAATTAACTTTTTACACATAAACAAAGGCAGCCTTAAGTTAATATTCATGAAATTTTTTTTCTTTTATACCTATATCGGCGGTTCAAAAGTTCGTTTCATTTAATATAAAACATTTTGTTGCTCGCATTTATACAAATTTAAAATAAAACTAATTGCCAAACTTAAAGTAACCTATTAAAAGTTTTTAAATTGTTTCTTTTTATGTCATCCAAATCAAAACCATCAGAATAAAATCATTGAATAAAATATTTAAATGAGATTGAATTTTGAATTTCAAATTTCCGTTAGACGGAAAGAAAAAAATCAAACTTGTTTAAAAAAGTATGTGTTTTCAAATTTGTGAACCAAAAAAAAATACAGACATGTGTCGCTTGAAAACACTTTTAGCTGGTCAATGAACCGAAGGTAATGAGGCCAAATCAGTCACACAAAAAAAGACTTTAAATTAAAAAAAAAGATATACCTAACACAAAAAAATAAAACATTTATTTATTTTATAATTTAACAATTATACAGTTTAAAGCGAACAACAAATGTTTGTTTTCAACAAAATGATGAAAGCACATACATACATGACACACGCACACAGCACACAGCACACACTTTACTTCTTTTTTTTTTTCATTTATTGTAATTTTGAAAATTTTGTTTAATGATGCGAAAGTAAAAGTGAAAGTTTTTTTTTAGTTTCTTCAAAACAAAGCAAAAAAAAAAGAAAAACAAAATTCAAAACATGTTTTGTTTATTTAACTGATTAATTTTGGGTTTCATTATGATTTTATTTTTTTGTTCACTCTATTAAAAATTATATACCAATTTCTTAACATTATATTTTTTATATTTAAAGTCATTGACTCGAAGTTTCTATTTTATTCAGTTGATGAAGAAAATAGTTTCACTTTCACTTGTTTATTCCGTTTTTTTTTTTTTATTTGTTTGTTTGTTTTGTTTTGTTTGTTAAAAGAAATAATTACGCAAAATGTGAAACAAAAAAAAAAAAAAAACAGCTACCGTTAAAGGTAACGAGAGTAGTATCAGAATTTCGTTTATAGTTTTGTTAGAAAGCTGAACTGTTTGAATTTTTAGGTTTTCAAAGACATTTTCTTTTGCATCCAAATTAATTTTACTTTGTACAAACATCAACTAAACAAGATTATTAGAACAATTCATTCTGGTAGTGGAGACCAAAACAAAAATCTACGTTTATTGTGATTTTCAAAATTGGCGTTTGCCCTTAATATTACTTTTGCTAATTGTTACAGTGAATTAGCAAAGGAAATCTGTTGCTTTACATTTTAGGCAAAAGTTGCATACAATAATTTTATATAAAATACGACCAGAGCAAGAATTTTGTGGCACACATTAACCGTGCAACTCTTTACGGAAAAAATTTAAAAAAAAAATTCCCTAATTAGCCATATAGCGAGCGGTCTGTAATATTCCCTTTATTTAATTTTGAAAAATTTTTTCATTGTAGTCAGAAAATTCTTATACGAGTTCTCAAGCTCAAAATTCATTTAGAGTGAAATAATTAGGACAAAACTTTATGCTAAAGTGCTAAAATATCCCCCAAGAAGGTCAACAAGGCAGGACAAATTAAGTTCACAAAGACTAAAGAGATTTTTTCACTAATTTTTTATATTTATATTTTTTTCGTAATTCTGCTACAGACTTCGTAGTTGTTTACCGTTACTATTAACCTGAATTTTTTGAAAAAAAATAGGTATTACAAAAATTTAACAATTTATGATTACAAAGCATCTGCTTAGTTGACTTTCTTTAAAATGAAAATAGTTTTGACACAAACAACAAACAAAATGATTAAATTTGTAAAGAAACTATTTAGGAAATAAGTTAATTTCTATCTAAACCCCTTAATAGGAGATCTTTGGGAGTCCTTAATACTAAGGACGTACAGAATAATTGTAAAACGGATTGATTTTGTAGCAAATTCAGCTTAAGATTAAAAAGAAAACCAAACAGGTCCTTAGCAAGTTTTAAACTATGTATGTATCTAAAGGGTAGAACACTAGTGTACACTTTGCATAAATCCAAGAGAACTCTTAGCTGATATATGTATGTATGTATAAACAGAGATTGCTTAAATGTTTTCGATATAAATCGAAATTAACATCTACATTCTTAATCATCAATTTGTCCTTAAGTCTGGCTAGCGAATATTGAAGGTACGAGTACATACTGACTGACATACATGCATACATACACAACATTTAACATACATTAACCTTAAACGTTTTGTGTATTTTATTGTATTTCTGATGATCACATATTAACCTCATATTTCACACATAATAAGCGAACGACATTAAAAATAAAAAAAAGAATGCGAAAACAAACAAGCCTACATATGTACGTACTCGTACAATAAAAATCATTTTTCTACATATTTGTACAATGTTGTTGTTGTTGTTTTATATTTTATACAACAATTTTATTTACTTTGAAACAAATTGTTTATTTAAAAAATTTACAATATATGTATGTATGTATGTACTATACTTTTTTTTGAAAATGTTTGCAAATCAAGCAAATTAAGTCATTGAACCCAAGGCAATATTCTATGAAACACAATCGCTCACGAAAAAAGCAATAAGCTTTAACCTCGTTCTAGTTTTAAATTAAATACACAGCCAGTCGCACACACACAAAAACACAACTGCACTTGTACTCGCCGTCAAGCAAAAGGACAAATTATATAATTAAATCTAGCAAAAGTTTTTATTTAAATTAAATAATTATTTTTTTTTAATTCGTTGCTAAAGTGATTTCATATAATTTCCATTTAGAAAAAAATGTCAATTGAAGTTCAAGGTGGCTTTTAATTTTTTAATTTGTTAAAACAATAGCAAAAAAAACACAACATTAAAATTCTAAACATGTTTGCTAAACTTGTTAAACATAAATATGTACCAACAAACTCATAATATAACGAATCTTCTTTAATTTAGAATTATCATATGTATCAAGTTTAAAGCTTTTTTCTTCATAATGCTAAACTTGTAACCAAAATAAAAGCAAAGCATTTTTAAGCTTTTCAGTTCACCCAAAAGCAACACTGTTATATTGTGGTCAAAAACAATCTACCAGGTTGTAAAGTTTTAGTAAAACATAAGCTTTTCAACACTAGTGGTGGGGTAACAACAAAAAGCTTTACCCTTCATTACGAATTTAAGAGAACAAAAGCTATATAAAAAAAAAGAGTTTCCAGTTTTTTCCTCTTTATTTTTTTTTTGCTTATTTTCTACAGATTTAAAAGAGATTTAGTTTTGTAAAAGTCCTTTGGAGGAGCAAAGTTTTTGAATAAAAAGAAAAAAGCCGGCCCGAATACTATTTTTATTACAATTTTAATGAATTTTTAACCGGCCGCATACAAGATTTTTAAGAGACTTTGTTTTTTATAATCCTTTTTCTTTTCTTAAATTTGTGCCTTTTACAAGCCACACCATTTAAAGAACGAAAATTTTTATTTAAAAAAAAATATATAAAAAGTCCTGCCAAATTGTTGACTTTGTTATTTTTTTTTTTAATTTTATTTTTGTACCGAACTTTTTCGTGTCTCTGTAATATTTGATTGATTTTAAAGAAATTTATTTAAACAAACTCTTTATAAATATGAAACTGCAACTCAACTTAAGTTAAAATTGCGTTTCAACTGTGGTTTTCCCTAAACAATTTCCATGTTAATTAGTTGTAATCACTTGGGATTTCCGAATCAAATTCGAGATTTTATTAAAAATGTACTATCTTCGGAGTAACTAAGGACAATTAGAATAATGAGGACTTGAAGTGAAAATATTAAAATAAAAAAAAATTCCTATGTATGTTAAAAAAAATATAAAAGGAAAACACTGACGAAAATACGAACTTTTCAAATCGCAATTAATTTAATCGGTCACTGTGTTCAATTTCACACAGCGTGATTAGAAATCGATTTCAGAGTTGATCCTATTCACCTTGTCCGTCCGTCCGTCCGTGATGAAGAAAGACATCAATTCTTCAGTCCCTTAACATTTTCAGTGTTATCAAAAAGTTACTTATTCTTTTCTTGTTCTCATAAATTTTAAGAGAGCATTAATTTCTTTGTTTGCTTAAAAATCCAAAGCTTTTAATAAAATTGCTTTGTTTACTTTATTCATTCTAATAAAAGAGCTTAACTAAATAGCTACTCTTTACTTTATGCTCTTTTAATTCAGTACTTTCTTGAAAATACCCACAAAAAAAAAAAAAAAAAAACACAGCCAAAATTAACGCCAGTGTGTGTGTTTGTGTATGGCAGTATTATTTTATCGGTTTGTTCGTTGGTTGTATTTGAATTTTGAATGCGAGCGAGTGCTCAATCGCGTATGATGAATATATTTTTTTAATTTGTGAGTTTGTATTGGTTGTGTTGATACCTTTTTCGTATATTCGTAACGTGCTTAAGATTTTTACAGTTAGTCGCGTTCGAGACCTTGTCGAGTTTTGTCATGTTTAAGCTAATTGGAAATAAGTGAAAAAAACTAAATAAATAAATTTATTTTATACACAAAACTACATGTTTTTCTTTCTGAACACAATAACTTGACATAATCACAAGTAAAAAAATTACCTACAACAAATTTATACAAAAAAGCTGGTTTAAAAAATTCGTAAAAATAAAAATGTTAGTTATGAATAAACCTCAGTAAGAGCAACATATAAGCATATTAAATATTTTAAAGAAATTTTATAAAAAAAATACTAAATAAATAAAGTAACATTTTTCTATGAAATTACAATAAATGAAACCAGTTTTATAAAAATTTAAAAAATTATATTAAAGAAAAACAAACAAAATATAAACCAAAGTTTAAAAATAATTTTAATAAATTTTTTGGGATTTAACGCCATTAACCAGTGGATTACGCGCTAAAATTTATTTAAATCCAAAAATTATTTTTATATAAAACTAAAACTAAATTTAAAAAAAAATAAAACCAAGCCAAGAAATTAAAAGTTCCTGTTTAAAAAATAAAAGAAATATTTTACAAAACAAAGAGAAAAAATCTCAAATATCTGTGGAAATAAAATAAGAATTTATCAAAAATCAATTGCTTTGTTTTTTTGAAAAAAGTAGTCTTTGCAAGAAAATTCTTTAAGTTTGGTTTTTCAATAAAGAAATACACACAAACATACACTTGAAAAAATAAACAAAAATTGTTTAATAACAAAAAAAATCTTTTAAAAAAGAAAGTGGTAGTTTTTTTTTTCAAAAATAAATGTGCCAATTTTTTTTCTTTGCAAAAGAAATAAAATGTTTTAACATTTTACCATAATAATTAATATAAAAATTTACCAAAAATTGTTATATGAAATAAAAATAAAGCACACACTCACAAAAATGGCTGAAGAATTACCCATTTTAAAAAGTATACTAAAAGGCAACGTCAACTATCACAATGCGCGTAAGTGTTAAAGATTTTTTGTTTTTTAAACTCGCTGTAATTTTTAACAAATTATGTACTGAGTTTTTAAAAATGTTTAATTTTGGGAAACATTTTTTGGGGAAAAAGCGGAAAAATTTTCCGCATTTGATTGATGTTTTCGTTTTGGTTGCTAAACAATTTTCCAAAAAAAAAAAATATCAAATTTTCATAAATAAAATTTTTACGGTTCACAAAATTTTCAAAAAAGGACAGTTTGTAGAAAGAGAGACTTTATACTGAACCAAGGCAGCCATTTGAATTTTTTTTTTGTACATCGTAAGAATGATATTCGGAATGCTCTTGAATATGATAGATTTTACTTATTTGTTACTCCCTGACTGTATACAAAACCGTTTCAGCGATTTTGAATGCTCTTGAATATGATACCCATCATGAGAGGTTTTAATTATTTGAAATTTTTTACTCCCTGCCCTTGCATTAAACTATGGCAGCCATTTTGTATTTTTTGTACATCGTAAGAAGGATATTTTAATGCTCTTCAATGTGATACCCATCATGAGAAGTTCTACCTATTTGAAATTTTTTACTCCTTGACTTTAATACTGAACCATGGCAGTCCATTTTTTACTTTTTTTGTACATCGTAAGAAGGATATTCGAATGCTCTTGAATATGATACCCATCATGAGAAGTTCTAATTCTTTAAAATTTTTTAATCCCTGCCCTTATACTGAACCATGGCAGCCATTTTTTATTTTTTGTACATCATAAGAAGGATATTTTAATGCTCTTGAATATGATACCCATCATGAGAAGTTCTACTTCTTTAAAATTTTTTAATCCCTGCCCTTATATTGAACCATGGCAGCCATTTTTTATTTTTTGTACATCGTAAGAAGGATATTTTAATGCTCTTGAATATGATACCCATCATGAGAAGTTCTACTTCTTTAAAATTTTTTAATCCCTGCCCTTATACTGAACCATGGCAGCCATTTTTTATTTTTTGTACATCGTAAGAAGGATATTTTAATGCTCTTGAATATGATACCCATCATGAGAAGTTCAACCTATTTGAAAATTTTTACTCCCTGACTTTAATACTGCACCATGGTAGCCATTTTGAATTTTCTGTACATCGTAAGAAGGATATTCGAATGCTCTTGAATATGATACCCATCATGAGAGGTTTTAATTATTTGAAATTTTTACTCCCTGCCCTTACATTGAACCATGGCAGCCATTTTGTATTTTTTGTCAATCGTATGAAGGATATTTTTAAGCTCCGAAATATGATGCCCACCATGAAAGGTTTGGTTCTTTGAAATTTTTTACTCCCTGCATTGAACCACGGCAGCCATTTTGTATTTTTTGTACATCGTAAGAAGGATATTTTTAAGCTCCGGAATATGATGCCCATCATGAAAGTTTCGCTTCTTTGAAATTTTTTACTCCCTGCATTGAACCATGGTAGCCATTTTGAATTTTTTTTATATCGCTAAAACGCTATTTTCTAAGTTTTGAAAATTTTCAAGAAATTTTAGTAAACGATTTTTAATTATTCCATGATCTCCATTTCTATGTTTGAAACAAAAAAAAATACGTAGTTTTACTGAAAGATTTGTGAAGAAATTGAGATTTCGAAACCTCTTTAGCAAAATTATCAAAATTTATTACAGAAATAAATTTCTTTGATTTAAATATTTTTGTTTTCATTTTTGTTTTTATTACAAAAAACACAAAAAATTTCTCTTTATTTATTTTCGTTTTTGACCAACTTTTTCGCTGGGGCTCTTTAACACAGCCATCACACATCACATGAAAGTTAAAAACTGTTGTGAAAAGCTAAGCGTGCATGTGTTTGTTTACAGATTGTTTAGTTAATTTTTCAAAACAAAAAAAAAAAAAAAAGCGCGCTCCAATTTTTTTCTTCTTGCTGTTTCTTGTTTAAGTTTGTGAATTTGCTTTTTTTTCTATTCATACCGAATTTTCATTTTCATTTGACCTGGTTTGTTTGTTTGTTTGTTTGAAAACTGTGTGCGAGGAGTGTGTGTCTGCTTAAATAGTTGTAGTAAAAGACTCGTAGTATTTGTTTGGTAAAAGCCGGCTTTTTATTGAAAAAAAAAAAAAAAACAGCAAAAATAATAATAAATAAAGAAAAGAAAAGTATGTCAGTGGTACTATGTATGGTTATTTGAAAGCTAGTTTTGGTTTGGTTCGATTTCATACAAAAACAACAACAACGAAAGAGAGATTTCCTCTCACTTTATGTCGTTTGTTTGGTTTTTTTTTCTTTTGTTGCATTTGAGTTATCTTCTGTATTTTAAATCAATTATTAGTTAAAATGATAGAAAAATAAAAAAATGAATTCCATTTTATTTTTCAATAAAGAAGCATTACAAGCTTTTTTCGCTGCTTTTTTTCAATATGTATTTTAATTGTTTAGAAAACATGAATATAAATTGAAGTCTAACGTTTTTTTTTTGTTTCTTCAATTTAAATAAAAGAGAAATTTTTTTTGTGTGAGTGAAATGAATGCATTTCTTTTGTTAGAAAACCAAAAGTTAAATTTTAAAGAAATATGAACAAATTGAAAATAGATTTGGAATAAGCACAAAACGACCAAGAAAAAACTAGTTTAACTTTCACAAGGGTTTTTGGAGTGTTTCAGTATGATCCTTCTTGAAATCGTTAATTTCACTTTAAATTTAATAAATTTTGTTCAGTTTTCAAAGGCCGCTACACACTTTCCTGTTGCAATTTATTAGATGATTGTCAGTTGTTAGATATAAAAGAAAACTGTTGGAATGACAACTTAAATGAATTTGTAGATCTTAAAGCGTAATTTTGATCTTCATAAAAACTTAACAGAAATAAATTACATTAAAAAATTGATAAAAAAGAATTCAACAGCTTCTTGAAATTATCTAAATTATTTTTTGTTAATTTTTTAAACATCTTCAATAACCCAAAAAAAGCAAAGAAAAAACATATTGAGAACACAAAAAAAAAAACTTTCTTTCTTTCACTCTCTTACATTCCCTCAGACACACACACCACACGCGCTCTCAGACTCAATAAAAGCCATTGAAAGTAACTTAACTAAAGTTTTATAGAAAGAAAGAAAATCATTTCTAGGTCATGACCTCTTATGTGGAGTTTCTAAAACAAAATTGAAATAAAAACGTGACTTTAGGAGAGTGAAAAACAACCCAAAATGTGGGTGAATAGTTTTTTATTACAAAAAAGTCTGCTATATTTATTAAAAAAAAAAAAAAAATAAGAAGGAAAAAAAACAAACTAAAAAAGAGAAAGTATAACAAAACAAAATATTCAAAACAATGACAGCTGTAAAATACAAAAAATACAATTTATAATACAGATAATTTATTTAAGCATCGACCAGCTAAATTTTGAAGACTCTTAAAACATAAAAAAGTATCTCATATAAATACAAGGCAATGACCTACTTAAGTTAAAACACACACACACACAAACGAAGTTACACAAAGCAACATACAAACACAGTACACTTGAATTAGCTCCTGTTAAATAAAAAAACAATGTAAAATCCTGCATAAAAATTTCACAACAACCCTTAAATGAAAACAAAGGACTTTAATAAAAAAAATGTTTGCAGCTGTTTGTTTTGCTCATGCAAGGAGTACGAATACATGCAGCGAGTATTTTTAGAAAACCACCTGTTGTTTTAATTTTTTAACAAGTATAATTTTCATATAATTTATACTAACTTTTCATTTTTTTGTCTTTCGATTTTACTTTTAGCGGTACGATTTGGTCGTGTGCCGAAACGTGAAAAGGCTCGCATATTGGCCGCCATGCAACAGTCAACACAGAATCGTGGCCAACAGCGGGCCCTGTCCGGTGAATTGGACGATCAACCACGTCTATTGTCAGCCGTTTTGAGAGCTCATTTGGAAACCTGTGAATTTACAAAAGAAAAGGTGGCGGCTATGCGCCAAAGAGCGCGTGAATGCCCCTCCTATTCAATGCCCACATTATTGGTAAGTAAAAATGAATTTTATCATTAAAATATTATTATAATAAATGGACTTGATTGCAAAAACGCAAAGTTTTAGTTGAAATTAGCTAGAAATAAAAATAACGGAAAATTTTCGGCTAACTTTTTGTGGGTTTTTAATTGTGTAATTTAGTCAGGAAAGACATTACTGAAAGCATATTAAAGATTTCTAGGGAAATTTATTTAATCCCAGTATTTTTCTAAAGCATTTAAAAAAGAAGAAATACGTTAGGTCCAAAAATCACTTTATAAATTTTGTTTAATGAATCATATAAAGATGTAATTCCTTTATTTTAGAAAAAACCTAATTTCTTTTGAAAAGTGGAAAAAATTACCAGTATTTTAAAAGGAAGATCTACGTATGCATTGTTTCTGATATAAGTTTCTAAGAAAGCAAAATTCTGAAAAAGGCTTAGAATAAAATCATGACACTGTATACCTACAGTTCACCATAATTTTAATAACCCAGTATTATTTATATTTTTTTTTTTGCCAAATGTTTTAAATATTTGCTGTTTTAGTGTGGAAACTTAGAACTTTTATTGCTAATTTAAGAAAATTTAATGTTTCTTGAAAAAAAAAATTCCCGTTATTTTTAAATAATTCCCCCTATTTTAAGAAATATTGTCAAACTTTGCAAAACATAAAAAGTTTTAACTTATGAGTATAATTTTCAAGGAAATTAAAAAATTTCTAATTAATCTTGTTCTGTGATTCATTTTTGCTTCTGTTTGAATTTTATTTTGAAATTCTGCTTCAATCTCAATTTTAAAAATTACTTTTAATATAACAAAAAAAAGCAAGGTTAACCACTAGTTAGCTGTTGTATTCTTTGTAGTCTTATTAACATATTTTTATTCAGTTTTTAAATATTTAAACTCATACGAGAAGAGAAACCTTTAGATTTAAAATGTTTTTTTTTTTTTTTTTGTATTTCTGAAAAGTCTTTAAATATAAAGTCTGTGTTATTCTGTTTGGTTTAAGGTCTTCAAACCAGGAAATTATATCATATAAGATTTTTCATTTCAATGAAAACTCATATGAACTGTCGTTATTAAATCACAGCCTTCAATAAACAATAAAGAAATAATTAGTAATAAAGTCATTTTAATATACATCTCGTACATAGAACTAAAACAAGGTTTTCCTTAAATAAGTAATACAGACATAATTATAATATATGTATGTACTCGGATATGGTTATTTTATTTGCAATTTGCAAATGAGTCAAAAGGCAAAAAAAAAAAATTGTAGTTGAATGTATTTATATTTTAAAACTGATAGCGGAATTATTTAAAATTTGTTTTTCTCTCCCGCTCCCGCTCCCTCTCCCAATTTCTTTCTCTTTTGTTTATGGTGCAATGTAAATGTCATGTGAATAATAAAATAAAAATTAAATTATAGCAATGTATGTATGTATGTATGTAACTTAAGGTTTGTGTGTTAGAAATTAGAAATATTTCCTCATTTAATTGTAAATATGCAATTTTACAAGGTCGTTCGTTACGCTAACGTCATGTGAATTATTTTCTTTATAACTGTTATTATAAACAATTAAGAAACTTATTAATACTTAAATTACTGTTCGGAAACAAAAAAAATCCCTTTTCTTTTTGCCCACTGTCACTGTCTTGTTTATTTCATCTTTTTCTGTTGTTGTTATTTATTTGCTCAAATTTATTAGGAATTATATTTATATTTTATTGCATTAAATTCTTAATTTTCAGAATATATTTGTTATTGTTCTTTCTAATTGTTTGTATTTTGTATAGATAGGAATATCAATTTTTTTTGTTTTGCTAAAAAAATAACTCAAGGTTAGCAAATAGCACTCATCAAGGTCGTCTGCGCTGCGTTTTTTTTATAATTAAATAAATAAATTCTGACATGTGCAAGCTTTTTTTTTAAACAAATAAAAGTTTAAACAAGATATGAGATTAATAAGAGATTAGTTTCAAAGATCAAAAAATTCCACTTAATATTTTAGTATGCCAGTATTTATTCCAATTATTTTTAAAAAGGGAAAATTAAATAAGCACTTACCATTTAGCGGTTTTCACGTGACTGTTTCAATTATTTAAATGGTTCAAAAAAAAAAAAAACTGCAAATAAATATTTGACAAATATTAGATAAAACTTGGTAATTGGCATTGCCATTTACTTATTTTATAAATTACATATTTACAGACTTCTTAAATGCAATAAGAAAATTAGATTTTTTAAATATTTTAACAGCAACGATTTGCTTTCAAAAAATCAAATTTTTTAACAAGTAACACTGAGCTTGGCTAAGCTAGAATTTAAACGAAACTAAGCAATTGTGCCAAGAGTGCTTATTTAGGTAAATATATATGTATAAAGAAAATTAACAACAAAAAAATATACATAATCTAAAAAAGTTTTGAAAATACTGGTTTTTCTTATTGCAAATAATTAATTCTATGATATACATACATATGTGTGAAATGTTTTTTTTTTTTTCAAAAATAGTGGGAAATTATTTACTAATACTGGTAAGTTTTTACAAAACTGACCAATATTTGCTGTAGCTTGTTTTGATGATAACGTATGCCAAAGCTATTTCGTTAACAAAGACATCGTCATCAGGAATCAAATACATGCGGAGTTAAAAATACTGGGATTTTTAATAATACCTGTATTTTTTTTAAAATTTCTATATATTATTTGCAAGATTTTTACACTTAAGAGAAGTCTTAAAAAAAGTTTTATAATAAATACAGGGAAATTTTAAAACCTAAAAAAATACTGTTTAAATTTTACGGGATTACGGTTTTGGTTTCACATATATGAAATAATTTTGCTATATTGTACATTTTAGAATAAATATTATGATAAAAGTCAAACCACATTTAGAGATGTTTCTTAAAATAAAAGGAAAAATTAAAAAAAATAGCTATTTTAAATTCCTATTATTTTGTATTAACTTAAGCAAAGCTTGTTAGTGTAAGAAGAGTTAATGTTTAGAGCCATCATTAAAAAAAAAAATTTGTTGAAAAAATTCTATTTCCGTTTTGAATTTCACTCACATTTCTGTGTCATGTGTGTATGTGCTTTTTTATGTGTTTGCACCGGTTTTTATATATATATTTTTTTTTTTTAACGCTTTGCTATTTTTATTATTTTTTGCCGTGTTTTCTCACAATACCGGCAATTTGCACTTGACCAAGGCTAAATATTATTTAGTATAGAATTCAATAGTCAAACACACCTCTTCTCTTCTTTTTTCTTATATTTTTTTTTTAATTTTTCTTCAATTTCTTGCTGTGGTTTTACAATTTCTCGAGTCTTCTGGCATCAAATCACGAGAAAAACAACATAAATTGTGTTAGAATAAATTTTCATTTTGTTGTTCTTTTTTAAGATGCTTTGTACGTGTAGTGGTGCCACTTGCAATACTACGATAGAAATTTGCCAGTTTTTGTTTTTCAAGGTTAATAATTATTTTATATCTGTTTTTTTAGTTGTAGTTGTAGTTGTTGTTGTAAAATGTTTTTACTGTTGTTTTTTATCTATTATTAAAATAAGCAAGAAATCATGTGCGTGTAGCTGAAATTTTTTTATGAAATGACGTCACATATATAATTTTTCTACATGTGCTCTTCTTTGAAATTGTTTTTTCTTTTTCATTTTTGCAAACCGGAAACAAATAAATAGTTTTGTTTTGTTGGAGAAAAAAAAACATTCATATGAAAAGTTTTACCTTGAACTTTTTGGGTTTATTCACCTTGACTTTCAAAAAAATAGTTTACATAAAATAATCGCTCTTTTCTATTCAAGATTTCATTTTGCAAATGTCAAATGTTGCCAGAGAAAACATTCTCTGTTATTGAGGTGTTTTTATTTATTGATATTTACAATAATAATTATCAGTATGTTTTTCCTGTTGACCTTCGTGTGAACTTATTTTACAGCGTGGCTTTTGTATTGTAGTATACTTTACATTGATTATATTATTATTAATTTCCTTAAAACATGCAAGGTTTTTCCGCGCTTTGACATAAACCGACCATCTCCTAGAAAAAAGAGATACGGAAAATAGAAATAGAAAGACAACAACGAACTTGGATTCTTGCAATATTTTTTTATGTATTGAGTTGCACATAAAAAACTAATGTGTGTGTGTTATTTTTAATTTCATTTTAGGCCTGCCCTCTTAATCCCGCCCCAGAACTACAGTCCGAACAGGAATTCTCTCAGCGTTTTGCCCATGTTATACGTGGTGTTATTGATTTTGCTGGCATGATACCCGGCTTCCAGTTACTCTCACAAGATGATAAATTCACACTATTGAAGGCTGGTCTTTTTGATGCCTTGTTTGTGCGTTTGATTTGCATGTTTGATAATTCCATTAACAGCATTATCTGTTTAAATGGCCAGGTGATGAGACGCGATGCTATACAGAATGGTGCCAATGCCCGTTTCCTAGTGGATTCAACATTTAATTTTGCCGAGCGCATGAATTCGATGAATTTAACAGACGCAGAGATCGGTTTGTTTTGTGCAATTGTATTGATAACACCCGATAGGCCGGGTTTGCGCAATATTGAATTGATAGAGAAAATGTACAGCCGCTTGAAGGGATGCCTACAGACTATCATTAATCAAAATCGTCCGGATCAGCCAGAGTTTATGTCCAAATTATTGGAAACAATGCCTGATTTGCGTACTTTAAGCACTTTGCATACCGAAAAATTGGTGGTATTCCGTACAGAACATAAAGAACTTTTGCGCCAACAAATGTGGTCCATGGAGGATGACCAACCGTCATTGTCAAAAAGTCCGAACGAGTGGGAGGATCATCGCATGGATGTTGAAGCTAAAAGTCCTTTGGGCTCTGTTTCTAGTACGGAATCAAATGACTTGGAATATCAAACCGCTTCTACAACCACAAACAGTACTACGACAGCGGCGACAAGCTCCAATCACCATTTAAATCATCATCATCTTAACCCACAGACCTCTTCTTTGGCTTCGTCGGCTCCCTTGTTGGCAGCCACCTTATCGGGAACATGTCCTCTGCGCAATCGTGCCAATTCTGGCTCTTCTGGTGATTCTACCAATGAATTGGATATGGTAGTGGGTAGTCATGCCCATTTAACACAAAACGGTTTGACCATTACACCCATTGTCAGAGCTCATTCCCACCAGCAGTTGCATCATCATTTAACGGTCGGCAATGCTGCTCACCGATATCGTAAATTGGATTCACCCACCGACTCAGGCATCGAATCGGGTAATGAGAAGAATGAGTGCAGTAAAAATGTTAGTTCAGGAGGCTCCTCTTCTTGTTCCAGTCCACGCTCCAGTGTTGATGACGCTTTAGATTGTCAAGAGAATGGCCAAAATGCCTCTACTTCACAGGTTACAGTTTCCGTATCGCCAGTACGTTCTCCACAACCGTTAACCCAGCAGGCCAGTTCAACGTCGAATACGACGAACTCGTCCTCCTCTTTGTCCGCCACCTCCACAGCTACTTTAAAAAGACAAATAGTGGATGATATGCCAGTGTTGAAAAGGGTATTACAGGCTCCACCTCTATATGATACGAATTCCTTAATGGATGAGGCTTATAAGCCACATAAAAAATTCCGAGCTTTAAGGCATAGAGAATATGAATGTACGGAAGGCGATGCCAGCAGTTCGACAAATACTCCGATATCCGCCGCTGCCAGTAGTCCGATGCAGCAACACAGCAATGTCCAAAGCCCACCACCACCATCAACACCAGCACATTTCATAGCTGCAACAACGGCCCAAAATCAGGTGATATTGGTGCCACAAGCTACGCATTCCCCGCAAGCTCCTTTGGCCGCCTCACCACCAGCCATTGCTCAACACCAAAGCCAATTGCACATGCATTTGACCCGACCAACACCCACCAATTCCAATAGTGGAGCTCAGCACCAAACCTCTTCATTATCCAGCACCCATTCAGTTTTAGCCAAATCTTTAATGGGCGAGCCACGCATGACACCCGAGCAAATGAAACGTTCGGATATTATACAAAACTATATAATGAGAGATAGCCACCAGCAGCAGGCTTCTTCTTCCTCGAGCAGTAGTTTATTGGTGTGCTCTCCTCATGGACCGGGCAGTCGTAGTCCAGCTCCGTTGCATCATCAAATCCAAATGCATAGTCTGTATAATAATGGCAGCCACTCACCAAACTCCAGCACTTCACCCAATTCTCCCTCTACCACCACCAATACCAGCATAAACCAGGCTTTGGCATCACCGCCTAGTACGGCCAATAGAACAAGCAGCCCAGCAGCCGGACGTTGGCCAGGACATTCCGTTATCACCACAACGTCGATAAATCAACGCCAGCAATCGGTATCACCCAGCAGTAATGGATCTTCATCATCATCATCCTCAACATCTTCAACTTCATCCTCGGCGTCATCTTCCTCAGCCTCATCATCAGGATGTCAGTATTTCCAGTCACCCCACTCCACCTCAACCATAGTCTCACCGCCCAGGCCCTCACCCACACAAATGACAACGCCGCCCCGTTTACTAGAATTACAGGTGGATATAGCTGATTCGCAGCAGCCTTTGAATTTGTCCAAAAAATCACCTACACCACCACCCAGCAAACTGCAAGCTTTAGTGGCAGCTGCCACAGCGGCTCAACGTTACCCCACAGTTTCGGCCGATGTTACAGTGACGGCCACCACAACTGGCAACAATTCAGCCAGCAGTTCAGCCAACAACAGCACCATGCAGCAGCAAAAAGTCATGCTAGAGGCGTAAGTGTAAATAATAACGGGTGAGAGAGTTGAAACAAAGAGTAAACTCAAGTGTTGGAAGAGAGTGAGGGAGAGATAATTAGACAACAGATATTTCAGTATTTATGTTTAAATAAACTTTTTCTATCTATCTTATTGCTAATTGTATAGGTGTGGAAAAGTAAACACATTCATAATGGAAAATTATTTGTTGTAAGTGTTTAAACAATTTTGAAAGCTATTTTTATGCTTTGTAATTCACAAAAATATATTTGCGAGTTTTTGTATAAATAGATGAGTTTTAAAATTTTTTAAACATAAAGGGTAAAACATCTACTGATGAGTTGGTATGGCAACCAACGAAATATATATTTAGATATTGCTAACCCGCAACAAATAAATAAAATTTAAACTTTTGCTATCTTTCAACTTTCTACTTGCTCTTCGGGTCCCAACACTTGAATGAAAAGCTCTTTAAATCTTGTTTATTTTTACAAAATTTTAATGATCGAGACTGAAACCATTAAATTACAATTAAAACCTAAAAAAAAACACAGAAAATCATTTTTTATGTTTAGGAAAAGAGGATCTTTTAAGAAGCCAACAAAAGGGGTTTATTTATTGTAAAAACAAATTTCCTTAAACTAAAAAAAAAGAAAAAGAAAAATACTTTATAATTTACAGGGGCGGGCAAAAAAAAAATATTTAATTCATGAAAAAAGAAAAACTTATAAAATTTTTTTTTTATTGTAAAACTTTTTTGCTGTTAATTATAAATTTAAAAAAAAAACAACAACAACTATAAATTATGAAAAGAAAATATTTATTGTACAAAAGTAAAAATAATTAATTAATTATCAAATATGCATGCAATTAAAAAAATGTCCTTTTTAATATAAATTAAATGTTATTTAAAAAACAACAACAAATATTTTTAACTTTTAAGCTTGTATTAATTATTGAAAGAAAAGAAAAAAAACATCAAATGGGAAAAATTTCACACAAAAAATTTGCAAAAAATCTTTTTTAGGAATATTTTTTCTTTATTTTTTTTTCAAAACTAACTTAATGCCCAGTAAAAGTTTTAGGTGGCGATAAAAATGATTTTTTTCTGAGAATACTAATTAATTTTGAAACCCATTATTTCTTATAAAAAAAAAACATTTCCTATAACTACTCAAAAAACTTGTTGTTTTTGTTGTTTAATTTTTACTGGGTCATAATTAATTTCAATACAAATTTTTTTTCCTCGTTTAAGCTTTTAATATTATTTAATATTTCTTTTTAAAATAATTTTATCTTTAAGTTTTAACTTTTCTGCAAAAAAAAAAAAAAAAAAAAATACAAAAAATGGGTTATAAATCGTTTAAGCAATTTTTATTTGAAAAACATTTTTTTACAAAGATGATTATTTTATTTAAAAAAAAGAACTCTGCGAGTTTAAAATTTATTTCAACAAAATTTTTTTATTTCTTTTCAAGGAAACAAAGAAAAAACTAATTTAATGAAAAAGATATTTCAATTGTTTGTCTGTTTATACTACTGAAAGTTTTCTTTTTTTTTTTTAATAAAAGTTTAAATAAGAGAATCAATAATAATAAAGTGTAGTGTGAAAATATAAAAAATGTCAATTGTTATGAAATTACATGTAGAAAAATTCACTACTTTCAGTGAAACTCTAATGGTTACTTCTTTGTAACCAGCGGCCGGCCACGTCAATTCATCCTCAAATCCTTCGCGAGTTTCACGAGTGTAGCGCTCCTTAACATTTTTAACTCATAGGCAAGAAAAGATGGATTATTGAAATACGCAGATGATGTTCTTGTTTCCTTCTCTAAATATTCAAGGAAAGCCTGACTGAAATTTCTTTTACGGGCTCCATCCAGCAAAGAAAAAAATTTTGAACAGAGTTGAGGTTGTAGAGTTCCTACATATATTTTTGACCATGTTTGCGTTCGCCAGTGATCGAAGTGAATGTTTTTGAAGTTGCAGCAGATTGTTTCTCAAACACTTTATTCATTTCGCTTTTTTTCTTCCAAGATGTTTGATTTGTCACCTGGCGAAGTATTGACAGGTCCTCAACAGAAGTACCGAACATCGAGTGAGAGGTCCCAAGCACCATTAAAACAATGCCCAAAGATCTAAATAATCCAGCTATTTCTGAACCACTTTTCATACTTTTCAAGCAATCTACGATTGCCTGTGCCATAGGAAGCATGCGTAAAGAATCTAACAGTGCTCTTTCCAGTTTGTCCGTATATATTGCTTCATTTGCTAACAAGAGTGTTAGAGTGAGAGGTACCACATGGTTAGTATTAAACCAGTACGCCTCCTTTCGGGCTTGAACGTTACACCCGTTAAATATGGTGCATCAGCATTATCTATCTAGTCCAAAGTCTGATACCATATTTTCTTTCTTTACTCCATTCAACGTCATGAAGAATTTCCGGCAAGACATGCGAACCGCGGACAACATGCATTTGAAAGATGTGAGCATGCATGGTCACTAATGGTGTTGAAACCCTCGTTTTTTTGCATAAATTCTTTGCGCATTTGATGATATTTGCCAACTCTGCATTTCTTTGACTTGCGTCGTACGTAGAAACCACATCCATTTTCTCCGTTGTTTTTTATTATTGTTTTTTCCTCAAATGAAACTTTATTTCAGTAGTATAAACATACATACAATTTATTAATGAAAATTAAAAAAAAAAAACACATGTTTAAATATAACATTTTTTCTGTTTTGTTTTATTATTATTTTTTTGATTGTTTTATGTATTTAATTATATTTTTATTATTATTTAATTTTAAGTTTAATTGCATAAGTTTACTATTATTATTACCACATTTAAGTTTGTATAGAAACAATTTTATTATTAATGATGACAAAAAACAAAACTACATACAAAAAAATAAACAATTTCCAATTTTATTTTCTTAAATAAAATAAAAACAAAAATTTTTTTAAAAATCCTAAAAAACTGATTTTTTCTTTTATTATTTTTTTCGTTTACTTTTTAGATTTGTTTCGAACAACATCATTTGACTTGTACAGTAAGTGTGCTGTATGACGTTTTTATCAACTAGCGTTTTTTTTTTGTTTTTTTGGCGATTTTTCACATTTTTCACATTATTCGTTTTTTGGTTTTTTTTAATGTTTTTCGTTTTTCTTATTTGTTGTGTTGTAGCGATTTTTTCGGTTGTGTTGCTGCAGATAATAAATAAGCGGCAACACAGACAAACACAGAGAGAGAGAGCAGAGTAGCGAACACAATTCCTTTCCCTGCTTTAGTAACGAAACCACAAAAAGTTAGAAATAATCTTCAGAAGAGAAATGTTCTCAAATGTTCAAAAGGTTAATGAATACTTTCACTGAAACAACGTATTTTTGCATAAAATTAATGCATCCAGGCGAAAGAGTGCCATTCATTAATGGGTCGATTATGGATGGCAACCGAACTCCAGTTGCGTTGTCAGTTGCTGACAATTGTATTACGGAACTGAGAGGTTTCAGTATCAGTTGCTATTTAGTGCTTTTCTGTCAACCACAAATTTTCAGTTGCCGGCTGGCAATGCAACTGAAGTTCGGTTGCTATCGATAAACGAGCCATAAAACTATGTAAAATAATTAAAGCATAAAAATTGTTGCTGAATAAGATTTTAGTAAACAATTTGGAACTTCTTCTTTAGCTTCTTTAAAAGGCTAAAAGAAATTTGTGATATTTTTTTTTTAAATGTCATTTACAGGCCTGAGAAGATATCAAATTGGGCGTGCCAGTAAACAGCTATTTTTTCATGTTTCTTAAAATTAGTTATTTTCTATTTAATACAAAAAAAAATCATGAAAATAACTTCAGTAATTAAAGAGTTTTAAGTAAATTTTGTAAAATGTTTTAAAGCGAAAATACCCAAAATCTCCAATTGGCAACGCTTTCATTAGTACGTTGCAGCTGCAATTATTATGGATGTTTTTCGAAACTATACACGGGCATAGATCTAAAAGTCCTCTTTCAATTGGTATAACAAAAAGAATATTCGACACTAAAATTTAGTTAAACTTTATGCTTCATTATGTGGGCGTGTTAGTGGCCAACTCTTTCTTCAACTTCTTTTTTTTTTTTTTTTTGTACTAAAAAGTGTAATCAATCGCTAGTTCCTCAAACAAAGAGCTTTTTAGTTAATATGCCACGCCTACTGGCTTTCGTGGCTGTCTTCTCGGAATAAGCATTGAAACAACATAAAGATGATTCTGTTTTGGCGCGACACCTATTTTTTAAATTTACGCAAATTACCATAATATGAATGTCTAGAGTCCTAAAATTTTTTACTCATAATGAATTATTCAACGACGTACAACGTTTGTATTTATAACCATATTAAAATATTCAATTCAAAAGTGTTAAAAATTTCTTAAAGCTGATATACAACAAAATATAATTCGACTAAGTATTTTTAGCTTCAAACTTGTCACATTAAATTCCTTTCGAACAGCTACTTTACTACCTAAATTCTGGAGGAGATTTTAATTTGAAATTTCAGCAAAGCCTCTATTATAAAAGAGTATTTCTTTAAAAGGTGCAAATAATTTTTTACCCAGCCATTTACTTTTTAATTCTGACGTGTTTTTTAATTGAAATTAGCTTAGCGGAAAGTAGCAGAAATCATCTTTTATTTAAAATTAAAATCAACTTGCCACGCCCTTTATTTTCAGAGATAAAAAGAGTGTAATATTTAACTGCTATTTGGAAAAGTAGTATCTAGCATCCAATTCAATACAAAAATCGTACTGCGTAAAAGCTTACGTCCGCAACATTCTATCCCAAATAAATCAAGATTGCTTAGCGACCTTTTATAAGTAAAACCCAGAATTTCTATTGTCTTCTTTGCCTGTGCTCTGGACTATTCCAGACAAATTGTAACGCTCATTTTTTACCACAAATTATGTTACTGTTGATTTTTTTAAAATATATTTTCCCGAATTTGTGGATAAATTTCATTTGCATTATATGGAATTTAATTAGTAGAAAAAAAATTCTAGTTCTATATAAATTAAAGCACAAAAAAAATTTAAAACTGTAAAAAATACACAAAAAAGAAATTTAGTAATAAAAGTAATTTTAAATTTTAATATTAAAAGAAACATGGAACATAGAAGACAGTTTTTAAAACAAAAAAAAAAAAGGAATATTTGAAAGGAAAACCATGTTAAAGAAAAATAAGTTAAAAAAAATTATTTATAAATATAAAAATATTTTCTTAAAATTATAAACAGAAAAGAGTCTACAAATGAAAACCAAATATCAAATTTAATTAAAAATTAAAACAAATAATAGTAATTTTATGTGTATGAGTGTAATTTGTCCGTTAAATTAAAAATTATTATAAAAAAAAAAATATTTAAATAAAAACCCCTGTAAATTTGAAAAAGAAAAGATATTAACAAAAAAAAAACTGAAACAATGAAAATGATGACAATTTTTAACATTAAATAAATTTAAACAAAAAGAAAAACCAACAGAACACAACAAATTTGATCAAAATCTTAAAACTTTTTTTGGATTTTTCAAATAAAAATAAATCAAATATTTTGTTAAAAAAAGAAAGAGATAAACTGTGTTTAAAATATTTGAAGAAGCAAAACAAACGTAGTACTTGTCTAACAAATGTAAGTCATGTCAAAAAATTTTTGAAATGAAAATGAATGTTAAAAATTGTTAATAAAAATTAAAATAGAGAAAAGAAAAAAACAAAAAAAGAAACGACGAATTATTTAAAAGCAAAAACTCTAAGTTATTGTTTTGAATGTGTGTGCAGCGCAGGTTAAATTTGAAATATTAAAACCAAACAAAAATTATAGAAAAAGCAGAAAATAATAATAACCAAAAACATTTCTTTCAAAAAAAACTTTCTTTAAAAAAAAAGAAAATTTTAAATTTATGAAAGATATTTTTCTTGGGAAATTCCCGACAAAATTCTCTTTCATTTAAATGGACAACAAGTTTTAAGAAAATAAAGAAAAACACAGATGAAAAAGATGCATTCAAAACTCTTGATGAGAGCCGGCGAGAGTGTGTAAAAGAGACAAAACCAAATAACAACCAAACAACAACAAAAAAATATGTAAAAGATTATACATACAATTTAAGTAAGTTAAAAACTCTTTTTTTTTTGTTTTAAGAAACTCAAAAAAAAAAAAACCAAACCAAACCAACAAAATGTGAACAAAAAACAGAAAAAAGATATAAAAATAAAAAAATGGCAAAGTATTTAAACATAAAAAAACAAAAAAAAAACAAGAACTAGTTTTATTATTAAAAAAAAAGAAGAAGAAGAAAAGTTGTTACAGGACAATATGAGAAGTGTAACAAAGTAAGTATGATTAATATAAAATTAAGCATACGTTAAGGTGCACTAACTACTCAAACTAACAAAATAACGTATACGTCTACTCTATAATCTCGCTCTTTACAGCAGGATTTTGATGAGAGGGTCATTCATAATGGTCCTTCGTCTGTAGTATTTTCAGTCTGCTCTCGCTAATCAAACACCAGGCATGCATGTCTTTTTCGTAAAAAAAATACGTTTTTTTTTTTCAAACCGCAATTTCGAGATAAATTTCCATTTAATTAGCACAGACATAAACCAACAATTGTAGACGGATTTTTTTTTTTTGTTAAATTAAAATTGCTCCCTAAATTTTTCTAAACTTCTAAAATTATTGAAAATATTTATTTTTTTCTGCACATTGGCGCGCTGACTGCACTACGACTTGTATATTTTTAGGTTACCCAATTTTTTCAGTTTCATTAAGCATATCTGGGACTATATATTTTATCAGCTCATTGGCATGGATCTTGTCCCGATTCTCCAATTTCCCCTCCTTCATCAGTTTCATCAACACTTACAACGAATGTTAGCTGTTTAACAGTGCTCAACTATTTCATTGCATTATGGTTTACAACTAATTTTCGTTGTCTTCGTTAAGTTCTTGTCAACCTTAATATGACAACTGGAAACAACAATTAGATACATGCATACATGCATATGTATGTATATTCAAAGTGTGTTGATAATATTTTTGGAAAATTTATATAAATTAATTTCTAAAAATGGATATATCTGTCGAAATGTATTTTTCGCAAGTTTCAGAGGAAAAAAAAATGTGGATCTTATGCGTACCGACGCAGCATTAGAAGTCGAAGTAAGTTATTGGAATTACCAACTGCCAAGTACGTAAATGCATTAAAGAAAGTAAAATAAGCTGCTCATATATTTTTAGATTCATTAGTAATTTTAGATTAATTGCTGAATGAACTAGCTGATGTTTTATATATTTTTGAACAACACATCTGTTCACACAGCTTGACTACTCAATCAGGCGTTCAATTTCCTGTTTTTTTTTTTTTTGTAACTTTGCTGAAATTAATGTTAGTATGTATACATATGTACATATAAATTGTTATTGTATATTTTATAAAATTTATACAAAGTTACATTGTTTTTTCCATTTTTATCACTTGCAGGCAGAAACACAACTGATAAAAAGTAGTTGGCGCAGTTTGACAACTTATACAACTTAACTCAGAATAGTTGTAAATCATGATACTCGTAACAAGTTAACCAAGACAACTTATTGAACAGCCGATTGGAAGTTGAGTTGAGTTGAGTTGTAATCCATAATAAGAATTTGACAACTACAACTCAACTATCAATTCAGTTGTGAATCATAATAGCGGCAGTAGGTTTGCGTCTGTGCTTAATGTTAACCTTACTTATATAATGAACATTGCTTAGGATAAAAGTTTGCTGCGCAATAAAAATTGCTTTAGAAAGAAGATATTAGCATCGCATAAAATGTAACATCGTTTATTCAAGAATTTCTTTTCGTTATGATAATTTAACCTGTTGCTTTTTTTATTACTGATATTTATTCATTTTTTTTTTTAACTTTGGTTTTTATTTTACTAAATTCATAAGAATTGTTTTATTTATGTTATATGTAGTTATATGTACGTACATATGTATGTGTTTCTTATTTAAATTGTTGGCTGATTTACATTTTTATGGTATTTTTGAGTTTTTTTTTTTTTTTTTTGTATAGAAATTTACCCATTAACAATTTTATTCCACCTTTTTGGAAGAAAAAAAATTACACACAATTTTCGAATTTCGTTTATCTTTCTGTTTTGTTTGTTCTTGTTGTGTTAATGGTGTTTAGAACCCAATACTAGTCCTAATAATTATTATTTGTGTTTCTGTTCTTTTTATTATATTTTGCGATTCTCTTCTCATTTATTGCTAGAACAACACTCGTTTGTTGTCTAAAACCGCGCGCTGTTGTTGTCGTTCTTGTTGTTATTTTCATTGCTCGTGTCTGTTGTTGATTTAATTTATTTTTTCATTTCATTATTAATTTTATAGCTTTTTGTTGTAGTTGTTTTAATTTTTTGCGTCTGTTATCTCAAGGTCACGGTTAAAATATAAATTCGACATTGAGAAGCCTTAGGAAGCGCAAAAACAAAAAGTGAAAAAAAAAACACCACAACAACAATTTAATAAAAAACAAACAAAAACAATTTACACACCATATGATAACTCAGTCACTACATACTCACACCACCGCCCGCCCCAGCGATACCATGTTTAATTTTTTTTTCTTTGCACTCACATGCATTTTTGTTTTTCTGTGTACTTTTGCACGGTATAGAGAAAAATGCAATGGCTGCGAGTATGACGGTGTAAAATTTTAAATGATGGGGCTGTTTGTTTTTTTTTTTGTTATTTACCGGTTGTTTTAATAGTGTTGTTGTTGTTAATATTTACTTTTGCTATTTTTCTATTTAAATATTCGTTACTATTTTTTTTGCTTAGAATGCATTCCTTTTATTTTTTAGGTTTAAGGACTGTCGCGACGATAAAATTAGAAATTTTTGTTGACTAGAAATAGATTTTCTTTAGAATTTATATTTCACTTGAATTTTGCCATAAATTGTTAAAGTAGGGGTTGTTAAATGATGGGGAAAAACAGAAATAATAATGCTTAGGCAGTTCATTTATAATGGACACTAACTTATGGCATTTTCTTTTCTAATAATAAAATGTTACATATATGTTACATGAGATTTGGCAAAATTTTTAAATGTTCCCACGACTTTTAGGAAGTGTTGCATATTTTAAGTTTACAAAAGAACATGAATGTTAGCAATAATCAATAAAGTAAAGAAACAATAACAAAACCAGCTGTTAATATAATGCTGCACTTATGCCCCTTTAATTAAAATGAGTGTTGAACATGTAACATTTTTTTTTCTTTTTAAGGGTAACATCATGAGAAAAGAACTCGTTACACTTTTAAAATAGCACACATTTTGCAGAAAAGAGCAGAAATATATGTAGAAGGCAGAATAAATGCAACATATTACTCAGAAAATAAAACGCCATTAGTTTGAATTATTTGTTTATGGAAGGATGTAATGATAAAATATAACAAAGCTGCAACTGTAGACACATGAACATGTGTAAGTGTGTAAGTGTTTCCAAAAATAAATAAATAATTAAAATTCAAAATTAAAGCTACGCTTGTAGCTTCCGTCAGACAGTATTATTTTTATATTGCTTGATTTTCTTGAAATATTTATGAAATATTATTGATGGAATGCGAAACTAAATATGAGAACAGAAATAAAATGGCCGCCAAAATAAATATATGTATTGCGTGTTCTCCGCTTAAAAATCAATAATTTTAGTTATTTCCAATTTTTAAATGGTTTTCATTAAATTATAGGCCAGATGATATTTTGTGGTTGTTTTTGTGTCCGAATTATACCGTTAAGTAAGACAAAAGTTATACCATTTTGCAGGTAATTGTTTGCAGATGTGCACAATATATAGTTGATTGAAATCGGTTTAGTATTTTGGTAGCTATAAATATTTGAGACAGTGATAGACATTGATCATATGCACATGTAATAAATAATTCTAGATGTAAACACAAAATTTTGTTAAGTATCATAGAAAAAATATCAATTTAATTAAAAAAAATCCTTCATTAAAATTTCAAACCATCACATTTCAAACGTTCGGTATTGTGTTTGTTGGTCTCTCAATCTGCTTTAATATTATTTTTGCTGTAGTTTCTACAGGCAAATGTGATTTTTTTTTTTTTTTTTTTTTTTGGAAATGTTGAAATTGCCTAATCATAAATAATAAATGAATGAGTAATGCGAATATAAATTTTTTTATTATTATTATTTTTATTTCTTTTTTGCATGGCATTTGTATTAGTGCGTGTGTTCTAAACGTGTTGTTTTTCTAAATAATTCAGCAATGAGTAGAGGATTTTTAGAGAAAATTATACACGAGCTTTTCTATTGTATTAATTATTGTAGTTGTTGTTGTTTTTTTTCTCGTTAATTGTTGTTGACGTTGTTAGTTGTTTAATTTTTATATTCCTTATCGTGAAAGTCAATGTCAAAGTTTTGTTTAAAATAGAAAAAGTTAATTAACTATTATTTAATAAATAAAATTTTTTAATACTTAAAATACCAAAAAGAAGAGAATGCTTTGTAAATTTTAGTAGTTACTAATTACAGACCCAAATGAACATTTGTGACGTGTAAAATTATATATATATATGTACATATATGTATGGACCTTCTGTATTTACATTATTCTTTTTCTTCAAAATTATATTAATGGAATATTATTAAGACTTAAAAAACACGTTTTCATATTATCTAAGTGGTAAGTGTCTGCACTATATCTGTCCACAGTATATCTGTAGACTATTAACAGAAGATCTTAAATCCGCACAAAAACATAAATGTGAAAATAAGGCCAAGTTCCGATCCAAAAAATTTCGGCCATAAAAAGTACTGAGATCAAAATAAGGACCAAGTTCTTGATAGGTACAATTCCATCTCATTGCTAGGCAACCTACAAGCTTGGCAATATTTTTCCAAGAATTCTTTCCCATATTAGAAAGGCAAAAAAATTTTGCCAAGCTTACATGTTGCCTAGAAATGAGATGGAATTGTACCTATCAAGAACTTGGTCCTTATTTTGATCTCAGTACTTTTTACCGCCGAAATTTTTTGGATAGGAACTTGGCCTTATTTTCATATTTATGTTTTTGTGTGGATCTCACTTCTTTTTTCTAAGTTGTGTTTTTGTATAAATATTTATGTGTATTGCTCATCAGGGCCTACCTGTATACGAAATTTCAGCTTTCTAGCTATACTGGAAGTGCCCCATACAAAGAAGGCGAACCCTAGTCCCCCCAGGTGAAAAGTGTCCGTTTTCAGATTTTTCTTGTTAATTTCTCACCAAGACCTACCTGTGTACCAAGTTTCAGCTCGCTAGCTTTACTGGAAGTGCCCAATAATATTGATGAGTCACTGAGTCAGTGAGTCAGTGAGTCAGTGAATATGTACTAAAATATGGACTTTTCACACCTTAATATCTCGGGAAGCTTACGGTAGAACTTCCAAATTTACCCTGTGAGGTCACCTCTGTGGGGAGACCTTATGTTTCAAGTTTCATTCTATTATGATCAAGAGGAGCAAGGTTATGAGGGGGAAAAACAGCTCGAATGGTTTCGTATAAATATACACTGTGTTGCCGAACTTGGCCTGGCGCACTACAGTGCGCCTAGATAATACACATATTCACAAATTCGTCACTTCTGGCTGCTCATTATAAATACCTTTTGTGTGTAGTATCTTGTTTAGAAAGTTCCTTTACAAAAAGTAATTTGTTAAGAAAGTTTCTTTGACAACTAGTATATTTCTCTTAATGCATGCATACATACATACTTTATTTTTTTATTTTCAGAAAGTACTTTAAAAAAAAAATTTTTAAAAACTAATTTTTTTCAAATGAAGTAAAGTTTTAAATAACTTGCCTTATAAATTACATTAAATTTTTACAAAAAAAAAAAAATTTTTAAATGAACTAATTTTTTAAATGAACTAATTTTTTGAATAAAGTACCTTTTAATATAAAGTATATTATTAAAGTATATTATATTAAGAAAAAAATCTTACTAAGCAAAGTATATTACTTTGCCACAAAAATATATATTTTCGAAAAGCACTTTTCTAAATAAAGGCTATTTTCAATAAAGTACCTTTTTAAATAAAGTTCCTTTTTAAATCAAGTAACTTTTTAGATAAAGTACGTTTTTAAATTAAGTAATTTTTTTAATAAAAATACCTTTTCAATAAAAAACCTTTTTAAATAAACTTCCTTTTTATTAAAAGTACCTTTATAAAAAAAGTACCTTTTTAAACAAAGTTCCTTTTTAAATGAAGTACCTTTTTAAACAAAGTTCCTTTTTAAATGAAGTATCTATTTAAAATGATGTGTTCCATAAGAGGTATAATTTTCAAAAAGATCAATTTGTAGAAAGTACCTTTTTATTTCTTAAAAAAAGACTAATTTTCTAAGCAGTATATTTCAAAAGAAATAATTCTTTTCCAAAATTCCAACAAGTAGCGTTTGCAACAAAAAGTACTTTTTCAAAAAGCACCCTTTTTAAAAATTAATCTTTTTTTAGAAGTCATAAACTACGTTTTCCGACAGCACCTTTTACAGTACTAAAAAAAAATTTTTGAAAAAAATGTTTCTAAATCCGTTTTTTTCCTATAAATACATGTTTCATAAAGTCTTTTCTTCAAAAAGTACCATTTTCAAAAAGGACCTTTGTATAAAAGGATCTTTGAATAATATATTAAAGCATATTCGGGAGTTATTTTTCAATTCTGATTTTGTTATATAATGAGAGGAAAAAAATCTCCAAAATAATATCTACTCTTTTTCAATTTCTTAATACAAATATATGTACACACATAAAAAATCGACGTAATTTGAATTTTTGCCATCGGTCGTTATATTATAAATTTATTGAATTTACTCGCTTTTAACAATTTTGATCCTTCTATCATTTGGAGTTGCGAAAATCTTTTCAACTCGAACTTTTTAGCATTCTATTTCGCAACATCTTTCTTTTTCAATCAATAACATTTTGAAATGTCTGTTGTCCATGCCTGGACAATATTTGCACACCTTGAAATTTTTGTTGTTGAAAGAGAAAGAGGAAAAAAACTAAAGTTAATTAAACCGGCAATCATTCTAAACGTGCCGGAAAATTAAGTACGTATGTATGTATGTGAAATAATAAAATGGCGCGTAATTTATTTAGAAAGAAAAAAATAAACCAAAAATAAACACATTCAGACGTAATAGAGAGTTTAGAAAAATAAGAAGCAGAAAAATAATGAGATTTGCAAAATATGCGAAACAAATGAAATGCAACTAATACTTGAAGAAGTATTAAAAAAAATAAGTAGTTTGTTAAATTTATTATAATTTTTAGTTGCCCGTCACTTGTAATATGTATGTATGTATGTAAGTCTGGCTGTCATAAAATAATTAATTTAAATAGGAAAATAGCTAAGAACGAACTAAGCTTAAAAAGTCTTTCGAAATCATTCTGTTGTTATAATCTGCTTTTTAGTTGTTTTCAGAATAAATGCCAAATATCTGCCATTTTAGGTAATAAAATAAAATCGAATTTATGAAATTTAAAAACTTTTATTTATAGCGGCCAAGCAACACCAACAAGTAGTGAAAAAGCATTTGCACATGGCTGTTACCGAAAAACAACGTTTGTTTCTATTCACCCAGTGCTGTTGAAGAATCTACAAAGGGGATGTACGAGTAAAAATATTACATTTTTCCTTTATTGCTCGAAATATGTAAACAATGTCTATCTAATATTTCTCTGTTTATAAACATTTACGAACTTTAGCCTGTACAAATATTAACAAATATTAATAATAAACAGTTCGTAGTAATTTAAATAAACACCAGCTTAAATTCAAGTCGAAAATATTTAATACGTTTTAGCTTAAATAAAAAGGTATACGAAAGTCTATATTTAAACTAGGCTTATAACATGCTAACATGTTTTTTTTTTAATTAAGATGTGATTCTTTTAATTTGAAAAACTGAAGGGTGGCAAAAAAAATTTCTATGAAAATGTGAAAAAAAATATTGTGATTTCAACAGCTCAGAGAATAACGAAAACACAGATTATTTTGTTGAAACTTCCTAGACAAATAGTTGAAAGTATTATGAACAAAACGAGCCATATTTCATTTAAATCGATGGCGTAGTTCTTATTTTATTTACAATTAAGTGTCAATACAAAAAAATATACAAAATTTTTTGTTGTTAAAATGGTCAGTGCCACGTCTATTAAAAACAATACACATATATATCTAAAAACTATTTTCTACTAGTCCTCATTAAGTTATTCCCCAACTTTATGATTAAGGACGCAGCGTTACGCGATACTTTGGAAATTATGTACAACATTAAGATTCAAGGACTGGGCAACGACCGCACAAGATCTCAGTGAAATATATAAAAGAAATATTTAACCCGTAAAAATGGGCTTACCCCGTAAATGCATTACAATATTTAAAAAATATGTTAAGGGTTTAAAAAATGATTTATGCCAAGAAATCAGAGATAATTTTACGAAAAAAAATATATTGATTTAAGTTTTAAAACTTTTAAGTATTTCGTATTTGAATGCTTCTTAAAGAATAAAAATAAATTAAGCAAAATGAAAGTTATTTTAATCGAATAAGGTTTCAGTTAGCTTTAAATAAAATCAACAACAACAACAACAACAACAATAATAACAATAGTCATCATTGTATACGTGCATTAATATTCTCGTACAATACACTTTACACAAACGACACTGCAGTTCAAGTTCAATGTCAATTGCAATGCATTCAATTACATTCGATTCGATTCGTTGGTTGGTTGGCTGGCTGGCTGGTTGGTTGGGGTTTGGGGTGATAAGGCTAGAGTGTTGATAGATTTTTCCATTTGCGTTCTACAATATTTTTTTTTTTTTTTTGGTTTTGTTTTTTCAATTTCTGTAAAATCAGTGTCTGTGTACAAGCAAGCAATTTTGTGTAAAACAAATAAATCTACGTACAAAGTTTGTTAACTGATATTGAAAAGAATTCAATATTTTATTTAGAATTTTATATGAACGCTTCTCACATATAAATAGAATATTTCGGTGTTATTGTTGCTGTTTGAACAAAAAAAGATTTTAAGCCAAAAACTCAATCTTTCATAACGAAAAATAAATTCGAATGATTTAATTCCTTTAGCTGATGTTTTCTCCTTTGAAATTGTATCCACAAAGAAAATAAAAATTGTTCAAGAAAGGTGGCCGGTGAAGAGTAATTTTACCATGAATTAAATTTATTTTGGTAACTTTTGCTCAAGGTTTTATTTTTTTTATTCTAACTAACTTTCGTGGCATATGCGCAATTTATATTTGCCTCCCCTAAGTTTTCGTAAGCATTTTTTGCGTCATATTTGCAACAATTTTATTATCCAAATAAATCATAAAATATAAACAATTATTGTTTGCTTATACATATATTTGAATGTAAATAAACTGAACGTATTAAAATGTGAAAACATGTTTACAGTGTTAACATTTTTCTAAATCGGAATTTTTTAAATCACAAATATTTCTTAAGTCAATAGTATACGAATAACGGAAATATCATGATTGATACTTTGAAAGATATACGATTCGATAATATTTAAGGCAAACGGCTAAATAATAAATGAACCGGTTAAAAAAATAACACATTAAAAAATTAACTGAATCATTTATGTACAATAAAATGTATAATGAACCACCTCCTTTAAACGAAAACGAAGAACATCATAATAAAAAAAGAACAGCTTGAAATTTAGCAACTTCCAGTTATTTCGGAAAAACATTTAAAAATATTGTAAAATATATAAAATCGTAAGAAAATTGAACCAATTCATTTTAAGAAGAGATAGTAAAGCAAAATGGTTCATTTAGAATAAAATTAAAGCAGAGAAATTTTATTGAGAATATCCCGCTTGTCCGCGGATACATTCCATAAGTCATTATACCATTATGCACAAAGCAATGACCTATACTTGCTCGGCAATACCTACGCATGCGTTTGAGTGACGAATTTAACATGGCGATGTCATTGGAAGTATACAATCGCCACCCTCTCGCTTACATTCCGTTGACGAAAACAGTGACAGTGATATTCATCATAGTTTTCATTCACAAAAATACTATGATGAAAAAAACACTGAAGCCGGAGATAAATAATGAACGATTTCGTTAACGTTGGATAATCAACGTAAACAATAGAATATGACAGACAGAAAAAGAATTTTGCTCGCTTGCTTATATACGATCAACGAATTCATATAAAATATTCTTACACCAAGTAGGTACTGGCAATTGTAAGTGACGCATTTATTACAGAAAAAACGTCAATAGCAGTTTTGCCGAACAAGCTGTTTCAAAAATAATAAAATCTGAGCTGATTATTTTTTTGGGTGAAAAGCAAAATGAACCGGCTAATTAAAAATAGATAAAAATTTTACCAATGAACTATGAGCAGAAGAAAAAAAAAGGAATGTAAATATGATTCCGATTCTGATTTAAAATAGGAAGCTCAATGAAATAGATTGGAAAATCAACTGATTTATTTCGAATGAAGCAAAAAATTAGCAGCTCCTTTTAAAATAAAGTAGAAATTAAGCAGGTTCATTAAGAATAGAGTGAAAAAATACAATTCTTAAGTAATAAAGAAAAAAAAATTAATCAGCTCATTTGTAAAAGAGTTAAAAATGATCCCGCTTCTTAGGAATGAACTGAGAAATGACTTAGTTCAATAAGGATAGTCACAAATGAACCAGTTCATTAAGAATGGAGGATAAAATGAAGCAAGTCGCAAAAAAATATATAGAAAAACTAACCATTTCATTAAGATGCTAAATACTTCATTAGATATAGAGTGAAAAAGGAACCAGTTCATTATAAATTGAGAGAAAAATAATACTATTCTTAAGGAATAAAGTAAAAAAGTAACCAGCTCATTTGGAAAATAGACAAAAATGATCACGCTTCTTAGGAATTAAGTGAAAAAGAAACTAGTTCAATAAGGATAGTCACAAATGAACCAGTTCATTAAGAATAGAGGATAAAAGGAAGCAGGCCAAAAAATATATTGAAGAAGTAACCATTTCATTAAGATGTTAAATACTTTATTAGAAATAGAGTGAAAAATTAACCAGTTCATTATAAATAGAGTGAAAAATAATAAAATTCTTAAGGAATAAAGTAAAAAATTAACCAACTCATTGGAAAAGGGTAAAAAATGATCCCGCTTCTTAGTAATTAAGTGAATAAGAAACTAGTTCAATAAGAATAGTCACTAATGAACCAGTTCATTAAGAATAGAGGATAAAAGGAAGCAGGCCAAAAAATATATTGAAGAAGTAACCATTTCATATATGCTAACAACTTCATTAGAAATGGAATGAAAAATTAACCAGTTCATAATAAATAGAGTGAAAATGCACTAGTTCATTACAAATAGAGTGAAAAATAATAAAATTCTTAAGGAATAAAGTAAAAAATTAACCAACTCATTTGGAAAAGGGTAAAAAATGATCCCGCTTCTTAGGAATTAAGTGAAGAATGAACTAGTTCATTATGAATAGAAAAAAAAATGAACCAGTTTCTTAAGAATAGAGTGTAAATAAATCGTTTCATTAGGAAAATTATAAAAAAAGCGATTTCTGAAATGAAAATACATTAATTCATTAGCGATATCTACTATGAAAATAAAAACGATGGAGTTTTAATACCTTTAATGATAAAAGAAGCCTGTTGACTTGAACTAATTCTTAAAAATTTCCTATGTTTTTATATACGTACATACCTACTTAAGATAAAAAATATGTTTTTAAAACTTTCTAGTTGAAAAGCCTTCAATTTAGGCCAACCAGGTATTATTTTAGCCAAAAACCTAAAATTTTATCAAAACACAAACACACTTTGTGCGTAGGCACCTATAATCGTAAATAAAACAAGCAACAACAACAACAACAACATTTTTAATCAAAAACTTACTAGAAATGATGAAAAGAAATTAAATTATTCACATCTTAGAACTGGCTGTTTTGGGAGTAAACAAAATATTTCAAGGTCAACTTATTCGAAATTCTAAAGAATGAAAGAAAGACAAAAAAAAAACAAAGTAGCAAATAAAACACACACGCATTCACAAATTGGTATAATATTAACAAAATAAACACTCTGCAGCAGGGAGTTGATGGCAGGAATATTATGAAAAGCAAAAGAAAAAAAAAAATAAATAGCAACAACCATTAATTCATAAATAGGAAAGTAAGGGGGCAAAAACACGCGCCAACAGTTTAATTGTTCAACCATGCAAACACACACACGCACACACACACACATTTGCTTAAATAAAAAGAACTTGATTATTAGAAACACTAATAGAACATTGATAACAACCAACCAACAATAACAATTATGATTAAATGTGCGGTAACATTCTTGTTGATTAAGATGGGGTTTAATAAACATATTCATACATGTGTATTTTCCAATTTATTTAAGAGCGTCTGTGACAACACGCATACACACAAAAACGAATGACAGGAACCGAACCAAATCAAACACCACACAACTCATTTAGACAATTTTTGCAAATATTTAAGCAGAAATAAATCTGCCCCCACCTTAATAGTTGCTTGGTCACATGTTGTAGTTGTAGTTGTTGCTGTTGTTCTTTTTTTTTAATATTTTCATGCTCCTCTCTTGCACTCACACTATAACAAGTTAATTACTGGTCATTAACCCTGTTAGAGTGTATTAAGTAGTGCGTAATGGTGAGAGACTCTGATAAGTACCGCAGCAACAACAAGAAAAAATAGCAACATACATAGAAATTATTGCTGTTTAGTGTTCATTTCACACTTTACTCCTTTCCCTCTTTACAAACACACTCACACGTGTGTTTAATTTCTTTCTAAGCAAATTTTATTAGAACAAAAAAAAAAACAAAAGCAAGCAAAGAGTTTTGCTAGATTTTTTTTGCGTTGCTTTTCTTGTTTACTTATGGATGTATAAAACAATTTAAGATTCACAAATGTCCTTGAATATAAATACATACATACATATGGACATAAATATGTATTCTCAATGGTGACTGTGTAGGTTTAGCTGGTTTGTACCCTCTTTTGGTGTTTTGTTCAATGCCAAAAATTTTGTTGCTTAATTTTTGTTGTTTTTTTTTTGTGTCGCTACGCAGAATTTTAACGAGTTGTAGTATAATATTTTTTTTCAGTTAATTGCCTTTAATGGGATTTTTTGTTTCTTAGAAAATATTTATTATGCCTTGGTTTTTCTATTTTTTCTTATAATTATCTATATTTTTTTTTTTTTGTTAATTTAAGCGTGATATTCTGTAATATTTTCTTCTGTTAAAAAGGTAGAAGCAGACATACATAATTATAATTTCATTTGATTTTCATTGAAATATGAAAGAAATGAAAACGTTTTTGTATTAAGTATACTTAACAATATGCCAAAAAGTTATGAAAATATGAATTTACACATATGCATACATACATATGTCATACATGTCTTTTCATGTCCATACATGTGCCTACATTGTAATTTTTTTGATTAATATTGGCAAAGTTTTAAAAAACTCTTTCATTCTCCTTGGAAGAGAGTAAATAAAAAAATAAAGATTTCATTATTCCTACATATCTCGTTAAAGGAGGTGGTGACCTCCGAACTAACCGTCTAGGATTACTACGCATCAGCCATATAGTATATACTAAAGGAATTTTGGCTCCGCTATAATTACAAATGTTACGTACATATGTCTTTCCTAATTTGAAAATAAAACAATGATCCCAAAAAGGACTCTATCATCAATGGAGATATTCACAGGATATTAAAGCAATCATTTTTATTTTTTTTTTATTTAAATAAATGACTGGAATATGACTGACATTAATTTTTTTTTTTTGCTTCTCAACTCTCTTACAGTGTGGGATGCTCTGCTCCACTTGGAGAAATTTCTCTTTTTCGCAAGAACATATTTAAGAACAACCAAATTTTCAGTAAAAAACTTAAGGAAATTAATTAAATAATTAAAAAAAAAACAAACTGAAATTTGCCTAAGAGTTTTTCAGCATAAATCCCAGCAATTTCTAAGTATTTTTCTCAGTGTAGAATTTATCCTACAAATGACACTTAACAACTTTTGCGCGTGTTAGCAATAATAACAAATTATAAACTTTTTATATATTTGTTTGTTTATTTATTTTATTTAATTTTTTTTTTAAACAAATATGATTATTTTTCATACTTTGTTATTTCCTGAATACACTCACTATATTGTGGAGTAAAACAACAATGAACTGATCCATAAAAGTAGTAAAAGATGTCTTTTGAAGTCATTTAATTCAGAACTACGAGAAAAATACAAACGTTGGGAATTAAGAAATTAAGCAATACTTTGCGAAAAATAACAAAAGTGGGTTCATGAAAGTATAATTGAAAGTGGTTTTTTAGATAAAGAGTAGACTGTGAAAGTTCATTGAAAAAATTTAACTAGTGAGTTGGAGTTCATTTAAAACAGAACAAGGGTGTAAGCTAAACAATTTCATTTAGTATTTGTATATTATTATTATTATTACAAATAAACGTAATTATTATTCGAACTTATATTGATGTACATATGAAAAGTAATATTATCACGCTCAAGTTCAGTTTTATTAAATTAATGAAAATTTAAAATTACTAAGAGTTTTTTTATGTTGAAAAATATTATTATTTATATCCAATCAGTTTTTAGCAGAACGTATCAGTACTGATTTCATTCAGTATTCAGTAGGTTGCCTAGAAATGATATGGAATTGTACCTATCATGAACTTGGTCCTTATTTTGATCTCAGTACTTTTTACGGCCGAAATATTTTGGATAGGAACTTGGCCTTATTTTCACATTTGTATTTTTATGCGGATAAAAATTAAGCGATTCATTAATAAAGGCAAAACTAAATTTGTTTATTTAGCAGAGAGAATAACGTTAAATGCTTCTTTTCAAAAATATTAGCCAGTTCATCTAAAATATTATAAACAAAAAACCAGATCATTTGTAATAGAACAAACATTGAACCGTTTAATGTAGATTCTCACGAGAGAGAATATTGGTTCATTTAGAATAGAGTGAAAAAAGTCAGAAATGAATCGATTCATTAAGAATAAAGTGAAAAATGAATCAGTCCTCTTAGAATAGAGTGACAAATAAATCGGTCTATATAGATTAGGAAGGAGTAGATACGTCAACTCTTTGCTTTTTCAAATTTCAAATACATACAGAACATGATTATCTGTGTGTACTAGTATGTACCCTGTAGTAAACTCGGGGCCAATTGTCTCCAAGTCGCCACTTTTGTGTACTTGTTTGGTGACTTCTTATTGTGCTTATTAGTAACAAGTCACCAATTTGTCACCTAGTGCTGTCTTCTTGATGGCATTGCCAACGATACGTCTAATGTTTTTAGTTTGCTTTAACAGGTAGACTTAAATTATAGAAATGTACTAGTAACTTTCTGGTTCGAATGTCTCCACTTGGTCCTATTAGATCTACGTAATCACTACCTAAATTTCACTATCGACATTTCCTGCAGGGTAGTCTGTTGTTTTTTATATTCAAACCAGCTACAAAACAAGTAAATAATATGTATGAGTATTTATACGGCACGTGGAAATAAGCATTCAACCATATTGATGATTTGCCGTTCATGTTGGCAGTAACGTCATTAGCAACACCACCAACAGCACCAACAACTACAAAAGCCTAAACAAACAAATGTTCACTGAGTCCGCCTGAGTTGAGTTGGAGTCCTGTTGGGATAAAAATTTGTAAAAATTTCCATAGATTTTTTGTGTGTGGGTGTAACAGAAGAGATACACAGACACATGAGGAGGAGTTAAATTTTAAGGTGCTGCCATTTTACCATTTTTTTTTATTATTTTTCTTTTTCTCTTTATTATATTTATTTTTTTTTTATTATAGATTTGCCTGTTGGCCATATTGCACAATGTACGAGTATTTTAACTGTCAAGGACACTTTTGCAATTATTGTCGACGTTGTCGTCCTTCTTCTTGTTGTTCTTGTAGGTGTTAATGCTTCTTCTATATTTTTATTTATTTATTTGTTTTTTTTTCTTCATTTTAACTTTTGTGGTTGTTTATTTGGCTGTGTGCGTGTGTGTGCATCATCGTATTGATGAGTTTGTGGGTGGATGTGTTTCTTTGCAGGCTCTTTAATATTGAAGATGTACGAACGAATATGTAAATGTCTTTGTTAACCTTGACGAAGGAGACTGTATCGTTTTTACAAATATAATCTCCTTTGGCCTTTTCTTTCTTCCTTCGCCGGCTTTAAGTCTCGCAAATATGTTTGAATATTCTTTTACTTTACTTTTTTTTTTAATTTACTTGTAAATTACATGAGCAGTATAATAACATTATTTTTTATATTAAATGAGCATAAAATAAAATCAGAAAATTTATTTACTCTCCCACTTGCTTAGAAGTTAATAAAATATTTATTTAAATTTCAAGCATACTGTGGGCGAAGTTTCTTATTAAATTTTTATTTTATTCTAAAATAAATTATTGCGGCTGTAACTGTTTTTTTTCAGGAATTCGATCGATCTGAGTCGAGATCATTCCATTTTGTCAAATCTTACAATTGGCAACAGTTAAGGTAACTCTCTGAAATAATTTCTATCATTCAAATTTTAAGACTCTTGCAACAATTTTTGTTTTATTTTAGATCTTAGTTGGCGATATTTCTCACAATCATTTTAATTAAAATTGTAAGTACCTATATCCCATTTTTGTTGCTAAATATTTTGTCTTTCTGCTTGAATGTCTTCTGTTGGATAATAAAAGCAGCAAAACTTTGTTACAAGTGTGGAAAATAATTGCTGAAATCAGCCGAAAAGGAAAACTCAATTTCAGCTTATTCTTCTTATTTTCAGAAGCATGGGAATTTGAAGCAACCGGCTGTGAGTGTGAATCAAAATGTTGATTGTAAGAAGATCTCCTCCACAACAGAAAAGACCAACAAAATAAATTAAATAATATTTCGTTATATATTCTTATTTATTTATTTTTTTTTATTCTGTTTTGTTAATTGTGGCTGATGAAGGACGAGCTTATGAAAAAAAAGATGCTGACAATTCGGTTTCAAGTTAAAAATGTCTGATAAAATTGTTTCATATAGCAAATATGTTTTTTTTTTTGCACAAGTGATGAGACAAATTGGAGATTGCAAAGTAAAGTATGTATTTTGCTGCAGCTATGAAAAAATTTAATAAAAGTTTCTGTACAAGGAGAGTAGCCAAGCCTGAGTGATTAAATTAACAGAAATTTGTTTTTTAAAATATATTTTTTTATCGTCTTTTTATTAAGAAAATAATGAAATTCTGCATTTTCCACGCGTACTCAAATGATATGTTATGCTCTTGCTACACATTTGTTGGAGATTTTTTTTATTATGTATTAGACATTTTATATGTAGACCTGTGTGCGTTTTGAATTTTAAAGAAAATTTTTTTCTCTTTTTGTAAAGTCAGAAATGCACGTATGTATATACAAACATACCTTGTAGGTGTGCTTGAATATCTAAAACGAATATCTGTATGTATGTGTTTTAGTTAGATATTTTCTAATTGAACCGATCAGTTCAGTATGTACTTAATTAAAGTTTCTACATGAGACAGTTAAATTTTTACAATAATCTAAAAGAAGACATTAATTTTGCACACTTTTGTAAAAGCAAAAGTTCATTTTCTACACAATTCTAAATTAACTAGTTCATTTCATACAATGAACCCATTCATTTTCTACACTATTCTAGACGAACCGATGCATTTTTCTCACTATTCTAAATGAACCGTTTTAATTTTCACACTATTTTAAATGTATCAGTTAATTATTCACACTATTCTAAATAAAGCGATTAGTTCTTCACACTTTTCTAAATGAACCGATTAATTTCTTATGCCCCTATTATGATTCACAACTTAACTAAGTTGAGTTGTCAATGTTATAACTCAACTCAACTATTTCATTGCATTATGGTTTACAACTAATTTTCGTTGTCTTCGTTAAGTTCTTGTCAACCTTAATATGACAACTTGAAGCAACAATTAGATACATACATACATGCATATGTACATATATTCAAAGTGTGTTGATAATATTTTTGGAAAATTTTTATGAATTAATTTATTAAAAATAAAAATTTGTCGAAATGTATTTTTCGGAAGATTCAGAGGAAAAAAATGTGGATCTTATGCGCACCGACGCAGCATTAGAAGTCGAAGTAACTTATTGGAATTACCAACTGCCAAGTAAAGAAAGTAAAATAACCTACTCATATATTTTTAGATTCATTAATAATTTCAGATTATTTTCTGAATGAACTCGATGATGTTTTAAATATTTTTAAACAACACCTCTGTTCACAAAGCTTTGACTACTCAATTAGGCGTTCAATTTCCTATTGTTTTTTTTTTTTTTTTTTTTTGTAATTTTGCTGAAATCAATGTTACATTGTTTTTTCCATTTTTATCACTCGCAGACAGAAACACAACTGATAAAAAGTAGTTGTCGCAGTTTGACAGCTCATACAACTTAACTCAGAATAGTTGTAAATCATGATACTCGTAACAAGAAACGAATACAACTTATTGAACAGCCGATTGGAAGTTAAGTTGAGTTGTAATCCATAATAAGAATTTGACAACTACAACTCAACTATCAATGCAGTTGTGAATCATAATATGGGCATTACACTATTCTAAATGAACCGATTAATTGTTTACACTATTCTAAATACACCGATTAATTTTTCACGCTATTCTAGACAAACCAATTAATATTTCACACTATTTTACACGAACCGATTAATTTTTTTCACTATTATAAATGAACCGATTAATTTTTAAAACTATACTAAATACACCGATTCATTCTAATCAAAGTGAGCTGATTAGTTTTCACTTTATTATAAATTAAACGGTTAATTTTTATACAATACTAAAACATTTTTTTACTGTATTTTTATTGAGCAGAATCATTTAATTAATATTCAATTCCAAATAAATTGATTCATTAATGTTTTAAGGTAGAAGGTATTCAAAATGAACCAGTTCATTTTCATTGTATTTTAACTAACAATTTCTGCATACATTTTAAACGAACTGTTCACTTTTTTATGCTCTGCTTTAGATAATCATTTGTTCATTATTCATTTAATTTGTTATGTACTGGTTTGTATTTAAATCTTTTTTCCACAGTTTTCTAAAGCAGTGAAACTATTTCTAACTGAACTCTTTCTAATAAACTTTTTACAAATTAGTAAGTGTTGTTTTATATGTGGATATGTGGATATATAATGTAAAACTATCTATGTGTGTATAATCGTATATGTATGTTTGTATTTAATAAATAACTAATTGAATATAAGTCTAGTCCTGTCATTTCGTTGTCTGCCTTCTGCTAGGTTTTCTGTAATCAATGTTGTGTTGACATCATTGCTTCAAGGTCAGCTCGAATTATTCCCTTTTTACTTATTTTCAGCCGTTTATTTATTTGTTTTTTTTTTTTTTTTTTACATAAAATTATTATTATTGTCCTAATTACATACTAATTCAGTTGTCATAATGTTACAAACTTATTCAAATTTTATTTTCCATTTGTAAAGTCCAAATTCAAGTATTCTTCAATCGGTTAATATTTTTGAGGGCTTAAACACATTCCTAACGTTGGTCGCTTGACCAACAATAGACAACAACTAATTTTATTTGCAAGATATTTAATCAGGCGAAAAAAAAAATTGACATCCCCTTTATTAATCGATATCGTTAACAAGGGACACAACGTTAAAAAATTTCTATTAAATTGAACATTGTTTATTTTTTCTTTTCTTTTATTATTCATAAATCATTAAAGTCTCAGGGCCATACTGTTTGTTAAACCAAATTAGAAAAAAAGTCATAAAAAATATATATATAAAAACTGGGTGGTTTTAAGGTGGATCGTATCATTTTCTTAAGAATAATTTTACCATTTTTAGTGAAATAAAATAAAATGCCTTCAAGTGAATACATAATTATGTTTAGAAATTTCAAAAGGTGGTGGAATTTTATTTAATGCCGCACTCAAGGTCACAGTTCTACTTTTTAATGTTTTTTTTTTTTTTTTCATCAATCAAACTAAAAATAGAACAATCACAAAATTATTAATATTATTATTTAAAATACAACTTCAAATGTAATAAAAATCCAGAAGTTTTTCAAATAAAGAAAAAACAAAAACAAAACAAAATATTTATTAACTAAAATCAAGATAACTAAAATGTTAAAGTTTTACAGTCGACGTTTTTAGAGACGTTAGTATGTAGAAGCCGTTTAATTACTACTATGCAGTGTAAAACTGAACTAGTTCATTTAAAAGTAATTGAAAAATTAACTACATAATTTAGGACAGGGTGAAAAAGGAACTGTGTATTTGGAGGTGGTGCGAAAAGTTAACCATTTAATTTAGAATAAAATAGTTCATTTGGAATAAATGCAAAAGGGTATTAGTTCATTTAAACTGAACTAGAACAACTTCAGTCAGAGATTTAAAAATATTCTAGTTCATTTAGAAGAGTTTAAAAAATCTTGCCGTTCCATCCCGAAAACAACGATCCATCTCAATTAATTAATTTTGCAAGTTTTGTTTTCACATAAAGCTTTTACGATCACATTGCTTCTATTAAAACACCAACATAGATTTTTTTTTTTTTGGAGATAATACATTTCAGCAATTATCATAAAAATGTTTCTAAACTTAATTCATAGACAAATAATTGCAGCTTTCGCTTTCTTTTTTCAAAAAGCAATTTTCGTCTGATCATAAAAACCCATCAAAACTGGGCCTGGCCGTCACTCTTGCAAACCAAAACAAAATTGCCAAAATTTGCAAGACAAATAAATTGGAAAAAATTAGTACTCATGGTTAGTTTCACTTTTACTTGTTTTGCTACAATTAAAAGTAATAAAATGTTAAAACTTTTTTAAAGTGTTTTTCGTTGCTGTTTGACAGGCCTGCAAACAAGTTTGTTGTGTTAAATAAAACACTAAACGAAAGAGAGGTGGTTGAAAGCGAAAGAAATAAAATGCAGACTCAAACCCCAAAAACAAAAAACCTACCGTAACATTAGAAATTGTTTTAGAGCAGGTTAATGCACACAGATAAACTTGTTGTATTCATATCAGTTATAGTTTGTCTGTCCGTCAGCTAATATGACAGTCATATTTCTTGTTTTACATGCAACAATACAAAATTTAATCAGCTGTTTTGACCCAGTTTGTTTATGCTAGTTTTTGGTTGCTGTTGTTGTTATTCTTGTTGCTTCAGTTGTTTGCTTCTAGTTGAAATGCAGCACTTTCTCATTGTCAAACGTCAACATATAAGTGTGTTAGTGAAAACGCTTTGTTTACTCACTATTTTTTGTTAAAATATTGAGGCGGGGAAGATAATAAAATAGAAAGAAAATAAAATGTTTAATTTTCATGCCATTCAACATTTATTAATCTTATAACTTTGAAAAATTAACCGAATCGTTTACAAAAGTGTGCAAAAATAAACAGCACATTTAGAATAGTATGGACACATAAGACAGTTCATTGAGAATAATAAAAAATAAACTTCTTCATTGAGAATAATAAGAAAAATGAACTTATTCAGTTAGAATAGTGTAAAAAATAAACCACTTCATTAATAAAAGTGTAAAAAATAAAACGGTTCATTTCTGAAAGTGTAAAATATTAACCTCATTTAGATATAAATATTATTATCATTCATTTAGAATACTATGAAAACCGAACCATTTTAATACGAGCCATTTCATTTACAATAGTCTGCAATATTAACTAGTTCATTTAGAACTGACACGGCAAGAGTTAATTTAAGAAATTAAACCTGAACCGGCTAATTTTTGCAATAATTTGAAAAATGGACCCCTTTCTTTAGAATAGTTTGAAAACCTAAGCAGTTAATTTAGAATGGTGTGAATAATTAATTATCTTATTCATTTAGACTAATGTGAAAAACGAATTACTTCATTTATAAAAGTGTAACAAATAAACCAGTTTAGTGACAGTGAAACTAGTTTACTTTAAAAATATGAACTATTGAGAATAGTGCGAAAATCGAACGAGTTAATTTAACATGAAACCAGTTCATTAACAATAGTGTCAAAAACTAGGCAGTTAATTTGGAATAGTGTGAAAAATGAACCAGTTCATTTAGAACATCGTGAAATAGCAATAGTTCAATTAAGATTTATTCGGCTCAATATCAGCATCAATAGTGTGGAAAATGAACCTTTTCATTTAGAATAGTTTGAAAAAGTAAGCAATTAATTTAAAACGGAACGAAAAATTACCACTTCATTTAGAATAGTTTGAAAAATTAACCAGTTCATTTAGAACGGTGTGGAAAATGGACCACTTCATTTAGAATAGTGTGAAAAATTATCTTATTCATTCAGAATAGTTTGAAAAACGAAACCAGTTCATTTACAACAGTTTCAAAAAATAGGCAGTTCATTTGGAATAGTGGAAGAAATTAATACTGTCTTTTCTTTGTGATCCTTCTAAAATTTTGTAACAAGAACGAGACTATGCATTTATTTTCTTTACCTTTCTTTCTCTGTTCAGGAAGACAGCAACATAATTTCACTTTCATTTTATTGTTAATCAAATGACAAAGTTTGTTGTTTGTATGTATGTATGTATTAGAGTTGTCAACCGATTAAGAATAATTCGATTAATCGATCAAACAAAAGGAAACTCTTGTTCGAATAATTTTAAAATGCCGATTTTCGCATAACGAATAAATCGATTAATTAATGTCAATTAATCGAACAACTTTTTTAGTTTAAAATGCATACGTCAAAAATGTTTAAATTTGTTTGTATGATATGAAACAAAGCGAGTACTTTATATCAACCAAATACATATTATTTTGTATGTTTGCGGCTGTTGTCGAACTGTGCATAACTTACATAGTAGTCGTGCTATGTTTTGAATGAATTGTTAAAAATTTTCAAGAATGGAGTTTTTTCACTCTCAGGTGAATAAATTAGAAATACACTAAAGCCAAAAAATTGAGCTCATTTTGGAAGTATTTTACCAAGAACAAAAATGAAAAAAAAAACAAAGTCACATGTAACAAGTGTCCTAAAGTATACAAAATTGTTGGATCAACAACAAAAAAAATTAATAATTCTTTTGCAACAGATTTACGTAAACGTATTAAAATAAGAATAAAAGAGGGACGTATAAAATTTTTAATTACGTTAATAATATTTTTTAAATTCTGGAAATTTTCCGAGCAATGAAAGTTTTTTAAAATATTCTTAAAAAAGTGAAACTAAAGAATAAATTATACTCCAGATTATTTTATGTTGAAAGTAACCACAATAATTCAGATGAAAGTAATGATAAAGAAGATGTTACTAGTAATGAAATTAACAATCTTTTATGCGAATTAAATAATTATATTAAAAGTATTAAAAATTCAAAATATAAAAAGACTTCAGCGATATATTAGACGATATGGTATATTTGAAAAAGAACAGAAAAATTAGATAAACTATTTAATGCTCTTCTCACAATATCACCTACCTCGACAATTAGCGAAAGATTTATTTCAAAAACCAAAACCAAAAATCGTTTGAAAGCTAAAATATTTAGTCAACTTTTATTTGTAAAATATTATTTCTTAAGAACAACCCAAATTGTCTGATTTCACAAAAAAAAAAAAAAACATTTGATATTTTTTTTTTGTTGAATGAAGCATGTTTATTTGAATTAATAGTTTTATGTATTTTTTTGTTAATAAAAATATTAACTATTTTATTTTTAAGTTTTTTGTATGAAATGTTTATTTTTTGTCAATAAATTCTTTAAATCATTTTTTATTCGTTGTTCTCATCGATTAATCGAAAAACTTTTCAGCTTTAATCGTTTGATCGAACGAACAAAATCAATTATTTTAATTATTCGAACAAAGTTGAAAGGAGAATAATTGACAACTCTATAGTATGTGTGTATTTTTTGTGTGTTAAACGTGTTTTATTTTCAATTGTATGTCAAAAACTATTTTTAATTTCATTAATTTTTCTAGTTCAACAATAAAAGTGAAAACGAAGTTATAAAACGCAGTTAAATAAAATTAAAAACAAAAAATAAATGCAAAATATATTTGTTTCATGGCACCGCAATTAGCAGCCAGTTTTGTATTTTATTGTGAATCGATTTTAAAAATCACAACACGCATGCGCAAAAACGCCAAAATGAACGCACATGTTGATGTACGAGTAAATACTCGTTTAAAAAGACTTTTTTTGATCAGTTTGAATTTTCAGTTTACCTGAAGTTGCGTTTTTAAAAGGCATTCAAATTATTTGTAATTTTTTTTTTACGAGTAACTCAATGATGAGAATAAAATTGTTGTACAAAATTTACAATAACTTGTGTAAATTCCTTAGAAAATTTTTAACTTTTCTTGGTCAGTTTTTCTTATCATGTGTATAATATTTTACCTTTGCTATGCTTCTAACAAAATCAACCTTTCAACTGTTTAAAGCTATAAACACATTCGCCACAGCAGACTACACGAACACAAGACTAGAAATGCTGCTAGCTACCGATGTAGCCGTTTAGCCAGCTACTTAATTATTTTGGAAACGACAGATACACAGTAAACAGCTGATCCTGAACTGTTGCAACGATTCATTTATGTATATTACAGCGGTGCATATTTAGCGCTTTTACTTTTTTAAAGTTTGCTCACATTGTATGGATTCGCTTTGACCGAAAAAATTCATCTCATGGATCTCTTTTGGCTCCGGAGTTACGGGGTTCAAAACTTATTTTTTATTGGCCATAACTCCTAGAATATGGAACGTATATAAGCGATGTGGATATCACTCTAAACTTCTCTAAAATACCTTTATACTGGTATTCAAATTTTTTAAAACAATTTACCCATTGCGAGTGAAATTCAATTTTAAAATGTGTTATCTGACTTTTCACTTTTACAGAGAACTTACCATGCTTTTATTTGGTGTATACTTGAAAGCTGTCACCGATGAAATACGTAAGTTATGCTTCTTTAATGATGATTTTAAGAATTAAATGAGCTATTTAGAGCATTTTGAAATGATACCTATGTCGTTCATATTCGTTCTATATTGTAGGACTTATGATCAATAATATATTAAAGTTTTGAATCCCGTAACTGCGGAATCAAGAGAGAGCGCCGAAAATATTACACAAACAAATTTAGGTAAAAAAGGGCTATTACCCTGTGAGTTTTTTTTAATCTTTAACAATGTTGGTATTTTTTGACTCAAGTCAATATTCTATATAACAATAAAGCTAATAAAAATTCTTGATGCATATATATTATAACATTTAAATTTTGTAATTTTTTTTTTTATCTTACAATAAAAAATATTTCTAATCACTAATTTGCTTTACAAATTTTGTATATTGTCAACACTGTTTTGGTTTTGTGGCCATCAGAAATAGAAAATAGTTTAATTCGTCGACACGACAAAAGTAGCTTGGACAAGCCGTGTTGCCTTGCTGTCTTCAATATAATCATTCTCATATGCACACATGTATTCTAATTTTGACAGGTGGTAGTCGGTAGTCTGCTGTGGCGAATGTGTTTAATGCTTAAGTTAAGTTTTCTGCCTGCTATATCGGTGTTTACGGAGAGTTTTTTGCCTCTTTTTCAAGCAAGGGACACAAAAGTTTGGTACAACAAAGAGTTACAGGGTTAACATATTCTACAAAAATCTAGCCAGTAGGGTTATTCATTAAAACCTTTAACACAAATTAAATTTGAAATGCAAGGATTACAAGATAGCAGTGTGCCTAGAAGAGGGGATGATCTTCAAGTCATCTTAAAATTAAGGCCAGTTGTAAACTTTCAAGGTGTATGTATTTTTCTAACACTCATTAGATCGTGCAGTGAAATTTTAATAAAATATTTAATAATCTGTCATTCATTCATTCACCTTAATTGTAGTCATCTAAAAATGATTCTTTCTTTTGATAAAATTTTTTATGAAAAGAAAAAAAACTTTCGCTTACTGTTTGTTTGAGAAAAAAAATATAATAATTAATAATAAAGCCAGAAAAATCAGGTTATTAAACTTGAATACTAGAAGAAGAAAGCAAAGTTTGGTTTTCGATTAAGATAAAAACTTCAATGTTTAATTGTCAAACATTTTCGAATTAATATGCAGTTTTTACAATTTCAAAATGTGGGTCATTTATTATTCATTTCCACATCTTTAGCAAACAAGTCATTGAACTCAAAAAAAAAAAGGTATAAACAAAAAACAACGAAAAAAAAATTAAATAAAAAAAAATTTCACTTTAATATTAAAACCTCAAATACCGTACACACGCTCTAACTGACAAGACATTCAAAAATTCAGCGTAGGTTTTTTTTACATTCAAATTGTCTTTATTGGCCATTTGGTTGTATTGTTGCTGCAGGGGTTTAGGCTCGATTTAAAAGACGAGTCATCATAATTACCATTATTGTTATATTGTGTTGAGCTGGTTAAGAAATACCTACCTGCAAGCATTGAAATCAAAGAAAAGTGAAATTTCTATAACAACCAAAAGGTTTTTGACTTTTTTTCCCCCAACCCAAAGTAACAGCCACAGCAGCGGCAGCGGCAGCAGCAACTGAAATTTCTATCACAACAAGTTTAAAGCGAAAGTGATCCAAAAATATGATGGAAAAGGGGGAAGAGGTGGAAGCGGCTAGAGGGTCTCAACACGACTATAAGCTGCATAATATGCTATACGAGTATGTACAACAAAAATCGTTGTACTCTAATTCACGCATGCCTAAACTACTCTTTTAAAGCTGGTGCTGGCTGCGACTTGCAAGCAGCAGCAAGTCCCTGTCATGGTATGAGTAAGTGTGTATGCGCTGTTAATTTTTTAGAGCGGAACCAAACATAGAAAAAAAGAAAACAGAAACATCCGAGCACTGCCTTTGTATTGTTGTTGTTGGTGTTGTTCAGTTTTTACTTTCTTTTAATGAATGCATTGCTGGCTGCATTCAATACGTGTTGGCTTATGATCGTTTTTTTAACTTTTTTTCTTTTCGAAGGCATGATTTGTGGTGTTGAAATATTGTGCCAGGGAAATTTTTTTTGTTTTTGTTTTTGTTTTTTTTTTTGGATGATCGATCGCTTTAGAGCAACCAACGGCGACCGACCAGCAAAAGAAAACAAAAGTCAATGAACTTTTAAAGTATTTAACAAAAGCTTGAGTGCGCTGGCTGTTTGTGTGCGCGTGTGTTTGCTTAACTGAGACTGACTTTCGTAGCTAAAATGAAAGTGATTTGTGCATGACCCACTTATTAACACTCAATAGAGTTTGATGCATAAAGTTGTTTTCAAATCAAACTTACATACAAAAATATAAACATATAAATAATGTGTGAATTAATAACCAATATAGTTGTAAGAAAAAATGATTATGAATAATTTACAATTAGAAATTTTGAAAAAATTCAACAAAAAAAAAGAAAAAAAAAACACTAACCTAATCAATACTTCCAAAAATAATTTTTTTTGTCTGATGTAGGCAGCATCTATCGATACCGTAAATTTTTAGATATCATGATTTTTTTTTTTTTTAATAGGTATTAGTTTGGTATTTTTTTTTTTTTTTTATTTTAATTTTTTTATTTGAGATATTTAGTAAATTTTTATATTATCTTTAAATATATATCTTTTAAATTATAAATCTTTAAAATGTTTATACTATCTAACCCCCCGTCCAGACCAGCAATTTCATGTGTCTTAATACAAGCAATAACGTCGGCAGAATTAAGACGTCAAATTGCCAGTGTTCAAATATGTATTTGTGGTAGGGAAATCGTAGATATCTTAGAACACAAATATGAAAATTTTACGGAAGAAAGTTGTATATTATTTGTATTGTAAATTTTAATTACGGGCTTAATTGTAAAAAAAAATATCAGCATTTTCAATAGTATGAATGTTAATTTTAAAAATGTTTCACTTTTTTGTGGTTTTCATTTATTTATACATTTGTGTTTTAATTTTTTTATTCTTTTTGCCCAAAAAAAACAATTTTCATAGAAATCACAATTGAATTTGACAGCATGTGTTCAGAGATAATTGCTCAGCAATATCTTCTAGCAATTGTTGCTAAACATGTGTTTGAACACATATTCGTGGGGTCCACACGCAAATGTCTTGTGTCGGCAATCAAACTTGACGGTTGCCACGGCAATAATTGCCAAACTTATTGCTCGTGTGGACGGCCTGTAACATACATACATATATGTATTCGAAGATCCAAAAAATTAGCTTAAAGATCGTAAAATTACTTTTACATATCGTTAGCAAATAAATTCTTGATTCACTTGTGAAGATTACTTTACCTTATATTTACATATGTAAATTTCTATCAATGTCGGACATTTGGAATTTCGAAAAAAATGCTACATATTTTCAGTTAAAAGTGTTTTTTCCAACAACAATATTTCGATATGAAAGCAGATGCATAAATAAAAATGTGTATTTAAATTATCATTTAAGTTCTAGAAGTATATTCGAATTTTCGAAATTAATTTCGAAAATGATTTTAAGGTGTAAAATTGAAGACAATTTAGAAATAGTATATACATTCATATATTTACAATTTTTTATATGTATTATTAGATAATTCGAAATTAATTTCGAAAATTAAAACAAATAAAAATTATATAAAACTACATACATATGTATTACAACTAGGGATGCAACCGATACCGATACCGATATATCGGCGATACTTCTGGTTTTCCGATATATTGATATCGGCGATATTTTACTGTCGATACGCCGATACTTCTTATATTTTTCTTTAAGGCCTCATTAGTCTTGACTTTTACTTTCTGTTCTGTTCTGTGCCGTTCTGTTGTTGAATTTTTGTAGTTAGAAGTTCTGTAAAAACGTATCAGCTGTTTCTTGCAGAATATACATAGCCGAATATACATATTTTATCGGCGGCGGCGGCAGTGTTCACCAATTTAAAACAGCGCTTCATCTTAATTATCAGGTTGAATAATTTTAAAGGAAATAGGTTAAAAACGTTATTTAATTAAAAACAACTCTACTCACTATAAATTTTTCATGAATATAATATTTTTTTATTAAAAATCGTCTTGTTTTTAATGTGCTTAAAGTCGATGGCGGCGGTCATAATAAAAATTTATCAGCGATTACGCGGCAATTTTGTTCCGATCGGCTTGGTTTACAGAAACAAGCAGCTGTCTCTTGCTCTCACTTAGAACTGTAAGTAAAATTCAGTTTTCAACAGAATGGTCCGTAACAGAACAGAACAACTAATTGAAAATATATGTTTGGCATACACAAAAAATGAACAGCTGATCCGGAACAGAACAGAAAGTCAAGACTAATTCTACCTTAAGAGTTTTTTGAACTAAACATTCAATTTTCAACTCTTTTTTTTGCATGACAACTATGAGAAATAACATATTCTATAATACATAATGAATTTGTTTCTTCTATTTTGCTTTGCACCATAGTAATGAAATGTTCTCTCAATGCTAAATCTTGTATGTGTTGTATAAAAATTACAACTTAAAATAACAGCTGACATCTCAGCCCCTATGCCAACATGTACAAATTTAGAGGCTACAAAATCCATAAGCAAAGCCACTGCTACATTGTCTGACGCTATCCCGCTAGTTAACAGTCTTCGAACATTATTAGAAAACATAATACATGAATCAACGGAGATGGAGAGTAGTTCGGAGTCCCAAAAATTTGCGACTAACTTAGCATCAGCTCTGAATGAAAGATTTGAGGGTTTAGAGAATAATGAAACCTATTTTTTATCTACAATTCTTGACCCTCGATACAAAGCTCGAATATTTCAAAGACAATCGACTTCAATCCTATCGAAAAAACGTCTTATTGAGCTGCTTAATATGACTCTACATTCCGAAAGTGTTGAAGACACAGTCCTCTCTACACCTCGCAAAAGATCTAATAAGTCTACGAGAAGTACTCGCCTTTGGAGCGTATGTGAAAAAATTATAAGAGAATCCGAGGAGGATGAGCCTCTATCCATCCTAAACTGTGGTTCTGCTAACGAAGAAGTCGAGAGATACCTTAGATCTCCTAATATTCCTAGAGACGCAGACCCTCTTGTTTACTGGCGCAATGACATATCCTACCCAAACTTAAAGAAAATGGCGCAGAAATACTTAAGTTTTCAAAATGAGTTCTGTCCCATCTGAGAGACTATTTTCCACTGCAGGTTTACTTCAAACGGATTTGCGAAATCGTCTATCTCCGCAAAATTTGAGAACAGTTTGTTTTTTAAACAAAAATCTTATTAATATCAATTATAAATAGTATTAATCTTTTGCAATGTTGTTTTTATAATTTTAATTTAATTTTAACATGATCTCAAATTTAATTCTTTTTTTTAAGTCTTATTAATATCAATTTTAAATCTTGAGCCAATCTAAACTTAATGCCATCGTTTATTTTGTAAAATCATAAATATGGCAGACGTTTTGTAGTTTGAAAATTTGAATTTTAGAAACTGAAATGTATTGAAAATTTTGATGATTTGAATGGCTCATTAATAAACACTGTTATTTTGTATAATAGAAGAATTACTCTACTTGAGTTTTGCTAATTTTTACTTGAGCTCAATTTCAATATGCGTATCGGTATCAGTATCGGTATCGGCGATATTTATTTTTGAGTATCGGTATCGGTATCGGATCGGCGAAATGGCGTATCGTTACATATTTTGGATAGGAACTTGGCCTTATTTTCACATTTATGTTTTTGTGCGGATATAATTTACTTAAACTTGAACACTAGATCTAATGTTATTGTGTTAATGCTTATTTAATTCATTTGTTCATTTGTTAATGTATCTCCGTATGTTACGCATATCGGTCAAAAAATCATCAAAAATTGTTATAACAATTAATTCATGTTAATATTATGTACTCGCATTGTGTTTGTTGTCTTTATGACGAAAATAACATGCTACATGACGACAGCAACTTGATTATTTTGTAGCGCTTTTTTACGCTTTTATTTAACACATATTGTCCGTCATTGTTAAAAAGCGAAAACAATTCAAATAAGTGAAATACTATTGTATTAAATATTTAGGAGTCTAATTCCCTGACTGCACCCTTTGACCTTTTTCTGAAACAATAACAACTACAATAAAATACATAAGTAAATTATTTTTTTTCGAGCACAAGGTTTTTTTAAGCATTTTTTGAAGCAACAGCAATAACAATAACAATAACGACAGCAACTAAATTATTTTTAATTCCGTTTAGTATAAATATATTTTTTATATTTTTTCTACTTTACTCTAATTAGCTTTTTTTTTAAATTTCATTCACAATTTTTGTTGTTGTTCTTGGTCTTTTGTATTTGTTTTTGGTTTGACATTGAATTTGATTTTTTCTATTATTTTTGTATGCATGTATGTCTGTATGTATGTACATACATTTATATTTTACACGTGTTCGACAATAATGGAAACTATACACGCAGTTTTAATTACATAAACGACAATAACAAAAGCAACAATACTGTATAAATTACTGGAAACCTATTTATAATCGTAAAAAGAGATTCAAATTGGGATTTAAATTGCCGTACCTTCGTTTTTCGAAGAAAGTCTTTTGCAAAGACCAGCTCTCTCCAATTTCATAAGAAACACCGCGGCATGGTTGCGTCAAATATATCATGTTTGCCAAACTAATAGTATATGGTTGTAAGAAAGAAGTTGTTATTGTTTCAATTTGTTTTAAACCTTTATCAGTTTTTTAATGATCACATTATTATCATTCATGTAAATTTTATAATGATGGCATTTCAAAAAAAAAAATATTGTTGTTCAAAAAAAGTCTCGACTACAATCATATTTTATTTAATAATGCAGGTATAATATGATTCCACAGCACCAAGATATTAAACGTCTGGCTTTTGGAAATCACATTTTTAATATTTATATTTTTCTAGTTTTAACTAACAAATGTGATGATTTTGCAACTATTTTATTTCTTTTGTCATTATTTGTTTTAGCTTTATATGCAGTTATATATTTATTTTACTTAAAAAAAGCTTTCGATATTAAGGTTTAGAATTTCATTGAACTTGAGTTTTAATTGCGAAGTACGAATAAAACTTAAATGATTTTCATGTCTTTAAAACGTGCTCCAAGTGAATAAAAATAAATTAATTTTTACGGACATTTTTAATACATATTGGCAGTCAGAACTTGTTGTAAGCATTGTACTTTGTTAGACACATGTTGCAGCAACATTTATGCAATATGCATACTTTTTTCATTAGGTTGTAAATTAAACAAATAAAATTTTAAAATATATTATTATTGTGCAGAGTTCCCAGTTCTGGCGATTTATCTGCAAAAGGGGAATTTGTTTTCGTCATTGGGGATGAAAATTTCAAGTTGAGAATGACTGCTTTTATGTGGGCAACATTGAAATGGATAAATGTTATCATACTTTACATATTTTATTCCAAAAAAATTTGTGTTCTTCTTTTGCAAAATATCATTTAAAGGTATTAGGCATTTAAAATTTATTTTCGATACTTTGTTCGAAATTTCGATCATACTTCGAAGATTACTTTTATTCATTCCTTGAAAAAAAAATAAAATAATAATGATTTACACACTATTTAAATAACACGATTCAAGCATAAAAACTTAAAATTAATTCGAAGGCGAAAACAATTAATTTGTTTAGTTTTGTCATCAAAATAAATATATATTTAAAATTTGTAATATGTATTTGCAAATTCTAATACACATACACACATACATATGTATGCATGTAGACGATTTCTCAAATCCGTTTGAAGTAGACCTGCAGTGGAAAATAGTCTCTCAGATGGGACAGAACTCATTTTGAAAACTTAAGTATTTCTGCGCCATTTTCTTTAAGTTTGGGTAGGATATGTCATTGCGCCAGTAAACAAGAGGGTCTGCGTCTCTAGGAATATTAGGAGATCTAAGGTATCTCTCGACTTCTTCGTTAGCAGAACCACAGCTTAGGAAGGATCATCCTTCTCGGATTCTCTTATAATTTTTTCACATATCAGAACTTTTGCGAGGTGTAGGAAGGAATGTGTCTTGAACACTTTCGGAATGTAGAGTCATATTAAGCAGCTCAATAAGACGTTTTTTCGATAGAATTGAAGTCGATTGTCTTTGAAATATTCGAGCTTTTTATCGAGGGTCAAGAATTGTAGATAAAAAATAGGTTTCATTATTCTCTAAACCCTCAAATCTTTCATTCAGAGCTGATGCTAAGTTAGTCGCAAATTTTTGGGACTCCGAACTTCACTCTATCTCCGTTGATTCATGTATTATGTTTTCTAATAATGTTCGAAGACTGTTAACTAGCGGAATAGCGTCAGACAATGTAGCAGTGGCTTTGCTTATGGATTTTGTAGCCTCTAAATTTGTACATGTTGACATAGAGGCTGAGATGTCAGTTGTTATTTTAAGTTGTAATTGTTGTAGAATTACCACCACTTGTATTAATGCGCCTTGAAAAAAATCTTAAAACATACAAACACATACAAGATTTAGCAATGAGAGAACATTTCATTACTATGGTGCAAAGCAAAATAGAAGAAACAAATTCATTATGTATTCTGTTTTGATTTTATGTTCTGCTTTTAATACGTTATTTCTCATAGTTGTCATGCAAAAAAAAGAGTTGAAATTTGAATACTTTGTTCAAAAAACTCTAAAGAAAAATATAAGAAGTATCGGCGTATCGAGAGTAAAATATCGCCGATATCGATATATCGGAAAACCAGAAGTATGGCCGATATATCAGTATCGGTATCGGTTGGATCCCTACTTTTAACGATATTTTTATATAAAACACTATGAAAAGCATTTTTGTGGAACATTTAAACCCTCCATTTGTATTTTGGTATGTATTTGTATGTTGCTTTCTTAAAATTAAGGCTAATTACTATCTTTGAGTAGCGCTTTAACGAGCTGATAAATTCCACAAAAATATTTGTCACAGAAATCGACTAAGAGCTTTCAAAAGCATCGAGGCCCATAATGCAATTCGTATTCCAATAATAAGTCGAAGCCTAAAATGTATTTGAACGTTGATTTCATACTTATACACAATTAGTTTTAAATCCCTGTTCAAAGACCTCAACTTTTGTTGATCGAACAAAGAAATACAGAGAAACTTGTATTCCTTTCTATGCCTTTCATCAACCAGCTGAATAAAAAGTTTGAAAATCCAATTTAATGTGAAATACGGAAAAGTTTGCCGATAAGAAATAAAGTGCTGTAAAAAAAGTGCCTTTGGTATCCGTATCCATTATTTTTTTTAAAACATTAAAGTTTTCACAAAATTTCAATAATTTCTAAATTGCTATTCCACGTTTTCTAAACCTAAAAATCGACAATTTTTTGTAGAAATACACATGATGACTTAAGCTGCATTAGATATTCATGTAGCCAACGCAGTTTAAAACCAGACTACTTAGCGAGTATTTGTCCAATTTTTATTACCTATAATAAAAAAAAGTTTAAAGCCAACAAAGAAATTTCAATGAATGAACTATAGAAATGAACTAAAAGAAAGTGAAATCAAAATGTTGCAATTGTAATGACGGAACAACTCACTGACATGGCACCAAAAAAGAAAAAGAAAAAAAAAATTAAATAAAACTTATACATTTCGTGAAAGAAAGTGACATTTACAAAAAAAAAACAGCAACAACAAAGAAAATAATTTCAATGAACTGAACCATAAACACTACAGCTGCAATATTAACATTAAAAAAATATTTTAAAAAAATATATACGATTTTTCTGTAAAATATTCGTATTTATTTAAAGATTTCCAGCCATATTGTTTTCTTTGATTCGATAGGAAAAAGTTACGAAATCACAGCAGTTGCTTTAGTTTCGAAAAAAACATTAATAAAAAAACTAAAGCAGAGTTTTCTTTGAACTTTTAAGCCTACCAAGTGAAACAAAATTTTAAGGGTTTAATGAACTTTTCAAAAATACACATAAAAACATAAGAAAAAAGAAAGTAAAATAGTTTATAAAAATATCAAATTGAGGCTGTTAATGAAAGCTCTTTTAAATTTCATAAGATCTTGTAGTTTTTATTGCTGTTTAGAGATTTCATTTAAGTAGACAGTTTACCGACCTTTTTCCTTCTACCTTGACCACACATGTTTAGGCTTACAAGTTTCACCCTCCGCAAACAGTTTTTAATGAAAACAAAAATAAAAACATCTTATGCTTTTTAAACACCGAAACAGCTGCAAAATTTTTAATATTTAAACACAGTAAAAATTATAATTAAGCTAAAAGGAGTTAATGACATTTTAATCATTTTATTGAGCTTAAAGTCGTCAGGAGTGCAGTGCGTAAGAGAAAAAGGGAAAGAGATAAAAGAGATGGCCAGAAAATAGGACTGTAATTGGAAACGCGAAATTATTGTCGTTTAAGTAAGAGGATACATACACACACCGGACAGGATGTTGTTTGTCTACCACAAAATTTCTTACAAAATAAAAACACTATACAAAGTCAGTGCTGTCAAGGCATCAATTCTTTCATTAGTTTTTCGTTAACACAATTTTATTATAATAAATTTATTGATAGAGTTTTCTTCTAAAGAATTTATTTTTACAAAATTTATCGATGTTAAAATTTTTCTATAGCAGATTTTCAATACTAGAGTTTTTCTACAAAATTTTTTTATAGAAATTTATCTGATTTCTTTCTGCTAAAATTTTATTGGTAAAAAAATTTTCACATAGAAAAACTATCAACAAAAATATTTCTTAATTTGTTTGTAAAGGGTGATCCAAGTAGAGATACTTTTTTCAATAGCATTTTTTTGACAGATCACGTGTGCGTCGTATCATGCTGTCATGTTATTTTTGTTTAGTATTGTTTGGCATTTCATAATGGAAAGACTTACGCCTGAACAACGTTTACAAATCGTTCAACTTTATTACGAAAATTCACGTTCGTGAGGAATGTGTTTCGAGGCAAATTTTGTTTAGCGATGAGGCCCATTTCTGGCTCAATGCGTATGTAAACAAACAAAATTGTCGCATTTGGGACGAAGAGCAACCTGAAGAGATTCAAGAACTGCCACTTCATCCAGAAAAAACAACGGTTTGGTGTGGTTTGTGGGCCGGTGGAATCATCGGACTATATTTCTTTAAAAATTATGACGGTGTGAACGTAACCGTGAATGGCGACCGTTATCGCGCCATGATAACCGACTATTTGATGCCTGAAATTGAAGCTCGTGATGTCGGCGACATTTGGTTTCAGCAAGACTGCGCCACTTCCCACACATCGCATCAATCAATGGATTTATTGAGAGAACATTTCGGTGAGCACATAATTTCACGTTTTGGGCTGGTCGATTGGCCACCAAGATCGTGTGATATCACACCGTTAGACTTTTTCCTGTGAGGCTATGTAAAGTCTAAAGTTTATGCGGACAAACCCGCTTCGATTCAGGCCTTGGAGGAAAACATCACGCGTATCATTCGCCAGTTACCAGTCGAAATGCTCGAACGAGTCATCGAAAATTGGACTAAACGGATGGACCATCTGCGACGTAGCAACGGCCAACATTTGATAGACATAATCTTCAAAAACTAATGCCAAATAATATTCTTTCAAATGACAATAAACATTCTTCATTAAATTTGAATTTTCTGTGTTTTTTTTTCTTTAAAAAAGTAGGGAACCTCGAAATGGATCACCCCTTATAAAAAGTTAGTTGAGATCAAATATTTCCAACAAGGAATTATCTATAGTAGAATTTTGTTATTGAAAATGTTTAGATGAAATAATTTTTCAAGATGAAATAATTTTATTATTTTTTTAATTAGGACCAGCACTCAGGGGATGACCCCTACGTATGCAGTGCGTTGTGCCGGAACTAAGGGAGAGGGATAGATTAGAGATAGATGTTGAAAATTTAGAAGGCTTAACTCTTTTACAAGTCTGCTTTGCGCGTTATGTTAATTTTTATAGCAGTGTTGAGGCGCCTCCGGTGTTAAATAGATGCATTAACTTTGTTAAGCTGTATTAACAAGCATTTTATTAATTGTTTTACTTCGCCGATGTTTCTGCTAACCGATGAAGGGTGATGTTGTGTACAGTAGCTTGGAACAGCATCATTCGCGGTCGGAACAGGTTTTAGTGACCAGTGCTATGCCTTCATCACTTAAATAGTCCGATAGCAATTAATACAATGTCTAACTAATGTACATTAGAGAAACTAATAATGTTGATTGATTTGTTCTGGCCAGGGTTTAAACCAAGGCCCCAAGCCAGTGTTTGCTTAGTAGTCAACGCGCTAACCACTTCAGCCAAAACCACACTTTTCGAATATAAAATTTTTTCGATAACAGATTTTTCATTTATTGATAACAGAACTTTTTAGAAAAATTATCGATAAGATGTCTAAATTTAACAAAAAAAAAAAAATTTCCCAAAAAGGCTAGCCGTCATTAACAATTTTTAATAGTTTAACAATTAAAAAAATATTTTTACATAAAACTTTACAAAAATATACTGGTAACGGAATTCTTTAAAATATATCGATAACAGAATCTTATTTATTAGGTATTACCAAATTTTACTGTAAAAAGTTTGTTGATAAAAGTTTTTCTTTATAGCAAATTTATCGATAACACATTTTCTGCAGAAAATTCATCGATAGCAGATTTTTTTGGCTTATCAACAACATAATTTTTCTATAAAAAATTTCTTGATCACAAAGAGTTGTACATATATAGATTATTAAAGTTTTTAATAGAAAATTTATCGATAACACAATTTTATATAACAAAATTCTGTTATAAAAAGTTTATAGATATCAAGTTATTTCGATCAATAAGAAAAAATTTTTACATCAAATATGTAACATGATTTATTTAGAAAATTTATAATATATGTCTCATTTATAAAAAAATTATCGATAACCTATTATTGCTATGAAAAATATATCGATAACGGAATTTTTTTATTGAAAAAAAGAGATCTAAAACAAACGCTTCTTATAGAAAACTTATCGAATAGATTATATTTTTACAAAAAATTGAAGTCGATAAAATAATTTTTTTTTACAAAGTAGTATATCGATAAAACGTTATTAATACGAAAGATTATTTCTAAGAATTTTTTTTTTTATAAAAAATTTATTAAAAAATTACTTTAGGAAAAATATGTGAGTTTTCTACAGAGAATTCATCGATGACCTAATTTTTTATGGAAAAATTATTTATGATAAAATTTTCTAATAGAAGCTTTAACGATAATACGCTATTTTTATGGAAAACTTATTATTGATATGACTGCAAAATTTTTCGTTAGGCGAAAAGTTTCAATCAGTTGTAATATTTTAAGAAAACTTTTTGTCGTGAAAAATTTATATTTTTGTGAATAAAATCAATCTTTTACTTCTCGATAACAAAAACTGTGACGTTTCGTATACATTTTTCGTTGACCTCATAAACAGTTGTTGTTACACATTATTTAAAGTTGCTGGTGTTGTTGTAGTTGTTCGTTTGTTGTTTGGTAAAAGAATGACGTTGTTGTTGCTGCTGTTTTTTTTACTGTTCATATTGACAACGATTGTCTGATTAAGTTGTTACTGTTGTTGTTCACTTTTTAAAAAAAAATGTTTAAGGTTTATGGGTTACAAGTGAAAGTTTAATGCGACTGCTTACATAGTTTGCTGTGTGCTGGTGTTTCTGCTACAAAAGGTGCAACATGTGTAAGGTGAACTATAACAACGGCTACATTAAATTAACAAACGAAAAAGGATTTCAGAAATACATACTGCACCATGAACCATAAAATAGTTAATGTATGATAATGATACTGCTAACCAATAAACACAAAGTTGGACATTTTTAAATCTGTGTTAAAATTTTGGGAGTTTTTATTTGGTCTTTTTTTTAAGCCAGGAAATAAATTGAGGTCACTGTTTTGTTTATTAAAGCTGAACTGATGAATACGAAACGAAGGAACTTTAAAACACACGTTTTTAAGGAGACTTTGTAATATAAAAAAAAATTGTTTAAATACTTTTAAACAGTTATTTGTTTTTACAACTTTAAAATATAAAAGGAAAATATCTTAATAATAATAAATTATTATTTTAGAAGCTGCAGTATGAAATGAGGTCAATAGTAATGAAGTCCATTTAGTTATCTTGAAAAAATGGTTTTCAACAGCTGACCTATTGACCTCATGACCTATTTTTTTTTTGAAGTTGCAAATACTAAAACCCCCATCTCCTTTGACCTCAAAAGAAACTAAAAAGCTGTTAATTCTCCTAGTCTTCTCTTTAGGATTGAAGAGAAAATAATAACCGTTTAACTAAATACACAGAAAACAAAATCTCATAAAAAGCCACAAGTTTTTCTAAGCCAAAATGGTGAAAATTTCATAAAATGTTTTTTGTTATTGTACATGAACATGTGTATTAGCATAAAACCTTCTAATGGTACAATGTAAGAGCATAAAACACCGCTCACACCCATACACACACCCGCACACACTCTCCACTATAGGATACCTTATCATCGTCATTTCTGATCTGTGAGTGTGTCCTTCTGTATGTTTGTTTTTACGCCGTAATTTTATACTCTACATTCAATCAAGTAATACTTCCATTTATGGGACTGGGTGGTACACACTTCGACCACTTCTCCTAAATATTTTAAAAGCGAAGCTGAATGTTGTTATTTTTCCTTTAATGTTGGCAGGATGAAAAATAAATAAAATCGCAATTCATTTCCAACACGTGTCTCGTCAGTTCCATGATTTCGGTATGAGATTTAGTATGATTTTATTTGAATAAAAACTTTTGTTTTATACTGAAATTTTACCATTTCTTTGTTATTTTTATTTATGTTTTTTCTTGCTTCTTTCGTTTTTTATTTTCATTATATTACTTTATTACTTTCTCTTTGCGTAGGTTTTTGCCAAAGTTTATTGCCATCCTTGACGTTTAGTTGTTTTATGGCTTCATAATGTACATACACACAAACACACATATAAATATTCATACATACAAAATGTTTTGTTATAATATTTCTCGTCCTATAGATATACATAGTAATAAGGAACTAAAATTTGTGGGAAGTATGTTAAATTTGATAGTGGAATTTTCATCCCTTAGGAAGAAGGATTAGTGTAAAAATTTCAAATGTTAAATAAAATGCTTGGAGCTAAGATCAGGTTTGATTTTGATAAAAAAAAAAGGTATTTTAAAGCTGAAATGATTTTAAGTGCTTCAATTATTGAATCGAATTTAACACCATCTTTTTTAATAAAAACTCAATTATCGGTAAAATTGCTGTAGGTAACAAAATCACGTTATCGATAACATAGTTAACAGAAATAATGCGCTATCGATACATTTTCTGTTAAAGAAATAATGGCAAATTTCTCCTATAAATCATTTTTCTACAAAAAAAAATTATTTATCGATAAATTTTTAATAGAAAACTTAACTAACACACACATTTTCAATGAAAAAATTCGTTAACAACAAATTTTCGGATCAGAAATTTTTGAACGCTAAAGTTTCTTAACTTTTATTAGAATTTATAAAAAAATAATTTTTAATCGATAAATTTTAGGTAGAAAAATTCTGTTATCGATAAATTTTAAATATGAAATCTACGTTGTTGATATTGTTCGATAATCTAACTTCTTCTATAAATCAATTTTCTACAAAAAATTCAGTTGTCGTTAGTTTTTCTACTAGAAACTGTATTTATCAATAATTTTTCGATAAAAAATTTAAATAATTAACACGTTTTCTATTAAAAAATTTGTTAAAAAGAAATTTTCGGATCAGACATTTTTGAACGCCAAAGTTTCTTTCCTTTTATTTTATTTTATAGAAAAATAATTTGTAATCGATAAATTTTTGGGTAGAAAATTTCTGTTATCGATGAATTTTATATATGAAATCTATGTTTTTGATAATTGTTCGATAATCTAACTTCTTTTATAAATCAATTTTCTACAAAAAATCAGTTGTCGTTAGTTTTTCTATAAGAAGCTGTATTTATCGATAATTTTTCGATAGAAAACTTAAATAACTGTCACATTTTTAATTGAAAAATATGTTATCAACAAATTTTGGAAACAGATATTTCTGAGCGATAAATTTTCTTTCTTTTTATTTTATAGAAAAATAACTTGTAATCGATCAATTTTAGGTAGAAAAATTCTGTTATCGATAACTTTTAAATATGAAATCTATGTTTTTGATAAATCAATTTTCTACAAAAAATTCAGTTGCCGTTACTTTTTCTACAAGAAACTGTATTTATCGATAATTTTTCAAAAGAAAATTTAAATAATTGACACATTTTCAGTTAAAAAATTTGTTAAAAAGAAATTATCGGATCAGCCATTTCTAGGCGATAAAATTTCTTTCTTTTAATTTTATAAAAAAATAATTTTAAGTCGGTAGAAAAATTTTTTTATCGATAAATTTTAAATATGAAAATCATGTTGATAATTGTTTAATAAGCTGATATCAATTATGGGCAAACTAATTTTGCTTAGAAAAAAAGGAACTATCGATAACTTCTATTGGAAAATCCTTTTATCAAAACATATACTACCCAACAGGGCCCAAATCGTCGCACTCGTGATCGAATGACTTTAATCGAAATTTTAGTTTTTTAAATCGCCGCATTCGTTATCGAATAACTTCTATTGAAATTTGGGATCATGGCATTCGATAACGAGTTGTCGATCGAATGCCTTTTTTCGAAAAGTCATTCGATAGATAAAGAGCTATCGTGCATAAAAAAAATAACAACGATTCTTTAATAAATTTTACCCTTTAATGATAATAATATAAAAACCATTACATATTTGTTTAGGACAAATATAAATAAAGTAAATGGCAAGCAAAAGGAACTTATGGCACAATACATGGCGGATCACCCGAGCTTGGCGAAAAATTGAATTCCAAATCGCTGGCAAGGAAAAACAGTCGCTAAAAGGTTATGAGAGGCACAGTTGGCCCACCTTTGAAAGCAGCGTCGGCTTGACTTAAGGTTTTTACATACATGCATATGTATGTATATTTTGTAAGCAAAGTTACAAACATCCATTAATTTTTAGGTTTATGCAGACCAAAAACACAATTCTAAAAAAAATATTTCATTCCATAAGGAGTTCAAGAAAAAAACCGTGGTGGGCCGTACGAGGAGATGCTTTTCGTCTTCTTTTTCAGATGAAGACAAGTAAAATAAAAACGGAGTCCATTTTCTACAAAATAAAAGCTTCAAACACGAGAAAACATTTAAATTTTAAGAATATATTATTTGCTTACTTCTTTTTTCTAAATATTTTTAATTTTTACATTTATTTGAGCATGTACTCAAGTATTTATGTTTATATATTTATAAAGGGTAAAACATCTACTGATGAATTGGTATAGCTACCAACGAAATATATACATATCTAGATATTGCTAACCCGCAACAAATAAATAAAATTTTAAATATTTTAATTTTTTTTATTTACATTTTAAGTAGACATATGTTTTTGTTCTACTACAATAAAAAAAATCTTTTACATTTATTAACAAATTTCGATTCGACAGCTATCGAATGGCGCGATCCGGTCATTCGATACGTAACGAAATTTTATTCGATACGAAACCTTACTCGCTCACGTATGCGGCGATTTGGGCCCAGATATCCAGCAAATCTTTTTTAAATGGCAATTTTTTAATGAAATATTTGCCTACCGTATCTACCAACTGCCGGGATAAGCAAATGTCTAACAACCTTTTAATTAAAAATTAAAAAAAAAAATTATAATTTTTCTATAAAAAGTCGTAGATTTCGATAAATATTCTCTAGAAAACTTTATAAATTATTAAAAAATTTTTAAAAAAAATTTTATATTTATTTAACTATTTTTAAAATGACTCCCAGGTTCGAACTTTTAAATCAGGAATGATGAAAATCAAAATTTTGTAAAATCTTTAGTTTTATTTTGAAAGAAGCGTATTTTATACTCACTATTACCGGATAATTTCTAAAAGTTAAAATTATTATTATTAAAACATTACTTAATGTCCTTACAACTTCAAGGTTAACAGAAATTTCCTTGCTTTTTCACTTGTTGTTTGTTTTATTTTTATGCCACTAACAACAAAAACAAAACCAAACACGCTTAGTGCGTTTTAATTTTCGTTTTTTTCTTATTTTATTTCAACAATTTAAGGGTGACTTTTTGGTTTTCTCGCCCACTAGCCCAATACATGCTTTCATGTATTTCACTAAGAAGAAGCTTTAAAAAGCCAATGACATGCGTCGGCGTAGCAGTGGCATTGACGTTGACGGTTACCGAAATCAAAAGCTTTCACATATTATTTAGGGGTGAATTGGAAACAGCAACTAATACAACTACTTGTTTGCACAGAACAGAAAAGATAGGGAAGGCAGCTATCGAAGCGTGTGTTTGTTATTATTTTGAAGGCCACAGAAGATGACAGTGTTACAATGTTATAGATTCGAAAAAATGTATCTGGAAAAATAAAATATATACATAGACTCGTATTTCATTTTTTAATGATTTATTATTCGTCGTAATTCAGAAAATTATGTACAGATAATCAATTATCAAGGACTTGTATTAATCTTAAACAAATTTAACAAGGTATGTAATGCGTACGAATACGATTATGAAGTAGTGTAGTAAGTTGTCGCCAATAAATCAAATTAGATATTCAAACATAGTTATAATTTTATTTGTACTAAATAAACCATTAACAAATTAAACTGAAACTCACGGAAACACACTAACAATCCTTGTTTTCAGGCCATTGTGCCCATTGTAGATGAAAAACTAGAAGTTGTATGCTTTGTCTACTTCTTACTAATGCGCGAAATCAGATTCAGTTAACTATTCAGCAAAAATATTTATATATTCTGCCTAAAATTTTCCATTTTTGTTTTTTAATTTAAAATTCTTGCAAAACAAATAAATTCAGCTGAAATATGTATTTACCAAATAAGCAAAGTATTCATTACATTCAGCTAATTATTTTTCGCATCACTTTCAGCTGATATTTTTTGTAAATTCTTTTAAAAGTTAAATTAGTAACTAAAAAACTTCTTTACAACATTTTTAATTACTTTGTTATTTAGCAAGCTCAGTAATTTTTTAAAATTTTCATTTAACATTTTAAAAAAAAGTGCAAGGAGAATATTTTCATAATTTTATTTAAATAAAATGAAATTGTCATTAAAGGCTACAATACAACTACATATACAATTTATTTTAATTGTTCTAAACATGGAACTAGAAAATAAAATAGAAACATATATGTAGTCAAGGTTGAGCGTGGTCAAGGTTAAAATATTGTTGCGTGTTAAGAAATAAAGCAAACCAGCCAATTATTTGATAACAATAATACAACAACAAGAAGTGCAAGAACAAAAAAAATATTAATAAAAATAATAAAAACCCTACAATAAATTAAAGGTCAAAGAAATTTAACGAATACGTCAAGAACTACAACAATGTATTGTTGCACAAATCAAAAAGTGGGGGTGTAGAATTAAAATAGTATTTTTAACATGCAAAATGTTTGTATAACAGCACCATACAGTCGGTATTAAGAATCATATAATTTATATCAAGCAGAGAGATATTCAGGTGATTTTTTTTATATTAGTAGATTTAGAATATCTGTATGTCGTTAACGAAACCATTTTTTTCTTTTGATCTGGGAAATAAGCTTATTCGATATGTGTTACAATAAAATACCTTGCTGAATACATTTTATAACTAACGTATGAGCAAAATATTGTTTTTTTTTTCTTAACAAAAGTGCAGTTCAGCAAGTATTTAATAAAAATTATTTGAATCGTTTCAATCATAAATACTTGAAAAATCAATTCAGCTAACATTTTTTAGAATTCAGCCGCTGAGTTTTATCCAAAATCCCCCTTAATTGCATAATGCATACTTCAAAAAAAAAAACATTCAATTAGTTGAAAATTTTCAATTTGTTCAATTAGACAACATAAATTTTACATCGAAGACTTTCGAAATTATTTTTCGTGGCTGAATTCAATAAAATGTGATTTTTTAAGAAATTTTGTGAGCTGAATTGTCAAGTTTATTAGCTGATTTAAAGATTTCCTAAGAAATTGATTATTTACTGTGCTATTTTTTTTCCAATATTAATTGCTGAATTCAATCATATGTAAGCAAATTGAAAATAAATAGGCTTACCCCACGAAATTACATAATAGCAAATAGCTGAATTAAAGATTTTTGGAGCTGAATTTTTTATTAGCCAATTCATATTAGTGACTAATAATCTTGAAGAAATTTTCAACAACCTTCCAATAGTTATATTTGCTGAATTTCAATGTTTTCTATGATTTACTTATTTAATTTAAATTTTTTTAATACCTATAAAATTGCCTAGTGTGAATTGGGACTTATTAAAGTTTTTTCTAGCTGAATTCAATAAATGTATGTACGAGTATGTGGCATGAGTATGAAATCAAAGTTGTATTAATGTATCAGCTGAATTAGAAATTACTAATGCTGAATTTATTTGTTGTGAAAAATTTCAGTGATTCAGAATCTTTTTGAAGAAATTTCGGTAGCTTAATTAACAAACTAATTTTCTAAAAGAAACAAAATTCAGCTGAATTTAAAAATTGCTATAGTATTATATGAGTACATACATAATTCTAGCTGAATTAAATATCTGTTTTTAATACTATTTTTTTCAACTGCTATTAGTTGTTATTATTATTTATTGCGTTTTAAAAACAATTAAGCTTTAAAAAAACATTCAAGTGCGTAGGATATTTTTTTTTTAATCTTTTGTTTACGTAGTTGCTGCTGACCATCAAAATTTTGATTTCTTTCTATTTAGCCTAAATGTATGCTGTATATATTACAAATATAAAAATGCCATAAAACTCTCCCTATTTTGTTATTATTTTAATGTGTTGCTTGAAGACAAGTATGAATGTATGTTGTACGAAAAGTGAAATTATTTAAATTAATATTAATTTTCTCTTTCTCTCTTACCTGTCCGCAAATTAATCTAAGTTTAGATATTATGAGAACCAAAAAAAATATATATAAAAGTAATTTAAGAACATAATATGTTGTTTATCTCTGCCTACTTTTGGGGGAAGCGGCATTCTTTGTTACACACACAAGCACACATATGCAAAGCTGTAGGAACTCTTGAGGTAAAATAAATAAATATGTAAGTTTATTGGAATTGTGAAATATACATATGTTATGTACAATGAAACATTTGAAGCATTAATAACATACACGTTCAACAAAGCCAAGGTCACATGCAGTGTGTGTGCGTGTAGGTAGGCCCCCGCTCCCTACTCTCTAGATACATATTATATTACAACTAATTTACAAAAGACTCATAAATTATTGCGTATTTTAGGGCTTATTGACTGTTGAAGTGTGTCGTAAATGGTAAGAGTACATAATATACGTTTTTAATAAACTTAAATTAAAACAAAAAAATCAAATATTTGTTATGTATTAGAAAAAATTAAAAAAAAAAAATTAAAACAGAACTTTGGAAGCATACATTTAGGGGTCGCAAATACACACACACAAAGTAAATGCTGAGCAGGTATTTTAAGTGTTTTTTTTCCATAAAATATCAATAATAAAATACTAAACGAAAAAGCAAAAAACAAAATCATTAAATAATCTATAAGCAGGTTTACTAACAATTGACCAAAAATAGATGTATCCTTGACTTTTGCGGTTCTTTTTGTTGTTGGAAAGAGTTTATATGATGGCGACCTCCAGCAATGCTAACAGTCAATATCCTAAGCAAGGATGAGATGAAAGGATAAACACAGCAAAAAAGAAGAAAATAATTTTAGAGAAAGCATTGAGAAGAATATTGAAGAGAATTTAAAGCTTTTCATAAACTCTCAGAAATATTTTTGTATTTACTTAAAGAGACAAGCTTACGAAAGCTCATCAGCTCTTTTATTTTAGTTTGTTTATAATTTCTATATAGTTTCTTCATCATCCTATGATTTCCTAAAGTCATAAATTATTTCCAAAAAAAAAACTGTACAACATTTTTTATGTTATAAAAAATAACTAATTTTTGTTCAGCTTTGAGATTGGCGGGAGTGTCAGTAATTGTGATTTTATGAAAAATTTCTATTATTCAAAACAGAACGGAAGCAATTTTATTTATCACATATTCTCGCTGCTAAATTATGAAAATATGTTACTTACCTGAAAGATAATAGTTCACTGATAACTTGAATAAATATTTACAATATTTTTCAGTTGAATTGAAAAAAACATTAGCTGAATTCATTATTTTACTACATTATGCTTTCATCGGAACTGTCACAATTTTCTTTAATTTTATGATACAACTGAAAAAAGCCAGCTGAATTGTAAAAAGACTAACATAATTATAAAAAAAAGTTAGCTGAATTGCAACAAAGCCTGCTGATTGAAAAAAGCCGGCTGAATTGCAAAAAATTCAGCTGAATAGCAAAAAGAGTAGCTAAATTGTAAGAAACCAGCTGAATTGTAAAAAGCGCTAGCTGAATAGCAAAAAAACTACCTAAATTGTAAAAAAATCTAAGTGAATTGTAAAAAAGCCAACTGAATTGTAAAAAGAGTTAGCTGAATTTGTTACTTTGTACTTCATTATACTTCAATCGGAAGTTTCACAATTTTCTGATACAACTGAAAGATAATAAGCTAGCTAAATTGTAAAAAAAACTAGCTAATTGTAAAAACGCTAGACTAATTGTAAAAAATCTAGCTAAATTGTAAAAAATCTAGATAAATTGTAAACAAGCCAGCTTAATTGCAAAAAATCCAGCTGAATAGTAAAAAGAGTGACTAAATTGTAAAAAACCAGCTGAATTGTAAAAAACGCCAGCTGAATAGCAAAAAAACTACCTAAATTGTAAAAAAGCTAGGTGAATTGTAAAAAATCTAGATGAATTGTAAAAAAGCCAGCTTAATTGCAAAAAATCCAGCTGAATAGTAAAAAGAGTGACTAAATTGTAAAAAACCAGCTGAGTTGTAAAAAACGCCAGCTAGCTGAATAGCAAAAAAACTACCTAAATTGTAAAAAAGCTAAGTGAATTGTAAAAAAGCCAGCTGAATTGTAAAAAGAGTTAGCTGAATTTGTTACTTTTTACTTCATTATACTTCAATCGGAAGTGTCACAATTTTCTGATACAACTGAAAGATAATAAGCTAGCTAAATTGTAAAAAAAACTAGCTAATTGTAAAAAAGCTAGCCTAATTGGAAAAAGCTAGCTGAATTGGAAAAAAGCTAGCTTAATTGTAAAAAAACCTAGGTGAATTTATTATTTCCTCAATTAAAATTTAACAATATTGTTCTTTTAAATTTCATGCAACTTAATGAAACTAACTTAGCTGAATTAGAAATACTAACGTTATCACAATTTGCTGTTGTTTTTTTTTTTTTTCTTATTTCTTTTTATATCCAAATATAGTTTAAGAAAGGGAATAGAGTGTAAATGTTGAAGCTTCTTAACAGGTTATTAGAAAATTATTTGACTTTTCAATTACCATCAAATGCTCTTTAAATTATAAGAAATCCACTTCTCTTTCTCATTTTCGATAACTTTCTCAATTCTTTAATTTAAGTAATTTAAATATAAATCAAAAGCCTAAAATTGTATGTTATTGCCATTTTATTTGTTTTGTTTTCATCAAAGACTTGCCAGCTACAGGGCATCTACACACATTCTCATTTGAGCCAATTCAGCTTGACAAGGTTAAATTTTTATAACACAAACGCGTGGCTAGTAAATTACATTTGCCGCTTTTTAAATACTACTTCCCTATCTCTCTTTGTTGGCAAAACAAAATTCTCTTAATGTTTTTTTTTTACTCCTCCTGTCTGTTTCTCCATTTCTAATGGTATTTTTTTTTTTTTTTCAATTTTTATTATATTGCGCCGTGAACCCTGTATGCTTGAAAAGCTTTTTTTCTCTAGTTGAAGTTCAAGGTTACTGTGGCTGAAGATTGCAGCCAGCTGCTGTTCTTACATATTGTTAATAATGCCGATTTTAACACATGCTTTTATTTTTCTTGTTGTTATTGCTACTACCACAACTTTTTCCAAATTGTGGGAGTAAATGGTAAGATGGCTAAAAACTTTCTTAGCATAAGATTGTTGCTTTTTTCGGTGTTTAAGTTTAGTACCTCCTGTTCTACCAGCAATGTTCCTTAAAAGGGCCTTCTTACTCTTTCCCTCAAATGATTTCATACAATTGCTGAACATTGTTTCTTTATAAGAAAGTAAGTATAGATTCAATTTTACTTTTGGCTTTAACCTTGAGCTTTAAAATATCAAAAGCCTACATATCCCCCTGGCCTTTTTTCCTAGCTTGTTCTGGCTGTGTTCAAAGGATGTTAAGAAAATATTTTGCGCGTGTTTTTGATTTGATTTCTTTTTTTTTTTTTTTTTTTTTTTTTTGTTCTTCATTGTTTCTTTCATCTTATCATTAAGGTACAATATATGGTAGGTTGAAACATTTTCATATTGAAGCTGTTTCTTTATTGTTATTACTGATGTTGCTTGTTAGAATTTTACTCAATAATCCATACTACTTCTTTAAACAAAATATAATGCTGTTGAGTTTTTCTTTTCTTTGTTGTTTGTTAGTAGCTAAAGGTCAATAAAAGGACATTGATGCTTACGCGTCACTTTCGACGTTAAGTATTGTTTGTATTCTCGAGCATTTTGTATAAGTATATTAGAATAGTAGAGATAGTGAGTGGGTATGAATGAAAAATAGTGGTTTGATAACCTTTTTTATTGTTTTTATTTTATTATGATTTTTCTTTGTTGAAAGTTAATTTGAGATTTACTTTAAGGCACGTGTTTCATAAAATCAAGTTGGAAGATATTCTATAGATAGAGACAGACATTTAAAGTTCAGTAGCAATTGTAAATCGAAAGGTTGTTAGATGGTGAAAAACCTTTGGTAGTTTTAAATAAAAAGAAAATGGAAAGAATTCGTTAGAATTTCGAATTCGACGACCGTTTTTGATTAACAGTTTTCAGATTCCGACTTTTTTTTTTATTTCGATTTTACAATGATGAAGTTTTTTACACCCATAGGCGTTTGTTTAAATTGTGTTTCGCTAGCAAAGCTGCCATAAAGCTTTTTTATTAATATGCAAAGCTTATTTTACTGACGCTCCTAAAAGCGTTACTACATACATATGCAGTATGAATTTATTGGAAAAATTTATTGTCAATTCCATTTTTAATTTTAAAAATGATTTCATTTCAATTCAAATTTTCGTTTTATGTTTTCTTAAATTGAAAATTGAAAAACCAGTTTCGAACGGAATTGACTTCTGCGGCATGGCATTAAACAAAACAGCTTTTGCAAACATTTTAACAAAAAAAAAAACTTTCAATTAAGTATGTATGTTTATGATGCTTTTGATAAAAAGTAAAAAAATTTTTATTAACTATCATTTGCTGAGAACGGCCTTATCCAAAAAGTACATTTTCTAAAATGTTCCTTTTATACAAATACATATAACTTTCAAAGAGTGTCCTGTCCTTTCCAATAAATTCATTCTGAAACCAAGGTATTTTTACAAAATATACACTTCTCAAAATATAATACTTTTTTAAAATTAAGTTTCTTAAGAACCTTTTTCAAAAAGTACATTTTCCAAAACGTAAATTATCCGAAAAATTCAATTTCCAAATAAAGACATTAAAAAAATAAGTATTTTATTAAAAAAAAAAATTGTTTTTTTTTTCAGAAAGTACCTTTTCTGAAAAGTAATTTTTTTATTTATGAACATTAACTTTATAACATTTCAATAAATTCATTCTGAAAACAATGCAGTTTTACACAATATACACTTTTCAAAATATAACACTTTTTTAATATTAAGTTTCTTAAGTACCGTTTTCAAAAAGTACATTTTCCAAAAAGTACATTTTCCAATAAGTACCTTATCTGTAAAATTCAATTTCCAAATACGGACATTTAAGAAAAGTATTTTATTAAAAAACATTTTTTTTTTCAGAAAGTACCTTTTATGAAAAGTACTTTTTTATTTATGAACATTAACTTTATAACATTTCAATAAATTCATTCTGAAAACAATGCAGTTTTACACAATATACACTTCTCAAAATATAACACTTTTATAATATTAAGTTTCTTAAGTACCTTTTTCACAAAAAGTACATTTTCCAATAAGTACATTATCTGTAAAATTCAATTTCCAAATAGGGACATTTAAGAAAAGTATTTTATTAAAAAAAAATTTTTTTTTCAGAAAGTACGTTTTTTGAAAAGTACTTTTTCTTTTTTTTTTATTTATGAACATTAAACTTTATAACTTGATTAACTTTTTAATAGCTATTGGCAATTTCAGTCTTATTCATCTGCTCACATCCCACCCCACCTACAAAATTTATATGATTCAATACAAGACAGAATAATTATTTTCTGAAAATCAATTCAACCATTCAATTACTTACACACTTGACAAATTCAAGGACCTTGGGGCTAAAACAAACAACACAGAATGAATTGAAATAAATAACAATCACAAACAAAATTTCCAAGAAGAAAAAGGATTCTTTAGAATTTTCGAAGAAAAAAAATATTGGGGATAAATAAAGAAGAAAAAAAAACGCTTGCAGAAAATGGTTTTATTGAAATGAAACGTGTCTATGAATTTTACAAAATTTCTGGAAAAGGAAAGCTGACAAGCAAACCCACGAAAGGTGGGCACACAAAACCACTCTTAACAATATAATATGAATTTATTTGAAAATAAAATGCTAAATAAAAACGAAATGAAACGTAAATGACAAGGTCCTGACGACCGGCATATACGACGGCGTAAGCAATGAAAATTGCAAGAACACAATAATAGAAATGCCGGAGAGGTGAATCACAAACCATGAACATGAACTTTGCTTTTGACTCGTTATATTTGTTAACTATAGTTTGAAATTGCTGCTAATGATAGCCATACATGTAGCCATGAACTTGAAAACACTATACATACAAGATTATTGCAACAAAAAGCTCTTCAAAAGCACCGACTTGTGGGGTCACCCAATGAACTAACTGTATATTTTTTTTGTACATCAGCTCGCTCAGGCGAATCAAAGGTAATTTCTGAGTACGTCAAACTATTGTCTTTGAACTGTATTAAAAATTTTCCAGCAACAGAATGAAGTACCAAGAACTACCAACCCACCAACGAAAAATAACGGAGGGGCTTTAACCTTCACTGTTGTAAAAAAAAGCCCTTTCTTTTTTTTCTTTCATTATATTTTAAAAATGAAGGTTAACAAAACCATAATTGACTATAATAAAATTCATATGAAGAATAAAAAAAATACAAATGGAAAGAGTATCATCTTGAAAAAAAAGAGAAAATAACTAAGTTCACAAGAAAAGAAGAGAAGAGAAAAAGTATTTTGAAAACTTAGAAAACCTCTGAGAAATTTTGAAAATAGTAAATTACAAAACAGAATTTGAAAATTTTCTAAGTAATATTTTTTATATAAAATCTCCAAAAACAGCGTTACGTTATAGTTTGTGAATAGCCCCAACCCGCAATATGGAGACGTAAGAAATAACTGAATTGAATAAAAGCTTCAGAATTTAATATATTTTTTTAGACAGATTTAAAACGAGAATTGCGGAATTAAGACTCTTTTTAAAATATGACTTCTTAAATATTTTTTTTATTAATTTTTAATCAGGAAATTTTTTTTTACATTTTTTATAATAAAAATTCAATACGCCTCTCTTAAAAGCTCTTGATGGAAATGCAATTTTTGTAATTTAAAATTCGCTCATGCACACGCTTACACTCTCCCTCTCTTTAAATTTTTTCAGTCCTTCTCTCTTTCGCCCTTTCTTGCTCTCACCTAAATCCTTGAAAACTATTCTTCTACACTATTTTCCCCAAGAATTGCCGGCCGGTTCTGTTGGCATTTTTCTATAATATTTACTATCTGAATTGCATTCGAATATATTTAAATAACAAGGCTATTTATAGTTTTCACTCTGCATGTTCTTTGGTGGCCGTGACATTGACGTCAAACCAAACAACTGCAGCAGCATACATACATACTTACGACAAAACAATGTAGAGAAATTACAAAAAAAAATACACAAATGATGAAAATATACTCGTATGTATTTTGCATCTATAGAAAGAAAATAATCGTATTAGAAAATATAATACGATTAAAAGTATTTCTGGGAATATTTTATTTATTTACGATTTGTATAAAATTTTACAATTTATTTCATTTCACAACCGAACAGAGGGTTGTCAATGCACTTTCTTATACATACGTTGTTTGGATGGTGTTGTTTCGTTGGCTGGTTGATTGATTGTTGGTGCTGGTTCTGGTTCTGGTGCTGGTACTGGTGGTTTCACCAGCGGTTTTCTTCTGTCAACGACAGTTCAAGTGCGTTCAAAGCGATAATAAGTCGTTATTTGTGTTAAGTCAATGATTGCATTATTATAATTTTGTTTTATTTTGTATTGCATTTACAGGAGTTTTTCACTGTTCTGCTAGAAAAAGGTTGACTGACATTTAATAAGAGAATTTCAAAGTCTGGTGAAATTAAAAAAAAAAGTATATACAAGAATATGGAAATGAAATTCTTAAGGAATTAATGACAAAGTCTGAATATTAAAAAAATAAATAGCAAAATTTAAATTCAAACAAATTAAGTCTTCACATGAAACCGAAAAAACAAAGTTATAAAGCTGTTTTTCTTTTTATTCCACAACTTTAACTGTATGGATATTAAGATATTCTCCCATAGCAATCGGCAATCAGCATTTAACTTCAAAATTAGCATCAGCAGATATTCAAGAGTCAAGTAATACTCAAGGTCAGTTAATGTCTGAATGGATGATATTTGTGTACTTTGGTTGGTTGTGCGATCGTTTTCGTTTAAAATATTAAAATAAAATAAAAAAAAATTAAATGCATACATAAATAAAGAATAAAATACAAAAGACACACTGAGATTCTTGAGCATTTCCTGTGAGTGCAAAAAATTTTAAAAGACTTGCCAACTTGCAACACACGCACAAAAAAAAGAAAGCTGAAGAGGCGGAAGAAGCTGTTGCCCTTATTCTTATTTGCATTTATGCCCTTTTTGCAAATGTTCTTGGTCTTTAGAAAAAAAAACAACAACAACAAACACAAAATTAATAAAGAACATACTCGTAACAAAAGACCCTGAGCTTTAATTTACTGGCTGGCTGGCAGGCTGTCACGGAGTAATAACCTTTGAAGTAAAGTTCAAGATTTCCGTTTTAATGTAAATTTTCTTTTGTATTAATTAAATCTCTGGTGCAGTTATAAAATTGCCCACATAAAAATACAAAAAAAAAAACTACAGAAGACAAAGCAGCAAAAATGTCTCTTGAAGATACCGTCCCTCATCGGCAGACTGCAAGGCAGCCTGGCTGGCTGTATGGCTGCCTTTCTGTATTAATAACTTCATCTCAGGCCATTTATTTTATTCAACCATTGATTCATTGTCATATTAAAAGTACCTACTTGAGAACTATGTAGAAAGTTCGTTAAACTACAAATTTACAAAAGAAATACATTGAATCGAATCTTCCAGGATTTCAAGGACATTTTTCTTTCGATTGAAAAAATTTCTTAAATTTTATGCAAATATTCTCACATTTATGCTTCATGATTCATTCATATTCATTCATTCTCATCCATTCATTCATTCATTCATTTATTCCCTTTAATAACCACAAAATCTCATCAAAGCAAAGTACATTTTTAACCTTCACATCCGGAAAGAAACTGAAGGATTTAAAGTTTAAACAATAAAAACATTAACAAAAAAATATTTAACGATGGACGGACGGACAAAGAAACGTACATGTGGCGACATTAAATATACAAATATTGAATGATTGCCAATGTGGAGAGTAGAAAGAAGTGTGATCATAAATTACCAAATTATTACATTTTTTTTTTTTTTTTGTAGTTTTTTGCTAGTGAGTGAATTATAATTCCCTTGAATGTTTTATTTGTCTGCGACATCGTGCGCTCCAAAGTCAGAAATATTTAAGCGAAAAAAATCAAACATATTAACAGTATTAAGAAGAAAAAAAGAAGTTGGACTAAACGAACATGAACAGTGGTTAAAAGCTCATGTTCATGATTCAATAACGAATAAAGACGCCTAAATGCTGCTGATAAGGTGCAGCGGTCTTCGAAAACTGCATGTTTTTACATTCCAAATGCAGAAAGTTTTATCTAAATTAGTTTAAAATTTTACGGATTTTTAGAAACTAACGAAAAGTTAATTATTCTTTTATAACATCTTCGTTGAGAAATATTTTGGACGTGAGCTACCAACCAGGTGATCTTTAAAATTGCTGGAACTGAGGCGTGTACATCTTGGTAGTGCCAACAATGTGTGTTGTGCGATAAATGACTGAAATTAACTGAAGACTATTTGTGGTGATGTATCGTAAGCTGTGAAGAGGTTAATCCCTGAGTTAACTAGAGGTGACAGCCAAGCAAGTTCACTACTCCGAAATGGTCCCACAGTTGTATTCCTTTGTAATTTATCGAACTTTATTGTTTTTTTTTTAATGTTTATAGACGTATAATTCCATAATTTGTGAACCGATTTTGTCAACTTGTTTCCTGTTGAAAAGGGTTTCGTTTAGACCGGCCACATAGTTATTTTTTTTTTTCAATAATAAAAACTATTATTCAAACCTTTTTATAGTTTTAAAAGCAAACCAGCAAAAAATTATTATGTTTGTGGAAGCAGTAACAAAATTTCATGCTTTCGAAAAGCGCAGTTTTGAAGCGCTTCCGAGGCAGCACAAAAAGAAGGCAGCTCAACTTATTTTTAAGCACGTTGAAGTTGGTGGGCTATTTACATTTAGTTGACACGAATAATAAATTAAACAGCGAATGGAAGATAAAATTTCATTTAGATGCTTTCTGCCTCGCTCTCTCTCTCACTCACCCCTATTTATTTATACCTGTGTATTTGCCTACAAATGAATTATGTATGTGAGTAGATGAAGCACTAAAACGAAGGCATAATATAGATAATTCAAACATGATTTTAGCGCATTTTGGATGATGTGAAAAAAGCACTCTTTTATGTAAAAAGAGAGTGGGACATCGCGAACAAAAATCATGCATGTTCGAAGCGCTTTTCGCAGCAGGGGGCACAACAACAACAAGCATCTCTCCCTTACAAACCTGCTTCGGCCGAAGCAGTAGTTTTTGCTGAGAATTTACACATCAATAGTTGCTGCGGTTTTGTAATCTCTTCGGATCGTATATGTTTTGCATAGATGACACTTAACAAATGACAAAATTCTATGATGACGCTTCTCAGCATAGAGATATCAGCTCCCAAATCGTTACATCCGTGAAGGTACAACTCGTCACGTAATTACTGTATAATTGGATGGGAAATTACGTGACGAGTTGTACGTTCACGGATGTAACGATTTGGGCCCAGCTTTTTCTCTTACTAATGACATTTCTTATACCATAGATGTCACAATTAGGATGACAAAGTGTCATCAGTTCGAATTCGATGCAGTAAGTGCAGAATCTCAAAAATTGAGATTTGTGCAAAATCGGCGGAAATGCAAGGGGTTCGACCCGCCAAAATTTATGGTTGTTTCATTTAAAGTTTTCTTTTTTATTTCCGAAACTTTCTAAATATCCAAATTTCCAAATACATACATACATATATTTGCTCAACTTTTTCATAAACCTCTCCACCACCATTCAACCAACCACTGTTCCAGCGTAAACTGTTAAACATAAATGTTTTATGATCTTTGTTTCAACATAAAAACGATCACAAAGGGACATACTCGTACATACATACAAACACAAATACTAAACGTCACTTGCAAACATACATACATACAGAGAGACAGAGAGACAGACAGACAGACAGACAGAGCAGAATCAATTTACCAAACTTTAAAGCAATAGCAACAATGACGCGACAGACAGAAAAAGGTCACCAAAGTTTCAACAAGAAACAAAAATCAAAAAATTATAATAAACACAGACTGTAAGTAGTTTTTAAAAGTATGTATTTTTTCTTCCTTCTAAAAATAATTTCAAGAAACTGGGTCAAGTATACAAAAATATAAAATAAAAAAAAAAGATAAAGAAAATAAATCCAACAACAGTTTGTTAACAACAAAAAGTATTTGTTGGTTTTTTGCCGACAACATTCTTGCTTTCAATAAGACTAGCAGGCGACAGCCGTCAAAAGGGAGCATTCTAAGATTATTCAAACCGATTAAACTGTTAATAGAGGTTTAAATATTTGAAATTTGTTTGAACATCCCTGATATTAGGCGAATTCAAGGTAGAAATTTTTTTTTAAATAAAATATAAATCAAATATCATGACCGTATATGAACGAACAAATAAAACAAATGAATTTTTTACACTTTTTGAAGGTTTCGCCCACAAACAAAGTCAAATCGAAAAAAAACACATGAACTGATTTTTATTTAAAGTTTGTTGCCGCATTGTTGTTAATCTTTTTGGTTTCATTGAAAATCAATACATATTATTTTCTGTTTAAAGAAGTTATACGTTAGCATCGTTATAGATGAATGGCGAGACGGACAGATAGACAGCCAGATGCGATGTGCGTATCATTAGCTAACAGAGAGTAGTGATTAGCATCTGTTGATTTATGGCTGCGGAAAACTAAAATTTTATTAAATCAATATCTTTAAAATTCACTTAAAACACTTGAGTTTTGTTTATCTAAACTTTAATGACCTCTGCAAGTTTTTTTTTTTTAATTATTTATTTTCATAGGTATGTAATAATTTTTTAACTGATCAGCTCTGTAATTGGAGAATATTGTAGTTATAATTCGACAAGTATTCAAAAAAGCGTGTAAGCTAAATAAATCAAAACCTATAGCAGTTGCTGAAAGCAACCAGTAGCAACTAGAATTGGCCACTTCTCGTGCGCTTTGCGTAAAGCATCATGATTGATTATGAATGATCATTGAGTCATTATCGAGGTATTTTGATGTGTTTTTTAGCAACAATACAAAGACATCAAAACACATGTGTTTATCGTCGTCGAAAATCCAAAAGTACGTAACATCACTTTTTCTAATTTTACAGGAGAAGCATAAATAAAAAATATTTCAGATATAGAAACGTTGATACGTTATTTTGAATTATGGATATAAAAGCGTTATTTTGATTTTTTTTTATGATACATACTTTTGGATTTTCGACGACGCTATGTATTATTTCCAAAGATATGATTTTATGAAATTAATGCGACGCCCATCCGATTTAGTGGCAACTTAAACAAATAACTGAAATAACTAAAATTCACTTTGTTTGGGCGTGGCACAGTCTATGTTTTGTATAAATAAATTATGTTCTTCAGAGAAATCTAATGTAAGTGAACGAATGTGAGAGTTTCGCGCATCGAAAAGCTTATTATCATTCTTAAAGAACAGGATGACTGAGAATAAAAATGTAAATTTTCATATATTTATATTTTATTAATAATTACTTGGGGTAGGCGTGGCACTTCCCCTTTTCCTAATCACAAAATTTCATTTCCCCGGTCAGTCTGAGAACAACGTTTTGTAATAATCTGTAAAGTAATGAAAGGTAAAACTTGATATTCACTTTGATGGGCGTGGCAGTACCCATCTTTTAAATAACAAAATTATTTTCTGAAGACAACTTCAATGCAAGAGCAAAATTTCATTAGATGCTGGTGAGTTGATGTAATTAAAAAATAATATTTAATTTTTATAGGCGTGGCACTGCCTACTTTTATCAATAAATAGTTTGTTAAGGAAAAACTCAATAATGTTGTTGTGCAGCTTTTTAAGAATCTGCTAAGTGAAAGTAGCCACAAAAATAACATAAACTTTCATGATATAATAAAATGAAATTTTATTAGTAGGAGAAATTACTATTTTTAAGTTTCATTAAGGCCACAAAATTTTTCAAATTGCAAAATTAGTTAAAAATGTACATTTAATTTGTATGGGAGTGGCACAGCCCCCATTCTGCTTTATTCTCTTGCACTGCTATATGGGTTCAAAGCTTCTAGTTAGTTTTACCGTTGAAAATTTACCGAATATTACAAGTGAGCTTTCCCTGAGTGACTGATTGTGAGTAAAAACTTACTCACGATATCATCTCTAATAGCAAACTATGCTGCTGTCTTCGAATTGTATTGAATTGTTAATAAAAATAAAAAAACAAAACAAAAGCAAACACTGCACTATTCTTTCCCTTTTGTTTTACTTGACTGATTGAACAAAATACCGTACATCTAAACCTACATACATACGTACATTAATTCAGTTCATTGCAAGACCCCTAGAAAAAGGTTAAACTCAACAAATTAATTAAATTTGTTGATTGAAAAAAAAAAGAATACAATTTATTGTAAATAACCATAATAATTTGTATAGCTGCACCTTTATTATCAAATGTACTTGACATCGAAAAAATACCAAAGACACAAAATCAAGTCAAATAAAAATGTAACATTGTCGATTCTAAATGAAAATGCTAGATTTGAAGTGATTTTATCATTTTTGAACAAGGTTGGAATTTAAAAGTTCGATCAGCTGGAGGCGTTCACATTTCCCGTGCTGTTCTGCTTTTCCACTTGAGCAGATTCATTGTCTAGTGATAATAATTTTAATTATTTTGACATCGCTTTCAGTGAATGCGAAAACTTGAGCGGTAGACTTCAGAATACGTTGAAAGGTTATTAATTCATGAGAAAAATCCTATCACAGACCCTCAGACGGACATACTTACGGTAAATTCGATGTACAAGTTTTAATTTTATTAGCAATTTAATTCAGGTGGGTATAATTACACTGTGATAGTTTTTGACCCGAAAAAAATGAACTTCGATGAATCCTTTTCGAACTATTAGGATTCATCGAAGTTCATTTTTTCGACTATCACAGTGTTATTTATCTCGAAAACTTGGATTTCTTTCTTTTTCTGAAGATTTTTTCTGTTTTTGCGATTTCTTCCCGTTTTAGTGATTTTCCTCCTTTTTTACATTTTCTTTTGTTTTGGCGATTTTTGATTTAATGAAGGTTTTTCTTTAAGTTTCGTTTTATATTTTTATTTAATTTTTTCGTTTCATCTTTCATTTAGTAACCACATATTCTGTTCTTTATCCGCTAAGTCGTTATTTCCACCATCCAAATCTGAATGTAATTCGTAAAGGTGCTTCGCAAGTGAGCTAAAAAGTCTAAAGATTTGAATCGATAGTAGTAAATTCGGTATTAATTATTTCATTTTGAACTTTATCTTTTGCGCATTTACTCTTTCGGTTTTAATATGATTAATCTTGAGGAAGTTGATCTGTTTTTGCAGCTTCTGCTGGCTGATTTGAATTTTTTTCATTTCTCCGTTTTTCAACGCCTTTTTTTTAATTTGTTAAGGAATCTATAAAATGATTGCTCGAATTCAAATTTACTTTTGTATTTTTTTTTTTTTTTTTTATTTCACATTGATTTCTTTAGCATTTATTAAACATGTAAATACATAAACCATGAGATTGATATTTTATTTCATTTGGAAGTTTTCTGATTTTATTAAATTTAATTTAAATGTGTGAAGGATATCAAGTGCTGTTATTGTTGTTGTTAAACGGTTCGTCAATTTTTTTCGTGGTATTTGTTTGTGTGTTTACGTGTGTGCGTATTTTTGAGACTGATTTTTGTGCTTAAAATATTTGAAAATTTAAATTTGATTACGAATTTCAAGTTCACTTCATTTATTGAAAATTTTTTATATGTCTCGAAACGGAAATGATATTTTTGAATATATTTTTTATAGCAGTTTTACTTTTATACACAGTGTATAAAGGCAAAAAATATCTCAACTGTTCAAGATACAGCTAGTAATAACGATAATGAAAAAGTTTTTTATAAAAATTGTATGGGATATATTGACCATGCAGTTCATCCCTGGAAACTACCTTTAAATTCCAGCTCAATGCGATAAAAAATTCATAAATTTTTAAAACACACGAACAGTTTAATCGACTTATATAATATATGCCGATTTCGACCAAACTTTATGGCCCAATGTAAAATGGCACAATGTGAAAGATCGCTTTTTAATATGCCATTTCCAGCAATCCAGACTTTTAAGATTAAGGGACGGAAAAAAAATCATAAAACTACAAAAACAAAATTGAGAAAAAATTTCTACATATACAAAAAATTCAGATCTTAAGAAAGCTTTAATATAGAAATATTTTAAACGAAAAAAAAACAATAACAAATTATTCTAAAAATAACTGTTTAAATAGTTGTAGCTGTAAAAAATTTTGCAAAATTCATGTATGTGGCTTAAAAAACAACTATGATATGCAGCATGTAATCACAAGAGATCAGATATTATTTTTTATGTGAAAATTTTAAAAAGTTCCAAAACTATTTAAGAGACTCTACCTTTTACGTCTGTTAAGTGCTTAACAGTGCCTCTGTTAATTTCAATAGTGGATCGATCGACTAAATTGTTTGGTTTAAATCCGCGGTGCCCACAAATTCCTTATGGAAGAGCAAACACCAATGCATTTAAAGAAAAACAAATTTTTATTCAAAATTTTTTGTTGTAAAAACAAATACATGCAAAGAAAACACAAAAAATATATTTCATATACATATTTATTTCATATCATACGTTAAACAAAAACAAAATGTACATTGATGATGGCTGTCGTCAATATTTACCAGCAAAGCATACGAAAGTGTTGTTGCTTTGCTCTTGCGTGTATACAGTGAAGAAAGACAATAAAAAACTAATAAAAAAAAGTTGTTTGTGTATTTCTCATTGAGGTTGCTGAAAGATGTATGAGTTTATTAAAACACTCAGCCTATAGCTAAGAGTATTACAAAAACAAATGAGCATGAAGAGCATAGGGCCTGAGCACCAATGGTTTAAATCTTTGCTATTTAACTTTAAATCTACGCGCACGGCCATAATACAATGAAAATTGAAACATACATATGGTCTCTCCACAGAGATAACCTCACATGTTGAATTTGAAAGTTCTACCCTAAAAGCTTCCCGATATATTAAGGTGTGAAAAGTCCATATTTTAGTACATATTCACTGACTCACTTACTCACTCACACACTCATCAACATTATTGGGCACTTCCAGTATAGCTATAAAGCTGAAACTCGGTACACAGGTGGTCTTGGTGAGAAAGTAACCAGAAAAATCTGAAAACGGGCACTTTTAAGCTGGGGGGACTAGGCTTCCCCTTCTTTGTATGGGGCACTTCCAGTATAGCTAGGAAGCTGAAATTTGGTACACAGGTAGGTCCTGATGAGAAACTAACGAAAATGATTTTTAAACGGGCACTTTTCATCTGGGGCGACTATTGTGCTCCTTCTTTATATAGCGCACTTCCAGTATAGCTAGAAAGCTGAAATTTCGTACACAGGTAGGCCCAGATAAGTAATATATATAAATATTTATACAAAAACAACTTAGAAAAAAGAAGTGAGATCCCCACAAAAACACAAATGTGAAAATAAGGCCAAGTTCCTATCCAAAATATTTCGGCCGTAAAAAGTACTGAGATCAAAATAAGGACCTAGTTCTTGATAGGTACAATTCCATCTCATTTCTAGGCAACCTGTAAGCTTGCCAATATTTTTCCAAGAATTCTTTCCCATATTAGAAAGGCAAAATAATATTGCCAACCTTACAGGTTGCCTAGAAATGAGATGGAATTGTACCTATCAAGAACTTGGTCCTTATTTTTATCTCAGTACTTTTTACGGCCGACATATTTTGGATAGGAACTTGGCCTTATTTTCACATTTGTGTTTTTGTGCGGATTTATGTAACTTTACACACATTACCAAATGCATGTCCGATTCTTAGTATAATCTTTATGACCTTAGCCTCAAATTTATTCAATTTTAAAATGAAACAATTGGAAAATATAGAGCTTTAATCTTTTTTATTCTACAATATTAATCTACAATCTACATTTTACGACGTTCGATTTTTTTTTAATCTTTTTGTCTATTAATCTCTTGATTTGTATTATGTATTTTTTTTTACTTCCGCCTCGGGTTCGCCAAGCCAGCAAAGAACGAATGAATGCACTTCAATGACTACAATTTCAAAAACTCACAATTGTCATTAACGTTCTTGGAACAAGATTTACCAGTTCTTAAAGTTTGGTTGTCGATTTTGCTTAACAATTAATTTTTTCTTTAATTTTCATTTGTGATGGGTTAAAAAAAAAAACTTGTTTGAAATTCAAGCTTCCTTATCTGTGTCTCTCACACATGACATTAAAACATTTTTAGCACGTTTAAAAAGTTATAAAAAAAACAGTGTTAATTTAATAATTAAAACAATTAACTAGACACGCATAGAAACTGATTATAGATATTTGTATTTAAAACTAACTACATAATTGTTTAACTAAATAAATTCAAAGACAAATGGACGTCGTTGATCTTTCAAATAGAGTTAAATAACAACTAAATGAAATTCAAATATGATTCTTTTTGCTTTGAAGGTCAAGTTGAAACTTTGTTAGAGAGGCCTACCAATTGTTGTTGTTAAATGTATTTGAAAACTAATAACTAAGTTAACCTTATGTTAACTTGAAATCTAAGCCAAACATATGGTTTATTTTTAAACATTTTGTTTAAACGGAAAGACAAAATTGTTTCACTAAATCTATTCGATAATGAATCTCACAACCTTGACCATAAACTTGGAATTTAAATTTAACCTTTACATTGAATAAACGAAAAAAAATGCGTTTAATAATTGTAGAACTAAGCAATTAAATAAAGACTTATGTATGTTAATATGTATATTTGTATATAAGCATGTATTTGGCAAAACGTTGGAAAGGTGGTGGATGCTTGAGTACGATACTTAAACTGCCAGACAACCCAACACTTGAGCAGTAAAATTCTTTGTGGCAACCAACAAATTTTTTATTTGTTTTCTTGCCTATTGAATTATACTTTAATATCTTATCAATTGCTTTATAGAATTTTAAATTAATTTTCCAGACACCTTTATTTTTATTTTTTCTCATAACAAATCATTTTGTGAAGAAAAAATTCTTTCAATAAACTTTTCCAAAAAAATTAACAATGATGAAGTATTTAGCAAGAGACAAGCATACTGTGACTGCACTAGTATACGAGTTTACAAATAATAGTGAAGACAGACATATTGGTGAAGTAAAAAGTTATATTTCGTTAGCAGATAAAAATCAAATGGAGCTGGTATAAGGCGCTGCTAAGACACGTTATAGATATTATCCTTTAGAATGTTTAAAGATTAACAAATAAAACATTTATACATACAATTTTCGGTAGTACAAAATTATTTCTAACTTTTACCCGTGACTTTATTCACGGTACATGTTAATAAAGGCTGTATACCAAAATTTATAGAAAAAAACAAAAAGTACCAAATGCAAAAAGTACCAGATTTTCCTGATTTTACCATCCAGAATGTACACTGTCTGTTAATTTAAAAAAAGAAAAATATTGTAAAATATATAAAAAGTACGAATTTGTCCCGTTTTTACCCCTTAGAAAACTACGCTATATTTTAATCTGAATCATATATGTATGTACTAGTATTTGTGTACCAAATTTCATCAAATCCATTGGGTGGGTTTTGAGTTATAGTGGACCAAACATCTAACCATACAAACTTTTACACTTATAATATTAGTAGGAGGGCCCAAATTTTTAATGAAATTATTTTTATTTTGAAAGTGTTCCGCCTTAATTTTTTCAATATTTATTTTTATAACACCATTAAAATTAAAGCACTCTTATTTTAATACACATCAGTAATGCCTAATAAATCAGTAGACAGTTAAACGTAAGTTTAGTTAAACCTTATACTCAATAGCAGTAAGTCAATACCTCATAGATTATGCCAAGTCTAAACAAATGCATTACGGCAAATATCACAAAAACATCTCCTTTTTTTTTTTAATTCAACTCGAAGGGAAAAATGGTATCGTGAATATCACGATTAAAAAAATAAAAAATCTAGAACTTTTTGTTCAAATATATAATCGGACATATGTATTTATTTTAAAGAAAACTTAAAAAATCAAAGTTAAATATTCAGTGTTGGAACTTTAGTTTGGTTGCTCCGTTTGTTTATTGCATTCTAACTTTTATGTGGTAAAATAATTCGGCTACTTTTTGGAAAGCCAACAAAAAGCAAAAATGCCAACAAATTAAAGCTTCACAAATCTGCAGGCAATTGGCCTACATCAGTTTGTGCCTTATTATCAGATCTTTTCATTAAAATAAACTTTTTAAAGTTTAATATTGGAATTATAAGAAGAAATCAATGTAATTTCTGGTCTATTCGCCATCAAAAATAAAGTGAAAATATCAATGTCAGAATGAATGATTACAAAATACACCTCCTGCTGAACATAGATATTCTGAGTTATCATTATTAACTAATTTCTAATATGGCAGATTAGTGCAATGGATTTAAGCTTCATATATAAAGTATTTTACGTGAAAAAATTCCGACCGAAATATTTATTCACGATAAGGGCAATATTTTTAAGTGCACAGTTTTCACGTTGTTATTCTGGACTGAATAAAATATTTGCATGCGAGTTGTTCACGATTCCAAATACCTACGTGAAAAGTGAAAACATTTCATGTGGAAAATTATTCACGATAGGGGTGATTATGTAAATATGAACTATACTAGTTGAACCCATGCCACCGCTCCGCCCACAGGCCAAAAATCTGGCTCCGTTACGATATTCCGCAGAAAAAGTACTTTAAGTATGCCAAATTTCTGCTTCCTATGTCATCATCAGGTGGTTTCAGAAAGTTGCGGAAAGAGAATAAGACATACATACAAACACATGGACATACTACGAAATTATATATATATGTATGTATGTATGTATATCAAGAATCAATCAAGTGGTTTCAGTGAAAATTTACTAACGCTTTGAGATTGATATTAAAGGGATCGGATCGCAAGGTGAACCATATATTTTATTGTGTTTATTAAATCTCTATTATAATTTCTGTGTATGAAAAAATTGTCAATGGCGCAAGCTATTTAATTTAAAAAAATAAAACAAATAAAATTACCTAAATTACTGCAACTTATCAAAATTGTTCCCATTGCGATAATTTAAAATGCATATTTTTTGACTTTGCCCCTCCACACAAATTTTGCTGACAACAAAAATACGAATTTACCCTTCCCCTCAACCACTAAACGAATGGCAAGATAAAAAAAATGCCAAAAATTATACCTATAAAAAATAAATTGAATTTACTTATACATACAATTTTTAAAAAGTAAAAAAGTAACAACAAAAACAACTTAAACAAAATGTTAGCTCGATATATGTACATACAAGTCACAACACAACAACAAAATTAAAAACGAAAAAAAAAATCATTGAAAATAATATACAACAAAAAATAAATAAAATATTTTTCAAGGTTAGGGTTATCATGTTGCCAAGATCAAGGCAAACAGCGCCGGTAACAGCAAGCAAATCATCAACAATGACAGCCAAACAGCCAGTCAGTTGTTCAGCAAACAGCAGCAGTCGTTTAACTTAACGTCAACAATAACAACAACACAACAACAACATTTTTATGTATATATGTATCTTTATTTAACAATGAAATTTTGTCAAATTATTTTTGAAAAATTAATATTTTACAATATCAATAAAGGTAATAAAAATCGAACACAACAATAGCAACTAAAAGTTGTGTTGTAAGTTACGAATGATAGGACGAATAACGGGTGATATTCGTCGTTAGCTTGCAAGCAAACATGTGTAGTCGTCGTGAAACTAATATGAAGTTCGGTTGAAACGAAAATAAATAACCAATCAATTAAAACATGATTTGTTAAATGTTGCTGTTTTTGTAAATTTTCTTTAGCTCCCGAAAAGCGCAACTTTGTCTTTCGCACCCATAAACACGTATTTTTCAGAAGATCAAACACATTCGGATCTATGGGGGTTGTAAAACAAGATTTGGGACATTGCTAACATCACGGGGTCTAGGCCAACATGAAATAAAGCGAAAAACCGAAAAGTTGAACAGAGGAATTTACGGCCAAAATCGCTAAAACAAAAGAAAAAATTGGCAATAACGTAAAAATCACTAAAACGTCGAAAACGAGAACGGAGAAACGTCAAATAAAAAACAAACAATCATCAGAACAGAATGAAACCCTGTTAAAAAATAATCACCGAAACTAAAAAAAACCGCTAAAACGGAATAAATTGTCAAAACAAAAAAAAATCACTGGAATGGTAAAAACACTGTAACAAAAAAAAATTCCAACTTTAAAAAATCGCCAAATACAGGAAAAGTTGTCAAAACCAAAAATAAAATAGCTTTACTAAAAAAAATAAAAAATTTCCACAAAGGGAAAAAAATCATGAGAATGAAAAATAAAATATTTAAAAATTAGTAGAAGGAGAAATAAAGCAAAAAAAAAACGCCACAAAAAAGAAAAATAGCGAAAAAGATGCCAGTTTCGAAAAGTTTCCAGAAAGCAAAAAGCGTGCAATGAGGAAAAAATCATTAAAGTTTCAAAAAGTTTCCAGAAAGGAAAAAGCGTGTAAAAAGGAAAAAATCATTAAAGGCAACAACGCAAGTAGACATCTGTGTGAAGTAGCCCTTGTAAAGAGCATTCGACCTAAACTAATTTGCCATTTATATATGTAAGTACTAGCTTATCCCGGTGTGCTTCGCTACCCCCTCGTTATAAAATAAAATTAAAAGTATTTATGTATATATCCTATTGTGAAAATTTAATGACGATTGGTCCAGTAGTTAAGACTATATTACGATTTTTAATTTTCCTAAAAAGGCGTGGTCCCACCCACTTTTCTCCTGGTACGTATCCCAAATTATGCAAATACCATATGTACCAAATATCATCGACGTAGGTCAAAAAATGCCCAAAATATGGCGATTTAAATTTTTGGGTTATATGAGCGGTGCCACGCCTCTTTGTCCAATCAAAACTTGATATAGCCTATTATTCCTTCCAGAGTCACAGTAACATGATGTGAAAATTTCAGGAAGATCGGTCCAAGGGTTTGGTTTTCCTAAAAAGGGGCGTGGTCCCACCCACTTTTCTCCTGGTACGTATTCCAAATTATGTCAATACCACATGTACCAAATATCATCGACGTAGGTCAAAATATGCCCAAAATATGGCGATTTAAATTTTTGGGTTATATGAGCGGTGCCACGCCTCTTTGTCCAATCAAAACTTGATATAGCCTATTATTCCTTCCAGAGTCACAGTAACATGATGTGAAAATTTCAGGAAGATCGGTCCAAGGGTTTGGTTTTCCTAAAAAGGGGCGTGGTCTCACCCACTTTTCTCCTGGTACGTATTCCAAATCATGCCAATACCATATGTACCAAATATCATCGACGTGGGTAAAAAAATGCCCAAAATATGGCGATTTAAATTTTTGGGTTATATGGGCGGTGCCACACCCCTTTGTTCAATCAAAACTTCATATACCCTATTATTCTTTCCAGAGTCACAGTAACATGCTGTGAAAATTTCAGGAAGATCGGTCCAAGGGTTTGGTTTTCCTAAAAAGGGGCGTGGTCCCACCCACTTTTCTCCTGGTACGTATTCCAAATTATGTCAATACCACATGTACTAAATATCATCGACGTAGGTCAAAATATGCCCAAAATATGGCGATTTAAATTTTTGGGCTATATGAGCGGTGCCACGCCTCTTTGTCCAATCAAAACTTCATATAGCCTATTATTCCTTCCAGAGTCACAGTAACATGCTGTGAAAATTTCAGGAAGATCGGTCCAAGGGTTTGGTTTTCCTAGAAAAGGGGCGTGGTCCCACCCACTTTTCTCCTGGTACGTATTCCAAATTATGCCAATACCATATGTACCAAATATCATCGACGTAGGTCAAAATATTACCAAAATATGGCGATTTAAATTTTTGGGTTATATGGGCGGTGCCACACCCCTTTGTTCAATCAAAACTTCATATAGCCTATAATTCATCCGAGAGTTCCAGTTAAATACTGTGAAAATTTCAGGAAGATCGATTCCTAGGTTTAGCCTCCTATAAGGAACAAACAAACAAACAAATGAACAAACACACATTCGGTTTTATATATATAGTGTACACAAATATATCCTGCAATCTACAAAATTGCACTTATGCTGTTATTCGCGTCAACCAGAGAGGAGTGTTTTAGTCATTTTTTTCGTTGAAACTCTTATGCGGTTTCTTTTTTTGGAGATGATAAAAATTTTGTTTACTGCGACAAACATAATTTCCATGCTTTTCTGCTAATTTTTTTTTTTTTTTGTTGTTGCATTGAATGGCGGGACACCTAAATTAAGTGACAAATTATTAAGTTAAATATTTGTTTATATGATTGATGGGTATGTAAAAGCCGCAGCCGCAGGTATCAAATATATTTATTTCATTCATATGAGAAAATACTTTTGTTGATTGTTTTTTAAAATATGTGTTTATAAATAAAAGTGAATCTTTTAAGGCGTAATAATAAATTAATTACTTTTCAGAAATATCTCAACAATAGGAAAATTACACAGGTAATATTTATTCCATAAGATTTATTAGTCATTATTAGGAACTGAATGGCCTTAATATTGGTTAAACTCGGACATATAATTGAAGTGGAATTTAATATAATATCGCTAGTTTTTCTATGAGATTTTTAAATATATACCTATATGTTCTTCTATGATCTATCTGCATATCTTAATAAGCAATTTTAACGAATTTCGAAGAAAACATTTAATATTTTACTAAATAGCAAAATATTTGTTTAATTGCAAAATAAAAGATGTTTATTATTTTTATACAAACTACTTCGAGAATTGTGCGACTCCAGTGACATCTTGTGATATCAGCATGAGTTATATGAGAATGTTTTCATTGGAATAATGTTGGAAATTTTGTCAAAATAGAAATCATATTTTTATTTATATTTTTGCATATGGAAGATATCATTGTTTGAGAGTTTATGTAAAAATTTAAGATATTAAACGGAGAAAATGTTGCTTAAGATGTCAGAAGAACAGGAGGCAGAGATAACATTTTCTGTGATCGTCCTTCTCTTTGTATCTCTCTCTGTCTATCTTTAAGAAAAGTGTGGCTTCCATGGCTAGTCTGCTGCGGCAGGATCGTCGATCGGGAACTGTAGAATTAATCTTATCTCTTAACACTACACCAAAACACGTTTATTAATTTATGTAACTTTTGTTTTTAATTTCTTCAGCCGTAAGCAATTACGTCAAACTACTAATTTAAGTAGTTAATATTTTTATAGTTGTTTATTTATGTTTTTTTTTTTTTTTTTTTTTTTAATTTTATTACTATCCAAAAAAAGTGTTGCCAATGGGTGATATTACGCTGCACCCTAAACCAAGTTTTCATCTTTTATTCAAGCCATTCATAAAGAACTCGTTAAAGAATACGAATAGAAACGGAATTCCTATAATAGTGCATTTTTAAATGGGTTTCATGGAAACCTAACGGAATAGTTTTGTTCCAAAAGTTTTAATATTCGTGCAAAATTAAAAAATATATTTTGTTCAAATTTGAGTATTTCAATTTGAGAATGGCAAAAATATATATAAATTATTTGTTAATAGCATAAATTCAAGACTTCGCTAACTTCAACTTATGAATAGTTAAGTTCCTTTTTTACAAAACAGACATTTTTTTGAACTAAAATACAAAGCAGCTGTTTTAATTATACTTTTTGATGACTAACTTTCAGCTCAAATATAAAATTGTTATAGAAAAACAATATGAAAATTACATTTTAGTTTTGTAACATTCAAACTTACGAATAACTTTTCTCACCAAATATTTTATTTAATTGTTGTGGATTAGCTAATCTTGTATGTACAGACATACATATGAATATTGCTGCATTTCATTGGGTGTAATGCCAACTTATCAGCAGTTTTTTAAGCGTGTTTGAAAAGAAATTCTCAAACAAGAAATGAGAATTACAAAAACCAAAAGCGTAATAGTTAAAAGAATATCTCAAGTGAATGGTTGTATTTTTTGGAGACTTTTTTCCGCAATCATGTTCAACAACAATATTAATTGAATAATAAAATTGATTTCAATTAATTACTTATTTAAATCAATTGCTCATGTGATCATGTATATATATATATATACATGTAAACGAATTTAGTTTGTATTTTTGTTTGACAAATTGTTGTTCCTTATAGGAAGCCAAACGTTAAGACCGATCGTCTTAAAATTGGGGATCCAGACTACTGATGACCGGGAAAGTAAAAAAGGCAATTTTTTTTTAATTCGACGGTAAGGGGCAGCCCCCTAAAGCACAGAATAATTGAAAATTCGGCGTGTGTTACTTTAAGAACAAAACACAACTTCCGGCAAAATTTTGGAGTGATCGGACGAGGGAAACGAGTAAAATATTAACATACAAGTTTGGGCAGCGAAGCGCAGCGGACACAGATAGTTAGCTATAAAACTTTCAAGCAAATTTGATGAATGTTTGATTTAAAAAAAATTAAACTTTAAAATTTCAGTATGCGATTATGTAAAAACAATAGTCTTTGAAGGTTGAACTTCAAAATTAATAGAAAATGTAATTTTCGTAATTAAAATCTGATCTGATTAGCAGTGTTCACTTTCTGTGAAACACAATACCGTTTTAAGATTTCAAAAGATTTTATGGAGAAATTTTAAATTAAAAAAATATGTTATTTGTGGCAATCCTACTGTTATTAAGAAAACAAAATATTAACAAAAAATAATATTTGACGCACATTTCTTACGTTTTTCGCATTGTTGACACCTTTTTAAGTAAACAAAAACAACTTTTTTATTTGCTTTTTTTTATAGCAATACGATAATATTTATTATTCCTGTAGATCTTTTATAAGACTTCTAATGTACGCATGTACGCATGTACGCAGGTACTTATGTGCGTATGTTTTTATTATCTATTCTGAAAATATGTTGTGTATGTATTTTGTCATAGTTCGAATAACAATTAAAAATTGTTATCGTTTTTTTCCCTTTTTTATTTTTTATTTAATATTAATCAGTCAATTACAATGCCTGAAATGTTGGTTGGTTTATTTTATTTAAATAAATTTGCACTGTAAAGCGGCTGCAACCGCTGTGTTGTCTCACTGTGACAGGGATTCTAGAGTCTAGAATCTAGACAAATAATTCATATTAATGCTGATGATTGTGTTTTTCTTTGTAATATTTTCATTTGGTAGAATATGCACTTTATTTTTTCATATAAAAATAACAATTATTCGTCATTTTGAAAATGTGACGAATGTGATGTGATTGTTTTATAAAAATTATAAATAACCAGATAAAAGTTTAGTAACCTAATGTCGTTTATTGTTGCTGTTGCTGTTGTTGTCTTTGTTTCTTATGAAAATAAAAAAATGAAATGTGATGATGAACTCGATTAAAAACCACACAAATATGATTGACTTGACTCAAGGACTTTTTTGTTGTTGCAATTGTATGATCGAGAGTAATGAATTTCTTTTTTTTTTGTTTATTAATTTATAATTTGTACTAATTTGTAAATAAAGACAAATACTAATGAGACATAATGAAATATGTATGTTTGTATGTTAATTTCGTTGGGTGCATTGGAAAATATTTTGGTTAAAAAGAATTTCTTTATAAAATTAATTTGCAACGCAATTAAATAAAATTTTAAAGAACTTTAAATACAAAGAAAGAAAGTTGACATCTTTAATTCGCAAAGAATTTAATTATTTAAGGAATTTAAAAACTGCTCCGCATTCAAAAATTAAATTTATGTAGGAAATCTTTAAATAAACCGAAATGATCAACTTTATATCTCATCTTGTATTGCAAATACAACAGAGGTCCAAGAAAGCTTGTGTATGTCTCTGACTAATTATTTGTAATTAGATCTATATTGTGAAGATACGGGATTTTTATTATTATTTCTGCAATAGGAGCCACTGTGCATCCGTTACCAGCCAGTATAAAAAAAGGAAGTGGGAGTGGGAAATTTCGCCCCATGGAAACCACTTATCAAATTATTGATGAGTGAGATGAAATTTCATCTTGTGAAGAATTTGGAGCCCAACAGTTCACTAAGTTAAAGCTCTCTACTTATGAAACCAGAGGCCGTATTTTCAAAAAAAAAAAAAAAAAAAACACTACCCACTCTATAGCACAAATGATAATGTAAAGGGTGTTTTTTATAGAGTGACACAAGTTTAAATCATAATAAAAGAAGGAAATATATTTTTAATATCACTTAAACGGACTTTATTGGAAAGAAAATTTTATAAAATTAATGTTTAAATATTTTTTCTGCCATGCGGCCGCCACGGCTGGCGCGTAGAAGGAGAAATCTGAAACACCAATTTTCAACAACTTTTCGCAGCATTTGCGGTCGTATTTCGCCGATAACACTTCGATTTCCAGGTGTTCAATTGTTTGTTGTTTATCAACATAGACAAGTGAATTAACATAACCTCGAAAAAAATAATCTAAAAGGATTAAATCACACGAAATTACGTGTAATTATTTTTTCATCAAAAGTTACTTTGAGTAAATCAATTGTGGCGCCTGCTGCACGACAAGTTTGACGAATAGAACAATTATTTTGATTAAAAATTTCAACAACTTGCACGCGTTGCCTGGTGTAAGTCGATTCATAATGAAATTTCAAAGCAAACTAAACAAAAAACCAACTATCAGGTGTTAAATGGGTGCTCAAATAAAGCAGTGATGCCAACTCAAAGTTGTGACACTCTATAAAAAAAAAACTCCCTTTACAACAGAGGTCCCAGAAATCTTGTGTATATTTCTGACTAATTATATTTTTACACAAATTTTGTAAATAAATCGGTGCTGTATTAGATACGGGATTTTTACTATTATTTCTGCAATAGAAGCCACTAACAGCCAGTTTAAACAAAAGGAAGTGACCAGCAAGTATCCTTGGAAAATTCCGCACCATGGAAACCACTTTCTAAAGTAAAAGAAAACTGAGATGAATTTTCATCTTGTGAAATACTTGGAGTGCAGCAGTTCCCTCAGTTACCGCTCTTGAGTTACTAATCAATCTAGAGGCGTCCTACTGGCCATATTTTCGAAAAAAAAAACACTACCCACTCTATACAGCAAATGATAGATGTACTTTTTTTATCAAATCTTTTTGCTTTTGATGGCAGACGTCTGCAACGAGTTAATTAAATTTTACTTTCTCCGCCAATCCTATCTAATATCTTATAGATTGCAGCCTATCGAAGGATGAGCCTATGACTCAAAATATGAATGATTGCTGCATTCATCCAATCACGATCTTATAATAATCTCTGTTATCTTTCTAAGCATATATTGTAAGCGTCTAAAACGCAAAACACTATGATTGCGGTTTTACTTTTGAAGTCATTAACCATTTAAATTATTTTATTAATTAGTTACTGGCTATAACAAGACTCGTTCTAACTGCTTTCTTGCATTTAAATTACAAATAAAATTTGTCTAAGCTTAAAAAGTTAAAACATTATAAAAAGTTAATAATTAAAATTTTACGCATTTTCCATTTAATATTTATTTAACATTTATTATTTCTATTAAGTTATTTAATTTATTTTTTAATATTATACATATTTTTTTGCTTTTCCTTGTTACTAGACAAAAATTTGTATGAAATTAACAAAAAATACTTTAAAAAAAACAACACATAAAACCTATCACGACACGTGTAGTAGAGCTCATGACGTCAGAAATGGAGGGAAAAATTAGCAAACAAAAAATACTGTTTAAATGAAATGATAAAATAAATTCTATTGTTTATTTCAGCAAGCAGAACGAGTTCTAAAACACTCATAGAAGGGAAAAAAATATATACAAACTTCTAATAAAAATTAATATGGAAAAAAAAATCTAAATCAAATCAAACTACTTGTGCTTATAAGCGTACAAACAATAATATATTCAAGGTCATCTGATATTTAAAATATGCGCGAGAATATTAGCAACTACAACAACAACAACGATAGCGACAGTAATAACAATTAAATGAATAAATACTTTTCAGCGGCTACTGACTGCTTGTTAATTTTTTTTTTATATATTTCTAACTTCCCCCAATCAAAAGATGAGAAATACAAAATTGATTTCAATTCAATTTTGAAAATCGAGTTTTTCCTTAGATGTCAATGTTTGGACATCCTACGGATAAAAACGAAAGGTTCGACAGTCTTTAAGATTTTGTTTTGAGGTTTTCGTTGTCTGAAGTGTTTAGCACGTTGAAAATTAAGATAATTATAACTTAGCACCCGGGTTCGATCCCTGGTCAGGGCAAGTCATCAACATTATAAATTATAACGTTTTACATCTTGGTGATATCCACACCTTGATGATGTACTTTCTGGGGCAAAGGGTAATTGATTGTCTTTTTCAGACATTACAGTGCGCTCGCGATAATATGAACTTTTGCAAAATTGTTCATATTTGCGAATGGCATCTAATTTCCCCTTACAAACATTTTTCCCATAAAAACAAACAGGGAAATACCAAAATTATTATGCAGTTGAAGCAGAATTTATCTATAACCCTGTTTACAAAGATTTCATCACGGTTTCGATAAAACTCCGTTAATAAATGCAAAAATAAGTTGTTTACATTTTAAAGCTTTCGCACTAAGTTCATATTTTAGAGTAGCCAATGGAAGAAATAATTGTTCATATTTTGGGGTATTCATATTTTCGCGAGTGCACTGTACCATAAAATTTTTATAATAGTTTTTTTTTTTTTTTTTTTTTTTAATTAGGAGCAGCACTAAGGGGATGATCCCTACGTATGCAAAGCATTGAGCCGGAACTAGGAAAATAGGTTTTGGGAAGGAGGATAAAGGGAGTAGTGTTTGTGGACATTCGATTTGAACCTTGACACACTGAAAGTGGCAGGAAAGACCTCTACGGGGAGTTTATTCCACATACGAACACTACGGCCAAAGTATGAATTCCCTCTGTAATGCGTAGTGCGGTTCACTGACATATCGACCACAAAGGGATGTGCTCTTGATAAAGAGCGTGTTGTACGTGAAAAGTGACGGGTTTCGGGAACAAGTTCCCTGATTTCATTAGAGCACATTCCGTTGTAGTAGCGATAGAACAACGAAACACACCCAACATTGCGTCGATGCTCCAGTGAGTCAATAGAGTTGGCTACCCTACTGTCACCGATAAGCTTCTTCGCCCTATCCTGTACGCGGTCGAGTAACTTCAAAATAGATTTTGAAGCACCGGCCCATACATGAGAGTTGTAATCCATTTTCGGTTGGATAAAGGTGGTATAAATATTAAGGAGATCAGATGGAGTGAAGTATGTACTACACCGTCTTAAAAAGCCGAGGCACTTGAATGCTTCTTTTGAGACATGAAAAATGTGATCATTCCATCGAACATCACAATGTATTTTTATGCCAAGAACATCAAGAGCTTCTGATTCCTCAATACTGCCCAATTTCTGAAACAACAGAACAACGGATATATATATATATATATATATATATATATATATATATATATATATGTGTGTATATATAAGATAGAAAAGGAATTGGGAATATATGGTTGTCTGGTAGAAGGTGAAAAGGCGCCTAAAGTCGCTGCCCAAAACCAAAGTCGATAGAAAGTTAATATTTTGGTGTTTTCTTTCGAGGCTTGACGAGTAACCATAGTAGTATCACGGGAGCCGATGAACACCACGGGAGAGTGTCTTTCGTGGGATAGAAAGTGTTGTTATTGCGCTCACCATACGATGTGATGATGCGAGATGCCTATCTGCTGTCTTTGGAGATGGATAAGCATTGGCTTATCCTTCTCCTTGAGGGTGGATATGCTGGCAGCCATCGCGCTGTTCTCGTTGGTGAGGTCTCCTTCGGGAGTAAACATGTTGGCTGTGGTTGCTACCAAAAGCTAGGAGAGGTATCGGTTTAAGGACTGATGCTCGAGAGTCCAATAATAGGCTGCCTCTATTTGCTGTTGCGAAACAGCAGATAAAAGAGATTAAATAGCTCAAGCACTTAAGTAAGTTATTTACGCATGGTGTATGGTCCAAGCATAAGAAGTTTCTACCTGGGCTGACCTGGGGGTGGTGGTAAACACTTTAATTCCTTCCATGTTAAGAGCACTGTGGGCTTAAGCCATATGGCAGGTTCCCACAATAATCTGTAACACATCTGTTCAGAAGTGTGGCGTTAGAATAATTATTGTTGGACTGTGCTGAAGGCATAGACGATTGATGCTGTTCCAAGCTAATATACATAACAGCGCCGTCATTCGTCGGTTACCAAAACCATCGGCGAAGTAAAACAATTAATAAAATGCCTGCTCATACACTTTAATAAAGTTAATGTGTCTACTTAACACCAGAGACGCTGAAACACTGCTCTAAAAAATATTAATAAAACACCCAATAGCAGAGTTGTAAAAGAATTAAGTCTTCTACATTTTCAATATCCATATTCTCTACCCCATCCATTTTCCTAAGCTTTGCCACAATATATTGAATAAGTAGTAGGGTTCATATATCTCCTGAGTGCTATTTTTCCTGATTATCTAAAAAAAAAATCGCCCACATCCCTTCTTAGCTCCGCTTATAGTGAAAATCTTTTACGTATATATGAAAAGTAATATTATCAGGCTCAAGTTCAGTTTTATTGAATTAATGAAAATTCAAATTACTAAGAGGTCAAGGGTCACAGTAATATGTGTTGATTATTAGTTTGTGTTGATTATTAGTACTTTCCAAAAAGTAATGGGGGAATTTCGTACTAACCAGCACTGTTTCAAGGTAGAATAAAAAAAATGAATTAAAAATTAATTCTCATATTCTATTTCTCTTGAAAACTGGTTAAATAGTTGATATTCTTCTCAATTAGTATCCACTTTACGAAAATGGTAAAGATGGACAATTGAACGCTGATGAGAGGTGTAGCGGCCTTGAAATCACTACTGATACGTTCTGCTAAAAACTGATTGGATATAAATAATAATATTTTCCATCACAAAAAAACTCTTAGTAATTTTGAATTTAAATTAATTCAATAAAACTGAACTAGAGCCTGATAATATTACTTTTCATATATACATCAATATAAGTTCAAATAATAATTACGTTTATTCGTAATAATAATAATAATATGAAAATCTTTTACTATAAAGTCTGAATTAAAAAGGAAACTAAAATTTCTTGTCATATTAAAAAACAAATATATACACGGTCTAATGCGCATTGTTCCATATAAATTTATTAACAACTTTAAAGAATATTGGTTTCGCATTTCTGCTAGTTTAACACTTCGCTAATAATATATTATTTTGTATATTTAACACGTAAACATTTATGAGTGTTTAGTCATTTTATTTACGGTCAAATGATATCATTATTAATAAATTTTACAATTTGTTTATGTAAATCTTTTAAGGAACAAAGCTGTACTCATACATATATACATACATACATACATTCATAGATAAAAATTTAGTTATTAAGGATGTAAATATGGTTAAATTCGGGGCTGGTCTTTAAAAATATATACATATATTTTTTCAAATCAATTGAAGGTCGAGTGAAATAGACGCAATACAACTTCCGCGTTTTAAGCAATTAAATGTAAGGAAATAAAAAAAAATTTAATGTTTACAATTTACTAAAATTCTATTATGTATTTAGATAATTTGTGGAAAAATTTTATATACATATGTATATTAATTATGAAATATGTAGACTATATAATCATTTTGTTTTAAGGAATTAATTCTCAATATGAATATTTTGTTTAAACACACAAACAAATTCACGTTGTTTACAAGTGCAAATACATACGGAGGAGGTCTTGTTATAACTAAGCAAAACAAAAAACCATAAAAATAATGAAAAAAAAAATTACTTTAGCTGAAAATGCATTTTCTCCCAGACATTTTTTTTGTTGTTGTCAATAATGAAAGTGGAGCAGAAAATAAATAAATAAAATAACGATATTGAAATTCAATATGAAACTAATTAGGACGAAAGAAAAAAAATTAATAATCAATACAGACCTCCCTATCAGGTTACGTAGCGGAGTTCATATCAGGGCCCAAATCGTTCCATCCGTGAACGTACAACTCGTCACGTTATTTCCCATCCAATTATACAGCTATTACGTGACGAGTCTTACGTTGGGCCCAGATGTTTTCAAGGGTATAGGTTTATTTTCACAACACGAAATTCCATTAAGTCCTACTGTTATTCGATCCACTCACTATCACTATACTGAAGTTTGAGGTCTTAAAGAATAGTTGTTGACGTTTCCAAGCTAAATTCCATTTTATTATTTTTTACTTATTTGATATACTACATACATATGTATGTACATACATATGCTCGATTTGTTAAGTCCGATTGCACCATTTCGTACAATCTTTTCAATTTAACTAACTACCAAAATGAAAAATTAAATTACTCTGACTTTTTCCCTATTTTGTTTATCCGACATCAAGTTACTAGATATTTGGAAAAATTGACATCCAAGCTTTCAAAACAACTTGTGAATTATGTTTTCGTACTATTCTATAGCTTACTGTTTTACCTTAGTCCGTCATAATTATTATGATATTCATGTGATTTTTACATGCCTAATTAACGATGGTTTAAAGGTCTTTGAACTTTTATTTAATAAACGTAATACAATTTCAATTACCTTTCAGTAGCAGACAGAATTACCAACAATAGTTTGAGTTTCGATATACATACTTACATAAATACCTACATACATACAGACAAAAAAAAAATTCTGCTAATTTAACATTTTAATCACAAAAAAGTTTAGCCCTGACATTAAAAATGTCTACTTATTTAATTATAAAAAATAAAGTAGGGTACGTGAATAATTTTTTAATTTAAATAGATAGTTGTAAAGGAATGAAACAATATATAAATCAAAGAAAATATTATAATTATTATAAAACATTGATTGCAGGGCAGTAAAATTGCTAATCTAATGAAGTAAATTAAATGAACATCGTTAAAGTATCTAACCAACCCTTTGCAGTTATAAGATGTGTGATGCTGACAATTTGTAACAAAAATAAACAAATATTGTATGTATTACATCTCGGTCTTAAAATAGCAATGAAAAACAAATGGTAAAAATTGTAAGAGATTGAAATTTTAAAGCTTAATTGAAGTTTCTTCTCTTAAAAAAGCAATTAAAAAGTTACATACATATTTTAATGGTGAATTCTTAATACAAAAGTAAAGCTCTTTATAAAACTTTTTATTTAAAAAGCTGTTTTTTTTTCAATTACTACAGCTTATCAACGTTCCAAGTTTTGTTTGAAAAATACTGGTCATATAAAAGTTTAAAATCTAAGCTCTCCTAAAAAATATCTAGCGTTCAAAAGGCTCCATCTTTTACGGCGATATCACTCGTGTGCTTAGATGTCCATTGTGTTCCCTTTTATAGTTATAGCTACCTTGTATTGCATTCGATATAATGGTGTTACATATGTATATTATTTTTTTGTGTCTCTGAGAAGAAAGCGTATTTGAATACCATAACTATACATATTTCATAAACATTAATTATCTTCTTTTCTGGATTATTAAAAGCTTACATTACAAACTTAAACTTAACCCTATTCACTAACCTTTTACATGAACATATATTCCATTCCATAAGTATTTCACATTTCTGTTTCCGCAATATTGATATACAGTTATGATCCACAAAATATTAATTTCTTGAACAAGGTGTATGTAAATAAAACGACTTATTACCAAAAAAACGGAACTCAACTATGGTCGCATAAAATTCACATACGGCATCACTACTTGATTTTTACATATATCAAATTTTACTAACACTGCTTTGGTTTCTGCAATATATTTTCAGATTTTTTTTAGTTCGCAAAACACGAACTACACTTCCTATTAACAAAATGTTTGTTTATTAAATTTCACAACTTTTTATTGCATACATTTTGGTTTAAATAGCAAAAAATTTAAATATCTTCACAACTGCACAGTTTTCACCACTTTGCTTGAATAAAATTAATACTTAACTAAAAAGTACCGCTAATTTTTTGAACAGGGTGTACATAAATCGAATTATTAAAAAAAATACGCAAATCTCACATGTGGCAGCATAATATTCAATTAAAGCAGCATAAAATTCACATACGGCAGCACTACTTAATTTATATATACATATATATATATATAAAATTCCACCAAATACTACTTTGGTTTCTAATATATTTCCACAAATTTTATGGCTCACAAAGCGCTAACTTCGTTTCCTATTAACAAAATGTTTATTTAATATATTGCACAACTTTTTATTGCATAAATTTTGGTTTAAATAGCAAAATATATAAATATTTTCACAACTGCACAATTTTCACCACTTTGCTTGAATAAAATTAATACATAACTGAAAATTACCGCTTATTTCATAAACAGGGTGTAATAAATATGAATTATTTATGAAAATAAACAGCTGTTTCTTTACAGGTATGTGTGAACATGTGCAAAAACATGACAGAACACGAAGAAATAATCAAAACAAATCTGAAATAATTCCATCGGATTAGAGTTTTTTTTTAATATTATATTAATATTTGTACAAAAATGAAGATAAACTTAAAATATCTCTGTAATTTTAATGATCAAACCGAAGTAAAAGGTGAAACTCATTAACTGTTAGTTGATATGTGCAATTTACTTAATCATTTATTTTAAGATGTGTCCTACGAATCACTTCAACGTGTTTGGTGTGAAGAATGGAAAGTTGCGCATTTAAAAGATTTTCTTCCCATGTGGATTTCTAGCAAAGACGTAGCTGATATAGGCACTGAAAACATTGAGCATTTGCAAACATTTGCTGTGGAACTATTGTTAATTTTTTCCCAATATAATTTTACTGGACCTTTTGATGGCTTAACAGAATTTGAAATGTTTGCTAAAGAAAGTTTATCTTGTGCCGATCCTTTTCAAGAGTTGAAAGAAAATGGTGAAGAAATTAATCCTAACGTAGTGTTGGGAGAATTTTTACTGTTGGCAAGAGATATTTTAAAGAAATTATTAGAATGCCATCAAAACTCGATTGTAAGATTTGTGAATATAACTCGTGTAAATATTTACAAAATATTACTTTTTATAGGTGCTGCACTGGTGGTATTTACGTTATTTATCCTTGCATCAACATTGTATTGACGACCTGACCGCCAATCTGTGGGACCAAGTAAAAGCAGAATCGGAGTGGCTGTTGCAACATGCCACTCACTTGGAAAATAAAGAATACGAATCTTTACTTTATTTAGAAGTAGCAAATGCTTATCTTCAATATCATAGGGGCGAAAAATGTAAAGAAATATTAGAAAGTTTATGCGATCACTTAAAGGTACAACTAAATGTTGAGGGCATATTAGGAGTACGTACAAAATTCCAACAAAAACCTTTGCCACAACTCTGCTTAAAAGTTGAACAAAGTAATGCTGGGCAATTACCGGCTGCCAAATTTACCAACGGGAAAATTAAAATACCGAAACTTCTGCTGCTGGATGATGATACCCGCCTGGAGAGAATACGTTTTATAGAGCAAAAAGACAATGAAGTTATGACACTTCCCAGTGTTTTGCAAGCTCTTGTCTTGACTAAGGTGTAGGTGTAATATGTTTTTGTAACTTGTAAATTTATAAAATGTAATATAATTTTTTTAGCCGCCAACTTAAGCGTTCCCAACCCAAAGATCGTTTAGCGGATGAAGAACTTGAACCCTATGTTCAAACTTTATTATATCAGGAACATGGACCTCTACAAGTCAGGCAAGCTGCTTTATTATTGAACTGTGTGCAAGAGTCGAAACATCGTCGTACGGTCGAACGCAGTTGGAAACAATGTGAGGAGGCTGTTAGACTTCTATCCGAAAATGTGTTTGCTGTTAAAGATCGATTTTCTTATGCGTTTGCTGCTTTCCTACAACCCAAGTGGCAAGTTCAGTCTCAACTTTGTGAGTTGCTACTATCCTTGGGCATGACTAAATCAGCTTTAGATATATATCTAAAAATACAAAACTGGGAACAAGTAATACACTGTTATACTTCGTTAGAGCTACGACACAAAGCTGCAGAGATCATACAACAAGAGTTAAGTAAAAAACCGACCGTTTTGTTATATTGCTTGCTAGGAGATGCTACCGACAATCCAAAGTGTTACGAAACTGCATGGGAATTTTCTAAACATACGAGTGGCAAAGCAAAAGCGTATTGGGGCAATTATCTATTTGCTCGCAAGAAATATGAGGAGGCTATACCACACTATGAGAAATCGGTGGAAATTAATTCCTTACAAGAAAAAATTTGGCTACGTTTAGGTTATGCAGCAATAATGTTAGAGAAATGGGAACTAGCAGTGCATGCCTACATTACTTATACACATTTAGAGCCTTTGGGCTTTGAATCCTGGAATAATTTAGCCAAAGCTCTAATTAAACTGGGTGATAAGCAAAGAGCCCATAAGGTTTTAGGTGAGTCATTAAAATGCAACTACACTAATTGGAAAGTTTGGGAAAACTTTATGGTAGTCTCAGTGGATACGGGACACTTTGAAGACGCCATGAATGCCTACAATCGTCTGTCTGATTTGAAGACTCACTATCTGGACTTAGAGGTTTTATGTATTATTATGACAGCTATAGCTGAGGGTAAATCTGATGCTAAAGGCCAAACACCAGAACGGTTACTCAAGAAAGCAACCACTCTAATGGGTCATCAGTGCATTAAGCATGGTTCAGAGCCCAAAGTATGGGAACTCGCAGCCTTATTGGCTCCCACACCTTTAAAGAAGGCGGAGAAACTAGTCAAAGCTGTTAGATCTTATACTGCCAAGGAATTGGTATGGGCCTCTAAACAGCCTTTTGCCCAAAAAGCTTTACTGTTGTGCGAAGAATTAAGTAAAAGATCTTTGGAAGCAGTTAACAATCACTTCGAAGATGAAACCGATGTAATGATTACGTCCCAGCTAAATTCCGCACGTTTGGCTAATCAGGCCTGTATTAGAGCAATAGAAAAGGAAACTGTTAAATTTCCAGAAAATGACGAGTTATTACAAAACGTAAAGGGTCTGCTAGAGGAAATGACAACACTTATAAAACAAAGAATGGGAGTTTAAAAAATTAATAGAATTAATTTCAAAATACTATTTAATAAAATTTTTTTATTTACGAGAAATCAATTTTAACTCTCAATTAAAAGACTTAAAAATTTGAGAAAATTAATATAAATTAAGTTTAGTTGTCACTAACACCCGCACACTTTGATCAAATGCTCCACACACGGCTAATCCCATTTTGTCTGGATGCCAATCAAAACAATGAACCGGCTGGGTCGAAAGTGTGGATGCATGCAACATATGTATCGATCCCATTACTCCTTCACAGTACCCATCTGCATCCTCTTTAGTTCTCTTCTCTGGATACTCATAGTTCCATAATCGTATAGAACCTGTTCCACCACAAGTTACAAATATATCACGATTTTGTGGCAAATGCTTAGCACACCAAACTGTGGCCTTGGGCCCTGTTATAACGCCATTAGAACCTACCGAACGACCAGCGTTGCGTTCTTCTAAAAATGTGAAGCCCTTAGATGGGTGTTGGGTTCTCATGTCGTATACTAAAAGCCCACCTTCTAAAGTTGTCACAACCATTTTATTCATTTGTATATCTTTACGATCAAATTCTATTCCACATATGCCATTTTTAAGAGAAGTTTCCCATCTCACAAAAAGTTTGCGCAAATCAAAAAGCTTTAAGTCGCCATTGTCATAGCCAGCAGCTACACAGCGCTCTTCGTTGTTGTAGCTATCGCCTATGGCCACTGCCCAGCAATCTCTGGAAGAGTTAATAGATACCGACTCATCTTGGGCAGCTTCTGAAGTCATATCTATTACAGGTGCATTGCCTTGTCTCATGTCCCACACTTTGACGGAACCATCACGACTACCTGTGACAATTTCTGGTGCACCGCAATCTATTTGTTTGCCGCCTAAAGCATCTATGCAATTAATAATGGATGTATGGGCCTCCACATTGTAAACGGGCAGCTCCGGACGTTCCAAGTCTCTTTTTTTTAAAGCAATACATTACACACGATTTTTTTATATGTATTTTTGAAAACTTACAAAACCTGCAATCTTCCCTGGAAATCACCTATAGCCATATGCCTGTTTCTTAGAGACGAAGCTCCAAATGTGCCACATTTAAATGCAGACTTCTTTTCGATAGTCTTTACCTTTTCCATTTTGTTTTCATTGAGTTCGTATATTTCCAAGATACCTTGGCTATTCGGCTTCGATCCCAGCACAACAAATTTGGCCGAGCATGGTATCCACTTTGTATCATACACAGTATAATTGACCGCTTGGTGCAAATGTTCGATCATTTGAGGTTTATCCATTTCCACGGACTAGTTAGCTTTCAATTACTACGTTATAGTATTTTAAATTTTCAATAAATTTATTGATATATTTTATTTACCGGTTGCTAAGAAATTTCAAACGAGGCATGTTTAGTAATAAAAAGGAAACTTCGATAACAGCTGTCTTCAGAATGATAGCACAAGCAATGGAGAAGAAAGTCGTATATCCAAACTTGTCGCCGCTGATATAGTGTTCTATTCGGCGGCTCAGCACTCTATCGTTGTATCATGGTATAATAAATAAGGTAAAGTTGTCCCGGCAGCTGCAGATGTGTATTTTTGTTTCCTGTATGTCAGTTTGTTTTTATTTTGTTTGAAATTTATTTTATAAATATTAAATTTTGTATTTTTTATTTTCTTGTTTCTCTATTTTTGACACACAGAAAACATTTTACACTAACAAAATGCCTGTTGCTTTTGTGACGTTGTATTTGTTTTAGGGACAAGACTGTCTTATTTATTATTCCATGCGTTGTATATAATAGCATTTTACAACATTTGCGGTGAACCGTGAAATTTTCGTAATGAACAGGATTGTACTGCATCAAATACACCAACCAGAACAGTTTTGTAGCGAGTCTGTTGCATTCTCATAATTTTCACAGCTAGGGTTATATGTGGCGCTGGTGCGCAACACGTGCTCAAATATGGTTTGTTAAGATTCAATTAGTCGTGATTAACCATAATACTATGTTCACACGAGAAGATGAAGCACTTGCTTCGCTCTCTGAAGCATGTTTATGAATCTAGCTGTTCACACGACTCATGCACTTGCTTCGATTTGATAGTTCTCTTTTTAATAACAAATAAAATCTAAAATAGACAAAAAAAAAATAAGTTAAAATTAATACGCATTTTTAAAAATGCACAAACATATTTTTTTCTTCCATTGTTGTTTTAGCTTTATAGTTTTAATTCAATTTTTCACTTTTATTAAAGTTTTTGTTGTGTTTTTTGCATCTAGTTCAGATAAACTTCCGATAAATTACGATAAAATTTAGAGAAGACAGCAATTTTTCATGCTTCGCAAGTAGATTCAATATGAATCTACATGCTTCGCTCTCAAAATTTTGTATGGCGAAGCATGTTGCTTCGCTCATGATTGGGGTGTGAAGCATGAATAGAGAGCGAAGCATGTTCCGTGTGAACGTAGTATAACGCCATAGCCAAACAGCTGTTTACGGTTATGGCGAAAAACCAAAATTCAATTGGTTTTTATGGTTATGGCTATGGCGTTATGGTGAGTCACCTATAACAAAATACATTGCTTTTCATAAGTTTGGTTTGAGCAGCTATTTTCTGTGGTTCTGTGGGATTATGGTTATGTCACGACTAATTTAACCTTAAGTCACGACTAATTTAACCTTAAATCATGCAATAAACTCTTTCATTCTCTGTATTTACTATTTAAATAAAAAAACCGGTGTGTGTAGATCACACTCTGTAGAAGTTATACTTCTTACGCCGTAATAATATTATAAGAAAATAAAAATCATAATACAAGTTAAAAATATTTTTTAATTGTTGATTTTATATTAAATCACCTGCATTATTAGAAGTGGTTGCAGAAGGCATAGTGTTGTTGGTGGAAGCGTTAGCAATGCCCGTTATAATATCATCTGTTTTAAAATGGAAATGAATAAAATTTATGTTCATATGCAAATTTAAACAAAAACATACTCGAATTGTGTGTATTATTTGCATTTGAAATGTCCACTAATTCATTTTGTGGTTGTTGCAGTCTTAACTGCTTTCTACGCTGCCTGTATGCGCGCTGGTTCTCTGCCGCTTTTCTGCGCTTTCTTTCTGCTTCTACAATAAGAAACAATATTTTCAATAATGCTAATAAAGCATTATTTTAAATTCATATAAAATCACCTGCACTTGTTGAAGAGATAATTCACTCTAATTAGTCACTTCTTTCACTTTTATTTTGTATTTGCACTTTGTTTCTACTTTAAATTTAACTTTAACTAAAGTACAAGAACGTATGCTTTACGAAAATGCTGTGTACTTTGAAGATGGGAGATGTCAATATATGTATGTACATATATGTAGTATATATTTTAAATATTTTTTAATTTGATTTATTATTGATCTAACCCTTTTTGACTCATGTAATGAATGCTGTTCGTTAAAAGCATTTTTAAATCAGTGTTATCTCTATTTTTTTGCTTTTCTTGCTGTGAAATACAACAACAATAGTCAACGTTGACAAAAGCAAACGCACATAAATAACCGAAATTTGTTTACTTATTTTGTTTCTCTTTTTTCTCTTTCTCTTTCATTTTTTTTTTTTTGCTTTTCTTGCTTGGCACGAGCCAAATTTTATGCAGAGAACACTTTGGCTTCAATTGATGAGAACTCTAACACATATGTAGGTACAAATACACACTCAAGTCACACAGCGTTATCGTTAAATTTCACACGTATGGTTGGGCATCGCATTAAGCTATAAACACATAGACCACAGCGAGCAGCAAGCAGCCATGTGTCAAAAATAAAATACAAGAGTTTATATGAAAATGATTATTTTGACGACAGCGAAGCAGGTTGTAGTCTATGCTACTTTTGCTGTTGCTGCCAAGTTAGACTAATTTCTATTTCCATAAGCAGCAATAAGCTGATACAAAGCTGCCAATATGATATAAATGTTAATAAATTTTACAGCAATGAGAGCTAAAAATATTTTGTATTATTTAACCGAAAATAACATAACAAAATTAAAATAAATAAATATATTGATGTGCTTTTATATTTTTAGTCGATTTTATAACGTTTTGAGCTGGTAATTTCATTTTTATTCTTGTGAAATATTTATGTGGCAGCTCTGAAATATGTAGTAAAACAAAAAATTTAAAAATAATATCGATACTTCAAGTTCATTTGTCAGCTGCAGTAGTTCTCAAAATAATTCAGTAGCTATCTACATGGCAGCATTTGAAGCCAACTGCATTTGATGTCTGCTGTTGTGAAGTCTGCTGTGGTCTATGTGTTTATAGCTTAAGAAGTATAACTTCAAAAAATTCCATAAAAAGTTTGACAACTCCTATATTAAACACTTTAGTTTCCAAAATAAAATATACTTTAATATGAATGCCAAGAATATTTCTTAAAAAAAAATGTGTTTTAGAGCATCAACAGGGCAACAACAGTTTTGATGAATAAGAAATTAAAACATAATTTCACAAATTTCAATGAATACACATATATGTCAAAAACAATTTTTTGTTTTAAAAAATAAAATGTTTTTGACAGAAAGTCTTACGTGTCTGTCATGAGTTCCGAACGTTTTCAATTAGAATGAAAATTTCCGAATTACAAAATAGAATATTTGCTGTCCGGCATACTTCCGAATATTTTTGCTCGATTGGTGGCTAATGTGGGAATTTTTTGTAATCTCCTTTTCCATGTGTTATTATCAAACATATATTGGTTTTTATTTCCGAATTATATAAGATATCAAACTTAAGTTCAAAAAAGAATTTTTTGAAATGAAATCAATTTTTTGTGTAATAAATGAGATTCTATTTGCTTTCACAAAGCTTAGTGCAGTCGAAAGTAAAAAGAAAAAATTGTTCGGAAGTGAATGTCAGGACACCAAAATTTTCGGAAAAGATTCACTTTCACACGGATGTGAAACTCATGACAGACACGTTATTTTACCTCAGCCTTTGTCATAAAGAGAACATGTAGGATATATCAATGTATTGGTGTTTTTACACTTGTAGAAATTGATTGCTACATTTATTTTTTACTGTAGCCTAATATCATATTAAAAGTTTGTATACATACACACTGGATTGGTTTAGCGTGCTTATGGACGAAAGAATGAACGAATGAATGAATCTACATAATTACAATAATTTTCCATTAAAAAATATATATACAAAAAAGCTTCTTCCCACTCAACATTCCACATCATGAAAAATTAAAATATTCACAGTGTACTATGAATAACAAATAAAAATACTAAAAAATAAATATTTTCTTGCCCTCTTTTGCATGTGTTTTGTTGTTGCAAATTCAAAAATAAAGCTACAAATAAGTATGTTTCGTATTTTAGTTTGTCTCTTCTGTTTGGTTCGTGTTGTGTATGTGAAAATGACGATTGGTGCTCGGCCCCTAGGGGCTAGTTTGACGATATTTTTTTTTTTGCCTTTATATTTTCTCGTGCTGCCAAGTTCTTTTTTCTTCTGCTGCCACCTTGTTTATTACACCATGTACGCACTTGTATATGTAATCATGGCCTAAAAAACGGCCAATTTTACGCCATGTATGTAATAGAAATACAAAATAGCACAACACAACAATAAATAAATAACCGAAAAACTTTAAACAAACAGAAAAAAAAAAAATAATAAATTGGCAACAAAATCCTAAACAAATGTCAAGAGAAATAAAAACTTTAAGCTCTACCGCTGCGAATCAATAGCAACGGAAACGGATATGTGAAATTAAATGGTTCGATCATCTTTTAGTTGAAAGCTTTTGTTAACTTCAACTTCCTTCGTTACTAATTTAAAGCTAAGGCGAATTCATACCAAAAACAAAAGTTTAAAGAAATAAAACGCGTAATATCTGCCGCGGCGAAGCAATGACTGATTATTTGGAAACGGATATGTGAATTTAAATAGATTGATTATCTTTTAGCTTTTGTTTACCGAAACACAATTTTTTTAATTTTTTTAATAAGAAAAATACATACATACAACGAACTTTTAATCGTGAGACTACTAAGTTGTAATTGAGTGTTTGGTGTACATCTAATCCAACTCCCTCCAAATATTTACATAAATAAGTTTTGTAAATTAAAAGTTATGTATGTATGTTTATTTTCTCTGAAATAATATATTTGTTTCACTAAAAATTTTATAGATTGTATTTTAAGTTATTAATTGAAATAAGTTAAACTTGTCGCATTTATTTTATTTTACAATTTTGAAAGTTATTTTATCATGGATTATTAATATTCTGGAAAGCAAATTATTATCGAAAAATATATAATGCAAATAGAAAAAAGAGCTTATAGACGCCAAAGTATAAATAAATGCCCAAGTTAATTGCTTTTATGCATTTATGTTTTATGCACATGTGCATAAACGTACCATACCATCATTAATAGAATGTTTTTCAAAACTATCTAATATAATTCATTAGCATCCGAAACAGATGAGGACAACTTATCCAGCTTGAGTATTAAGGCTGTGATGACACAAGCGCCAACTTCTTTAGTAAACCAAGTTTGATCTTTAATAACTGGAGCAGATGAGAGAGAAGTGGACGGACCAGCATAATAGTCGACAGGTGTATTGACATTATGACCGCCGGCAGAAGTTGAAGATGATGAACATGCTAGATCAACATCAGAAGTAGACGAACGCCTTTCTACATCATGTAATTTAGATGCATCGTTTCCAGTTGACTTGGAAGAAGCACATATACTTTGCCTTCTTACATACACTTCGAAAGCGGTATTGATTTTATACGATTGGCCATTGTAATGATATTTATGCTGTTGATTAATAGGTATAATAGCTGTGGAATTTGGTGTAAAATGCAATTCAAGTCTTGTACCAGGTTCATCTTTTTGATTGCCCGAACCATGATTATGTGTTTCACCATTGGTATCAATTGGTAAAGGTTGACCATGATCTAATATAGCTCGTATTTTATCAACTCTGGTCATATAAAATAATGGCAACCAATCACCGTGTGGATCAGAGTCTAAAGCATTTTGTGTGGAAGAATTCGAGTTGACCGTTTGTTGATCTAATTTAAAGTAAACCCAGCCATGCAATTTTTCGGACGCTTGGGCATTGCAGTGGGCGCAAAAGCATATGGGTTCTACGGTTAATTGGAAAAATGTATCTGGCAGTACGAGAGAGCTTCGGAATTGTTGAACTAATTTAAAATATTCACAATCTTTACGTTCTATAGAGGCTATGGATTGCATACTATCGAATTGAGTCGACGACGATGAAGAATTATTTTCGAAATTAAAATGTTGCTGTTGTTGCTGCATCCTCTGCTGTTCCTGACGTCGTTGCAAGTGCAATTGCCTTAGAAACAGCAAACGATCGTTATAAACTTCTACATTTGTCTCTAGTTCCTCAATTATTTCTGGTGGATTTTCTCTGTACTCATTTTCGTCTGACCCAACAGCTGTTGCATTGCTTGGATTTTTATCTGCTTCCATGTTATTTATGGTATTACTGTCCGTTTCATTAGTATTGTCACAATTTATATCCTCATTACGTTGCTGTTGCTGTAAGGCTAAATTGGCTTCCTCGTTTAATTCATGTGAGTTTTCCTTCGTTTCAGAGCTACCATCTTCTCGGGGTAAAGAACCTCCAATAGCCCCCAACTCTTCGGTATTATCAGTTTCCTTATTTGTATCATAGTTTTGTTGGTTAGTAGCTGTCATTGAACTGCTTGCCGTAGCAGACGATGTTGAGGGCCCATCAACCACTATCAAACAGTTGTCTGCAAGTGGTGCGCACCCATTCGTTATTAACGCATTATTTAATAAAAATCGTTGCGTACTTTGACTACGCTGTATATTAAGATTAGTACTATGTTGCAGTTGCAAAGATTCACGAAGACAGCTTTAACGAGATAAAAGAGATAAAACCTGTAAAAATTTTTGGAAATGGCTGCGTTTCAAAATGTTTAAACAAAATCATGTAAACAAAGTAAAACATTCCTAAACGTAGTCAAGGTACCGGAGCTGCTTTTCATGCAAGATAATCTTTAGCATACCTCTATTGCACTATTGCTATATGGAAAAAATATCCCAAACTAAAAAATTAGAAAGGGCCCCACTTACCATGACGAAGAAGAAGTGCATTCAACACGATTTTGCTCGGCAGAACGATTTTTAATAGACATATTTAATAATAAATTTTCGGAAACACTTTCCATAACAGAACGACTCCTATGGAAATAAAATTTTAAGAAATAAGATGTTTGTTTAATTTACAACAATGTCTGGGTATTTATATTTACATAGCAGTCGAAGTTGCACCATTAGCATTTGCAGCTGATGGCTGTTCAGTTTCTTTTTCATGTACTTCTAAATCGGCCTTTTCACATTGGGGCACATTTGAATCTTGATCATTCAAAGAGTCATGCTCCAACGCTGATGATTCTTCTATAATTGGAGTACCATTTCGGGCAGCATCACTCCCCGTAATAATGGTAATACGTTCACATTTGCCATAAAGATCAAAAACGGGATAAACGTGATTTGAAAGACCAGCTGTCAAATCCTCCAAATTTACCGAACCAACCATTATAACTAATAGACAAGGTATGATTTAATGTTTTTTTTTTATATATGAAATAATCGTAAACCAAATATTTACTTAACATGCCAGCATGTGTTAAAGTCATAGTTATTACAGTGCCTGGTTGTATATTTTCCAAAGCTTCGCCATATTTAGAGGCTATTTTTTGGCCATTTATATTAATATAATCGTGTGTGGCCACCCAACATGGACGTTTACATTGTACAATGGATGGTGGCAGAGCTGAAGAGTTTGTTTGATTTGGACATTGTCCGACCACACCCAAACCTATGGTACCCTTCCATTTGCTATTAATAGCATCAATTTTTATCTAAATTAAATTAACATAAATTAATAATAAATTTAATTTTTTTTTTTGATTTTACACGTACACTTATACTTTCACCTTTGGATAGAGGTTTTGCAACATAAACCAAAGCATTATTATATGATTGAATGCGCATAGCCGATCTGTGATCTTCTAATAAACGTACATTTTTGCCATAGTATTCAGAAAATTCGTATACCAAAGCTTCCGAATCAATTGATTCTAGCATAGAATCTTGTTTGTTTAAGGGATCCACACCAAATTCTAAAGAATCTTGTAAACGTAAACTGAATGGCCGCAGAGGTGAAGTGGGTCCCTGTGATGATATCACTTGTACAGCCATAGTAGAACCTTGCAATTCTACAACTACATAGACATCCTTGTATTTTGTAATAAAACATTTTATTAAAAAAAAACAAACGTGTAATTTATATCGTTTGACTTACATTCGGTACATTTTGAAACTGTATATTCATGTCCTCTGAATTCAGCAGTATTCTTAGGGTTCTGGTTGGCGTCAGTTCCAAACCTATACGATCGCCTACTCGTAACCATTCCAAAGATGTCATTGATCTTTGCAAAAGTGTTGAATTATAGCGCACTTCATTACCGGATACATACCACACATTAGCTGGTATACGCTTAATACTTAATGGTATATTCTTACGTACATTATCATCGGAAAGATTAAGGTCGGTAATACCGACGTTGAGAGAACCTAAATGAAAATTAAGCGGATACATATTTCATATAAACAGATTTTTCATAAATCCGATATTTTCATGTAATAACTTACCCGCGAACAAAGGATTATATGAAATAAGTTTTATTTCGAATGGTGAGCCAACACTTAAAGGATGCTCTGAGAATACTACACATCTGGATAAAGCTGCCGATGCACCTGTTAAACGTGAAGCTACAGTCCAATTTTGTGTTAGCGTAACATTACCCGATATGCATGTCCAGCGATGCTTGGTCTCCAATGTAGCCGGTTGAATAACAGATGTAGCTTGACAACTTTGAGAGTTCTCGCTAGTAGCATAAGGCGCACGCATGTCAACTGCGGGCGATTGTGTTAAGGAAACCTGGGCACATTGACCATATAAATCAATCACAGCCCAAACATTAGGCGAGTGGCACTCGCATGCGGGCCCCTGATCTACGCCATCAATAAAGAAATGTATAAAGTCTCCGTTGCGCATAACACCAACCCGGGCTCCGACACCTAAAGTTACAAGATCAACTAAAACATTGGAACGAATTTTTTTGCCATTATGAAAAATGACAGGACCACACAATATAATAGTATTGGTAGCAACCATTTCGGTGGCATATGCTGCAAGTTGTATATCTTCGGGCCGAGAAGCCGTTACACCAATTTCAATGTTGCCAGACCAATGTCGCACCATAGTCTCAAGTACAACCTCGAATAATTCTCGCTGGCGTAAGGGACGGTTACTAAACACAATGGCCTCATTAAATTCCGCCAAAGAGTTGGGACGAGAAGCAGTTAAACCACTGTTGGAAATGCTGGCATTTTTGCCATGTATCGTATGAAATCTTAAAGGAGTCTCGCTATATAAAGTAGTGTTGGAAATAGTCGAATTGCCTGTATCAGGACTATTACACTCGGAAGTATCGACAATGGAAGCCTGGGCAGCCTGGCCATACAAATCGATCACACCATAAACACGCTCGGGAACTTTGGAAGCAGCCGGACCTTGATCGACACCATTAACAAAGAAATGTAAAGTTCCATCGTCCTTGCGCACGACGCCCACACGATCACCCACCTGCAGACGATCCAAATTTTCACCATACTTTTCAATAACTGTTATGCCGTTATGCATAACGCCATTGCCGGTCATCATCCAAGTACCATCTCTAACAATAAAGAAATAATTATCGTCATTGACAGCCACAACTTGATCATTCCATTACTACCTAACATTGGTCATTGTAAATGGAAAATCCAACTCTTCGGCACTATGAGTGGTAACACCCATTTCCACTGAGCCAGCCCATTTGGTTACAACACGTTCCAAACGTACTTGAAATAATTCATTAGGTCTTAAAGGTCTTTTTGTCAACACTACACCGTTATTAAAATCATCGGAAGCACTGTATTGATATAGAATTTTATATTTACACATATTCTATTTAATTTATAAAGATCTTACTTTGGTCTCAAAGCTGTTCTTCCAGAGTGGGTTACACAAGCGTGTGAACCACACAAAGGATGAAAAGTCAAACGATCATCATTACGTTGATTACCCACAGGAGCGGTAAGAGCAGAATCTGCAATTGCAGCTGCTTCACTTTCTGGACTTAAAAAATTCAATACTGGCGTAGGCACAACCGAATTTCCCATAATATTGCCATTTACCATAGTATTTCCCAAGCCACCAATAGCGGTCACAGCATTGGAAGAAATTAAATTATTGCGTCTTGTCACCAAATTCTGTTGCTCTCTTTCATCTCGATCAACGATCGTAACTTTTATAGTCATACCATACAAATCGATAACACCCCACAGTGTGGAAGCTACTCTTGTCGATGCCACTCCTTGATCTTGGCCATTGATGTAATAGTGTAAATTGCCATTCGATTTACGCATCATGCCAACGCGGTCACCTTCACGTAATTCATCTAAATTGAATTCTCCATACTGACGACGAGTTCCTTTGCCGTTGGTTAAAATGCCACAACCCGACATCATGATAGTACCCGAACGCATATTGGTCATGGTGGCTGGAAAGTGCAACACATTTGGATTGTGTGTTGTTACGCCTACTTCTATGGAACCAGACCACTTGTCTACCAATTTATCGATGCGTATTTCGAAGAGTTCATTATCTTTAAGCGGTCGGTGTGTCATAACCACACCATTATTAAACTCATCCAATGGTCGACGTCGTTCACCCGAGCGACAGTTTGGTGACAATTTTACCAATGAGCCACAGCGCGTATGAAATCTTAACCGATCGTTCATATCATAATAATCACCAACTGAAGAACATATTGAAGAAGTTGTAGTACCTGCATTTCCTAAAGGTAGACTACAAAATCCAGATGTGGGTAGAGTGGAGAGCACAGCTGCTGTTGCCATGGATCCCATCGATTCGGAATGGGTATTAGTGGAATGGTTATTATATGAATTGGTAACCGTAACATTAACATTCATGGGTACATCAATGTTTTGTACTACCTGGGAATGTGGAAATGATGATGTAGAGAAAAAGTCCTGAAATCAAAAGTATTTATGGTGTTTTCAAACTGACATGTTTTTTGAGAAATGTTTGGTTTCAACGTTAAAACCAACTTTTTTAAGATCTGGTTTTACCACACAAAATAGTTTTTATTAAAAGCAACTTAAAACCATTTTTTAATTAAGTTGTTTCCGCTGTATCGAATTGAGTGCTGCCAAGTTGAAATGAAACCGGAAGCAACAGATAATGTTAATATTTGACCTAACATAAGAATTTAATATGTAAACCGAAAATGTTTGTGTTCTAAAATAAGTTAGGAAATCAATGTTAGAACAAATATGATGTGTGTGTATTAGTGCATAATTTGTTTCTTTTTATGCAGAAAAACGATGGGTATTTTCACAACGGTCTATTTTTTTGTCCCGTTGGCCAACAAGGAATTAAGTTTGTATTTTAAAAAAGAAATTAAAATTATATATAAATTTTGTTTTGACAAAAAATAGGCTTTTCTGTGGAAATGCCGATATGTATATTAATGTGTTACTCGTTTTTTTAAATATGTATGTCCAAATCATTTTTTTAATTTTTTTATAAGCATTAAAATAAAAAAGTTATATATAAAGGGATATTTATAAAACTCCGTACATATTTACTACACTCTATGGAATCCAGTTACGGGGCACTGCCTCGTAAAGAATTCAAAGGCGACAAAACAAAATTCTACGTGCAATTACAGCAGCCCCGTGGTATGTAAAAAATCAGTGAATTCATAAACATCTAGATGTTCCGTTGGTGAAGACTGTGTTTTCAAAACATGTGACAAAATATATATAAAAAACAACTTGAGCTGCACCCAAATCGAATAGAGCACAATATTTTAAATTATAAAGGCCATGCTCAGCCGTACACGAGATATGTAAAAGCAAAAAATCAACCGTTGAAATTAAAAAATTTCGTTTAGCATTGGCTAACAGTTTTAGATTTAATATTTTAAAACTTATTAATATTTCAAATTCTAAAAAAAAAATTCAATAAATATGTAATTTGATAGTTACAAAACAATGAGCACGACTAAATAATATATAAAATTCCTATTATGAAAATTTAATGACGATCGGTCCAGTAGTTAAGACTATATTTCGATTTTTCATTTTCCTAAAAAGGGGCGTGGTCCCACTCACTTTTCCCCTGGTACGTGTTTCAAATTAGGCCAATACCATATGTACCAAATATCATCGACGTATGTAGGTAAAAAAATTCCCAAAATATGGCGATTTAAATTTTTGGGTTATATGGGCGGTGCCACGCCTCTTTGTCCAATCAAAACTTCATATAGCCTTTTATTCCTTCCAGAGTCACAATAACATGCTGTGAAAATTTCAGGAAGATCGGTGCAAGGGTTTGGTTTTCCTAAAAAGGGGCGTGGTGCCACCCCCTTTTCTCCTGGTACGTATTCCAAATTATGCCAATACCATATGTACCAAATATCATCGACGTATGTAGGTCAAAAAATTCTCAAAATATGGCGATTTAAATTTTTGGGTTATATGGGCGCTGACACGCCTCTTTGTCCAATCAAAACTTCATATAGCCTATGTCACCCGCCTGAATATTATTAAGATTCCCTAAAAATTTCATCAAAATCGGTCCAGTAGTTTCGGAGCCAATTCATTTCAAACAAACAGACAAACAAACAAAAAATCAAACCTTTCCTCTTTATAATATTAGTATAGATTTGTCAAAAAAAAAAAAAACGTAACCACTAGTTTTGCTTAGGGATAATGGTTTTTAAATTACGAAATAAAATCAATTATTCCACAAAAAATTAGTTTTATACAGTTTTTTTAACATGTGAACCCAAAATTAACCCTAGTAAGATAATCTGCGTAAAATTTACGCATGCTGAAGTTGTAATTTGTAATTGTAATTTGTAATGTTTTTTTTTTTAATAAATATATATAAACATACCTAAAAGTCGGGTATTTTTACTTCACTTATATTGAAAAAAGTAATCAAGATTAGTTTATTTTAAATTGATCAACAAAATGCTTCTATTTAGCTTTCCAAGAAGCATGCGTAAATTTTACGCATGAGTATCTTTAACGTATGTTAGAATATGATTATCTTTCTAGGGTTAAAAAAAAATATTGCAATTAGAGGAAATAAATTATAAGTTTTTTGATAAATGTGAACGTAGCTTTAGCTTTTTTGTAAGGTCATTAAAAAAATTTAAAAATAAATAATTTTTTTTTTTTGTTGCTCGAAATATGTCTACCTAATATTTATTTGCTTCTATAACTTCTTTTTTAATTTTCTGCTGAAAAAATAGAATAGCGTAAATATTTGGTGTGAAGTAAACGTTTCTGTAGGGACATCAAGATTAAAGGTTTTTACAGATAAAAATTGCTTTGGATTCGGGGGTTTTCAGCAAAATATAAACAAAAGAAGTTTCATTTTGCTAAAAATTGCGGAAAATTTTTTTTAAGTAAAACATATAATAAAAAATGCCTGCTCATGAAGCTTAAGAAAAAAGTTAATGAACTGCTCTAAAAACTAATATAATGCCCAATAGCAGAGTCGTAAAAGAATTCAGTCTTCTACATTTTCAGCATCTATCTTCTTTACCTATCCCTTTTCCTAAGTTGTGGCACAGTGCATTGCATAAGTAGTTGCATCCCCTGAGTGCTGGTCCTAAAAAAACATGTAAATTTTTAGAAAATTTTTCGACATTATTTAAATTTCACACGATTTGAATTGCCGTGTTTCTTTCTGATAATTTCTTAAAAAGTTGGTGGTGTTTTTAGCAATTTTTCGAATATTTCAATTATTTGTGCCACTTCGCTTATTTATTGAAAAAAAAAAACATATAAAAAGCTTAGTTTTACTTTTTCCTCCGTCTTTGAATTACCATTTACCGGATTTAGAATAATGCAAATGTTCGATAATAACTTAAATAAACAAAAACGTACCCCACCACCACCACTGCCAACAACGGGACAGATAGAAACTTGAATACATCTGCCATAAAGATCGACTAGCGCCCACAAAGGGCTTGGCATATTACGTGCCGCAATTCCTTGTGATTCACCATTAACGTAGAAAATCAGCTCGTTATTGGAAGTGCGCATGACACCAACACGATCGTTTTCATTTAAGGTCTCCAAATCGGTGCCATAAAGTCCTGTCAGACACAAACCATCTTTGCGCACATCAAGACCGGACATTACCCAAGTACCATTACGCATCACCGTGGCACATGATGGTAGCTCCAATTTCTCTGGCGATTCAGACGTAACACCAATTTCTATACTACCACCCCAACAATGATTCTGCAACAGAGACATGAAAAATCAATCAACATATTATAAGAACTTTCATATGTAGTTTTTTTTTTTTTTCTTAAATTATATGTCCTACAAATGTACCTTTTTCTCTATAACCACTTCAAACAAAACATCATCTAATAGTGGTTCCGCACTAAATACCAAAGCGTGACTAAAATCTCGGGCAGATCGTGTGGCTGTGCGATTTCCATTAGCCAAAGTTATTCGACGACCACAACGTTGATGAAATGTTTGTAATAATTGTAAATTAACATTAATAGCATTAATTCCAGCACTGTTACCACCAATGTTACTTGTTCCAACAGTAGCCATAGATTTCTTTAATTGTTTAACTTTTCTGTTTCTCACTTAATTATTATGTATTACTCAAATTTTTATCTATTTTATATTCGCTTTATTTCTTCTTTTTGCGGTAATTTACGTTTTATTCGTGCTAAATTACAAATGAATAGATGACCTGTTCCCTAGAAAAATTGTAGTTTCTTTAAAAGTGAAAATTTTATATTTTCATTTGACGTTTTCGTCCTGTTTTTCCTTTTTTTTTGTCTTGCGTCTGCGTATAATTTATACTTTTGCAATTTTTCTTTCAGTTTTAGAAATGTAAACAAACTTTTTGTTGTAAAGCAATTCCATTTTTTGTTTAGAATGTGCTATGAAAACAGAAAAAGAAAAACATCTGAGCACAGCGTTGATATTTACGCGCGGCACATCATATTTAATTTAACCACTTAGGGGGCAGAGTTCAGGGATTTTGTATATGTTGTATTATTAATTATCAATTACTTTGTCAAGGATTTGTCCAAGGGATATTGATTTGCTAGTGAAAATGTGATTTGTGAAACTTGCCATAGCAAAAGTATAATATTATTATATTCACCCACTTTCGCAGCTTGTATTTTTGATCTCGCTTAGATGTCAAAACACATTTTTCAGTACATATTTTGACATAGCAGGTAGGGAATTTTTTTACGAAATCCGGCTTGAGAACACTTTGTATCAGTACATTGGTACATTTTTTAACAAAATAAGTAGAGATTTTTCAAAACGAATTGTGGCGGAGAGTACAATATTACCTCGCAGCAAATTCATAAGAGGTGCGTATTTTTGGTTTATAGAAGGGTAAATCCAAGGCGAATTTATAATAATAAATTTTTCAATTTCACTTTTGCCAAGGCAAATTCATTACCAGGTATATGCACGACTACAACAATTCAACAATTTTGTTTGTGTAAACGGCGAACTTAAATCCTACGATGTCAAAATTCTCCATGCATAAGAAATTACATAAAAATAGCTCCGGAAAATATGTACCAAATTTGACAGTGAGGGCAATGGAGACATTCGGCCGAATTCGCCACTGCATCCACCTGGTAATGAATTCGCCTTGACTTTTGGTTTATTAAACGTGTAATAGGCTATTAAACGCTTATGAATACAATTTTCCTTAAAAACGCTTCACAACTTTTTATGAATACAGCTTATTGTGTATGGCGCAAATACTTAAATAATATTGTACTCTGTGATAATATACTTAAAGAAATATGGACAAGGAAGGTATTTGTTTAGTATGATTGCAATAGAAGAAACTCTACTCGTTTATATTTATAATTTCAGGTGATATGATAGAAGAGCATTTAGATTATGAATATCAAAACGGTGAAATCGACGGAGAACTAGCAGACTTAGAAAAACAAATAGTGATATTGGAAATGGAAAAAGTTTCTACTCTTAACAAAAAGTTACAAGACAAACTGGAAAGTTCAATTGCTCTACTGAGGTTACATGTCCAAAATTACCAACGGATTGTAATTTTTAACAGACGTAGGGCTCGGCAACGCTTGCGAAGACGACAGTGTACATTGCGGAATTTCTTCCAGCAGTCTCTAATGGAAATGCAAATAAGATTTGTCGAAATGCTGCCATTAGTTTTAGAACCTCGAATATTAATAGACGCCAACATAAGTAGCTCTCAGTGCGAGGCAAAATCTTCACCACATTCCAATTTTGCTAAAGATAGTATTAATGAGGAAAAAGATCCTGTAGAAGGGACCATAAGTTTTTATAACGATATAGTTTTAAAATTTACCAACGAACAATGGCTTGATACTTTCCACATGTCTAGAGATGTTTTTGATCTTATTTGTACTAGACTTAAAGCATCATTGGACATAAACATGGATGTAGAGAACTGGATAGCTATGTGCTTATATATGTTTGCTTCTGGAAGCAAATTTTGCTCGGTGGCAATGCTTTTTAATGTAGAAAAAAAGTTTGTGCAGCAATCAATATTCAAGTTTTCCGAATGCCTATTAAATGAATTTTCAGGAAAAATATCTATGCCCAATAGGAAACGACAGTTAGAGGCTATATCAAACGGTTTTTATGAAGCCTCAAACATGATGCCTTGTGTTGGGGGTGTATTAAGTCTATTTAAGGTATCAAATGTTTGTGATTGTGGTTCTTATAACAACTGTGGATCTGCAAGTATTAAGGCCCAAGTTTGTATTGACAATAATTTATTGTTTCGTAAAGTCGAAACGACAAGTCACAAACCTACTATGTTCATAAGATCTCCAAATGAAATCAGCGTGTATTCGAAAAAACTTACTGCCGATTGTGAGGTATCTTATTTTATAGTGGCCCCCGATAATTATCCCTTGTGCAATTGGCTCATGTCAAAATACGAAAATCCTGCTGAACCTTGGGAATACAATTTCAATAAATCGTGTGGAAGTTTAAACACTTTTAGAGAGCTGTCTTTGAAGAGACTAGTTGGACGTTGGCATATACTTGATTCAACTGATTGTATATTACCGGAGTCAAAGAGCTTTATTGTGAAAGCTTGTTGTATTTTACATAATATCCTAGAAGAAAATAAGGAAGAGTTTTCATTGGAGTGGTGTAAAAATTTTAATCCCTCCAAATACGAGTGCAGATTAACTACATCAATAAGACAATACTTTACGGATTCAAGAAAGGCAATGGACAAAAGGAATGTCATTGCAAAATTGATGTACTCAACAAATAAATAATTTTTTAAGTTGAATTAATTACTTGAAAATAGTTTACTTCTAATATTTTTTAAGAAAATATACTGTGTAATATTTCATAAATTAAATAATTCAAATACATACATATGTATGTATGTAATAAATTGTTGTCAATAATTTGGGATTGTATAGTCCAAGGCATATTTTTTTGTTATATTTGGCTATTTCTAGTCACTACAAATTTTGTTAGAAAATTAAAGCGAGAAATTATTCGCAAATCTACGCAACAGATGGAAATTTTTTTTAAGCTATTGCATAGCTTTTATCGCGGGCTGTGAGCGCGGCGACCGAATCAAGAAATTCCGTAACGAAAAAAAACCTAACACTAAGTTTGTTTCTTAAAAAGTCTTTTTTTTAAGTATTTTAATCGCCCAATGTATCTTAACCCCTAGTGAATGCTATTGATTTCATTAACATACAGTATTGCCAGAACAGATTTTTACATGTATTGTAAGATAATAAAAATATTTTAAACGATATTAACTTCTCATTTATTAAATAAAGAAAAACTCTTTCTTATCGGTCACCACGCTCAAAAAATGTAACTTGAATTAATATCAAAGAAAAAGAATTAATTACTTTTATTTACATAAAATACGGTAGGCCAATAGCTAAATTTATAAATAAAAAATAACAAAAGGAATTACATCTGGCCAATAATAATAATACAAACAAAAAAATCAATTAATAATAATTAAGTTACATAAGTTGATAATAAATGCTAAGCAATAGTTTTACCGCGGCAGTCCCCGAGTGCCACATACTTTTTCATTTTTTTTAACAAACGAAATATGCGACATACTTTTAGGAGGAACAAAAAAAATTGCAGCTCGTCGTGACGCTTCAATTTCCTAATTTTAGTTTTTGCTACTTTCCATCACATTTGGAGAAACCGCAGTTGAAAGGATTCTATTTTTTCTAATTGTCCCAATACAAATCTAGGACTTCTCTAATACAATAGTTCTAATATTTCTCTATACAATATGTAATTGGCAAGAAATAAGCGAAAATGTTATGTAATATAAAATTCTTTATTTCACATTTTTAAAATAATTACTAAACAAATTAGTACAAACGTTGAGGTGGACCCATAGATGATTTGATGTGCAAAGAACGGACGTTTTGCCAGTTTTTCTTTAATAGGGATACCAAGAAATTGATAGACAAATGAATGTTTTGCACTAACTCGTCTTGTTTCATGGCAACATGGCCAACAGCAACCGACAAGCATAAGACTTTCTTCATTTGGAACTTGATAGTTGATTTAACTTCCTCAATCTTGGCCATCATGGACTCTTGGTGAGACAAAAGACCAGGGAATTTACCAGCTTTGTTCAAACCGGGTCCCAACAAACGTGGAATTTGTTTGATCAACGATTCAGAAGCCAAGAAAGCATCATATGATTTTGCCAACTTCTTGACCAACTTTTTGTTCTTGTTCAATTTTTTCAAAGCTTCGGCATCCATGCATTCAACATTGTTAGCTATGGCTTCATCACAATGCTGTTGGTCGCCCAAAATGCAGACCTTCATTTTTGGACGGGGAATATGCTTCAATCTGAAAATAATTAACAAATACTTTAATAACTACCTTAATTCCACATTAAGAAACAGTTTTATGTGAGGCTTAATTCAGTCATTTTTATCCACAAGAAAACCAAAAGGCTCTTAAGGTCTTCAGGTAATACATGCACTTTCGTGAACATCATTATAACCATCACTCAAACTGGTATTGTTCAATTTCTTAAAACATTCTCTGTTAAAACAACTTTAAAATTGTTCACAGACAATTGTTTGCAAACGTTAAACTTACACACAATCCCTCTGGTTATTGAAGGGAGTAGCAAGTTTTTACATATAATTATATAAAGGGGCAGCTTTTCTTAAACGGTTTAAAACCGATTAAAATTAGCCTACTCAATTTGATTTTAAGACCCTGAGCAAAGGTCCGTTAAGTGGCAGTACACTTAACTACCTGTAGAAAATCAAACACCATAGATGCATGAAAATACACCCAATGAATTATTCATTTCATACAGGTTGAAATTCAACATACTTGACAGTGCCAGAGAAACGCTTATCCTTTTGGGGATCGTAGTTCTTCAAACCGATTTGTAATTCAACGGTTTCCAAGAAGGCACGCTTTTTTTTCGCCGAGAATTCCAGAACGCCATTAACGCTCTCGTACAGAGTATCACGTGATACTTTTGAGCTGTAACAGGAAAAATACGAATTAATATCACCTCAAAAATTAATATTATTCACCATATTTTTATTTAATTTATAATAATTTTTGATTTAATTAAAAACTTGTATAGTGAGTTAATAACTTGTTGATACAAAAATTTTTATTTTATTTAGCAATTATTTCCAAACTTAAGATGAACATTGAAATTCCATAAAGCTGGTTTATAATTGCCATAGGAAACAAAATACTACAATTAAACATTATATACATAACAAAGTTATTGCAAAACCTTAATATTTATCATATTAAATCAAAGATCTTTTAAATAAATTCAGATATTTATTTAAAATATGTTAACAAGAGAAAACACTTACGCCATGACCACTTTCGTCAAAAGTTAAAACAGAAAAGAAACATATGAAATTGCTGTCAGTTGAAATTGACATAATTTCACACATAGTTGCATTACGCAGTACTGCGGCCAGGGGTATTTACACTACGTTCAGGTGTCGGCTTTAATTCGCCTTTGAAAAATTATCGTTTTTTGGATCAAGGCGAATTAAATATATCAGCATGAGCCAAAGCGAATTTAAGAATGAATTCGCATTGTCATGAACGGTAAAGAGCTATTAGACACGCATACTTGTCTGCAGACATGTACGATGGCATACCAAAACTCACTGTCTAATAGCATGTATGTCGAGTACGTCAGACATGTATGTTGGTTTTCAAAAATTTTTGATTTTCTGATGTCTGTCGCACACCAACATACACACAACATATATGTGTGCTGAAGTATGCTGTCAGCGTTCGATAGTGTAATAGAAAAACGCAAAGTATGCCATCGTACATGTCTGCAGATAAGTATGCGTGCCTAATAGCCCTTGTATGTAGTATTTTTGCACTTGATTGAGCTTAATAGGCCAACCAGGCGAGCAATAAGTTTGGCAATAATAACCTTAAGTTCTGTTGTCCACAGAAGATATTAACGTTTGGACTCATATTACATGGTGGCATCAGTCTATAGGATTTTTTGATTGGATTTATTTTTCAAGATCTCGGATGGTTTCTATGCAATTCTACAAACTGTAAATAAAAAAGAAAAAGTGTTATTTATTATAAAATAACAAATTTTATTCGCATAATCAAAGGAATCAAATTTTAAAAACTGCTCAAACACCGACTATTTTTTCTAGTGTACTTTCTCTTTCCAAAGCGAATTATTGAATTCGCTTAAGTCAAAATGCTAGCTTTTTTATCATTTTTAGCTTTTTTGTTGTATTTGGTTTTGCTTTGAAGAAAATTTTAATCGAAAATATATAAAGCAAATTTGACATTTGTTTCATATAAAAAGTTTATATTTGTGATTATTTGATTTGATAAATATTTACATTCATAAGTATATATTTTTCATTGTCCGTTTTCCAAGTACATGCCGGTTTTGGGTAACATTTGTAATAAATACCAGTGAAAGTTTTGAGGTAAATTGTTCTTGCGAAAGTTATTTCTGTATTTACGTAAGTACATATGTATGTATGTATGTACATATGCAAAAGCGTAAATAAGTATTGTATTTGTATTTACGTCTTGTTGAATAAATTTATATGTAATATATGTTAATTATTATTAATTCATTAATTTAAACAATTCCACAAAATATAAGTTATATAATCTAATAAAATTTGCAATAGGGAAGCATCGGCAATGTCATACACATCTAAGTATATGTATGTACATATGTATACAAAATATTAAACTCAACGGGTAATTTATTTAAGGATATCAAAAATCAAAATTATTACTCTTTCACTGGAAGACTTCCAGCTTTGTGTGAATATATTCAATTTATTTTCAACAAAGTCTTAATATCGAGTATGAAATATTTTTTGTGCGAAGGGGGATTGAATTTAAATGAAAGCTTGAAATGTTCGCTATAAAATTATATTATTATTAAAATACCCGTTATATTAATAAAATTTTTAAAGGTCATATAAAAATAAAAATAAAGGTTTTTGGAAATTTTATACATATAAAAAATATATACATAAATGTATACTTCAGAACTTCCTTGAAATCTTTTAGTTGACTAGAGATTATGGCGATATGTTTTATTTTAGAATGAACTTTACTAGATGTTTTCAGTTCGGAGTAAATCACTTAAACGTCAAAACAACATTTGGCTAGACGGTGGCATTTTTAAGTACAATTAGTGCTGGTTTCCACACGTCCAGTTTCCTCGATCAAGTTTTAATTCAGTTGTGAGAAAGGCAGAACAATTTATATTGCATTCTCTGTTTTCCTTCGAAAATGTCAAAAAGACCAAAGCAGACAATATGCTCCTGTTTAACTGCATTTTGGGATAAGTGAAAATAACTAAAAATTTTTGTACATATTAAGTAAAACATAAATCTCAATATATATTTAAATATTATTAAACATTTTTGTATTATTTTCATTTTAGAAAAAGCACCTGCCAAAATATAACAACAGCGCAATCAACCACTTTGCAGATTTATTCTCCGAGAGAATCCACTAGGTAAGAGAAAATACATTTTTTATACAAACAAAAATATTAATAACACATTTCTAACATTTTTCTCTCTTGCATATGAAAATATTTTGTCTTGAACAATGCCAGTGGGCCAGCCAGTAAAAACCTAAATCAATAGTGGACACATTAATGATTTCTAATTTTTTCAAGTGTAATAGTCATAAAATTCGTCTGACGTTGATGAAATAAAACAGAAATATAATACAATTACGACTATGCACAAGCCTACACAGCAGTAAATGATTATTAGTTTGGTTAATCTTACAGAATATATTAATTTCTTCGGGATATCCAAGTAAAACAAAACTAAATAAAAGTTCCTACTATGAAAAATATAAACAAGTGAAATTTTAAATACCTAAATAATTGCTTTCACCCATATGAACTTTACACAAATAATCAATGATTGTGCCTTGGATATTGAAAACACAAGCAAAGTAAAAGAGAAGAAATTTGCATATAAAAAAGAAGAAATTCAGTCAGTTTTTATAGAAAATAAATCTATACAATTACTGCCTCTTTGAAATTACATAACAATTCCATTAAAAAGGCATTAAGTTTTTCGGAATTCATCTCGGTAATTCTCAATTTTAATTCTGCTGTTGCTGTGACGTTTATTGGAAATTTGTGCTGACCATAACCTAACACAATGGCGAGACCAGTTAGTGATAATCATGTAAGTTTTCTCAAAGAAAATTCTCTATATTTTTTCAAGTGATATCTGTGTTTTTTTTAATATCTTTTTTTGCAAGATGAGTCACTTTTTGTCATACAAATATTTTTGTTTTGTTGTACTAATTTCTGTCGTAATATTTATTTATAAATTTCATTATGAAGTCAATAAAATATTTTTGGTTTGTATCTTTTGTTAAATTTAAATTTATGAAATATTTATACATATTTATGTATGTAAGTACGTATGTATGTACATACATACATGATGCATACTTATGCATACATACATAATTGGCTGGCATACAACACCTTTTCGGCTTTGGGTGAACAGCTGTATTTATAAAATATTTAGTTAGACTATTAGAATGCAAATTTAAGCATAATGAGTGTCATTTGTTTTTAGAAAACACTTTGTTGCTGTCTGCATTTAAATTGTGACAAATTGGTTTGAAACAAATCATTATTTTCTCACAGATTATGAAAAAATTCTAAATATGTAATTGAATACACTATTAACATAAACCTAAAATTATTTTTGAAACAGCTGTGTTTACAATAGATTTAAATCATTTGCAACTTGATTTTTTTTTCTAAGCAAGTTCACATTGGAAGCAGTAAAAGCGAATGTATGCTGCTCGTCTGCTCTTTTCGATTGATTTAAAGAAAAACCTTTCTAATTTTTATAATTAGGAAATTATTTGCATCTTACCAGTACTAGTTTTGCTTGGAAAAATCTCCATAAGCTCCATAATCTCCATAGAACATTGCTGCGAAACCTGGTAATAATAGGAGTGGGTAGTATATAGAATATCCGAAAGCGGCATTTTGTAATATTTGAATAGCCCCTCATTGTTTATCACATTCGAAGAAAACAGCTGTGATTTATTTATACTTAAATTTCTAAAGCTTTTAAAAATATCGGTAAACCTTGAAATATTTTACTCTGTTTAAAACATGGTAAAACTAACAGGTATGCCCAGTTCGAAAACAACTACAATAATCCAAAAACCAACATGTATTTTGTTAGTGTAAAGTACTCACTTTAGATCAAAATTCACAAACAAATTTAAAGCAATTTTTAAGTATGAGTACCAAACTTGTACCATTATTTATGCACTCTCTTCAAACTATATCAGTTTGTATGAGAATTTGCTATAAAGCGAGCTCAGGCAGCTGTGTTAGTAAGCTCACCTGTTGGATACGCCTTGGTTTAAAATATTTCTCAAGATTTTCATATTTTTTAAAAGAGTACATTTAATGACTTAGTACTCTTTACGCAAGCATCATAACTTTCGTTACCCATAAAAACAATGCTGCCATAATTTTTTTTTAAATAAACTGCAAATTTACAAAAAAAAAATTGATTTTCCAGTGAAATAACTGCATCTAAAAAAAAACAAAATTTCATGGTTTATTTACTGCCGATTTCACGAAGTCGAAAGAATTTTGAATTTTATTTTCATTCGTACAAATACATTTGATACAAAAACAAAATTTTAGTGTATTTGTTTTTGCTTCAAATGTAATTATACGGATGAAAACATATGGAAAATTTCTTTCGACATTGTGAAATAGGTAATTAATTTATTTTATAAATAAAAAAACTGCTTTACATACAAATAAACCAAATTCAAAACCGCTGAATTTTTCGAAAAACTGCAAAAAACAGATAAATCTTCACATTTGGCAACACTGCATATAAATCAAATAAACATTCGTTTATCTGCAATACATAACATGTATGAATATAAAAGATAACCACTTACTATCACAATACTCTTAAATTGTTTTAAGTAATATAGGTATTCAAAACTCTTATTAGTTCACAGAGTTTTTAAATATATAGTACATACATACATTAGGGTGGGTCAACTTTTCCCTTGAAATCATAGGTCTATGATCAACCCCTATATTGAGGCATCAAAAAATTTATTGATTTAAGAATTTACTGTGTTATGCATAAAAAAATGTAATGAAATTGAATTGACATAAGAAATCATTATAAAATGTAGTCATGTGATTCGGTAGCAGTTCAATTTCGCCACATTTTCTTAATTAATATGTATCAAGAAATTTAACCATATTTTTCTTCATACAATGTTTCACCCTAATGTATACAAACATCTGTATACATGTGTATCTATGTATGTATGTTTGTATGCACATTACTATTTACTTGTTAGTATAGGGCCGAATATTTACATATTTAATTTTTATAAATTTAATCTCATGAGTTTTGAATTTAAGCTATACATATGTATGTATGTATGTATTTTGTTATTGTTGTTTGAAAATATCAGGCGGCAAGGTATTCGCATTTTATTTTCTAAATACAAATCGATGCATCAGTCATCAACGGGAGTAACAAGCGTCTAGTTATAATATTAGTAGAGGTACCTACATATCAATATTTTGTCATTAAAAGTTTAGTTAAGATACATATAAATTTTGTATTTTATTGAAAATTAAGTAGCAAAATGTCATTCGAAGCCGATGAGTCTGATGTAAGTTTTTAATAATGGGTGTTTTGAAAAAGGTATATGTACATACATATGTATGTATGTACATAGTTATGTTTGTAAATAAGTACATACATATGTATGTATGTCTGTATGTAAGTATGTATAACTTCACCCTTATATTACGTTTTAACTTTTTGATTTTATATCTACGAATAATAAATCTCTTTGTAATAATGACGTTTTCTTCACCTCAAACCCTCTTTCGAGGCGGTATGTAAATGTGATTAACAACATTCGATTTTCGAGATGAATTGAATGTCAGGGTTTCTTATCATATGTATGTACATATGTACATACATAGATTTGTAAGTTTTTAGTCTTCCAACTACTGTCAAAATGGTCACTGTATATTTATATACATACATACATACATGCATAAATAAATAAGTAGCACATGCATATGTATGTATGTACGTAAATATGTACATACATACATACATATACGCTATCTAAATTCTTATACATACATATATATTTGCTTGTTTGTTTGTTTGTTTGTTTATTTCAGTCTATAGACAAAAAAGTCCTTACAGACTAAGATAATATAATATGTATAATTTAAAATAAATAAATAAAACTATGGTTATCTAGCAACAAAATTTAAATCAATATAAGATAAAATAAATAAGAAAGAAATGTATGTATGTATGTATACATAGATATGTACATAGTATGTATATATGTATGTATGTACATATGTATGTATATTGGAACAAATTATGTTTGCGGGTTTTTTTACTTTCATAAAATTCAATTTTTTATTATGACTAGAATTGGTTATTTTTCCTAAACAATTAAATTTTTTCTGTGTTGTGTTGTTTTTCGTTTTGAACAAAAAACGTGTGTTAAGGGTACGGTCACATTAGGAACACAATTGACGAAAAACGACAAATATTTCCTTATCGTAGTCTGACCATAAAATATTTATTAGAGGCAAACAGCAAAACAGCTGTGTAATGGCAAACAAAATTATTTGCTGCCAAACAAAAATGTGTCTAATGTGAACAAAGTGTGGGAAAACAATTATTAGATCTTACAAAATTTTTGTAAGAACAAACAGAGTCAAATAAAAAATATCTACCTTTAGACAAAATGCTTCAATAAAAGATTTATACGGCTGATATTTTTTTTGGCTGCTTTGTTCGACATGCCTCGTGATTATCTAAAACTACTGCTGATGCTGGCTGATAAAAACTTTAAAAAATTATGTTGCTTCCTGCTGCGAGAAAAGCGAAAAATCTCTATAAATTGCAATATTCTTAAAAAGCCAAAATTAAAAAACAAAAAAAAAAAATTAAAAAAGGCAAAAAGTTTGGCGGAATTGCAAATTTCGCGAAAAAGCGACAACTTGCGAAAAATTATTAAATATCAATAAAGCCATAATATTAAAAAAAAAAACGCTTAAGCCTTAAAGAATGCAAAACAATTCTTCCTAAATCGAGAATACGGCGAAAATTTGCAAATCTTGTTAACGAAAAAATTACAAACACACAAACTTGCACTTAAATTAATCAGAAATCGCAAAACTGTTAAAATAAAAACAAATGGTAAAAACGCGAAAAATCACACACAAAAAAATTGCTTATTCACTTGTGTTGAAATTTACAAATCGGTGTTGGCTAAATATTGACGACGAAATATAGAATAAGCGTGAATGTAATAGTTTTTGTGCAATTTGGAAAAAAATAAATGAATCATGAAATAGATAAAATTAATAATTGGTTAAAGATGAAGAAACTAAAACTCAACGAAAATAAAACAAAAATAATTGAAATAAATATGAATAATGACGTAATATTTAAAATTAATGATAAAATAATAGAAAAAGTTAATCATATAAAATATCTAGGCTTTGTAATAGATAAAGAATTAAAATTTAAAGAACATATAGACTATACATGCAAAAAAATTGGCAAAAAAATCGGATTTTTTAAAAGAATAAGAAATAAAATCTCAAAAGAACGGCAATAAATGTATAGAACACGATAATTAAACCACATTTTGAATTTGGATCGACAATAATATATACATGCTGTAATACAACTCAGGTGGAACGAATGCAAAAACTACAAAACAAAGCAATGAGGATAATACTAAAATGTAATCGATATACACATATAAACGACATGCTGGGAAACCTCAAATGGATGAACGTAAAACAAAGACTGGAACTAAACACTTTAAATTTTATTAAAAAAAATGAAACAGGGAGATGCCCCAGAGTATCTATGTGAACAAATAAAATCTGTCGGAGAAGTTCAATTGTATGGTCTAAGGAATGCAGAAGATTTTAGAATTCAAAGGGTTACAACAACACATATGCAAAGATCGCTTTTCTACAAGGGTTTTATATTATTCAATACATTACCACATAACATAAAAATTGAAAGAAATAATAATGTTTTTAGAAAAAAATGGTCAAATTTTATACGATACAATGTTATTTTATAGAACTTATAACAAATTTTGTAATAAGAATTAATGTACAATTTTTGATAATTTATTTTTAATACACAATTAAAAAAAAAAAAAAAAATATTACTTTTTGGTTGCCCAACTGCAGAAACTAATCATTAACAAGGAAATGTTTGTTAAAAAACAAATTTAACTGCCTGTTCGCCGATATCGAAGAAGTTCTTTCTTTCGAACAATTACATTTGAAACAAAAACAAAATTTTTGAATTTGTTTTTGTTTCAAATGTAATTGCTCGAAAGAAAGAACTTCTTCGATATCGGCGAACAGGCACTAAGTTTTTTGATAGTTTTTTCTAATATTTTGTTAAGGAAAATATTTGTTCAAGTGTGACCACTGGGAAAACATATTTTCCCATGTTAGCACCTGCCGTTGTTTGACAGCTGTTTCAACAAACAAAATGGGAAAATAAATGTGCGTAGTGTGACCACAAAACAAGTTGTGTATTTATTTACCTTAATTTTTGTTAAACACGAACCAACATACAATTTGAATCAAATGTTTCCCCAATGTGACCGTACCTTTAGTTTATTAATCTCTCAATTTATGTAAGTATATTTTTACACATGTACACACATATGTACATATATGTATATAGTCTTGCTTAACACGTTTCTTATACAAATTTATAAACGGAGAATATTATTCAATAAAATACACATAATCCTGGTTTTACACAGTGTTTTAAGTACAACATTTCTTTGGCTGTTTGTGCATGAAAGGTGATAAAGAAAACATTTTTAAATATGTATGTATTTATGAAAAATTTCTGAAAATATGAAAAAAAAAAAATCAAATACATACATATGTACATATGTATGTATGTATGTACCTACTTTTAGCTAAAATTAGAAATTAGAAAAAATTAGAAGTTTTTCTAGTCCTAAAAGTTTATTAAATATAGAATATCGATTTGATAAAAATTTTGAACACCATTCCGATCTAAAGAGTGAATCCACTTCAGTAATTTGCTTCAAAAACGGAATAGGTATTTTGTTAGTATTTAAAACACTTTTAAAATTTAAAATTAAATTTACACACAATTTTCCTACCAACTTAATTTGCAGTAAAAATTACTTTTAGGAGCGTTAGATTACTATTTTACCATTATCGTTGCATTAATAAAAAAAAAAAAATAGATAACATATGAGGTTTGCTACTAAAAAATATTTTAAAGAAAATTATTAAAATAAACGGAATCTGAAAACCGAAAATCATAAACGAACGGAATGTACATAAGTATGCAATTGAAATCATTCCGATCGAAATGTGTGATATGCCCGATAATTATAAAATAACAGGGAAAAACAATGTAAATATATTTTCTAATGGAATTTACTTACTAATTATGTATTCGGATTTTCAAATTCTCTTAAAACAAACAGTTTTTCATCTCTACTGAAAATTTGAAAATTTTTAGTTAATACCCTCTTGTTGATGAAGTGCGATATGTAAGTATGTAACCGCAATATTTCAAACAAATCGGCGACATCGATAGAAGTATTGGGAAAAATAAATATGCATACATATGTATGTATATACATACATATGTACATACAGAAATAATTAAAATTAAATGACCTCAAGCTGAATCCATTAAAAATTGTGATTTTCATGCGAACTTTACTCTCTTTGACTATTTCGTACTTTAAAGTTTAAACCTTTATTAATTTTTTATGCTTCAATCTATGTATGTATGAACGTAGAATGAAAACGACTGTAAAGTTTTTACTTACAAATATACTAAAAGTTGTTTACACTAGAGATGGGCGATCACATCGTAAAGAGTGAATGTGACTTTTTGAACATGTGAGAAGCTTAATTCAGCAGAAAATGCATCGCATAACAAAATGTGCTTTATTGTATTTTGGTTTTCAAAATAGCGTTTACGTGTGTCTGCATTAATTAGATTTAGTTCCATTTGAAATAATGGAAAAATTTGATCTTAAAGATGCAGAACTAAACATCAGTTTTTATTTTCGAAACGTATAATTTTCATCACAATTTATTTTACACGCCACTTTTGCGGTTACAGTAAAAGAGCTGGCTCAATTTATCCAGGAGGGAAACGAAAAACTACCAACAATAAAATGTTACCAGACGTACCAGCTTTTCCTCATTATAGCCCCCAAATTATGAATTATAATTCCCGGGGAATTTTTTTCCCCCAGAGGAAAAAATTGTTGCCGTTTTTACCTGTAACTCACGTTTAGAATATTGACTTTTTCCCTTAAGGAAATCGCAATTAATAACAGGTGGAAAATTTTAAAATTTTAAAAATTCTCCAGCAATAATGATTCGTACTTGGGCTGTTTATGTTAATGTAGACTATAAAGTTTCGTTGATTGCGTTGAAATCTGATTTATAAATTATTGTATAAATAATCTGATATGAATGAATATTTTACGACTTAGATTTTATTTTCATTAGAACTAAAAAAGAAATTTTAAAAATTAATTTTTTTTTCTAATAACGTATTAATATTAATAATTAGTATATTGTTGATAAGTACATAGATACCATATAAGGTGAATTATCAACTTTTTATAGAACTGATAACGAATTTGTTAGATTTAATATCAGAATTATTATTTTAATTGTATTTTTTTATATTGTTTTAGATAATCCCCATCGCTGTGGGCGTAGTCGCCGTAGTAGCTGGTGCTGTTATAATTCATTATTTAATAAATAAAAAATCCACCAAGAAACCCCGCCCAGAACCAAATAGAACGGTACGTTTACGCACCTTGGTCGATGTTAATGATAAATATCAATTACCACTAATAGAAAAAGAAATATTAAGTCATGATACACGACGTTTTCGTTTTGGCTTACCATCACATCAGCACATATTGGGTTTGCCAGTGGGACAACATATTCATCTTATTGCCACCATTGAAAATGAATTAGTGATACGTCCTTATACACCAATATCATCGGACGATGATGTGGGCTATGTTGATCTTGTGGTTAAAGTGTATTTAAAAAGTGTTCATCCCAAATTTCCAGCTGGTGGCAAAATGTCTCAGCATTTAGATAAAATGGAAATTGGTGATAAAATTTCTTTTCGTGGTCCTTCGGGACGTTTGCAATATATGGGTAATGGTAGTTTTTCCATTAAGAAGCTGCGTAAAGATCCACCAAAAACTGTCAAGGCTACACGTGTTAATATGATTGCTGGTGGTACCGGTATTACGCCCATGTTACAATTGGCACGAGATGTCTTAAAGCATAATGACACAGATAAAACAGAATTGGCTTTATTGTTCGCCAATCAGGTAAGTTTGTATTGTTTGTTTAGAACTTCTTTTTTTAAATTCTTTATACATAAAAACTTGTTTTGATTTTATAGAGTGAAAAGGACATTTTATTACGCAATGAACTTGATGAATTGGCCCAGAAATATCCAGAGCAATTTAAAGTTTGGTATACTGTTGATAAGGCTGGTGAAGGTGAGTTTAATTTTTCAATTATCATATTGTAGATTGATCTTGTGTTTTATTTGCTGGGGAAAAGTTTTTGTTACGATTTGTTAACACAAAGCAAATTTCATTTGATATAAAAATTTATTGAAATAAATGGCACGTTGTGTGTTTTTGTTCTTTTTTTCAAATTCGAAATTCCCACAATTAAAAAAAAAAAATAAATACAAATATCCCTTAAACATTTTTAATCATATTAAAAATAACACTTTTAAAAATGCTGCTCAAAAAATGGCTACACCACGACGACAACTTAAAGGCTGGTCTTACAATACCGGTTATATAAACGACGACATGATGAAAGATCAGCTGTATTCGCCATCAGATGATACATTATGTTTATTATGTGGACCACCACCAATGGTGAATTATACTTGTATACCTGGTCTGGATAGGCTGGGCCATAAAAGTGAAATGCGTTTTAGTTATTAAACAAAATCGGACCGGACCGTATTAAATAGAAATGTGTTCTGAAAAAGAGAATTATAAAAATGGAATCTGTAGATTAAAAAAAAACACTTTTAATGTTTGTTTGTTTCTATTTTAAAGTATATATATGTTATTATTTATGTATTTAATGCTGCCTTTAAAACCATAGTTTGAAAAAGGTACAATAAATATTTCTAATGAGAATTTTATTATAGTTTTTATTTGAATTTTAATATTTTACTAATAAACTAAATGTTTACTTTTAGGCTGGCCCTACAGTGTTGGTTTTATCAATGATACGATGATTAAAGTTAATTTATTCCCCGCAAATGATTCTACAATTACCTTGATGTGCGGCCCACCACCCATGATTAATTTTGCCTGCAGTCCCGCTTTAGATCAGTTGGGTTATCATCCCGATAGTAGATTTGCTTACTAACTTAGTCAAAATAGAGTCCATTCATTATAACATTTTTCCTTTCAATTTGGTTTAATTGTAATAAAATTTCATCTGCATTTCGAAGACAACTAATTTCTCAAATTAAATTAATTTGTATTTGTTTAAGTATTCAAGAATTTTAAATATGTGTAAAATTTTTGCATTGAGTAGATATTTAGTTAATTTTTTCTTTTGATAAAACATATATTTTTAATAAAAAAATAATCAAAGCATGTACTGTACATTGAAAAAAAGCAATTATAAAGCTCGTGTTTTATTATTATGAATTCAATTTATTTGAAAATAATTTAAAATTAAAGTAATGTATTCTATTTTAATTGATTTAGGAATTAAATTTCTATTTTTCATAGGCTTTAAGAAGCTCTCTATTTTTCACTTCAATCATTTCCAATTTTACCCTAGAATTATTTCATATTTAAATTAACTGACAATGACCTGTTGTCACTTTCAATTTGTTCTATGTTTTGTCAATGAATCAATTATGAATAAAAAAACAAGAATGAAACAACTTTTTGCATATCATAAATATTTAGGTGTTGGTTTTTTTGTATGATTTCCATACGAATTTAACATTCAAATCATTAGTTCGTCGATTTGTATGCATAAAATAAATTTGTATAATTTACGAACGGTAAGATGTTATATATGTATTCCAGAGAATACAAAGTGTGACTTATTGTGTTGCTTGTGCTATAAGATATTAAAAATCTACTGTGGCAACAATGCAGTTCACACAGAACTTTTGGTTTTACAATTTTCAAATAAATAGGTTTTGGGGCTGTGCACATATTACGTAACGCTCCAAGGGGGAGTTAACGATTTGTTACGGATTGGAAATTTTGCACTGAAAAATTATTAAACAGCGTTACAGAAGGGGGGTATCAAATCTCTGAAAACAGCGGTACGTAATATCGTCCCCTCAATATAACAATAGCGTATGTGCTATATATAATAGCGTATTATACGCTATTGTTATATTGAGGGGACGATATGTGCACAGCCCCTTTATAGAAAAAAATATAAATAGAAAAAATTTCTTTATAGAAAAAAAAAAAAACAATATAAACGGCGAGTCAAATACCTTGTACATCCTGGAAGTATGCTTTACTTAAAAAAATGCAAGAATTTTCTTGCAACTTTTTTTAGTGTTCTGGGCTCCTGGTATTTTACGTGCATTTTGAAATTAAGTAAAATTTTTGTGCGGGAACTCAATGAATTTGGTTTCTGTTTTACAATTGTTTCTTGTAGCTGCATTCTATAATGAGTGATTGTTTTTTAATTTATTTTTAAACCTTAATAAAATTACTTAAGAACAATAATAACAACTCTTTTTTTTATTGGAACAATAACTTTGTCAATTTTTATTTTTTTATGGCATTTATAAGATATACGTATAATTTATTTTAAATTACTAATAATTAAATTAATTAAAAATGTAATAAGTGTACGTGTGTGGGTAGCAAAAATTCCATGTATTTATAATAAATATGCATACATTTGTACATATGTATATATTTAATTCGTTTTGTTTAAGGATTTTGTCATAGAATTTATTTCCATTTGAATTTTAACCGATTTTCATTCAATATTTTGCGAGTGTATTGATTTACGTGCAAAGTTTACAAATCTTTTTTTTTTTCTTAGACTTAATGTCTTTTTTTGTAGTTATGTTATAACTTAAGTTTAAGAATGTTGAAATTTTTATATATTAATAAGAAAGTGTATTTTTAAGCTTTTTAACCTGTAAAATTTATGTTGTAATAATGCGGTTCGAATTTCGAAAACTATTAACATGCTGTTTCGAAAGCATTTTCTTTCGCATCGATTGGCTTGATAACTATCAAGCTTTTTAATTGATCGCATATCAAAATTGTCTAAATTTTGAATTTGAAAAAAAAAAATGGAATAGAAGCACTTTACTAAGGCCGAACACACACCACCGAAGACAAAATGTTTTTTGCATTTTTAAGTCAAAGACACTAACTTGTGTGATGCCAACCCATACCCAAAAAAAAAAAAAAAAAAAAAAAAAAAAAAAAAAAAAAAAAAGAATTAACATAAACAGCCCAATTACTAATAATAATAATAATTCCATGGGAATTTTTTTCCCTTTTCCCATTCCTCCTATTATGAATATAAATTCCGCATGAGATTTTTCACTTTTCCCTTTTATTTACATATATATTTATAATTGGGAAAATTTTTTCTCGAGAAAAATATTTTCCGTGGGAGAGAAATTCCTAGGGAATATTCGTAATTGGGATCAAATTTTTTGTCTTAAAGCACAACCGGGTAATCAAACATTAATGCGTCAAAGTTTTTTTTTTATATTTTTTCGTTTTATTTTACTTGTCTTAATTGGTGTGGTCTGTCTGCATTATCAGAAAGCACGCAATTACGTACAACAAAGTTCGTTTCAGTCTGTTTTGTCTTACTCTCTGTGGGTATGTTGTATTAAACCACATGTATTATCTGCTACCAATGTTATGGCGCAGCAAGTCAAGCACACACTACAGTTTTGCGTTTGTTTTGTTCGATGAGGGCTGTCTCATACGAACTAATGTGCTGTTGTCGTATTAGTAAAAAAAAATATAATGGCTTTTGTCGGTGTGGGTTCAGCTTAAGGAAAAAGAAATTCATTTTTGGAAGTTTTTCTTTAATAATTAAAATTTTTCTCAAATGTCCAGCTAAAAGCTTTTACGATTTCTATAATTTACCAAAAGCACGCTTGTATTAATCTCATTTTCATTTAATATTATTAATCTAATAATGTTTTTCATAGTATATTCCACTACATGCTAGATTTGGGATTCATGGAATAGGGCAGAATAAAAAAACATGTATTTTATATCTTAAATATTAATAAAAAGAAAAAATTTTGCAGCTTTGACTAATTATATTCCAAAAACTAAAAATGAGATAAAAAGTTTACATTCAATGTCAGCTAAAGTTAGTCATATTATTTATGCTAGCGACTGTCTTAAGTTTTCTCATCGGGGATCTAATATCGTATTCATGCTAAGCAATATGGTATTCATTACTTTTACTGAATGCGAATTTCCATTTTTAAAATTTAAAGGTAAACGAACGAATGTACTTATATTTAAACTGAAAAAAAGTGTAACCTAATTATTTTAAAGTATCGTGCTAACTATGAAAATACATTTGATACATTGAAAGAAAAAAATCTTGTGTTTAAAAAGCAGATGTTCTTAATTTTTAATAATTGTGTGTACATATATATATAATTTTTTTTTATAATTTCATTTTGTTGTTTCACAGAACAAAGAACAATTAGTTTATATAAAAATAATAGATGGCTATATTTGTGTCATGACATTTTACATACATATAAAAATACATACATATATAATTATATTTTAAGTGTTTAAGAAGTTCATGAAAACTATAACTGTGAAGGGTTGTGAAATAAAATAGAAATGGAACTAAAAACTTATTTTATTCACTTAAGTTTAACAAAATATAATTAAAAATGTTTGGAATGGCAAACAAATACAGCTGGTATATTTGTGTTAAATGAAAATCTTTTTGAAATTTGTCAAAAACAAGTGTTATATATTTTTTTTAATTAGAAATATTTTAATTTTCTTTATAAGAAAATTTTGTTTTTTTCGTCCTCTAATTTGTTTGCAGTTAATTCTTCCAAAGTTTAGCATGTTATTTCATTTGCCATTTATTATTATTATTATTGAGTAATAAATATTTTTAACATTAAGAAAAAACGATACAAAAAAATTTTAAAATTACATTTTTGCTTGCTGCTTTATTAAAAAAAAGGGAACTTAAATAAGCAAATAAATGATGAAGAGTACTCACTTATTAAGTATTTTTAAAACTACAGCTACAATCTATAATTTCTTTTACGATTTAAATTTAATAATAAAAAAACGAAAAAAAAAAATATATAAAACAAAAAATTTATCAATATAAAATTAATGTTAAAACTTAAAAAACAAATTCACTTTCGATGAAGTTGACGTTGTTGTGTTGGACACCGTGGCTGTTGTTGTATTATTAAGTTCTTCGTTATTTTTTCTAGCCAATTCTTTGTATTGTTGAACAATTTCTTCAAAATCTTCTTCCGATATATTTTTTGGTGTTATAGTTGAAACTTGTCTATATCTTAAAGTAAATAATAAATAAATTTTCAATACGACTCTTTAATAAGAGATAAAATTGTGATATTTTGTATCTGATACAGGTAACTTTTTTTATTGGCATTGAGTTTTAAGTAAAAACAAATTCCGAGTCTTTTTTACTTTTAAAAATAACATTTAAGGTTTGTAATTCACACAGTTTTTTTTTTGTATAACCTATTAAAAGTAATCCACTAAATACCGAAACGTCAGTTGTTTTATTTTCGCACAACGTCGCAGTAAAAAAAAAATTTACAGTTTATACGTTTTCAAAATGACATCGGCATGGATATTAGCAACGCAGAAAAAAAAGCAATAGAGGTCAGCTTTGATTTTTTCTAGAGCAAGAGATATTTGTAATATTTTGTTCAGCTATTGCATAGCTTCTATCGCGGGCTTTGAGGCAACGGAATCAAGAAATTTTGAAACGTTTGTTTCTTAAGTCTTTTGTTTTTTAAACGAAAAAACCTGTCATTTGTTTTTGAAACGAAAACAGCTGACAGTAAGTTTGTTTCTTAAGTCTTTTGTTTTTTAAGTATTTAAATCAGCCTTTGTCATAAAGAGAACATGTAATAAATATCAATGTATTGGTGTTTTTACACTTGTAGAAATTGATTGTTACATTTATATTTTTACTGTAGCCTAACATCATATTAAAAGTTTGTATGCATACACACTGGATTGGTTTAGCGTGTTTATGGACGAAAGAATAAACGAATGAATGAATTTACATAATTAAAAAAATTTTCCATTAAAAAATATTTATACAAACAACATTCCACATCATGAAAAATTAAAAAAAAATAAATATTTTCTTGCCCTCTTTTGCATGTGTTTTGTTGTTGCAAATTCTAAAATAAAGCGACAAATGAGTATGTTTCGTATTTTAGTTTGTCTCTTCTGTTTGGTTCGTGTTTGTATGTGAAAATGACGATTGGTGCTCGGCCCCTAGGGCCTAGTTTGACGATCAATCATTTAAATCGCCCGATGTATGTTAACCCCTAAAGTATGTTATTGATTTTGATTTCATTAACATACAGTATTGCCAGAACAACAGCGGAGTTATTAAACAAAACGTAATAATATAATTGCATAAGTTGATAGAAAATGCTATGCAATAGCTTTACCGTGGCAGTACCCGAGTGCCACATGTCTTTTTTTTTTTTTTTATTAAATTTGTTGATGTAATAATAATTTGTGGAACATATAATTGGAGGAATATCTCAAATAATAAATTTTATAAATTTAAAATGTAATAAGTGATTGCGGTTTCTAGCCCATAACATAACATAAAATATTGCTAATGTTAAAGTGCGCAATAACACAGGTTTTGCCATACAAAATTTCGTACATTAACACCACAATAACACAAATAATCGTTTATGAATAGGCACGTAAGCATATACACACATACATATAACTCTCATAACACTTACTTATCTGCTTTATATTTTTCCTGTACAGCTTGTTGATGCAAAGTTACAGCAGCATTATGACTTTTACACAGGAAAACAAAGACTTCATTTAAATCCTCTAAACGATATGTAGTGATTTCTTCCAACTCTGCAGACCAAATGGGTAAGTCACATAAATGACGAGCCAATGCCAATGCAGCAGCCGAAATAATAGAGGGATGAAAACGCAAATACGGATCAGCTTCAAGTAAAGACAGTTCAGCAATATACTAAAAAGAAACGTTATTGTTTATTTATTAAAAACACTAAATTCGAATTTATTTCTGTTCCAAAGTACTTACCAAACTGAGAAACTTAACTTTATCGGGTATATCAATGAGCACGGCATACGTATTAATAAAAACATAGGCAGTAGGTGTGCACAAGTCAAAAGCTAAAATTTTCAAAATAATTTGTTCCATTCGCAAAACTTGAGCTTTATTATAGGTGTCATCGGTAATGAAAACAAATTCAGTTACATCTGGTGGATAGATTTCTTCATATTTTCTGGGAAATAATAAAAAAAACCAACAACATTAGAAAAATATTTAAATTGAAAATTTCAACGTAAATTTAAGTAAAATATCCTGCTGTTGTTAAATAATCTCTTCTTTAGCATATTCGCCGCATTGTTACTATTGGCACTAAATATGCTGTCAAAAGAAAAAAAAAACAAACATGTTCAATGTATGCATTTATGTACTTCTTAATAAATAATGCAGCAACATGTAACTCTGCAACAATACAGGGAATACGACGACAACAAGCCAAACTTACTCACATCAAGCATCCAGCAACTAACTACAACAATAGATGTTCGGCATAGGGAGAAAAATGCAACACATTCATTTCTTTATCAATGCTATTTTGCAAAGTGAGTTGATTTTTTTTTCTTACGGTTACAAAAAAAAATTCTTTTTTCAACAAATAATGCTGATAAATATACCAAGTGCTTGTCGATGCAGAGATGTACGAGTACAAATGAGTTTAGGGGAGCAGAAATATTCTAGAAAAAAAACATCTCTTTGAAAAAATTATAAAGTTGTATTAGAAGTATAGCGCAAATATGAGGTTAGGATGTAAATTCGCTGTCAAGTGATTAAATGTCAAGAATTGAGCTGTCATCCCTTCACATTTATTGAGTAAAAAGTTGGGAAATTTTAACCATGGAATGCTTATAAAGTTGAACGCGTTGAAGAATTAAAGCCGCCTGACCATTGTTTGTGTCGAACGTTTGTGAATTGGCTGTTTGAAAAACTGGACGAAAACAACACATTTTCCAACAAAATCATCTTTGGTGATGAGGCCCACTTTCAATTAGGCGGTTGTGTAAACAAACAAAACTGTCGCATATGAGGCTCACAAAATCCACAAACAGTCGTCGAAAAACCATTATATCCAAAGAAAGTGATCGTATGGTGCGGTTTGTGGTCAGGCGACATCATCGGCCCGTATTTTTTCGAAAATGAGAAAGGAAACACCGTCACCGTGTATTCTCTGCGCTACCAAACCATAATAACCGATTTTTTGTGGCCACAATTGGCTAATGTTTACATCAGTGATGATGGTGCCACAAGTCACACAACCTGGCAAACAATTCAGTTATTGCATGAAAAATTTCACGATTTGGCGATGTCAATTGACCGCCTCGTTCTTGTGATTTAACGCCGCTGGATTATTTTCTATGAGGCCATTTGAAAGACCGGACTAACGTGAACAAACCACAAACAACTGAAGCTCTGTAAGATGGTATTCGGCGCTGCATTGATTGACGAAATAAGCGAAGCTTAGTTGCAATATGCGGTTAAAAATTCTGTTGAAAAAGCGGACGTCTGCCCGACATCATATTCCATTATTAATTTAAATATTTCTAGTAAATAAATAGATTTAGCTGACTGAAAACTATTTTGTGTTAACTGTGTTATTTTTAGTACATGCAGAATTCATGCAATTGTATAATTTCTCTAAGAACACAAAAAAAAAAATATATAATTTACATTCAGAATACGGTCGATTGTGTCGGCCGTTGGTTATACATACATCCTAAATAGTATGTTTTAATTTCCCCAAGTCTGCAATCACATTATTGAGATTCCCCAAATTTATTTTGGATTGATCTCAGAATAAAGCGATATTACCAATAACATCAAATGTTGAAAAGGGGGGTTTGGGGAAAGGAGGAGGGATTTTTAGCTAATACATTTTTGCGATCAAAAAGTTTGTACAGCTCGTTGATAGGCCAATTTTTCCAGTGGCAAGAAATATTGAATTTTAAACGATAAAAACACATTTCTAACAATTTATCATCAACACCAAGTTATTTGTGCTGTCAATCTTAAAAAAAATATTAAAGAAAAACAACAATATTAGATTTCGACAGACACACATACGAATGGTTGAATAGTGACAGTGATAAAAAATGTATGTATGTACTCGTATACAAAATTTTTTTAAAGAGTTCTAAGATAACGACCATGTTCTTGCTGCAAGGAGAAATATACTGATGATGCATATTTTGTTATTTGAATGAATGGGGTAAACATTTATTTTATTTACTTTAAGGAGCAACAATATATTGTGTATTTATTTATTTATGTACTTTCAACTACACTTTGATAAATAATAAGAAATTACCAAAGGAATATATACAAAAGTAAATGGAAGGAATGGGGCTAATAAATACATACATATATACATACATACTCGTATATGCATGTTTGTCTGTTTTAATAAAATATTATATTAAATTTTGAGATATATATTTCCTTCAATTCAAACATTAAACAAATAAGAAAATCTGTTGTTAAGTTGCTATTTTACGGCACCAATTTTACTCTCCAAAATTTTGAAAGTGCATTAAAAGTGAGGTTGGACTTGGCTGAAATGATTAGCGCGTTGACTGCATACAAAAAAAGCTATAACTTAGGACCTCTGGAGCCTTCTTCATTTTCACACCCAAACCTCTCTACCCCTCCTATCCCTTTCTTACTAGTTATGGCACAATGCATTGTTTAAGTAGGGGTCATAACCTAAAAGAAAATTATGGCAAGAACTTTCGCAACTTGAGCTTGGTTTTAATATTTTGCCGTCTATTGTCTTATTTAATGGTTTATTAAATGTTTATAAAACGGTTTTTGCATGGAAATAAACTTAATAAATTAGTAATAGTATATATTTTTTTTATCAATAAGGGAGATGATGTTTACTCGTAAAAATGTTAGGTTAGTTTATACCCAATTGGATCTATTGTGATTCCCTTCATGTTGGTAATATTGTTGGCTAATTTTCTTAGCCTTCTTAATGCCTGTCTAAGAAGAAACGAGAGAGCCCTTATTATCTAGCCACTTAATTTCCATGATAAAACCCCTGATATCCCCAAGTTAAAAATGTTAAAAAATCATTGAAAGATCTGATGCAGGGAGTTAATGCTTTTGCGAACGCATACATTTTCTACTTCTGTAAAATGTTTCAATACTTACGATGCAATATACATGGCAGCTGTGCCAACCAATTGTAATTTATTCCGCACTACCGACATGTGGCTAAGAAAACGATCAATATACGATACTGACAAATGCAAAGTTTCAGTATCTAAATTATATTCTTCAGAAACTTCTACCAACCAGTCGACTAAAATAGTCCGCATAGAGTAATTGATATCGGTTTGACGGCGCATATAATTAGGTTTGGGACGATGTTTTTTCTGAAATGAGAAAAAATGTGAAAAATTCAAATATTAAAAAATTGTTAAATCAAAAAAAAAAAAATAAAAAATTAAATGATGTAAATTTAAGTTTACTTTTTGGCTTGGTATTTTCTTTAGGGGCTGTGCACATATTACGTAACAGTGCAAAATTTCCAATCCGTAACAAATCTTTAACCCCCCCTGGGGGTTACGTAATATGTGCACAGCCCCTTACATGTGGTGTTAATAATTCCCTCCACAGACACGCAAAGTTTACTTTGCAAAGTTTTAATTCAGCTGGGGTAAGACAGAGAGGAGAAAACTTTTCATTTCTGTATTTCTTCCAGCTGATTTAAAACTTTGCAAAGTAAACTTTGCGTGTGCAAAAGGGGTATATTACAACAAACACAACATTTGACATATCAGACCGTATGCATTAGTGATGTTACGAATATCAATTTTTAGTATTCGCGAATACGAATATTTGAAACAATATTCGCCGAATACGAATATTATTTTTAAGGTTTAGAGCCACGTAATATTTCAAATTTAGTTGGAAAAACACCCTCCCTTTGCGTCAGTAACTATAAATGAAAAAAAAAACACTCACACTACTTTAGGTATTTATCAACATTTTGACATTGAGATGCCAAATTTGCAGACCACTACTGAAAATTTTTAAATTATTTTGATTACATACTTTCAGACTTCGATTTCTTAAAGTACGGTCACATTGGGGGAAAAATTTGCTTCAAATATGTTGGTTCATGTTTAACAAAAATTTAGGTAAATAAATACCCAACATGTTTTGTGGTCACACAACGCACATTTATTTTCCCATTTTGTTTGTTGAAACAGCTGTCAAACAACGGCAGGTGCTAACATGGGAAAACATATTTTCCCGGTGGTCACACTTGAACAAATATTTTCCTTAACAAAATATTAGAGAAAACTATCAAAAAACATAAATTTGTTTTTTAACAAACATTTCCTTGCTAATCATTAGTTTTTGCAGTTGGGCAACCAAAAAGTAATATTAACAAAAAAGTTTTGCAAATTGCACAAAAAATATTACTTTCACGCTTATTCCATATTTCGTCGTCAATTTTGAGCCAACATCGATTTGTACATTTCAACACAAGTGAATAAGCATTTTTTTTGCGTAGTGTGATTTTTCGCGTTTTTACCATTTATTTTTATTTTATCAGTTTTGCGATTTCTGATTAATTTATGTGCAAGTTTGTTGGTTTGTAATTTTTTCAATTTGCAAATTTTCGCCATATTCTCGATTTAGGAAGAATTGTTTTGCATTCTTTAAGGCTTTAGCGTTTTTTTTAATATTATGGCTTTATTGATATTTAATAATTTTTCGCAAGTTGTCGCTTTTTCGCGAAATTTGCAATTCCGCCAAACTCTTGGCTTTCTTGTCTTTTTTTTTAAACTTTTTTTTTTTTTTTAATTTTGGCTTTTTAAAAATATTGCAATTTATAGAGATTTTTCGCTTTTCTCGCAGCACGAAGCAATTTAATTTTTTAAAGTTTTTATCAGCCAGCATCAGTAGTAGTTTTAGAGAATCACGAATAAAATAATAATCGCACCAATTTAACAAATGGCAAAAACTCGACAAGATCTCATTCACGATAAATAAGATCATTAGCAAACTGCTGCTTTTTGTTTCTTTATTTTGGATTTAAAATTTTCAATATCTTGCCTTCTCTGAGAATTTTTTGAGATTTTTTTAAGATCTTATTTTCCGCGGATTGGGTCGTCTTATTCAGGCATTTATTTACATTATCAAAGCATGTCCAACAAAGCTACCAAAAATATATCAGCCGTAAAATCTTTTATTGAAGCATTTTGCCTAAAAGTAGATATTTTTATTTGGCTCTGTTTGTTCTTACAAAAATTTTATAAGATCTAATAATTGTTTTCCCACACTTTGTTCACATTAGACAAATTTTTGTTTGGCAGCAAAAAATTTTGTTTGCCATTACACAGCTGTTTTGCTGTTTGCCTCTAATAAATATTTTATGGTCAGACTGCGATAAGGAAATATTTGTCGTTTTTCGTCAAATGTTTCCCCAATGTGACCGTACCTTAACAAATATGCGTCCAGTTATGCAAAGATTCCAACATAATTGGAATTATTTTGTACGGTCTAATGTTATGCCTTAAAACTTCTTCGTTATCGAAATTTGAAATCGTGGATAGAAGAAAAAGAACAAAAACCGTTTCAGATATTGTCTGTCCGAAACGGTTTAAATATGACTCAAAAAAACAGCCACGCCCACTAAAAACTCTATAATATAAAAATTTAGGTCACCGTGCCGTGCAGTGCCGCATTGAAATACCTGTCCAGATGTCAGGATTCAGTAAGTAAGTCCAGCATCCTTTGTCAGTTGCTCTCCACCGACCGTGCTACTTCCGTATCGCATATGTCACACCATCCATATGTACGAGTATGTATGTATTCACACAAATTTCTAATAAAAAACTTTTTTTGTTTTAAACAATAATCAAATTTAACGGTTGCTATTTGTTTAACAGCTACAAAAAGATGGATTTTTTTAAGAAAGTTTTAAAACAAAAACTTGAAACACAATAATAATAAAAGTAAATATTAATGTTTAAGATATTCCATAAAAAATTTCTTCCATACACACACACGCACACGATACAATAAACAAAACATAATGTATATTAAAAAATTGCTAAAAAATTTTAGCATCAAACTCCAACAATAAAAAACAACATAAGAAATAAATAAACAAATCATTAAAAAAAATTGTCCATAATAATATTAATAATAATAATATTAATATTCATCGTATAAATACGACAGAGCAGCATATTTCCTGTGTATTTGTAATGTGTATGTATGTATGCTTAAAAAACATGATGATACGTTTGTTATCATCATTACCGCGATCAACTTTCAGACCTTTATAGGCTGCTCCTACTACTACTTCTCATACTGTGTGAAACTTGTCTAATTTTTCTAATGAGAAGACACATTTAAATTAAAGTGCCCATTTAATAAATTTAAACAAACCATACAATATCTTTCAAGCATGTACGAGTACATACATGAACGAGTTTGCTCGTTTCTCTTTTCTTTTTTTTTTTTTTTTTGCTTATTTAATATGAATTAATAGTATTTTCGGGGGTGTTAATAAAACCTGTAAATAATGTGAAGAAATTATAAATATTTAATGCTTTTTTACTCATTGCTCGAAACGATTTTGTTTATGTGTACATACGTTTTTATTGTAAATTTATGTTTTGTTTTCTTTTTCCTAATTATTAGAAAAACATGCAATATCGACTTTTATTTTATATTTTGCAATTAATTTTTTTTACGGTTAAAAAGCTATTAAGGAGATACCCGGAAGACAGTCCACCAACGTCGTCTGTACGATGACGTGAGAGCAACTTTGGAAAAAAAAGGTCTGAATCGTATAGGAATTCTATTAGTCATTTGACCAAAAAATGATTAAAGTGTTTGACAATAGTTTTGATAGAATTTTTCATGATTTTTCATAAGATATCTGCCAGATTCCTGATTTTAATTTTCTCTGAATTTCGAATGCATTTATTCGAACATTCTGTCGATATTTAATAAAATTTTGTAATGATAAAAATTTCATCTCTGTAATATTTGATGATTTGTCGATATGAAGTTCATGCGAGAATAAAACATTAATAAAAATGATCAATCCGGAAAATTATCGTATTATAGTATTTTTGAAATTACAGTTGAAATTAAAAATGGCTAAGCATCTATTTAACATTTTTAGATTAAGATTTGAATAACTCATTGATGTTTCAATTTATAATTGAAGATTCAATAAATAATAAAACTACTGCTCTGAAAAATTTGAATTATTTTTCGAATTGAACTCATTGTTGTTTTTCGAAACTTCAATAATAATAGTTTCTGTATATAATACAGAAAAAAAAATGTCTCCAAACTAAAAAAAAGGAAAAATGGCATCACAACATACTTGTTTTCGTTTTCAATGTACATATTTTTAATTTTTTATTACAGATCCATTTTTTAAATTTTTGGGGCCACTTTTATTTTTATTTTTGGGCCATTTTACATTGGGACCATGGGAAATACCATGGTGAAGAATATTGTTAAGCCCGGCCGAAGGCCTGCTATGCGGGAAGGGCTTAAATATGACTATTAAGCAGTGCCTACCTAATATTAATTAAGGACCATTTTTTATAGTTCCGTTTGGGCTTATTTGGGCAATTTTTCTTATTCTACTTACACAAGTTTTGTATTTCCATAAAATGAAAAATGACACCAAAGTGAAAAATATAAAAATAACCCAAAAAAATTAAAAAAAAAGAAATGGCTCCAAAATAAAAAAACAAAACTACAAAATGGCCCCAAAGTTTTGTATTGAAAATAACAACACAAACTTTGCGTACTTTTTTCGGGCCATTGGTATCAAAAAAAAAAAAATTTTCTTCACTTTTCCAACCAAAAAACATTGTGAAATGAATACCCTTACTAACATGTCGAAAAGGCTAAGAAATATAAATACATTCATACGTGCATAAAAAAAGTATTCTTAAATTCGTAACACATGTGAAACATGAGCTGATTATTTAATCGTATCTACACTACTAACATTATTTTTTTTAAATTCGAGTAGTAAATTTAAAATTCATAACGCATTACTGTTGTATGTATTTGTAGGTAGTAAAAAAAAAAACAAAACCACCAAAATGTGTAAAAAAGCATAAAATATTACCAAAAATCACTTAAAAAATTATAAAATGTGCACAGTAGGTCGGCATACTAAAGCAGGCATTAAAAATATTTACATACATATCTACTTACATAAAAATAAAAAAAAGGTCTTAAATATGGTTAAGAAATATAAAAACGTTTACCAAAATACTATGCTTTTGTTTAATTATAAAATTTTTTTCCCCTTTCCTTTCAATACGTAAGTATTTAAATTTATCCTCTGGATTTTATAAAATGTATTGGCAAATATATTTACTCGTATATAGGAATTTATAAAATCAGATGTGTTTATACATATGGGCATTTGCACAGGAAAGAATACTTTATATATATATTTTTTTTATTTTGGCGTAGGCTCTCAAAAACAAGATACGTTATTAAAAGTAGACTTTTTCTGTGGAAATGCCCATAATGTAAGTATTTAATTGTATGTTTTATAGGTGAAAATGTATAATGGAAAAATTGTTATACAAAAACTTGCTTAATCAATTCAAAATGAAACCATTAGGGTATTCAATTGATTAATCGGTTACCCGATCAACTGATTATTAATTTATTAACGTCAAAATTTAATGCCAATAATAACATTAATTTTTTATGACTTTTATTTAGTAAATTTGTATATGGGTAAATTCAAAGAACTCGTTTGAAATGTGTTCAAACATGAAGCAGATAACAAAAATTGAGAAAACGGATGGGAAGTTTATTATGTTTTCAAGGAAAGGCACAATAAAATAATCCAAAAAGTAACAAAAATTCAAAGAAAACGTTTGTGATGTGTTCAAACAATAAAACTAGCCAAAAGAAAGTGCATTTATTAATGATTTCTTGAAAATTCAGTACAAGGTCCCAGCGGACCTTTTCACACGTACCCTTACTAAACACCTTAAAATCTCAATAGAAACTAAACTATTGGTCGGATCGCCTTGAACTACTTTTTGTAACGATTCTAGAGAAAATTTCCATGAAATAGATGTGGGGTTCAGGTATACTTCTCATAGACAATCAAGGAGTGATTTCAGGTTGAAAATGAAAAAGGTTCCCGGGACCTTTTTTACTCATCGGAGGGTTAAGTCCAGGGTTTAAAAAAACTAATATATTTACTAAAAATTCCCCTCATATTCCATAATTTTATGTGAAAACTAGAAAAATATTTACCTGATAACAAATAGATTTACAGTTTTCAAAAAAAATATTTTGTACTTGCACACTAAATAATATATTAAGCCCAGTATTGTGTTCAGTATTCCACGCGGAATACTGTCAAAATGCATGTATAAAAAATTTGCATGGAAAGTTCGTGAAAAAATGTTGCAAGAGTAGTACTCTGTTTTTTCGGGGATAAACATATGAAATGTTGCTGGCAGCATTTTAAAATACCTGCGAAATAAAGCACGATGGCTTTATTTCAAACCAAATTTTGACAGCTGGACATACAATACAGCACATTTTAAATGTCATATTTTCCAAGTGAAATAATCAATGTTGCTCAACTTTTTCCACAAATTCGAACAGAGTACTAGGCTTTAAGTAGCTTACGCGCCAAATAGATTTCGATATCTGTAATATGTTGCGCTGCATAAATTTCTTGTCAATAAAAAATAGCTCTCTACACAAAAATGTTAAAAAAAAAACACATAAACAAAATTATTCTTTCCAAAAATATGCAATTCCAATCAAAGACAACTTCAACTATTATGACATCCATGGCGATCTTAAATCGAATAATTTTATATATAAAATTCTTGTGTCACAATGTTTGCTATAATACTTCTCCGGAACGGCGTGACCGATTCTTATGAAATTTTTTATGCATATTCAGTAAGTCTGAGAATCAGCTACTATCTATTTTTCAAACCCTTAGAAATTCTCTAGAAATTATTTACATGGCAAAACAACGTTTGCCGGGTCATCTAGTATTAAAATATTTTTCTCTTTGCATCAACAAATATCAACCCTTAATAAAACTAAAATTATGCTTCGATCCAAGAAAAAATTATTTCTGAACAGTAAAAATATTATGGACGTTGAAAATTGCTGCTTCCCACAATTTTTAACGACTAAAAATATGTACAAACATATTTTTGGTAATTTCTTGATGACAAGTAGCCACTTTTGTCGACTAGTTTGGTGTTTTGTTGGTGACATTGTCAACGAAAAATGTACACTTTTCATTTTGCTTTTCTTAAATTATAGAAATGTATCAATAATAGTCAACATTTTTAATGTTAATGGAACATTCCCGTTGACAAGCACCTACCAAATGTCTATAGCACAAATCATTGCATGGGGTATTTATCGAGTAGAACTGTTGGCAAAGTAAACAGTCCATCAGTAAAATATGTATATGTACATATATGCACATATTTATATCGTTACGTCATATATTTAACTTCACAGCAATATATGCAGAAAAGTAAGTCGTTACGTCCAAAAAATTTATTTAACTCGGCATATTTATTTCACACACATACATACTTACATTTTGTATCTGCATTACAAAATTTTTACATTTCTTACACTTAAATAATTCATGAGACACTTGGTTCAAACTATTCAACGATTTAAAAATCAATGAAGTGTGATGCTCTTATTTGTATGAGATTTACATATTTTTTTCAGCATTTTATTTCACATACAATGACCACTGCGCTGTTGTTAAAAACAATTAAATATTCAATAAATTTACTAGATCTACTAGATGATAGTACCGGCTTCGCCCGGAAGCTATTTTCTTATATGGGGGAACCATTCTCCCCACTCATCAACGCATTTTTCCAATTTTGATAGGCGGACGTAGCACCATCTGTCATTCAACAACATAAATAATTTTGTTCTGTTTGAAATACGAATTGGGTTAATAATTTTGTAAATACAGGAATTGAACCCTCCCTCCCCTCCTCGTGCCCCTAGCGGTTTAAAATATACTTTAAAACCTAATTTCATACTAACAAAATATGCACAAAAAATTTCATTAAAATCGGTCGAACCGTTTTGGAGGAGTTCGATAACAAACATCGTGACACGAGATTTTTATATATTGGAACGAAAGTAATCCACAATTTCACAATGGGATCATATCAGGACCCAAGTGTGCTGCAACCTGCTAAATTTGTAATACAAATGTTAATATTTTCTTTGAAATCAATAATCAGGAACATTGATTTGTCTAAACACGGACGGGGTCACGTAAAAATATTGTACAGCAAACAGAAAAAGGGTCGATCTATTTAATTGCAAAAAAAAAAAAAAACAAGATTTCTTTAGTTAAAAATATGTGATTTAAGGTTTTTTTTAAGATTCGAAACGTATCCTTTAATTTTTCATATGCTCCATGCATTTTTTGCGTTCCCTATCCACCGTGTAAAGTGCTGTTTCCACATAACCGCCGAATGATTTGAATTGAAAATTTATATAAAAAGCACTCAGTTTTTTTTAGTGATTCCCATACAATTTTTTTTTTCAAACCATTCGTCCGTTATATGTGGAAATCGCACTTAAGAGTTGGGTAGATACTACAAATACACCAATTTTAATTACAGACCCATAGTTGTAAGGCGATTTCAATACTAGGTGGCGATTCGAGGGTGGTGTTGGCTGAAGTGGTTAGCGCGTTGGCTACTAAGCAAACAATGACTTGGTGGGGCCTGTGTTCAAACCCTGGCCAGAGCAAGTCAATCAACATCATTAATTTCTCTAATGTACATTAGTGAGACATTGTATTAATTGTTGTCGGACTATTTAAGTGATGAAGGCATAGCACCGGTCACTAAAAAAAAACTGTTCCGACAGCGAGTGATGCTGTTCCAAGCTAATTTACACAACATCGCCCTCCTTCGTCGGTTAGCAGAAACATCGGCGAAGTAAAACAATTAATAAAATGCCTGCTAATACAGCTTAACAAAGTTAATGCGTCTACTTAGGCGCCTCAACACTGCCTTAAAAATTAACATAACGCGCAAAGCAGAGTTGTGAAAGAGTTAAGTCTTCTAAATTTTCAACATCTATCTTCTTTACCCTATCCCTCTCCCTCTCCCTGAGTTCCGGCACAGTGCACTGCATACGTAGAGGTCATCCCTGAGTGCTGGTCCTAATTAAAAAAAAAAAATGGAACTGGCAGAAAAAATACCAAATTGTAAAGAAAAAAAAATACAATACTATTTGTATGAAACTAATTTGTTTTTGTTTACAAATTTTGACAGTCCGGGTATAAATAGCTATTTTGAATTAGAACAGCTGATGATGACGTAGACTGACTATGTAGAAAATAAACCACATTCCTAGCGCATCGTCGATAAAGCTAATCGCTGTATCTTATAATACTTAATACTTCATAATAAATCACCTTCTACACGAACATTCATAATACTTAATCATACCCACTGATGTAGTGCGGTTGCGGTTTTTGGTTTTCGCAGAATTCCGAAAAGAAAACAAATCACTAAAAGCCTTAACATTTGAATCTATGTAACGTCGTATTTTGTTCCGTTGCCTCTTTAAGCCGTTTTTACGATATTCAGCAACAAATACACGAAACATGGTCAAATTGTTTATGGTAAGTTAACATGGCAACAAAAAGTTTCCCAAGTATGTATGTATGTATGCATGTGCTAATCAAATAATGGAAACATTACGTTGTATCCCAAGAAACACAAAAATAATAAACATATTTGTTTCATGTCAACAAAAATAAAAAAAAATAATATAAAAAGGAAATTAAAAACAATACAAAGTTAGCAACATACAAATAACGAGAAAAAAATTTTAAATGCAACAACAAACAATTATTTACATACGAGTATTTTAAAATATTTAAAAATTTACTTTTGTCATTTGAAATGTATTCATATTTTTTATTCATTTTATTTTTAAATAATTTTTTGATGGCAATTTTGTTTTCATTTAAACAATAAACGAATTTCGACAAGATCTATATATTTTTCATAACAAAATCATTTTATTTTAACTAATTATGTGTTATCTTTTTTAAACTTAACCATAAACGAAATAAGTGTAGTTTAATTGAATAATGGCTATGAATATGATTGGTATTATGACTCAGGCTGATTTAAATGAAGCTGCCAAATTGGAGAAACGTAAACAATATGAGGAGGAACGTAAGAAACGGATATTCAATGCCAGACAACGTTTATATGGGGTAAGAAAAGTCATTGAAAAAGTTGAGAAGATTTTAAACAAAAGAAAGACAAAGACTTTTTTTTAGGAAACGATATTAAACGATTAAATCACACTTCAGTAATTGAGTTTTGTTTTTTGTTTCAGCTCGATTTAGATGCTTTAGATCGTCAAATAAGTGAAAAGCAGAAATTAAAGCAAATTGAGGCCGAACATGAACGTCGCTACGAACAACAGGCTGATATGATACAAAAAGTGGTGCACAATAAACAATTGGAGTTGGAGAAACGCAAACGTGTTATGGAAAGTGAAGTAAATTATTATCGTTGTCATCATCAACGCAACGATCAACGACGTGAGTTTGATCTCAATGATCCGGAATTTATTAAAAAATCCCAACCGGTACGCATAGCAGACGATGATTTTACTCTCGGTATTTCATCGGCTCAAGTATTTAACGGTGAAGATCTGGGTCATCGTGAACGCAAACAAAAGCAATGTGAACAACAAAGAGCCTGGTTGGATCAACAGATTTTGGAAAGAAAAAGAGCCGAAGATTCACAGCGGCAGGCTGAAAAACTACTACAAGAATCCATAGAATCGCGTGACAAACGTTTGGAAGATATGTCCAATTCGGAACGTAAGTTAAGCCATCAAATTATAGACTCGATAAGGCAATACAATTGCCAGATGGCTAAAGAAAAACGTGAGGAAAACTTACGAAAACAGAAGGAGAAAAATGAAGATGATATGGCGGAAATTTGCAATATGTTGACTAGTGATATGTTAACGGAAAATGTCGATGTGGCACAATCGAAAACAAATCCCAATAAGAAAATCGCATTTATGTATCGCGGCATGACACCAGAAGAATTGCAAACATTTCGTCGTGATCAGCATCAGCAAATGTTGGATAGAAAGAAATTGCAAACGGAACAGCAATTAATGGATAAACAATGGGAACAGTATACTTTTAATATGGATCGTGAACTGAGATTAAAGAATTTGGAAATGACACGTAAGAAACAGGAAGAATTTGAAAAGATTTTGGAAATAAATGCAAAATTGGCTAAACAGCAAAGAGCTCAAAAGGAATTCAGCAAAGAGGTTTTGAATAAAAATGTAGTTTCCCAAGAATTTTATGAACAGTTTAATAAATCTTCGCGCTAATCATGAAAGAAAATTTAAATGGTTACATGCATATATCCGGAAAGTTTATTTATTACAAAATATACAAACAATAAATCGAGAAATTAATGAAATTGTTGTTTTTTTTTTTTCTTTGAAGAAAGTCAATAAGGTCTTAAGTTGTATGAAAGAAACACAACAAATATTAAAGAAAATACTGTAAGTTTTGAATGTGCTATAATATACCACATTACCACCAATGGTATACCATATTACCTGGCAATATTTTTTTTTTCAAATATCACTAAAACTGCGGATTTAATCTTTCAGAAAATAATCCCAAAATATGCAGCATAAAATGAAATAAATCGGTAATGTGGTATACCGACAGTATAATAATGTGTAACTTATATACAAAAATCGATTATTTGTTGATTATAGGGAATGTTAATCTCGCAAGCCTTTTATTGGATTACTTTTACATAACGAAAACTTGGTATACGCCCTTAAATTTTAAAACCAACAAAATAAGTATTTCAAGTACCATTTTTACTCTAATTGGAAAAAAATACTTTTTACTTTACAAGCCCAGGGCTTAATGCAATTTATTTTGTCATTCATTTTCTTTTATGATCAAAATAGCATACGTTACACAAAATTGGTGAAACTAAATGCCAAGGAAAACTTTATTTTTTAAAGTAATTAAATTTTAACACGTAAAAAACATGATAGGAAAACAAAATGTTCAAGGAGAAAAGACACACACATACGAGTACACACACACACACACACCCCAAGAAAGAATAAAAAAGAATCGCAGCTGTCAGTGATGGTATTTAAGCAGGACACAAGAAAAACTTGAACAAAAACAGAAGATATTATGAAAATAAAATTAAAACTACTGCCATTACATTGAAAAAAATAAATAAATAGAGGAAATCAACCCTCCTCTTGAAGAAAAATAAACCATCATGGAGGAACACAAAATACATATGTATAAGGAATTAAATAATATGAAAACGGTTTCAAAGATAATTAAAGAAACTACACATCACTACTATTAGGTAACGAAAACAAAAAAAAAAAAAAAAGGGAAAAGTGGCAGTATTTCTGGTAAAACTATTTGGTATTGTAGACACTCAAACGACAGTGTCCGATCGATAAATTACTAAAGGGTATTAAATTCTCCTCAATAAAATATATTGGATGTTGCCGAGTTCACTCCAATTTTGGAAAAAATCAAGTTTATTTTAAAAATTTCTCAAGCCCGAGGTCTTTTTATAAAAATAAAATTTAATCTAATATATAAAAATCTCGTGTCACGATGTTTATTATCGAACTCCTCCGAAGCGGCTCGACCGATTTTAATGAAATTTTTTTATGCATATTTGGTAGGTATGAGAATAGGTTCCAAGGTATATTTTAAATCGCTAGGGGCACGAGGAGGGGAGGGAGGGGGCAATTTCTGTATTTCCAAAACGGCTTGACCGATTCTTATGAAATTTTTTGTGCATATTCAGTAAGTCTGAGAATCGGGTACTATCTATTTTTCAAACCGCTAGGGGCACGAGGAGGGGAGGGAGGGGGCAATTTACGTTGTTTGCCTCATAATTATTTTTGTTGTTGAATGACAGGACAATCGTCTTCGTTCGTTATTCAAACAGAACACAATTATTGTTTGGTGTCTTATTTCATCGGCGGTCTTCGTCACACACTTTTTTTATATAACACCCAAAATATGCACTAGAAATATTTTGTATGGCAAAACAACGTTTGCCGGGTCATTTATAAAATTTTCAATTTGAATTTAAAATTTTAACACTAATTCCCTTCAAAATATTGATGGAAAAATCTCACAAGAATTTTGCTCCCTCTCTCTCGCTTACATATATTGAGAATATAAAATTTTTTCCCGGGAAAAAAGATTTCTATTTTCAAAGTTCAATTAGAATAAGGAAAAAACCGAAAGAAATTTCCCGGTGAGATTTTATTTAGAAATTTCCCGGGAAATTGTTATAGCCAGGGTGTTTGGCCGGAAACGGACCGACAACCTTCGGATTGTCACAAAGCTGTCTATCAGCCGAAATTTTTCAAGAAAGTTCAATTTTTGTAACTACTTTAAAATTAAACTTATTGAAGTCACAGGCTTTTTATTTATTTATTTTCTTTATTACTAAAAGCCACACTAAACGCATGGTCTCTTCTTGCCCCTTCCTAGATTCGATTTGAATTCATATTTCACTGTAAGAGATCTTGCTGGTAGAGATTTATCTAATTTAAGCATTAGATCGTTTTATAACAGGATAATTGGACATATGCAAATACATACATACATACCTACATACATAGTTAGAATGAAATTAAAACAAATTAGAAAAAATCCCATTTGAAAATCATTCTTTATGGAAAAATTAAAAATAACCATCTGCTTATACATACTCGTACAATTGTACGAGTATGTAATTTAGAAAAGGAATGAATGAAGTAGAGCACGTGTATGTACATACTACATACATATGTATGGAACACCATAGTAAACAACATACCATCGCTCTGTATATACGAGTACACAAATAATTAGAAACAAATCGATGTTGCTGAAAAACAGTCTATCTGCTGTCTTATAGCATTATGTATACGTATGTATGACTGTTAATACTTCAATAAAAAAGACCTAATACCACTACATACTTATGTACTCGTTGTACATACATATGTACATATGTAGACATACATATATAACACATACTTCTAACGTCGATTTAAGTTATTAAAACGACTTAGAAAAAGAGAGTTTACAACAAAATCTTTGGGAATATCAAACGTATGCAAATACATATCAGGGATAGAAAGAGAATTTTAAAAATTTACGAAAATTTTCCTTCATTTTCTAACATTTGTTTTCATTGACCCCCAACGAAGACAGATATCAGTTTAGATATTTGGTCATGATTTCACAACTACAGTTGTACCAACTTTGCCAGGTTTGCTAAATTGCATGTACATACATACATGTACATATGTATATTGAATGACAATTGTATATTTTTCTTTGTACGTAATGCAAAAATATCAGACTTTCGAAATTAACATTAAATTTTTTCTTAGGATTTAAAAAAACTTTTGTTACATCGTTTTTCATACTTTTCACTGCATTTTTTCACCACTTCTACAAAAATTGGTTCCCAATTAATTGCTATTGGTTCACTTTAAATTAAGAAAAAAAATGGCGCAAAATTTGGCCAATAAAGTTTCAAATTGAATGCATAAAAGCTGTTTGATTTGTTCGCTATTTCTAATTTTGGACTGAAACTTTTATTGCAAAAATTTCATTTACACTTAATTAATTTTCTTAACTTCTTTTATCTTTTAAAAATCTAAAACCTAAGAAAATTTTTTATTTTTTTTGCCTTTAAATGTAAATAGTGTTATTTTGTCCTTTCATTTCTTAAGAAATTGCAATGTGTTGTTTACGCTTACATTGTCATTGAAATGCTCAACTCAACTCAAATAGAAATAAATATAAAATTTTTCTTCAAGTTGTTACAACATTTTCTAATCACATTTCTTATACCTGTTGGTTTTTATACATTCACAGATTTATGTTACATGCATACATACATACATATATACATATGGACAAATCCCAGAAACAGTACACCAACCAACATTTTTTGAAATTTATCCAACTTATTGTTTATGTTTTTTTTATGGAATATTAGACTAGATATATAATTTTATAAATATGTAAATAAATAAATAAATAAATATAAATTAAATTATAAATTATAAATATAATTTGTTAAAATAAATACAAATATGTTTATTTATATGCTACTAGAAAAAATGTAGCGTGCATCACGTAGCGTTCGTAACAAAGGGTTCACGTCTTTTGATAAAAAACGAAAATTTTTTTGGCTGCAAATAAGTTATTTTAGAATGCTCTTATATTCATCTTTCTTTTAGAACTAGATTTTATGTGCTTTATTATGCAAAATTCGCTAAAAATTATGAAAACACACTTCAAGTTTCAAAGTTACTTCCGTTTTTTGTAGCTTGCGTCACATGATTTTGTGATCAATTATTTCGCAACACATACCTGCTAAAAAATTATGTTTGATGCCATTCAAAAGTACACTTATATCCCACTAAACACCATGTATGTATAAGTTGAAGGTACCTCTTTTGAAAGACCAAAAAATTTGTATATATTAATGTGAAAATGCGTACGAATGTAGCGTTCGTCACGCAGGATTTGCCCATATGTACATCCATATCGTAGGATTAATATGTAAACCTGTAACTTCAAACATTTTTTTAATCTTGTGATGCGGTATAGTCAAACACTTCAAATTCCTACAGGATTTGTATTATTACGGCTGTTCTAACAATAGTAAAAAGAAATTAAAAATTATCTGATATATAGACATAATTTTCCCTGTCAGTTCTACTACTTTCTTGATATTCTGTCTGATTTTTTTGTATATAGTGATGCATGTAATTTGGTGAAATAAATCGGAATTCATAAAAATTTGATTTCCTAATTTTTGGTACCAACGAAAGACAAAAGTTTTTCGTAAATAAATAATCTTCCCAATGACGTTTTAAGCTGAACTTACCTCGCTTTCACGAAAATATTCAAGTATTGAACGTTGGTATTCCACAACTTCGAAAAAACGTTGACGATCATTACGTGGCAATGATTCTGTATCATTAATTTTATCAGCAATTTCTTTCGAATTGCTATCGTCGAACATATGAGATCCCGATGCTGAACGATCTATAGACATGGGCGATAAGACATCGGTAACCGACATGGGAGTAGTATCCAAAATATATTTATTTTCTTCATATTTAAGGATTCCACTAGAAAATAAATAGAAAATGACCATTTTTGTTATTTATTTCAAAATGAATTACAAGAATTTTATATTAAAAAAAATTAAATAACATAATTTTGTTCGAAAAAACTATGTTTCTCTTATAGCATACCTTTTGTCAGTTAAAATTTGTCGTTGCTGTTGCTGGTTTTCATTATAAACATTTTCTTTATCAACAACATCATGACTAGTTGCTGTAGTTGCAATTGTTTCATTTTGCTTTTTTAATACCACCACTCTCTGCTGCTGCTGCTGTTCAACCTCTTCCTCTTCATTGTAATCTTCATAAACTGAAAATGTTTTGAATTGTTCCACTGGCACAACTGTTGATTTTTTTGCCGCCAATGCTGTGTCATCCTTGCCATTGTTGTTGCTATTGCCCTTAACATTGCCAACATCACGAAATGCCTGCAAGGAAAAAACAAAGTAGCATAACAGACCATACACAAACAATATAATAATAACAATAATAATCTTGATTAAACAAATAAAGAATATGGCAAAAGGAAAAGTATATAAACGACAAAAAGTAAAAAAAAAAAAAATAAATAAATAAATAAATCGGCATCAAGTACTGCAGATACCAAACAAATTGCTTTCTATGTTATTGTCACATTATAATCTTTTGAACAGATGTTAGGACCTTTTAAACTTTTAATTTATAAATACATATGTATGTATGTATGTATGTATGTATATACATAGTGATTTTCGCTAGAGAAAAAACAAATTGGTAGGGGCTGCGAAATGCAAACATTAAGTATAACAAGTAGATTTAAGGGAACTTTTGATGCACTTTGAAGCACACAAATCATTAATAGTGTTCCTGTGAGTAGAAGATAAATTTCCAGTTTTGGCAGCAGATTTTTGTTGGAAATATCTGAAGGTAGAGAAACAATCTATCTGTTAAAAAACGGAAATGGTCACACATATGTACACAGTAAAGGGAGGAACAAATTTATTTTTTTTCCTCCTAAAACTGTGCTTAATTTTTTTTCGCTTTTTCAACGCTTTTAAAAACTATGGTAACTGTAATATTATACCCGTGTGGAGAGGTGGTAGTCTCCCATCCGGCGCGTACCCAGGTGGTAGATAGGGGTAGAGACATGTCAACGGCTTATTAATCAGCATACGGTTGATAAGTCAACGGCATGGTTCGGGTCGGGCTTAATGCTACGTGTGCTCAATACACCAGGGGTGCACGTGGAATTATGCCAGGCCGAGGTCTCAGGTGCTTTTAGATCTACATAATTGAAGCATGAAGGCACTCGGCTCAAGCAGGCAGCTTATGTTGGTGCTTGATACGAGTGTGGTCATGATGGAGGGTCATCCCCCTAACCTAACCTAACCTCGCTATATGTTTTACATGGGAGTCGTTAAAGTTAGACTACGACTACGACACTCATGATAAGGCCTAATAAGAGAGTTAGCTTAAAAAATGCACCATAACATCGAGCCTGTTCGGAAATGCATCACTGCGCCGCATCTGATGCCCTGTACGTTCTGAAAATCAACGGTTGGTAATACTGCATATGCTGTTTTGTATCAACTGAGCAAACTAATAACACATACGCATCAGATGCGACGCAGTGATACATTTCCGTACAGGTCCAACTTTAACCTTAAAGGATTTTATCATTTAAATATTTTCGTTATTATAAACTCCATGTAAAAATTAATAAAATTAATCTCTTTTAAAACATGGTAGGGATGTCACAGATTATGAAGTGAGGCATGTGAGTCAGTTATATTCGGTCCCTTTGAAAAAAATGGTAACGTCACATCGAAAATAGAGGCAGCCCCTTTAAAAAACTTTAATGTACGGAAATAAAAGGGAGATTTATTTTTACTCCTAAAAGTATGCTTGACAATGTTTATTAGAATATTAATATTTAGAATTCAGTTGATATACTACCTTTAGTCCCAAGTAATTTTTTTAAATTATATTTTTTATGAGAAATTCTTCCTTATCAAAACACTCTTATAGATAAGAGGCTGTGCACATATTACGTAATGCTCCAAGGGGGGGCTACAGATTTGTTACGGATTGCAAATTTTGCACTGAAAAATTAGTAAAAAGTGTTACGAGGGGTGGGTATAAAATCTCTGAAACCAGCGTTACGTAATATGTGCACTAGACCGTATCACAAAAAAAAAAGTTCGCCGTACGCACCCTAATATGAAGTATTTTTGCATGATGATTGGAAAAAAATTTTTTTTTTTTTTTTTTGCCGAACGTAGGGGTCTCCATTTTACAATTTTCATTATAACTCCGGCATTTACTGTCGGATCTTAAAGTTTGATACGTCGATGTTTTTATCTCGAGGAGATCAATGTTTTGTGTAAAGAAGAATTTACGCCAAGTAACCCGTTCTAGTATTAACTCACTATATCTCAGTTCCTACCACCCTAATGTGCCACCCTAATGCCAAAAAATTAAAGCTCGCAAAAAAGCATTAAACTTTTGCAAAGAAAGTTTTTCTCTAATTCCAGCAGAACTATTTATGTTTAATTGTTTTAGTTTTTTTTGTTGCCGAACGTAGGGTCTTTTTTGAAGCGTTGAAATAGTTCAAAACAAAAACATTACATTTTTCTTCTAAGAACATTGTTTTGTATAAAGGTTAATTTCTTCAATCAAATTTACACGTTTTTTGTTATTGTTTCAAAATAAAATAATAACAGTAAACAAAAACAAACTTATCTTCAACTCGAATAATCTTGCTCGCATCATAGAATTTAAGGTTTTTAACGTTTTCGTAAAATTTTTCTTATTATATTTTTTCTTATAATATTTTTCTTATTATATTTCTTATTATATTTTTTTCTTATTATATCTCGATTATAATTAATTGTGTTATATTTATTTTAATTACAGAACAATAACAAAATGTCTTTTACTATAAGTGAACTAAATAATACTAAATTACCGACGAAGTGCGATGTTATCAATTTCTTCTTGTTTCTTCGCCATAATACTGATCGAAATCGAAAGTTGGAAGCTTTTAAACAAGAAGTGTTGAGAAGTATTAGCATTTTGTGGAAGCGCGCAGGCATTGAAATTTTATCGGTAACAACTATTTGTAAACATTTGGATAGGCTTTTGAGTGATTACTACAAAATAGTTAAATACCAATTGCAATATAATGTAAGTGACTGGAATAAATTGTTCGTGATTTCACGTTGTAAGTGCGGCATTGAAAGGAATATTATATGCAATTGCAGCACCTCTGATAAAATGTCAGATGCTGCGAAATATTTCTTCATCGATCAGTGTGGTTTACGATTGATGTCTTTAAATGATGTTGCTTATGCGAAGTCGGTAATAAGTGTCGGTAATAATTGTTAATAAATAAAATATAAAGAAATAAAATATGTATTCATATGTTTTTTATAGGTTTTACTCTTTAAGTACGAGAAAAAGATCCTTGAGATCAATGACTTTTGATGCAGAAAATTGGTATCGTTGTAAAAAAAAATTGATATATCATACTTTAAGATCATACATAAGAAATAACTAAAAACTCAAAAACCACCCTACGTTCGGCAACAAAAAAAACTAAAACAATTAAACATAAATAGTTCTGCTGGAATTAGAGAAAAACTTTCTTTGCAAAAGTTTAATGCTTTTTTGCGAGCTTTAATTTTTTGGCATTAGGGTGGCACATTAGGGTGGTAGGAACTGAGATATAGTGAGTTAATACTAGAACGGGTTACTTGGCGTAAATTCTTCTTTACACAAAACATTGATCTCCTCGAGATAAAACCATCGACGTATCAAACTTTAAGATCCGACAGTAAATGCCGGAGTTATAATGAAAATTGTAAAATGGAGACCCCTACGTTCGGCAAAAAAAAAAAAAAAAAATTTTTCCAATCATCTTGCAAAAATACTTCATATTAGGGTGCGTACGGCGAACTTTTTTTTTCGCCCCATATAGCGTGATACGGTCTAATGTGCACAGCCTCTAAATACATACTTAGCAAAGTTATCCTTACACTACATGTTTTATATTGGCTATGAAAGCTTTCTTTTTATTGGATATCAATAAATAAATAAATAAATTTATTTTTAAAATAAAATGATTGAAGGTCTTATCTGTTCATGAGTTGGTAATAATCACCAAATAAGTGTATTTTCTTTATAGGTACCTACTTATTATGTTTATGTGCATTTTATATCTATAGGGTAGAAAATGAAGAACTTTATGTCTTTTATGGTGTTTTAATTATGTCGTATTTGGATTGGTGGTTGTAGTTGTTTTTCTAGTTTAGTTAAGGCGTCTAAGAAAGTCATTAGACTCAAGAATGTATTTTTGTTTTGAATTTTAACTGACAACAAACGAACTAGAAAAGAAAATGCAAATTGAGCGGAATATACGACAAGTTTTGTAATATGTAACAGTGATGGAAAATTCAGTACTTTTGTACTATTTTCAGTACTTTTTCACAGCAAAAATACCACAGTACCCCCACGTCATATTTAGTACTACTTTTAAGCTATTGCATAGCTTCTATCGCGGGCTTTGAGAAGACCGAATCAAGAAATTTTGAAACGTTTGTTTCTTAAGTCTTTTGATTTTTGAAACGAAAAAACCTCTCACTAAGTTTGTTTCTTACGTCTTTTGTTTTTTTAAGTATTTAAATCGCCCAATGTATGTTAACCCCTAAAGTATGTTATTGATTTTGATTTCATTAAAATACAGTATTGCCAGAATAAACAAAACGTAATAATATAATTGCATAAGTTGTAAAAAAATGCTATGCAATAGCTTTACCGCGGCAGTCCCGAGTGCCACGTGTCTTTTTTTTGTTTTGCTTTGTTCCCCATTTAGAAATCTGTGTTATTTTTATAATCATTGACAACATTGACATCAAATCAAGAACATAACTCGCAGTCTACATTAGCTTATTATTGGTTATAACATTTATCAGGAGAAAAATTTTACTAGTATAGACCGCAGATATTACTGTTTTGTTACTCTTATAACATCGTTATCAGAACAACGATGTCAGACATCAAATGTCATTTTCCAATATGAAAAAACGAGACAACAAACAAAGGCTATTTGCTGTCTCTGCCACTCTACCTTAAAATTGTGGTAAAACAGCACAAGAACATTTACTAATATTCCCCACATAGAAAAAAATTTGCAAATTTAGTACTGTTAGGGCCAATAATTCAGTACTGATTTATATGTCATTTATTTTTAAATGCTATTTATATACAAAATTAAGTTTTTCACTGCAAAATTAAGTCAACTTTAAATAACCAACATTGTGCATTTAAATACTACATAAGTTTTACGAATTTCCATATGTTTTTGACTGCTTGTTCTGCTAGCAAACTGCATAAAATTTTGTCTTGTTTTGTCGCTATTAACCTTTTAATCGTATTGAAAGTAGCTTTTATTCTTTAAAAACATTTCAGCAGTTCTTAATTATTCTTATTTTTAGCTAAAATAATAATATATTTTTTTGGATTTTTCTTTATTTGTTCTAGTCAGCTGTTCTTTAGGGAAATTTGTGGGAAATTATTTATTTTACGCAGTGCTACCATATATTCATCGTAATTAAATAAGAATTTTAATTACTCACTGAAAAAATGGAATCTTATTTAAATGCAACATAAATTTAAATGAAAATTAGCTGAATGAGTATTTAAATAGGAAGTCAATTATTGGCCCTTATTCTGCTGGCGCTTTATAAATGTTATAACAAATAATAAGCTAATGTAGATTGCGAGTAAGGAATGTACAAATTCGTTATTCAAGTTGTTGTTAGTGTGTGTTTTTTGCAAAAGTTGCTAATGTTATTGGTCCAATTTGCACGAGATTATTTTTTAGTTCGCACAACTTTTGTTCTTTCGAAAACACACGACACTAATTAATCTGGAATAAAATTGTATATATATACAGAACTTTTTATATCAAAATTAATTAATTTTTAGATTGTTGTTAAAATAGTTTCGTATTTTTTATATTAAACTTAATTAATTTTTAGTTACATAAGTCGTTTATGTGTAATATGAATTAATTGTTTACTTTAAATAAATGCATTCGAGATACAAAAATGTATATTATGTATGAAAGTCCAATGCACGCACTTAATGAAAGTTTTTGTATAAGTAAATTAATTTTTTCTTGAGTAAAGTATTTTAAATATTTATTTATTTATAACAAAAACAATTTTAATTTTCTTCATTTAATTTTATTTTTGAATAAAAATATATGTTTCATAAAAAGTACCACAATGTTGAAAAAAGTACTCTTTTTGTTGACGGGCAGTACCATGTAAATTTTTCATTTTTCCATCACTGATATGTAAACAAATAAAAGATAGTATGAAAAGAAATAGGAAAACGTAAGTTGAAAACATAGTTAGCGACGATCCGAACTATACATAAGTACATATAAACAGCACGTGTACAACGAACCGAATTTGGAATATGAAATCAAACCGAATATTTGTTTATCTAAAAATTTTCAGAATTTTTAATAGTTTCTGAGGGTTTTTAATATGTATGTATGTATATGAATATTAAAAAAATGTTGCCATTCCTATATTTTCCATTTCTGTTGCAACACTACAATCAAAACACGCGACATTTAAAACCCGCATGGGGTCTTATACTTATCAATTACCAGTAACGTTTTCTTTCTCTCTTATCTTAAAAAAAAAATTGTGTATCCGCCTTGATCAAGAGAAAAATAGTTTAAATATCCGCTATTGAACTAAATCTGAATTTATTTGTTTACATTTAATCGGTGAGTTGAAAATGTTTTTTTTTCCCATAAAGTTGGTACGATTGCTAAAATATTTAATTTAAATATGTAATAATTTAAGCAATGACTATCGTACATATCGTCACATGAAATGCAAGAACAAATATTCAGTTTTTGATTGATAACGGCACAAATGCCTTTAGATATCTAATTTAAAAAAGAACTCGTTTATTAGCATGCCGTCTTCACAAGACTTAAGTTTGGAAATTTGTATGTTACCAATTGATGAATTTTTTTCCTAACACTAAAAATCAATTACAGCTCAAGGCAATTAGTTTAATTTATGGAAAAAATGGTTAATTTCCCTATAAAATATATATGTATAAAGAAAACTTTTAAACGATAAAAAATCGGTTAAGTTTAGGTTCGAAGTGTTTTTTTTATCGATTTTTTACTTTCAAGAGCTAAAAGTGGACGAAATAAAACAAAGGGGGTTTAAAAAGAAGAAACAAAAACTGATAAAGCAGGCAAATACATATAACCACTACGGCTGTGGAGGCACTGGGAAATTATTAGCTCTGGCTTATCCCAGCCCCATTTCGTCCAAATCACTCAGAACATTACTTTCCGAAGAGAAAAATTTTGGGGTTAAAGTAAAAGTTAAAATGTGTATTATGCGGCCATACGGACTCCACAATTTTCACTCTCGTATTTTATATCTTCTTACTTTCGGACATTTCTCGCCGTATTGTAAAAACTTCAGACAAGTTCAAAATATAACTTGGAACACAATTCACATACGAGTATCACTCAATTCACATGATGACTTTTGCGACGTCGATTTTACTTAATTCCCTTTTGAAGTTGCTACCAAGATCTTTGTGTGTTCTTACGATGTCTTTTAGTTTCATGTCTTTTTTCGCAATTTTGTTTTGAAATAATGAAAAGTAACAAAGATATATAACAAAAGTAAGAAAAATAATGAAAAGTAACAAAGAGAAATAGACGAAGTCTTGAAAAACACAAATCGAGTCTTTTTGTTTACTCCTTTTTCCCTACACCGATCACCGACAAGCAAAAAGAGACGTCGCAAAAATGGGTGTATGTCTGTCAGGATATGTCGAGTCTCTGCTCGAGACAGGAAGTGTTATTTTGAGTTCTCTCAAAGCACTAAGTTGACATCACTGGAGAATTGTGAAATGGTTGACGTCAAATTTTAACAGAGGAATGTGAGAGGGATGGATATTCATTACTTTTTTCTCAACTACCTTTTTTTACATATAAATTTATTGTACACAAATTTTGTTTATATTGATAATTATTTCTAGATATGCACTTACAAGTTTGTTGTTGTTTGCAAAAACACTGCTTGTGGATGTTAAGAGCACACGATTATTAAGATTAGAATTAAGTATGCCGAAATTGGCGCGTCCTTGTTTTGACGACACGCCATTACTAACAACGGCACCACTGGCGGCACCCAGTGCCTGTAAAATATGCATTTTTCCTCCAACCATCGTTTTTTCCTTTAATTGCATATTGCGAGGATTTTCCTTTTCACAGTCTTGGAATGTTTGAGTAGCCGCCATTGTTATTTACTTGGTATTAACAATTATGCACAATATTTTATGTATGTATGCACGTACTATGTACTAATATTAGATATTTAATTATATGGTGTTTTTTCGGTTTTAAGTTTTTCTTTTAGGATTATTTTTATAAAAAAAATATATAATTTTGATGTTATGTAAGTATATCAAACTTTGATTTAAAAATCGATGTACATTATAAAATTTTTACATTAAAGCTAATAAGGTCATTTAAAATTTTTTTTATTATTGATCCCGTTTTTTTCAGCACATAAAATGGTGGTTTTTGTGTATGCAATTCTTAAATTTGTTTTATTACGTTTAATTCCCGTTTTGCTCAACAATATCGATGGATAACAATTTTTTTCTTTACGTATTTAGTTCCCTTTTATCCTCATATATGTACATACACAAACACAGTAATCTTTCAACAAAACATCGCACATAAACGCTTACTAATACACACACGTACACTTAATTGAGTGGTTATTTTAATTAATTTATTATTAAAATATATCTTTACACTTGCGCTTTAAGATTCAATTTATTTCTAACTTTTTATTGAATTATAACATTTTTAAGATTCATTTATGTTGGAAATACTTTTTCTTTACAAAATTGAAACTCTGCGCCTTTTGCTTTGCACAAAGGTGACGCTCTCTAGTTGCCGTCATAAAATCAATTGAGAAACCAGCATTGTGATCGTTTATGAATCTCACCACTTTTTGAATTTCATCCAAGGATGGAAGCATGGTGTAACAATATAAGGTGTGCTTATCAATACAACAATAAAAATTACATGCATTTTGTTTCTGTAAAAAGAACATAATATTGTCAAAAACAGCTGTCTAAAAAACAAAACAAAATGTGGATTGTATGTATCTAGTGGTTATGCAAAAACAAAAAGCATTACGTAAACCAAAATATTCATAATGGCAGCCATATTTTTGCAGATTATTTAACGGTAAAACACAACCCTACAAAAAATCATATTCCTTGTTGCGCACACCTTATATTATTACACAATGGATGGAAGTTTTAGTACTAATACAAGGCAAATCGAACATTAAGGTAAAATTACTAAAATCGTATCGTGATGTGGCGGATCAGCTGATAAAATCCGTCGCACACATAAAACATGTTAGTGATTATAAAAATGTAGTGGCAACTTTTGTAACGTATGAATCTACACGAAATATATATGTATGTATCAAACGTCTAAAAATATCACTAAAACCCAATCCAGACGTTGATTTTAAAATCGCGATTTATTTTTAATTTTCTTCAAAAGTTGCTTCCAAATCTTTGCAGATTCATATGATGATTTTTTCCCATGTTTTAAATGATGATTTTTTATCTCCGTTATCGGTTATTCTTCTTTACTTTATTATTTGTATTAAAACAATCTGAAGTGTGTATGTATGTATGTACATCAATTTGTTATTTACGTGCAAACTTCGTGCAAACGAATATGTGTAAAGAAATATATAGGAGAACTGAAAATGTGATTTTTTCTTTACCCCTTTTCCTTCTCTACACCGTTCGCAAATATACACAAAAAATCGTGATTTAAAAATCATGGAAAAAATCATGGTGTGAGTTGGGTGTTACAGCTGACACTTTTCATACTAAATATATGTTTTAACTAAATATGCCTCAAAAGTTGTATGATACGATCTTTCTACAGCAGGACGATGCGATTTTACTAATTCTACCTTGAATTAGGTTATTTTCTATTATTAAAAAATCGTTACTTTCCATGCATGGAAATAATACTTAAAATAAATGCTGCCATACTTATTGAAAATCTCGAGTTTTGTTGGTGAGGTGAATTACTATCTCTTAGAAAGACAGAGTTGTTCAAAATTATATTAGAGAAGAGTTCAAAAAGTTTTGCGCCAAGCCAAGGTACATTAACGTGAATGGTAATTTTTTTACAAACACAATAACAACATGGCACTTCTTTGTTGTTTTCTGCTTGCTGCTGGCAAAATAGAAGCAGCTGCGCTGCTTGCGCTATCAGGTAAATTTTAAGTATGTATAGATTCCGCATGCCGACTGCAAATTTTTTTTCCTACTGTGCAGTAACAGCAAACAAAGCGTAAACAAACAGGAAATTATGTACAACTTGAAGAAAAATAAAAGAATTCAGTTTTTAAAAGTGAAGATAATATGACTAATTTGATAAATTAAAAGTTTTAAGTGAATTTTATAAATAAATAAAACCGGTGCTTTTATATATTTGTTTTACAAATACCTATACGTTCTTAGATTTGAAAGTGAAAACCATTTGTTATCATTATATGTATGTGCATGTGTAGTACCTATGTAAGTATGTGTCAATAAAAATAATAATTACACCAAGAACCCACCGCAATGTGACCTTCGTCATTTGATAAAAGCTAAAAGTCTTTGTCCATGTCGCCAACACAGTTTAGAAGAACCCTCGAATATGGAGTTAGTGGAGGTGTAAAAAACAACCTCACTTTCTTTAATGCATAAAAAGTCAGTTTTCATAAACATACATACATACATATACGGATCCCTGCAGATAAAATGACTAGTATGTGGTTAGAAACATACTATGTAGTTGCTTTGTACTTCAGACTAGTTGCCTAGCTGTTCTTTTTTCATATATCGAACTATCGATTTTCACATTAGGTTGTCATAGGAGCCCAACTAGTCCATTTGTGCATATAAAAATACCAGGTCAAATACTAGTGAATATTCACTAGTGCGCCAATTAGTTATACTAGTATTATTTATACTAGTTTCGGACTATAACGATGGTACAAGGTTGTATACTAGTTTAGTTTGCAATATTTGTTTTGATATTAAAAAAAATTTTTTTTATAAAATTATCGGTTTTATTGAATAAAAATTTATGAATGTCAAACACATAAAACTTAAAACCAAATCATACATACATACATACATAGAAAAACTTAAAGTCAAAAAATAAATTATCGGTTCCGTTTTGTCTTCATTATTTTTAGAAGTGGGTTGCTGCCCGTTTCTGGTCCATTTTGTTTCATATTTTTTAAACTTAGAATGGAGTCTGGAAAAAGTTTAAACAAATTTTAAGCAACTAGAATTTTAGAACAATAATATACTTACTTTGTACTTACCAATAGCGCTTTATACAAATTTGTATACCTACTATTTTGAACTCAATCTTCCGTGAGTCTCGTCAATGTTATAGCGCATAACAATGTTGCGGCCCCATATATGTACATAAGTATGTATGTTCTAAAAATTTCCTTAAATTTTGAAAACGATTCAAAAAACATTTTTTCTTTTACATTTTGTTTTTTAAATTTTTTGACTAGGACAAATCTCATGGTATAATAAATAAGGTAGTCTTGTCCCTAAAACAAATACAACGTCACAAAAACAACAGGCATTTTGTTAGTGTAAAATGTTTTCTGTGTGTTAAAATCAGAGAAACAAGCCGATCGCTTCGAAGCCGGACATCATCGCCACTTTAGTGAATTCGAGCCGCTGCCAAACATGTCATTTTTTTACTGCTTTTACAGTTATTTCGGCTCTTAAAAATTAATTGTTGGATTTAAGTTTCTTAATGTGATTTTAGACTTTTCTTTACAGCAGTTTTTTTATTTAATATATAAAATTTCCAAATAAATTTTTTTACTTCACCGGCGGGTTGAAATAAATTTTTTTGCTTAGACGCCGCTAAAAAATTTTTAATCAGCTTGTTGTTCTACAGTATTTATTATACCATGGACAAATCTATAAATTTTTCGACAGTCTCGTTTCAACTAGTATTATGACTGCCCTTAAACACTACTAGTTACAATTTTAGCTGCAGGGATGTATGTATATACATACATATGTACATACATATGAATGTATGTATGTTAATTGGGGAACTATCATTGCTTGCCAGACCGTTTCGTTTAGCTTTTGTAAGACATATTGAAAGTGTGCCATAATGGGCATTCAGAATGTATGTAGATTAGTGGCCTGCACAATTATATCCGTGTAGGTGAAGTACATACAAGTGTTCTGGATATTAGGCTTTTGCACTAAGTACATTTAAATTCAAAAACATTTGCTTTTTTAAAAATTCTCAGAGTAAATCCAAGTACAAAAGGGGATCAAAGCAAGTAAATACAAAACGAAAAAAAAACAAACACAACATTTATTCTCTTTATACGCTCAGAGTATTTGTATTTACTCATTCTTATTCACTATAAGTAGAGTAAAGTAAACATTTTTTTTTTCTAATATTCTGTAAGTATTTTGCAAGGTTCTTATTTTACCATGTGGGTATTTTAAGTATTTTCTTGGTTTTTATTTTTAGCATTAATTTAGCATTTAATTTTATGGAATATACATATGTACATACCTATCTAAGTATATACAACTATTGATATGTTGATAATTTGATATTAACATCAAATTAAATAAAAGCGAAATTTCATACAAACCAAATAAAACTTACAAAAATACTCGAGTATTTTAGTAAATAGTTTAAGTAGTGGTTGTCTTTACTTAATGTGCTTGGTTCTTATTCATGGTCTAATAATCAGGTCTGCGCAAGAAGGAATATGGTTTTTTGTAGGGTTGTGTTTTGACCGTTAAATAATCTGCAAAAATATGGTAAGTTAATTCGGTCTTGTCAAAAGTTGTTTACATTTTTGGCCGCCGTCATGAATATTATTGTTTACGTTATGCTTTTTGTTTTTGCATAACCAATAAATACATACAAAACAACTTTTGTTTTGTTTTGTATACAGCTTTGTTTTGACAATGTTGAATTAATTTTACACAAACAAAATGCATGTCGATTTTGTTGTTGCGTTGATACGCGCACCTTATTATTCCACCATGGTTCTTATTATGCTTAGTTCTTACATGCTTTAATACTTGCTGTATTTATTTCGTACAGAACCAGTATTTATTGTGTTTGTTTCTTATAATAGAGAACAGAAGAAGGTATAGTAAAGAGAGGGTATAATAAAGCAAATACACAAAAAAAAGAGAATACATTTAAGTATTTGTTTTTTGTACTTTTGCAAAAGCCTACTGGATATATGTTAGAATATGTATTAGTGGTCTGCAAAATTATACATATTTGTATAGCTTAGGTACATACAAGTGTACTGCATTCAGGGTTGCCAAACGTGACGATTTTACGTCATTTTGACGATTTCTTAGAACGAATTTCACAAAATGACGATTGACGATTTTTGTTTAATGCCCCTTATACTTTGACGATTTTTTGACTTCACTACTCAACATAACCTCTACATGTGGTAAAATGCCAATCTCGATAGAAAAGAATATTTTAAAACTGTTAATTATGCATATATAGTTCGATGTACATATATAATAACATGAATTTTTAACGTGCAGACGCTATGTGCAAATATAAGTGTGGTATAATTTTTTTATAAAAATTAAATCTGGCAAGTAAAGTAAGATAGGTACTATGAAAAAAATATGATTATACTAAATACTGAAAATCGAATAATATAAAAAAAAAATAATTCGACTTTACACATGAATTGCAAGTTTATGAAAAACTATATAATAGCATATTCTATTAAAATTTCTGTTTTAAAATAAAATATAAAACATATCAAATAAAAAATTATCGTTTGTTTTGAAAATATATTAACTGTTTCGACACAAAATCTGTGCAAATCTTGCTTTGAATTTAACAAAAAATGTTTAGGATATTGTTGATTTTTCCATTATTTTGTGTTTAAAGTTTTTGTCGTTTTTAATAAATCCTCTGAATTGTTAATTTTTAAATGAAAGATTGTTTTATTTATATAAAATACTATTTATTGGTTGTTTTATAAAACAGAAGATTTTTGTGTGACGATTTTTTGACAATTTTTTTTATAAATTGACGATTTTGACGAATTTATTTCCAAAATTTTACGATTTTTAGGAAAATATTACTGGCAGCCCTGACTGTATTATTGAATATGTATCTACCCTAACAGAGTTACAAGCCGACCGGCTCAAAATCGGCGGCTGAAATTTTAGTGGGCTAAGATTTTATAAAAATATTTGTTAGTGTGATATATACATATATGTATAAACAAAATATTTGTAGCAAGCTAGGATTTTACAAAGAGATAAAAAAGTAATTATAATATTTATATATGTTTATGTTTGTAGCCGTAAGCAAACAGTAACGTCACCAATATAATATTACTACAGATTTCGTAAAAATTTAATACTTTTTTGTATCTATGTATGTGAAAAATCGTTAGCATTTCCTTTTTATCAAGGCGAATACACTTACCAGGTGACAGTACTTCCACAACCAGTGTAGGCAGGTGTGAGGATTTCTCCCCAAATTGGGGATTTTAGCTGGTTTTTTGGGGACAGATTATCGTGGGGAGGGATTTGGGGATTTTTTATTTTCAGTATACCTATTATCAATTTTGCTTTATTTTACCATTATCTTTCATACATATATTTACATTCATATATGTTTAGGTATCTTGGCGTTTTTCTTCTCCATATTTAGATTATTTCAAGACGATGGTATTGAGGATGTTGGTTTTTATAACCATTTGTTCAAAATTTTTAACACCAGAATTTAATGAATTCGATATTGCCAAAATGGATGTAGGTACTAATTGACGATAATGAAAGTAATTTGGTTGTTCAAAGGAATTAGAAGCAAAAGAAGTTCAAACAATTTTTTTAGATTATTTAACTGTACTAGCAAAAGAAATGCTTAAAATATTCACTGAGAGTATGGAAAATTTTGAGTTATTTATAAATTTAAAGCTCGAAAGCATAGAAAAAAGAATAAATTTGATTCCGTGTATGGAATTTTAAAATATTCTATGAATTCAGCGGTAAATTGAACGAAGTACCTAGATAATAATCAATGACATCAGGATGACATTTTAAGCGAACGATATAAGTACTTAAAATGTTATCTATGTGTAATCTAATTAATTTTTTCCACTCATTATAACTTCAATTACAATATAGTCGAAGAGTTAGTTGAGTATATTTGCAAAAATGTTTAGGAATTTTTTTTGTCTTCTTTTAGTACACAAAAAATGCAAAAAAATATCCACTCATTATAACTTCTATTACAAAATAAGCGAAGGGTTGTTTAATGTATGTTTCTACTCTTAATACACAAAAAATGCAAAAACAAAAATGCCGTAATAGTGGCATTAAAAAAAAATACAAAAATTGTTTCAATTCTTTTTCTGTTTGTTAGTTTATCGTTGATCGCAGAACATAAAGCTTACACCACAAATAAATTTCTAAAAAGGTATTTACATACATATAAAATCATTGGGATTAGTGGTACTATGTTCTAGCCTTCGCTTACAAATGCAAATTAAACCGTAATGAACGTGCATTACACCATAACTTGCTAAGATTTATTAATGTATCATTAACGTTGCTTAAGACTTCGCTTATGAAGTAAACGCAATTGAAATGCGAATCACTGACATCGCTGCTTACTCTTTAAGCGAAAGCGCACCGATTAAACGACCTATGACACTCCTATGCTAAATTTAAGTAGTAATATAAGCGACAGAATCATCACTGATAGCTACTAAATATTGCTTACATCAGCGATTAAATAATGACAATTTTTACCGCTGGGACTTGATATGCATATACATATGTACATACTTTGATAGCTAGCATAATAGATTTGCACTTGTACATATGCATGCATGTATGTACTAAAAACTAAATAGAAACAAAAAAAAAAAAAATTAATAAATTGTTGGTTTGAGCCGCCGCCGAACATTTTAACCACTCCGCCGCCGCCGATCAAAACCCCTCGGCTTGTAACTCTGTACCCCACTACACAAATATGTTCGTGTAGGCGATTTGTATACATACGTGTTTATTAGCAAAGCATGGGCATTTATACGTTACCTCCCACAGCCATCAAATATATGTATTCAGGGGAAATTCTTAAATTCTTACATGTGTTGGGACGTACACAGAGAATATTTTTTTCTTTTATAAACTGACAGAAGATCAGATCAAAACTCAGATCTTAATACAAAACTCAGAGAGTTCATAGTTTAAATTTTTAATATTGATAACATATCGTCACCTAAAATCCAAAAGGACAAAAAACGAAAAATTTAGTTCTTCATATATAAAGGTCGTGCTTAACTATCCTACACAATCGTACGATTCATTCCCAGGAAAATCTTACAAAAATCTGACCGACCGTTTTAAAATTGTATTGTAGGTGCCACACTATCATACAAAACTGATGCCAAAACATATGGTTGCCAATAAATACTCCTCTGATCACGTGAAAACTATCATTTTATGAAACTTTTCATAAATTTTTACAAATCGCACGAATTGTCAAAAAATCTGTCACACAGTTGCATATTTAGTCCACACTACCATACTTTTTCAACACATACTCGTATGAATATCATATTTGGTAGATCGCACGATTGTGTAGGATAGTGAAGCACTTTACCTACTTTATTTGAAAAATGTGTGAGTTTAATAAAATTAAATAAAAAAAGTGCAACAAAATATACCCAATAATTCTCTAAATTGAATATTTTAAAAAATATTCAATCTTTGAAAAATTTTCTTTTAATATCGACATGAACGGAAGGACAATGATTATTCATCATGGATTAGGAATTTAATTACTTGTATGTATATAATAATTATTTGTATGTATGTATACCAAGTGACATGAAAAGGAAGAATTAACTCCTCTTGTACTGTTTTTTATGAAGCTAAGAAGATAATGATAAAAATGTTACGGTTACTTGACTTTTTTAGTTCTTAATTTTCTCAACGATTTTTGTCGTTTTTATTCCATCCGCATACTTAATTCCATTAGTATAATTTATGTAAACTTGAGTATTGTCATGGCAGAAGAAGGGTGGATCATTTAGTATTTAATTCTTTTTTTTAAATAAATAAATAAATGAATGATACCCAGAGTCTACACTGTTTTATAGTTAAAAAATTGTATTAATTAATATTTCTTTAGCACTCTATAGATTAATGAAAATGCATATTATTTATAAATATTTTGCAAACTGAAATATTTGTTGCATAGATGTGTAAATATTTTTCTCGAATATATGTTTAAATGTTCTTACCTATTTTTAGTTCATTACATTAAAAAGAGAATAATATTTCGATATTTTGATATTCAGATTTTGAGATTTTATTTATCATAATTTTGGAAATATGTTGCTGGAGAATATGTTGCACACAATATATTTTTTAAGTATTTTATTTTCAATAAAAAATATTGATATATTCATATTTCTGTTTGCCTGTTTGGAAATGCATCAATGCATCGCATCTGATGCGTTGTACGTTCTGAAAATCAACATCAGGTGGCAAGTTCTTACGCATGGTCCACCCCCACCTGTCTGAAGTCTTCGAGCTATCTAAACTCTTTTATCTGTTGTTTCACAACATCATATAGAGGCTTCACATTGGTTGACACGAAGTCCAACCAGCCACTAGCACTGCATATGCCGTTTTGTATCAGCTGAGCAAACAAATCACACATGCGCATCAGATGCGGAGCAGTGATGCATTTACAAACAGGCCCACAACAAATATTAAATATTTTTGATAACACTGTGAAGATATTTCCTATTATTTAAAAAGTATTTCTTTAGTTACCATATAAAATTGTTAAATATGCATATCTAATATTTTGGCTGACTTCCAAAACGTTCGTATACAATGTTTGTATACAGTATTGCTACTGTATTTAAATAACATACATATGCAAAGTACGGAGACAATGCAACAACTATAAAACCGATGCCTTGTTTGCTCTCTTACTGCGTTAAAAATACTTTGCGGCGGCATTTTGAAATGGTATACATTGTATAAGTATTGTACTGCGGCGTTATGAAATGTGATGCTTTGTTCAAACACAAAGCAATTGACGTTTTGGAAGTCAGCCTTTATCATTTAAGAACCTTTAGACCTTGGTTATACTTCCCCCTTTTGCTGATTTATGCAAGTTTTTAAATCTTTTCTTCTGTATTCAGCCGTAAAATTTTTATTTCTGCAAATTTAGCCATAAAATTTCATAAATTTTCATCAGCCTGTCAGTTTATTTCTTTATTTTTTTGTTTAAACCTTTCACAGGAAGTTATATTATCAGACATTACATTTTTCTTGTTTCTTTTTTATTTTCTTGTTAAGCATACGGTTCTATTTGTTAAAATAAAAATTTAAATTGAAAGCATCATACAAAACTGAATAAATTAATGAAGATGATGATAATAATTTCTTTTTTGAAAAAAAAAATAATAAAATAATATAATAAAAGTATAATATATTTTAATATAATTTCGTAATGCGCTGGCATGCCTAGATTTAATATGTCTCTACAAAAAAATAACCTTAAGTGCCCTGGAGACGATTAAAAAAACATGTCAACCCAAGGCGAATTGACATACCAGCCAGTGTAGCCAGGTAAATATTGTCTAATGTCCCCAAATTAAATAGTGTTGTCCCCAAAAATCCCCATTTTAAAACTGGGAATCCCCAATAAAGATATGTATATTAAGCATCGTAAAAAACAATTTTTTATTAATTTTATTACATACATTTATTTAAGCTAATGCATTCGTATGTGCTCAATGGAACTTTTGAATTCATAGAATATTTTAAAATTCCATACACGAAATCAAATGTATTCTCTTTTCTATGCTTTCGAGTTGTAAATTTATAAATAACTCAAAATTTTTCATATTCTCAGTGAATAGTTTAAGCATTTATTTTGCTAGTACAGTTAAATAATCTAAAAAAATTTGTTTGAACTCCTTTTGCTTCTAATTCCTTTGAACATTCTATGTCAACATCAATTTCAGCAACAACAATTACTTTCCTTGTCGTCAATTAGTACATTCATTTTGGCAATATCGAATTCAATATATTCTGGTTTTAAAAATTTTGTACAAATTGTTATAAAAACCAACATCCTCAATGCCATCGCCTTAAAATAATCGAAATATGGAGAAGAAAAACGACAAGATACATAAACATATATGTATGAAAGATAATGGTAAAATAAAGCAAAATTGATAATAGGTATACTGAAAATGAAAAATCCCCAAATCCCACCCCTCGATAATATGTCCCAAAAAAAAACAGCTAAAATCCCCAATTTGGGGAGAAATCCTCACACCTGGCTTCACTGGTACCAGCTGGTGTTACTAACACAGTTGAGCTACATTTTTCTTGGATAATGGAGGTCGATATATTAAGGTTTTGTACATGCAAGCATAGGGGTTGTAATGTTGTAGTTGTTTTAGTAGTAACACTACCTGGTATGTGATTTCACCTTGATGTCTGCGAGTGTCGTCTGGTTGCCGCTTAGAGGGCGATGTACAAATCAACTTGTCAATCATCATTTTTAATGTGACTTGCCACGTTCGTTGGTAAACATTTCGTCATCGGTTGACGACTAGATAGATAATGCTTGTAACCAAAATACCAGAGTAAAAAATAAACAGCTGCCCTAGTGCTGCCACCTGCATACTTATTACACCACGATTACAAAACAACTGACATTTTCTCCGTGTCAATCACAACTGGAGACGATAAAATAATTACTCGTCAAATTAAAATATCAAAACTTTTTGATTTTCATAAAGCAGAGCAGACAACGTAGACGTCTAAACGAAAAAGCACGACCATACGTACAAACTTACAGCGTTGACGTATTTTTTTAATCGTCTCTACGGTTCTTGACATTCTGACTACACCCTGATATACATACATATTTTTCGGTTGGATCCTAATCCTGAATTTATGCGAAAAAGTGTTGCTAAGCTTTGGCGGTTTGTTATAGCAGTGTTAATAGTTTATGGAACTTAATCCCTAATAGGGGATTTATTTTGTTCATTGGAATAAAAGTTTCAAGTTTAGCGATCTAGAGTTTTTTTTGGGATAAGATGTTGCACAGGCCGCCAGTTTGAAAAATATTATGCAAGCCCGCAATGAGTCCCAAAGGGTCCTTTTATGTGGATACCAGATAATATCTTTCATATTTATGCATTATTATTTACATATGCATATCACGAAACAATTTTTTATTTAAACATTCAAAAAATTAAAATCAAATATTAATCTCAAAGTAGAAACACATGATTTAAGGCATGGTTGCGTCAACAATTTCATGTTACCTCAATCATAACATAGTTATAGCAAAGAAGTTATTGTTTGTTATCAATTTTTGTAAACCATAATTCCACTCAAAACTTAATTAGGGTGCGATAAACAATATATTATATTTTTTTTAGTCCAAAATCTTTCAAAGTTAAACAATTTCTTAAATAATTTTTTTTTATTAAAAATATTTTAATAAATATTATATGCGGAGAAAAAAATTTTAAACCTAATAAGAATAAAATGAAAAGAAAAATAAAAAATATAAATAGATACAAAACTGTAAAAAATCGCAAGTAACAACAAAAACCGGCGGAAAATGTCTAAAAACGCAAATGCACAGTGGGATCGGATCGCTGGCAAAATTCATGATCTCTCAATACAATAAAAACATAAAATGAAAAATGAAAATTAATATATATTTCATTTGTATGTTAATTTAAAAAAAAATCAGTCAAACAAAATAAAAATCATCAAAAGTACTAAATTATGAAAAATAATTTCCGGGGATTTTTTTCCATTTTGCTATTCGTCCCATTATTAATAGCGACTTCCATAAAGAAAATAGTAAACATTTTTAATTTGTGGGAAGGTAACAATAGACCTTTCCCTCAGAAATATTGAAACTCTCCTTCACATTAAGAATATATCCTTTTTTTCCCTTATAGAAATCGCAATTAATAAGTAGCAGAAAGGAAAAAAGTAAAAAAATCAACTTTTATCAAATGGAATTAGTTTTCGTAATAGGATGTATTTATTTCCATTTATTTTGCGATAGGAGGTCCCACTGTGCCACATATGTATGTAACTTTTTGGGCTTTATGACACATGACATATTTTTCTCTATATGGAATGTTTCTGTTATTATTTTTTGTTTGTTTTTTTTTTTGTTTTTTGTGACTGTCATCCTGCAGCACCAGCCAAAAAACAACGGATGTCCTTTGTCAATGTCTATTTAGTTGAAAAAAAAAAAAAAAAATATGACAAAATATTTTTATTATAATATTTTTAGTCTTTGGATAATTTCTCCTAATTGAAAAATTCAACAGAGCTTTTTGTAAATACATATGTACATACATATGTACATACACATGTGTTGCACAAGTTCCTGACATAATAAGGGTGTAGCATACATACATATATGTATATGTATACGATGAAAGATTAAAGCAAATTTTTAAATAAAAAACAAAATTGAAAATCGGTCCATAAGTAGTGGAGATATACGGTAACCGATACTTCCGGGAGGGGAGAAAGAAGTTGCCTTCTGATTTCCAAGAAAATAGATGGAACCAAAATGGAAGTTTTATGCTATAATCAATATTTCGGGTATTGGCAAAGTGGGCTTGGTTGGTGTAAATGGAGAACTTAAGCTGTTGAGATTATCAATAAAAAAAAAAAATTATGGGTCCAAACTACTACTGAAAATTTAATGCACCGTAAAACGGGTTCCAGATGTAAAGTTTCAACACGTCGAGATATTTTTTTTTTCTACTAGAATCAGCTGTTCGAACTTTGTCATTTTGTTATACAGTGTAATTTCCAGTAAATGCAGTTTTTGCCCTTTTTAATGAAAATTTTCAATTTAATCGTGTTTCAAAGAAGCATGCCATCTCTTACTCGCAGTCTACATTAGCCATCGATTTGTTCGGCCAATGAACAAATGCTTGTTCGCACATTATTTTAGCTAATGTAGACCACTGTTGTTCATGTTTTGTTTATGGTCAAACAGCGTTGTCAGAACATTTGTTCGTACAACCATGTTCAACCATCAAATGTCATTTTCCAATATGAAAATTGAGACAACAAACAAAAGATATTTGCTGTCTCTGCCACTCCACCTTAAAATTGTGGTAAAACAGCACATGAACATTTACTAATATTCCCCACATAGAAAAAAATGAGCAAATTTTGTTCTGCTATTCTGCTGGCGCTTTGTTCATGTGCAAACAAATCGATGGCTAATGTAGACGGCGAGTTACGAAGGTAAATTATTGTTAAAAAAAATGTTAGAAAAAAACCCAAAAAAAAAAAATACTTAATGACTTGTGAAATTTGCACAAATTTTTCCAAAAGGTTTTTAATACTTAAAATATTGGGGGAAAAGCAACAAATTAATATCCTTTTTTATATAACTATACACACATAATATATTTCCCTTATCACTCGATCAATAAGCCAAAAAAATAGAGCAATACCATAGAAGTACGTATTTTTGTGTATGTATGTAGATGTTTAAGAAAAAGTTACCTGGCAGACATGAAATGATCTAAAAAAAATTACTACCCATTTTCAAATGCCCTCCGTGTGTCTGACACAACAAACTCTTCTTTAGGTTATGTGCCGCTTTTTGTTTGTGGGTTTTCTTAGATCTCTTCCTTTTTTCATAATAAAAATTTCTTTGTTAGGATTTTGCCTAAAAATAACACACATCTGCAGTGGCAAAAAAAAAAAAAAACACATTAAATTGAAAGCAGAGCAGAGCACACTGCGCTATTTAATGAGTGTCTTGATCATTTGTATTTATTCTTGCATAAGAATATTATTGCAGCCTCAGTAAAATAATTACCTGTGTCATTATGAGCGCAATTTGTTTTCACTGCTTGTTGTGTGAAAATTTTAGTTTTGTTGCTTTTTTCCCAATTATTGGTAGACGATTTGATTTGTATGACAAAAAATATTCTTGATTATATTTGGTTTCTTATGGCAGGTGCGGATGCAGCTGAAGGGGAAACAAATTTTGTTATGTATAACCTTCCTCCTTAAATTTATTAAAATTGGTATTATTTTTAAGGACTCTTTATTTATTATTTTGATAATTTCCCCTTTATACAAGCCAAAGATGTCGCCCCGCTCCTGCTTATAGTAAAAATATTTTGTAGCAAGATAGATGTTTACAAAATTTTTGTGGAATTTTAACCACTTAAAGGCAATTAATATTTATTGATTTCATGTGAAAAAAATACACTCTCGATCAGATGATTAGAACCACTTAAATTTCTGTTTTTAATTTTTTTGGCCATTTTTTAGGTTAAATGGTTTTGTTTTTTTCGCTCGGCTATTTTTTCTTTCGATTTCACGATATATTTTCTTCGTTTTTGGCCAGATTTTTCGTTTCTCGCTTTTATTAATTTAAGTGATTTTTTAAGGTGGTTTCGTTTTTTTACTTAATTTAATTTTTGGCGATTTTTCCGCTTTGTATTTATTTTAGTTTGATTATTATTTCTGTTTTTACGATATTTTTCTTCGTTTTCGGGTTTTTGTTTTATCAGTTTGTTATGCGTCGTATACATCGAAGGAATAACAAAAATTGTTGTAAATTCGTAGTTGGAAAAATATACATTTTCAAAACGTAAAAGTTAAGATGCAAAATTGATGTTTGGCTAGCTCAGCAGTTTCGGTATTGTTTGTTCTCAACCCAGTTTTTCATAACGCATAATCATAAAAAGAATATATACCCGTTTGCCTTAAGATACCGCGGCGTATATAAAAAAAATGGAATTTTACTTGTGTTAGAATAAACTACATACTGACGAAAAGATAATATTGGCAAGCTGTTGTGCCAATTGCGGAACATTTTTCCCACCCTACTAACAGATCCACTGCTAGAGACACCATGACAGAATGCGTCCCCAGTAATATTTTTCTGTCCCTAATTTGACATGACTTACTTATTTAAGATACATACATATTGCGTTGGCCATCCTTCCCCTTTGAGTTGAATTTAAAAGTGCATTATTTTTGTTTAGTTACTTACAAAAATCAATTCAATAGTTTCTTTATTATATACTAGTATATTGCGTAAAACAAATTTCAAAACAATAACAAAATTCAATGATATTAATGAGTATAATAGTAGAAATTAAAGTAAATTATAAACAACTATACATATTAAATCCTCTTTCTAAAGAATGAAATAAGAACCGAAACAATATGGAATCAAATTGACAATCGCAAAAAAAAAATTAATTGATAAAAATTGATGAATGAAATACTATTGGATAATTACAAAAATAATAATAAAAAAAATTACACTTTACTCACAACTGTAGTGCGATTCAGTAACTTTTAACAATTCGATAATTGTTAAATTTACCGACAATTATCGCGATTTGCAGTAACGATTTTGTTATTCATTAATTGCTTCTTAACAACATCGTTATAATTTCCTTTTACTTTGGCATCTCTATCAATATATAAGAAAAGCTCAAAAAAAAATAAAAAAAAAACAAATAAATTAATTTATTTATTGAAATTTTTCCCAAAAATTTTTCTAGAATTTAAAAAAATGAATGTTAAATTTTATGAAATTTAGAGATATGAATAAATTGCATGTTTAAATAATGGTAATATTATTTTTTATGCATAAAAGATTCTGTGTTTGTGTATATTGTTATAAAATATAAATTTTGTTCTTTGCATAACGCACGTGCTACGATTGAACTGCTGACTTTTATTTATTTCATAACAACCGAAAAATTATTGTCGTTTACATACCGATAGCGAATATCGTTAAAAGTGTTACTGAATACCAAATTCGAAAAATTTTCGTTATATTAATTTTAACAATACGATTATCGTAATAAAAGATACTGAATCCCACCACTGGATTAAACTCCATGTAATTCCATTCGTGATGTTTAGAGACTGAAGGGCCCAGCAATCAATACATGACGATGGTGATAATGATGTTGTTGTTGCTTTTAAAATGATAAAGTTATTTTTGTAATTATGTTTAACATACAGTAGAAAAATTATGTTAGTATAAATTGATTGTAAATCTACATAAATACATACATATATACAGTAAATTTTTACATTAATACAATATTAAAAAATTTATAAGTAGAGTTTGCAGAAAAATGAAAATAGAATTATAATATCATTTTATGTTTAAATGATTGGATATTATTGAGATATTATTAAAAACAAAACATGTTGCTGCATTGTACTTTTAAGCAAATTTGTGTTGAAAATTTTCTAATGTGAACATAATTTACTCATATAGTGATACATATATTTTTAAATCATGGATGTAATTCTTTGAGGTTAGAATTTTAAGAAATAGTATGTGAGTTTAGTTTTTTTTTTTGATTTAGTTAATAGATTAATTGTTCATGGAATTGTTGAATTATTTGGAAAAAACGATACAACTTATCTAAGAATCCTATTCCTCGGTGGTAAATAATGGTTTTATTTTACCAAACATGCGAGGAAAACTCCTGATTATATGGATGAAGTTGTTGCATAGGTTTATAAGGTTGATTATATAATTGGAAATGAAGCCACGTGGGTACTGATGATGTGCCAGAGTTCTGCTATGTAATCTTGGCTCAATAAATTAATAAAATTTTTCTAGAATTATAATGTTATTTTTTTTTTGTCGGTATTAACCAAAGTTTAATTTGTTTTTTGCGACTTGCGTCTTACTATCACCACTTTAACTTTTTTAATGACGTGTGGTAGATCGATAAATCGTATGATCAAGTGTACATTTTTCAAATTCTTTACGGTCTTGCATATGAATGCAATTGGAGTAAAAGAAGAAAATTTTGCATAATTTTGATTGATCCTAGTGTGATAAAGACGGACAGTGATAATGCTTAAAACGACTCAAATGAAAATATATATTACCATATATGGTAATAAAAGTTGATGAGCGCATTTGATATTTAACGTATTCATCTAACCACTCATTAATTGAGCATGAGGATTATTACAAATGACAATAAAAAAAATAATATAGCATGCGATAATGTAGGAAGGAACCCCAATTATTTTAGCTAAATTTTACCTATTTAATTCTGAGTCAACTTTAAATGAAATAATAATATTTTTTTTTTCTTTTAAAATATCTAATGTATGATTGAAAGAAAATCGCAACAAGTTTTTTCTTTTTTTCGTTTTTGCTACTTTGCAATTTTAGCGATTTCAACAATTTATTCTTCGTGATAAATTTGAGTTTTGACGATTTTTTTGCTTTGTATATTTTTTTTTAATTGACTATTATTATTTTCGTTTTTACGATATTTTTCTTTGTTTTAGGATTTACTGTGGTTTTAGCATTTTTTTCAGCTTTGGCGAATTTATAAATTTTTCCGTTGTGTTAATTTTTCATTTTGGCGATTTTGTTGATTAAATTTTGCTTTCTTTTGGGTTTTTTTTAGTTCTAGTATATTTTTTGTTTTGGCTTTGTTTTTTTATGTTAGCGATATTATTATTTCCGTTTTCTTAATTAAAAATTTTAGCGATTTATTTTTGCTTTGACGGATTTGTTATTTTTGGCGATGTTTTTCAAGATTTTTTTTTTTTTATGATTTTGTCAGTTTTCTTTTCATCGTATCTGCAGGATTACTCGAAGGGATGCGCTTTTATTAATAATTCACTAATACATGTTCTTGTTTCTTCTTTTTTAGCGATTTTTTCGATTTGCTTGTTTTCGATGCGATACCGAATTTTTGTTGTTGTTTTTTTTATCGATTAAGCGATTTTTTCACTTTAGCGATTTTTATCATTATAACGATTTTAATAATATTAGTAATTTTTTCGTTGTGGTTATTTATATAATTGTTTTTAGTTATTATTTTTGCTTTGACACTTGTTGTTGGTTTGACAATATTTTTTAAAAATAGCGTTTTGTTCTTTTTCATGTTTTTTCGATATTGGAGGTTTTTTTCATATTTTCATGTGTTTTGAGTGTTTACCATTTTATTATATAATATTGCTTCATGTTGTAGTTTCTTAGTGATCGTTTTGGTTTTTATTATCAATTTGATGGCTTTTATCAGTTTTTACGATATTTATTTGCACTTTTAAGTTTAATTGTCGCTTAGGCGATTTTGTTCAAGCTTAGGTATTTTTTGAATGTAGGCGTCTTTATTTCTGTAATTTTTCGTGGAATATATTCGTTTTGTATAATATATTATTATTATATTATTAATTTCAAGTCTGTAGCTCCTGTGTTTCTCGAGATTCATGAGAGAAAGACGGACGGACAGACAATCGGAACACCTAAGAATCCCAAGAAAATCAATAATAAACGGAGGGTTGTCCTATTTTGTGTGAATGCGGTATTTAAGTCCTGAAATTGCCGAGATTACCCTCTTAATAATTTATATGTTCGTTTCTATGTTCTGCTGTATGGCCTTATTTGCTTTAACACTTAATTTGTTTTCAAAAACTGAATAGTTTTTAACCAAACTTTTTTTAGTTCTATATACTTTTAGGCTGTACAACTTCTTACTCCCGTCCAAATGTATTTATTTTGCGTAACATAATTGTTATAAACGGTCATACTTTACCAGAAGTGATCAGTGTAGCCAGGTAAATATTGTCTAATGTCCCCAAATTAAAGAGTGTTGTCCCCAATTTTAAAACTGGAAATCCCCTAAATATGGAAAAGAAAAACGCTAAGATACATAAACATATACATATGTATGTAAATATATGTATGAAAGATAATGGTAAAATAAGGCAAAATTGATAATAGGTACATATACTGAAAATGAAAAATCCCCAAATCCCTCCCCACGATAATCTGTCCCCAAAAACCAGCTAAAATCCCCAATTTGGGGTGAAATCCCCATACCTGGCTACACTGGAAGTGATTTCTTATTTCTCTTTCCCCTTCTTCATACTACCACTAGATGTGTATGTGTATGTGCTTTTTGTTTGTGTTTGTCAGTTTGGTTGTAGTTAAGTTTTATGAAAAATAACATGCAGGTTGCTAAAAAATTATCGTATAAATTTTTTTTGTTGAATAGTCGGTGAACTTCTTAACATAAAACTAAAACTTCCTTTTTTCCTTTCTTTTCTGAAAACTTTTCTTTAACTATGTAACTTTCTTTAGAATGGGACTTTTGGACACCTACACAAAAACTCAAACAAACATTGAGTACCTTTAATCAATAACAATTTTGTTTTGGCATGTTTTCTTAGTCTGCTGTTGTCTGTTTTGCTGGCTTTATTGCCTGTGCTCGCTCGGTTGTTCGTTTTATGCTTTGACATAAACTGCTCCGACGCAAACAGTAGTACAGTTCGCCATGGATTACTTAAAATTAAAGTGACACATTTGGGGCCTTTTCTAGTTGGCGTAAAAAGATTAAACGATTTAAAATTGGTTTGTAATTTTTTTCAAATTTTGTGGATAAATACACATCGTTACCTTAATATCTAAAGACCCTAACTCATTATTTTTTCAAATCGCATATTTATCATATTTCGATTGATAACTCATTAAGTTATCGATATAAGCAAAAAAGTTGAAATGAAAAAAAAAAATTAGTTAGGGCCTTTCTATATTAAGCTAACGATATGTATATTTCATATATTACTTTATTACTAGTACAAGCTTTGACCCGTGACTTTGTTTACGCTTCATATTAATATACACAATAAACTAAGTCTACAAAATTTATCGAAAAGATAAAAAGTACCAAAAAGAAAAAAAGTACCAAAACTAAAAAAAAGCCAGCTTTTACTCCGCGGAAATTATACTATGTATGTATATGTTTATGCATAAAAACTTCTTAAAAAAATAAAAAGTACAAAAGGTACCTATTTGTCCCGTTTTTACCCCTTAAAAACTTCACACATGCAAACTGTCTCTTTTGTAATATAATTAGAATAGCTGACGGGCAATACCAGTGTCCGTCTGCTAGATATAAATAATTTTATAAATTTTCGCAAACAAACTTTGAATATATCCGATCAGGATGACCGAATTTGACATTATCATGTCACCGAACTCAATTCCGATGAAAAGTGTTTTCAATTCCGAAAGACGGAGTCGTTGGAAAACCAACAACGAAAATTTTGTTTGTAATCAAACCATTTTTTTTTTCAAAATGCAATTGACAATGAATTTTTCTAACTTCATGTGAAGTAAACAGCAAAAAAAGCATGTATACTTTTAGGAGTGTCAATTAAACAAGCTTTTCACGTGAATAGAAAAGCTTAAGAGGTGCGCTTTGCTAGTAAAAGGAATTCCAACAAAGACCTATGGGTATAAAAAACTTTATTACTAGAAAATTAAACTACAAAATAAACGGAATCTAAAGTGTATAAATCAAAAACGATCGAAAAACAATTACGGAGTTGAAATCATTTCAATCGGAATGTAGGACTTGCCCGTTAATTTCTTTTAATGATGGCGTGGTAATTTAAATGGGGAAAATAGACTGCGGAATCCTTAATTTAATGCTGCTGAGTCACAAGAAAGTTTTTATCAACATATTAGGGGCTGTGCACATATTACGTAACGCTGTTTTCAGAGATTTTATACCCCCCGTAACGCTTTTTAATAATTTTCCAGTGCAAAATTTCCAATCCGCAACAAATCTTTACCACCCTCCCCCCTTGGAGCGTTACGTAATATGTGCAGAGCCCTTTAGTTCATACTAATGGTTTGGAAATTCACTCTTTTCTTGTCTTATTATTCAATTGATCTTTTATTCGGCCTTATTACGAGTGTCGATGCCGTAGTCGAAATTTAACGACTCCAATGTAAAACACATAGCGAACGTTGCCAAATTTTATGGATTTTCTCACGACAACGAGACTCGTAACATCTATGAGACAATCGCCGACCGGTTGCTGATAGAATTGTTCAATTCACAAGCTCAGTCGTCTGTCTTATGGTTTAAAAAGAGACGATATTTATTTATGTGCTTGTGAACAGACAAATTTGTTGTATCGTTATTTTGCCGTATTTTAAATGTCAGTTTAATGTTGTCAATTCATATGAGTAAATAGTTTATGTCAAAAAACAAATTTATTTTTATCAAATAAAAAAAAACATGAAAAGTGAAACTGAAAAAAGTAATTTAATTTTATATCAAGGTGTAAAACCAGGTGTGGGAATTATAATTTGACGCTAAATATAATAACTTTTTTAGCGACAAGCAATTTTGATTAAATTAGTTTGAAAATTAAGTTGAAATGAATCATGTATATATTTATCATTAAGAAGAAAGTATTTTCTGGTGTTACTTATCACATATATAAAATATTTTTACAAATTAATTTAACAAATAGAATATTCCCAGACCCGGCCTCAATATAACAATTGAAAAACATATAAAATTCAATCGTATAATTATAACACACTTTTGTATGAAAATTACCAACAACAAAAATACAATATTGTATAATTATACGATTAGACAACACATATGACGTTAATACGAGCTTGTGAATTGAACAAATGTTTGTATTTATCGTTTTTTGCTTTCTAATAAAAATTGATTTAATTAAAAAATTAAATTATACGAACTCAAAGCAAATTCTAAACAGAAAGTCTGGAACATCTCAGGTGATTATTTTCGCCTTGTTTCGCCGCGTTTCGCCTCTTGTATTTGTGATCCAGTTGCGTTGTCAAATCATAGCTGCCAGATTTTTTTATGTAATATCGTCATATTTTTGGGCAAAAATCGTCATTATCGTCAATATAGCTTATTGAAATCGTCATAAAAACGTCAAATGAAAAAACCGCTTTTTTTACTAACAAAACATATTTTTGTTAGAGGCAAAACATAACAAAACTCTTAAATCAACAAATCTTATTAAAAACAGCATTATTTAAAATACAGAGATCAAATACTTCACTTAGAATTCACAATAAAATCACATAGATTGCATGTTTTTCAATACTTTGAAATATATTTATATTGTATGGAAAAAATTAAAAAAATTCAAATCCTTTAGTTATTTTTTTCAATTTAGTTAAATATGCATTTTAAATTTCATTTTTGGAAACACTTTTTCTAAAAATGTATAAAAGCTACAATAAAATTTATACAATAAAAATATCATTTTTTACAAATTTATATTGCAATTAACCATATTGATTAATTTAGGTACAACTGTCAGATCATAGCAGGTACATTTGTTTAGCTTTAAATAATCTTTTGAATATAATATTGCCTCCAAAGACGACTTTTTCAATTTCATACTTTAGTGTTATTTACGTTTACCTGACTAAATATTCTTTCCATATTTGCTGAATAATGTGGTAAAACTAGGATTTTTGTAATAAATTTAGTCAAAATCGGAAACAAAAGACTAGAATCCCTCGTTTGCATCTCTGATAGTTTTTTCCAAAAATCCAAGAGTTTTATGTTTTTATCAGGACAATAATTTCAATTGTCTGAACTCTGTTTCTAGGTTTTGGTTTTTACTTTCTTCAACAAAATAGGAAAATTATTTTATAATTTCAGAAAAACAACTTTTTTTTCTTCATTAAAATACTAAATGGATTAATTTGGCCAAGAGCTTTATACATATTTTCAAAATCAAATTTTGATAATATCTGATAACAAAGCTCTATTTAAAAATTAACACAATTATTACTAATATCATATTTTTCTTTTGCATTTATTTGTGATTCTTCCAATACGCAAATATTGCTAAATAAATGTCGTCAAAAATTTAAAAAATTGTTTTTGTTTTTATAATCAGTTAAATAAAAGTTTTCTGTTTTAAGCAAACTAGTTTTTAAAAACGTTTCTCATAACAGTTTTCAGCAGTTCGAGGTTGCTCTAATAGTGCAAATATATGTTGCAAACTTGAATTATTTAAAATCGTCAAAATTAGGGTATAAATCGTCCCATCGTCACTATGTCATTTTTAGGACCCAAAATCGTCGAAATGACGATAAATCGTCAAATCTGGCAGCTATGTGTCAAATGCCTTTTTATTTTTTAAAGCGAATTGTGGCAAACCTACCTGGTATGAATTCGCCTTAATACGAAGTTATTCCTGAATAATTAAAATTTCTTCGGATAAAACGTCATTCAGTTCAACTAAAAAAATTGGCATAAACTAATTTCTTTTTTTAAATTTATTTTTTTTACTTCATTAAATTAAACTTCTTTTAAGAGGTAAAAATTTTTATAATTTTTTTTTTTATTTTGTGTTTTTCTTACATATTTTTTTGCCATCGTTCCACGGTGTATTTCAACATTTCCGTTTAAAGGCAGAAAACATGACGACGAAGAAGAAAAAAACATAATAAAAATTTACTGGTGGATTTTTCTTTTAGTTTTTTTTTTCTTTTTGGCGGGTATTGAAGCGGATGTTGATTTAAGTTTTTAGTTTTTCTTTTGTTGGCCTGTAAACAAAATATTACGGCTTGCTTGATGGTTTTATGAAGGTGGATTTAAGGTCTTAAGAAAGCGTAGTATACGTTCAGCAAGTCGAAGTATTATTTATACGAGTAAAGTATTTTAAGAAATATTTCTTGGTTTGTTTTTTTTATTATTAAATCTATTGAAGTTTAAATAAAAACTATCAATTGTTGTGGTTTGAAAACAAGTCCTATTTGCTGGCATTTCTTTCGTCCTTATGCCAGCTCTTATCAGTATAATCTTTAGATGTATTTTTGAAAAGTATTTAATATGTATTCATACCTGTAAGAATTTGTTTTAAATTGTAAAATATGTTGCAGCATTTTTGCAAACAAAAAAAAAAACTGCCAGTGAATTGTTAAAACTGATGTTGGCTATGTGACTTGAAGAATGTAATGCGGTCTCTGCCAGAAGATATTGATAGTCAATTTTGAATACATAATTAGAGCAAAATTATGTATAAATTTTTCTTGAATTTACATACATAAGTATGTATGTATCTATGTATGTATGTTGGTACTATATGTAATACTAATGGTACAATAATTATAAGTTAATCTTACAAGACCATCTAACACTTGTTGTAAACCACTTGTTTTTAATTTCCGGTGTCAAATTTTGATTTGTGTTTATTTGTTTTATCCTACCAATATGAAAAAATCTGGTACTTTTGGTACTTTTTGTGCTTACTATATTTTTTACTATTGATGCTTTTTAACTTTTAGTACTTTTTGTCTTGAGAAATTCCCTTAATGGAATTGTATGAAACGAATAACATGTGACACAGTTACAAATACAAAGTTCTTTTTAAGGGGTAAAAACGTTGAAAATTTGTACTTTTTGTTTTTTTGTTTTACTAATATTCAAAATTTTTTTATTATAATTTTTAAAACTATCGTATTTTTTTTTGGGTTTGAAATGACACAAAAACGTGTACTTTTGGTACTTTTTACTTATGGTACTTTTTGCGTTTTGTGCTTTTTTTTACTTATAACACTTTTGTTGAGAAATTGTATTAATAGATTTAGCTGAAATTTGGCCGATCATTTGACCCAGATTATAATATAGGATTATAAATAAGGACTCGAAAAGGGATAAATTGGAAGTTTTTGTACATTTTATTTGTGTACTAATATTTTATACATTTCTTTATTAATTAAAATAATTTTTAAATTCTTAAATGATAAGAACTTTCATATTTGGTACTTTTTTACTTTTTTTTTTTGTTATCGTATTTATTGTTTTGAGAAATTATCTTAAGGGATTTAGATGAAATTTGGTAGACGGATAGCATGTGACGCAGATTATAATATAGAGTACTTTTTTAGGGACTTAAAAAGGGACAAATTTGAAGTTTTCGTACTTTTCATTCGTGTACTAATTTTTATAAATATTTTATTAATTAAAATAATTTCTGGGTTCTGAAATGATAAAAACTTGTATTTTTGGTACTTCTTTACTACCGGTACTCTTTAATTTTGGTCCTTTTTTTTGTTATCGTATTTATTGTTTTGAGAAATTATCTTAAGGGATTTAGCTGAAATTTGGTAGACGGATAGCATGTGACGCAGATTAATAGAGTAATTTTTTAGGGACTCAAAAAGGGACAAACTTGTAGTTTTCGTACTTTTTATTTTTGCACTAATATTTTATAAATTTTTTATAAGTTAACGTACTTTCTGGGGTGTGAATTGGGAAAAATTTGTATTTTTGATACTTTTTACTTTTATTACATATTTACTTATGATACTTTTTTGCGTTTTGCGGTTTTTGTCGTGAAAATGGATTTGTATAAAATTTGGTTGACAGATTTAAATACATATATAGGTTAACTTTTATGGGCTGGCAACGGGACAAATTGGTACTTTTAATACTAATTGGTATTATTTTTTACTAAGAGGCAGTGTACTTCTCGGGGGGTAAAATAACAAAAAGCTGAAATGTTTGGTAGTTTTTGTTTCTGAAGTGGGGGTAAAACGAGGAAAACTTGGTACATTTGATACCTCTGTGTTTCTTCGATAAATTTGGTATACAGACAGTTTATCCCTTCATTAACATATAGTGTGAACGAAGTCACGGGTAAAAGCTAGTACAAAATAAATATCAGTTTGCATTCGTGAAAAAGGGGTAGTGGTGTGTTATTGGAAAGGAACCTTTTTATAAAATGCTCCAAAAATGTTGAAATCGTGCAGAGAAATCTTCAGAAAATATTTCATAGCAACTGGTTTTGATTCATTTTTTTCTTATATGAAATATAAATTTTTATTAAATTATTTTTCTGGAAAAATAGTTCTCTTTTTCAATTTTTACAAATCTAATAATCAATCATTGTGGTAATTTTTTAACTTTTTTCTGAGTACAAATTTAATTATTTTATTTTAATTAAAATAAAACAAAAGAAACCATCCAATTTATCCAGAAAAACAATCACATTGTTGCTCTATAAGTTTATTTTACTGTAATAACTTGAAAGTATCAGCACAAAAAAAAAAAAATATAGAATTATACAAACCGTTCATTTGAATTTATTTTTTTTTCCTACAAACAGCACAAAAAACCTAAAATTAATATTAATGGATTTTTTTATTGCAAAAAAAAAAAAAAATGAAATATAAGGGTCAAACTTTGTAAGCCACAAATAAGTATGAAAAATTCAAATGGGTCATCATCACCATGAAAACAGGGGTGAAAAAGTTTTTTTAATCACATTTTTATTTTAATGGTTTTTTTCCGAACTCACTACCATCAAAAATATAATCAACTTACTTTTGAGTTTGATTTTGGGTTCTAAAAATTTTTAAAAAATAAGTTAGAATAAAAAATTAAAGCTTTAAGGATTTTCAAGTTTTTTGTAAACATGTAGTAAAAACCTAACAAAAGTATGGTTGACGCATTCTTAAGTTCTATTTGTATTTTATAATTATTATTTTATAATTATTATTTTATAATTATTATTAATATTCAGGCTTATTAAAGTTCATTCTAATTTTTGTTAAATTCTCATTTTAACTTCCATCAGAGGCAAGAGCTTGATACACTTGAAAAGTGTGCTTTGAAAACACTTGCAAAGACATGAATTTGCATGCAGCTCTAGTCAGCGATTGCCGCACTAATTAAGTTCTCATTTATTCAACTAGATGTAATTGAAGCAAAGAGTACACAAGATTCGGTGCTGCTGAACATAAAAACCTTTCTGCAACTAGTATTCCATTTATTTGTGGTTTTTTACAAGTTGAACAAAAGATTACAAACAAAAAAAAAAAAAAAAGAACCAAATGAATGAATCAAGAAATGTGTAAATGAATGAATGTGAAGGTAATGTGGAAGAGAAAAGCAGTTGGTTTGAGTTTTAATGGTCGGGCAGTGGCATTAAAGTAATTCTTTTTTCTCTTCATTTTAATTTTATTTCATTTCATTTTATTTAACCATTCTTTTCAAATTAAGGACACTAGCAAAACAGTACCAGCGCTGCACGTCAACTCTTGTATTTATGCTCGAGTTAGTGCGGTTTGTTACGCATTTTTTAAATTGTTTTTACTGTTGCATTGATTAATTTGTACAATGTTAAACTAAGCGTATATTTAAGAATATCTAACAATAAATCAAGAAGTTACGTACTTAGGAAAGAAAGGACGAACCTTAACGAAAGAAGAAAAATATATATTTTTCTCTTTCAACTTGTAGCAGAAATACTTGTGACTTATTGTTCTAAATCAAACCTGCAATTTGTCTTAATGAGAAGTTTGAATAGGTCTCATTAAAGGACATTTCGCTGTGTGTGTAGTAAACTTTTACAAAAACTTTTATAAAACTCTTCGTGATGTTCATCATTAAGAAAATTATATGACAGAAAAAAATACTGTAAACAACTTTGTACAAACAGTGCAACCGATGTATTAAATCCTAGAGACTTCCTTTTTATTAAATTCTCATATTAAATTCATTCTTTTCAAATAAAACGATGCTTATGAGTCTGTCATTCTCTTTTTTTGAACGATTTCCGACTCAGTTTTTAAGTTCTAAAACGTTACTAAATAACGATAGAAAATCCATTTAGCAGGAACTTTTGTTAATAATTTCGATAACGATTATTAAATTATACGGATTATTAAATATTAATAAAATTTACAAGAATTGGCTTTATATTGGACTAGTCGTTAGTCTAAAATTTATTAAAAACAAGTAAGAGTGCTATATTCGGCTGTGCCGAATCTTATATACCCTTCACCAATGCATATATATGTGATTCGCAGAATATAATAAGCCTGTAGGTATATCCTTTGTTATATAAATATAACATTTCAAACAATATAAAAAGTAAGTTAAAACTGCATACTTGGACACACTTTCATATTTTCTTCAGAGCTATATACTTATGTGACAGCGTTCTCCAATGGGCAGAATAGAATAGATAATTCCTCCCAATAAACAATAAAAAAATACTAATTGAAAAGATAAATACTTTTTTATGATTTTTTTTTTTTTGGAAAATGTACCTACTCTGTGCAAATTATTCGAGAAATATTTGTAAATGAAATATGTATGTAGAAATATGTAGCTATTATACATATTAGGTACATACATACATATGTACTTACTTAGATTATCCAATAAGCCTAACACAACGTATCAGTTAATCGATTTCGAGAAGGCTAAAACAATATTCATTGTTCTAACGTAGGGCTAGTTCAAATAGTAATTATGTAAGTTATTTATTCTTCGTTATTGACCTATTACATACATAGGTACTTATGTATCTACATACATATCAAAAAACACCTCATAAAAGGAAAAGTTATTTTACTGGTGACAAAATACTTTTTAGCGACGGATTATTTCAATTATGTATATGTATATATATATGTATATATATATGTATAAAATAACCTGTTTATTATTTTCAAATATAGTTACAAGCCTATGTACATATATTTCAATTTTTAAAATGAAAAACAAATTGACAAATATACAACATTTTAAAAGATAAATACAAAAACATTTTTAACATACATATAAATACATCAGAGTATATTTGTAATCATCAGTGTGCGACATTTTTTTCCACAGAGTTTACTTGTCTGGTACGTATGTATAGTGTTTGTGTGCATACATACATATTTATGTTTATAATGTGCTTTGGTGAAAAAAAAATTGAAATTTTTTATGTGTGTAGAATATTTCTTGGTATGTGAAAGCAAATAACGATTTGAGTCTGCTGATCTTTCAAAAGCGAATGCCTTGTATTTTTATACACACATGCTTAGATGTGTGACAAAAAGGGGTTTGTACGAAAAAATACGTTGAGTTATTATTAAGTTAATATACACAAAGAACTAACAAGCCTCAGTAGCACGATGGGTCGTGTGTTGAATTATTGTCTCTGACACATATTCAATACTACTGAGGCACCTAGTGTATTTATAAATTTATTTCTGCAATGAATATATATATATCTTCATTTATGTGTATATATATTCATTTCAGAATCGATATTTTTATTTTTGCTGATTTTCAATACGAAGCATCCTTAGAAAAATCCCTACATTTTACTTTAAGAAACAATTCTCTAGCTCTTCTAGTGTCTTCAGAAAATTGATTTCACGTACAGACAGACGGATAGACGGACAGATGGACAGACGGACAGACGGACAGGGCTCAGTTAACTTTTTTATCTATAAGGATCCAGAATATATATACTATATGGACCTCATATAAATATTGTGGAAATTACACACGTAATGACAAACCTATAAATACCCTTACCATTTTTGGTGAAGGGTATAAAAAATATCACTTAATTTCGTACAATTTCGATAACGATAACGATCATGCGGATTATAAAATTTAAATAAAATTTACGATATAAGCCTTTGGATTAAAAGCAAATTAAATACTAGCCACGATAACAATTAAATACTGATAACGATAACTTCCAAGCGAATTATTTAATTTAAATAAAGTTTATATCAATTATCTTCAGTGTTTAGGTTAAGAGCTGATTAGACGCAAGTCCAAAATTTATTGAAAAAAAACGATCACTTATTATTAAACAAATTCGATAACGATAACTTTTACGCGGATTATTAAATTTAAATAAAATTTACGATGTATGCCTTTTTAGATTAAATAAATGCTTCGCACAAAATTTATGTTTTAAAAAATCAATTAATTCCGATAACGATAACTTCCAAATGAATTATTCAATTTAAATAAATTTTATATCAATTATCTTTAGTATTTAGGTTAAGAGCTGATTTGGAGCTTGTGCAAAATTTATTGAAAAAAAAAAAGATCACTTATTATTAAACAAATTCGATAACGATAACTTTCAAACGGGTTATTTAAATTTAATAAAATTTGGAACAATCATCGTAATTTTGAGCTGTTAAGAGCTGATTAGACGTTAGTACAAAACTAATAAAAAAAAATATCACAGACATGGTCTGTCCTCAGTGCGGACACGAACCAGTTAGCAAATTTACTAACCATTTAGAGGGTATGCAAACAGAAAAGCGAATCTATTGATCGGCAGAACCGAAAAGTGACAATTTGACAATTGTCAATATTGATTTATCGATACGTTTGTGTTACATGCACACGTTTTTACATCCCCAAGATTTATTCATATTTTGCTCATCCCCAAAGTGTGCTAGAAAATTTTTTCTAAATAATAAAAAACTAAATTCTTTTTACTCTAAAGCTTTAAGATTGAATATATTTTCCAAAATCTCTTTGTAGTTATTCATTTGTTTTTCCCTACAACTTGTGCACTTAATTTCAGTTGTAACAACCACACACAACTCCATCAAAGACACGTAATATAAACCATGTTTTTACACATGTCTTTGTAGTAGTTTTGTTTTTTCAAGGTACATACAAACAAAATGAAGCATTTAAGCCGGAAAAAGGAAGTTAAATAACTTCTGAAGTGTGCGGTAGTTACGTTTTTTTCCTGCTTTTTGTTCATGAGCATAACAACATTTTTGTTGTGACAATTTAATTAAAAGAAAACAGAAGAATTCTTTGAATTTTCGTAAAAGAAAAACAACGGAAACAAAAACAGACCTATTTACGAAAGCATTATTTGTTAAATTCTGTTAAATATTTTTTTTAATAAAATTTAAAGAAAACTGTTGACAATCGATACATTGTTTGTTTTAATTGTACTTTGGTGGGGGGCTATTGGGTATAATATTCATCATACAAAGTTGGGAAAATTAAACGTTTTTAAATTTTTAATAAAAAAGATCAGAAAATAAAAAAAAAAATGTTTATGTTTTCTTTCAAGTTTATAAAATAAGTTCGACAAAATGTTTTTATTTATACACATTCTTTGACCTAAAAATCTAGACCAAGAACAAAAATGGAATGTTTCCATATATTCTCGATATGTAACATATTTGACCACTATTGTTTTTGCAATCGAATTTGCGTTAGACGACCCTCAAGAGCGACATTAGACCCTCATCTTACTGAGTTATATAGAAATTATCCTCTGCTATTTTCATGTATAAAATTTAATGCTGATACGATTATTCATTTAAAAATGGCAAAATTATTTCAAAAATATATTTTCATTCATAATCACTGTGCTTTGGTGCGAATACGTCATATGAATTGTTTCGATATTAATCATACGCACTACTGTACATTTCCTATTCCAGCGAAAAACCTCAAAACTGTTGACTGAGTTGTTGTGAAGCTAAAACAAAATGCATTTAGCATTTTTTAAATTTTTGCCACGCCCACTAATACTGCCTTTCATAGCAAACAGCCATTTATAACAACGCGGCAAACACTAAATGAGCCGTTTATTGTGAAAGTGACTTAAGTCACTTTTTTTGTTGATTGCAAATGTTTTACAAAAGAAAAGATACCGTTCAATTTTATTTAGTGTTGTCATTAACTCGATTTTTTTGAAAAAGTGACTTATGTCACTTTCAAAATAAACGGCTCATATATGTAAGTGTTAGTGCCTGTGCGCCGATATCGAAGAAGTTCTTTCTTTGGAGCAATTATACTTGAAAAAAACACAAATTCAAAAATTTTGTTTTTGTTTCAAATGTAATTGTTCGAAAGAAAGAACTTCTTCGATATCGGCGAACAGGCAGTAAATCTTCTAATATATAAAAATCTCGTGTCACGATTTTTGTTAACGAACTCCTCCGAAATGGTTCGACCGATTTTAATGAAATTTTTTATTCACATTTGGTAGGTATGAGATTAGGTTTTAAAGTATATTTTAAAACGCTAGCGGCACGTGGAGGGGCGGGAGGGGGAAATTCCTTTATCTACTAAACTTTTAACCTAATTCGTATTTCAAGCAGAACAAAATTATTTTTGTTGTTGAATGATGCTCCGTCCGCCTATCAAAATTGAAAAAATGGATTGATGAGTGGGGAGAATGGTTGCCCCATATAAGAATATAGCTTCCGGGCGAAGCCGGGACAATCATCTAGTGCTTTTATATAAAAATATGGATTAGTGGAGCAGTATTACAATATAATTCAATTAGTGTAAAATTTCTTATAAACTGTTAGCAAAGCGTGAGCCGACGACATTGCTGAAGAGGAGAGCTGTGAATACAAGAAAAAATATGAAAATTAAAAACAATTCTTTTCTAGCTACAAGTCACATTAAAACATTTTTTTTTAACGAAACACATCTACCAAATATTGGAAAATTAAAATCTTTCCTATATTAATATAAAGATTTAACTGATTTTATATTTGTGTCGTGAATCCTGTTTTCCGGTTGAAGGACTATATTCTAAACTCTAAAAATAATAAAATAATCGGTACAGTGTAATTCCAAAAAAATAAAAAACAAACGAAAAAAAAAATAACCCAATGCAACACTGGAATTTAATATAATAAACAACAGCTTCATTTGAATTTAGTAGTGAAGTAATTCTCGTATTAAATTTTCAAAAAAAAAAATTATATTCGAATAAGAATTGCAATAAAAAAAAACAACGTTTTTCTGTTCTGCCGTGTATGTTGAATTGATGTTGTTTTTTTTTCTAGTTTCTCTAGTAATATCAACAAAATCTAATTCCGAGGGCGTCTATGTATCTTGATGACTAACTACAACCTGATGCTGTGGTTTGTGGGAAAAGGTTTCTTTTCCTTTCTCTGCCTTTCCTCCCGTTGAATCTAATGGTGTTTTTTTTTGTTCTATAAACAAAAAGGCACCTTCTTGAAAGGTACATGTATACAATGTCTTGCCAACCCTGTAACAATGCAACTTGTTATTTCACTAGAACAAAACAGAACTTATGAAAAAGTGGAACGCCCTGTTTTTAACAGGTGACAGCTAAGTTTTACAGGGCACTATCAACACTGTCGATTTTTACGGGGCATAAGTGCCTTCCACCATTAGTCAGGGCGATTTTTTTAGAATCAAATACACTGCCATTTTAGAGAGCAAAAGAATTTTAAAAGACGAACATCAAAGTGCACTTTCTGCATGGAGATGTACCATTATTTTGTAGAAAAGAAAACACCATAAATTTCATCAACAAAAGTTGAAGTATGTAAACCGGGATTTTGTATAGAGACAAACAATTTCCTAATTCTTTAAATTTTGTTTACTGAAAATAAAATTCAGTTCTTTGTACACCTATTGGAAAAAAATGTTTAGGTTTTCCCTTGATTTTCGTATCCGCTGTTTTGAAGGCGGAGATCTCTCAATTTGAGTACAAAATAATATATGTCAATTAGGGCATGGAAGAGAGAGAGGGAGAGATTAATAGCAAAGTACACAATTTTATTTTTAATTCGTTTATTTTTTTTGTTTTAAGAAAACAAGAACAGCAAAGATACATGATTTTATAATATTTTTGATAAAATACAAGTAAGATTCTCGTAGTTTTTGCTGGGATATACATAATTTAGAAAAGTTGCTTTAAAGCTGCTCTTATTTAATAATTCAAAGAAAAAAAAAGTTAAAAAGGCAGACAACACTATTAAAAGTGTTCTAAGCTTGTTGGAACATATAAGAGCATAACGGGCAGAGCGCTGCAAAATTGAATGATTTCAAAAAGAAAAATGTACAAATTTTGTCCAGAGTTTTTCTCCCCTTGATTTAAAGTTGTAAAGTAGTTGTCTAAGTTGCTCAGGTGCAAGCAATAATATTATAGCAATTTTTCAAGCAAAAATATCTAAAGTATTTCTTTTGCTAACATTTGTTCTGAGAGTATACACTCGTACATACGTATTTAAGCTGCTTAATTTTTTATGTAAATGGCCAAAGGGAAACAGAAAACAAAATTTATTAAGTTGAAATATTTATTTAAAAGGATTTTTATGTAGAATAATAAAATGATTATTTGTGTTTTGTTTCAAGTTTTTTTTTGCCACAAAGAAATCTTTTGTTTTTCTTTTTTCTTTGTTTTTTTTTTGTTGAGCAGCAAGTCATCATTTAATTTGAAATAATTTGTATGTGTCATAAACAGAGATGGTTCATAAAAGCAGTTGTAATTCTTACATTATTTAAACTGTTACTTTATCAACATGATCTCTGAGTACAGCACGCGATAATTATGATGGGCATATTTTTTTAATTTAATATTTATGTAAAATTCTTCAGGATTTATTTGATTTTAATCTACATCGTGTGTAAAATTGTAAATTATATGATTGTATGTATGTATTAACATTCTTAGCAGCCCAAAACAAAAGATGATAGACATCTATTTAAATTAGAAAATATGCAAAACTTTTTCCTTTTATTTACATATGTATTTCTATACATACATAAAAGTTGACGTTTGTCTTGCACTTGTTTCGAACTTGTTCAAAAGTTCAGTCTACATAGAGTCTAGACATACATTTTTGAATGGGTTTGATGTTAGGTTTTTGTCTATACAAATGTATTGAATGAGTTCGAAACAAGTGAAGTTTGTGAGTTTGAAAGCTATGCACTGCAAAAACAGTAAATTAATCTTGCTCTGAAATTTTCACAGTACATCTTTGATGGGTTTTCAATATTTCTAGTGGGCGTGGCACTTCCCAGCTAGAGGAACATTTTTTTCATAGAACTATTTAACTACAAACTTGAAATTTTGCGCTCACTGCTCTTTTCACATTAGTTTTAAAGTAAAAATATTAAGTAGTGGACAAATGGGCGTGGCACCTGTCACATACATATATATTTTGATATATGTATGTTGGAAACTAAAGGAAAGGTAAATGAGTGGAACTGTTTGAAGAAGTTACTGCGCTGATTTTATGCAAGATAACAATTAAGTGGGCGTGGCAACTCTAAACTAGTTAAAAATATTATCGTAAAATACTTTTGAAGCTAATTTAGTAACAAGCTTGAAATTTTGTTTGAGTAATTCTTTTTATCGTCGGAAGTAGGAAGCGTACGATTTGGGCGTGTAAGTGTGCCACCTCCCACAAAAAAGACATATTTATTTTAAAATACATATTTTGAAATATAAATTTTATGGGAAATAGCTGAACCCGGTGTGCTTCGCTACCCCCTTCGTTATAGTCAAGAATTTATTATTTCGTAAGAATATCCTATTGTGAAAATTTAATGACGATCGGTCTAGTAGTTAAGACTATATTACGATTTTTAATTTTCCTAAAAAGGGGCGCGGTGGGACCAAACACACTTCTCCAGGTACGTATTCCTAATTATGCCAATACCATATGTACTAAATATCATCGACGTATGTCAAAAAATGCCCAAAATATGGCGATTTAAATTTTTGAGTTATATGGGCGGTGTCACGCCCCTTTGTCTAATAAAAAATGCATATAGCCTATTATTCCTTCCAGAGACACAGTAACATGCTGTGAAAATTTCAGGAAGATCGGTCAAAGGGTTTGGCCTCCTATAAAGAACAAACAAACATTATATATATAGATTGCCACGCCCCTCCTCCCGCAGACCGAAAATCAGACTTCACAGTGTCACCCGCCTGAATATTCTAAAGATTCCCTGAAAATTTCATCAAAATCGGCAAAGCCGTTTTGGAGTCCATACATTACATACATACACACATCCTGTTTTATAAATATAGATTTGAAATTTTTTAAGGATAACTCTGTTGATATTATTGAACAAGTGGATATAGCGCTTCTCATATGTACCAAATATGTATTGATTTTGAGAAGTTTTCAAAACTAACACACCGATAATGCTGCAATTTTTTTCTGATTGTTTGGAGGGGAAAAATAGCGCAAATAGACATAAGAGTAAATAACTCAGCAGAAGAACCCCGAGAGACGTCTGAAAACTGGCAGTTCTAGTATTGATACATCGAGAGCTAGAGATCATCAAATTTCAGCGCTCTAAAGCAAAGAAGGCATCAGAAGAACTTTAACATGGCAGTGGTATTTGGGGCGAGTAATTATAACCTAGACTTTGATTTAAAAATTTAATTGTTTAAAAGTCATTTAACACTCAACAGATAATGTGTGTATATATATATATATGTATATATATAAGATTTTCCAATAGGGATGATATGATTTTGAAGTGACGTTTCGGCCATTTGTAATATGTCATGATCTGTCATTTGTTTTTCATTGTATTCAGTAGTGTTTACAATTTCATCATGGTGAGATATACGCAAGAACAACGATTTAAAATTATTCAGTTTTATTATCAAAATAATCGTTCTCCAATTGCAACTTTTCGTGCGCTTTTGCCATATTTTGGTCGTAATAATCGTCCAAGTGTGCTCGCTATTCGTCGAATTGTTGAAAATTTTGAACTTACATTTTCTTTACATTCTGTTCAAGTGCCAATAAGACAAATAGCAAATGTTGCTGCCGTTCAAACAAGTGTTGCTGAAGACCGCAATTTGTCGATTCCAGGACGTTCTCAACAATTGGGACTGTCTCAAACCACAACCTGGCAGATTTTTAGAAAGGATTTGGGTTTGCATCCGTATAAAATTGTTCTCGCTCAAGAACTGTAGCCAATGGACCACCGTAAACGTCGTGAATTTGCTGATTTTGCCACACAGAAAATGCAACAATTGAATTATTGCGAGAAAAGTTTGGAGATTCGATTATTTCAAGAAATTGTGATATTGAATAGCCTCCAAGAATTTGTGATTCAACACCATTAGACTATTTCTTGTGGGGTTATATCAAGTCATTGGTCTTTCGAAATATACCAGACTCTCTTCAAGCTTTACAATTCAATATTGAACGTGCCATTCATGACTTACGACTTGAATTAGTGGAAAAAGTGCTCGAAAACTGTGTTCATCGAATTCGTTCCTTCAGAAGATGTCGTGGAGGCCATTTGAATGACGTTTTATTTAGAACTTAATTGTATCGATTGTACTTCACATTAAATGCAAAACTTTTGAATTTCCTTAACAATGAGTGTGTGTTTTTTTTTTAAGAAATCACGTCACTCTTATTGGAAAACCTTTTATGTATAAATACGCCACACGATTCCTTGCCACTTTTAATTATTTAATGGCCCATCAATATTGGTGAAAATTATATATGGTGTAAGGTATTTTTCTCTTCACATATATAATTTTTTTTTTGCCTTACAAACGCGGTATAAAATTATTTAAAAACCGGTTACAGAACAGGTTATAGAACCGGTTACAGAACAGGTTATAGAACCTGTTACAGATCCGGTTACAAAACCGGTTATAGAACCGATGATGATCCGGTTACAAAACTGGTTACTACTAAACCCGGTTATAAATAAAGTGTTAGATTTTCAGCTACTGAGGGGAATTCTAGTAAAACTTAAATTACTCAGATTTGTATTGAACTCGTGTAATTCCACGTTATTAGTGTTTTACGTTACGGAAACCAGTAACGTAAAACATAAAGTATTTTTTGCATAAGTATTTTCGTATGAGAAGCTTAAACCTGTTTTTGCAAACACGAAAATAATGAAAAAAAAACTGAAAGTTGGAAAATAATTCATACAATATTTTTACAAAAGAAAAGTTTAGCTATCGGTTCCGAAATGTCCTTTCCCTTGTTAGTAAACTCTTAGATGTCTACAATATATTTCAAAAAGTATTGAATACTAAAAATAGAATTTTAAGTTGTACTAATTATCTGATCAAGAGTGTATGTATATAATTTTCACTGCAGAAAAATCAACATTTTTATCCTTAAGAGATTTTCAAATAACACTCAACGTTCTTAGTTAAATATTTGTGTAACCTGATTCGAACTTAACAATGCACAAGATCTTTTTAAACCTTTATTTTACGATGCGTCTTAATAATATTTTATAAAATAGTTTTCTAACAAGGCCAAATACTTAATATTCTGCTATGCGTGTGTCGCTTCTATATGATTACGTGTAAATAGTGCATGAGTGTGTGTGCCAAAAATGTTCGCTTAAATATTTTTTCTATATACGAGTATGTAACTTGGAAGAAGTGCATACATTTGATTCCACTTTTAGATGACATAAAATACTTTTCATTACATTTACATTCATTTCTAGGTTTTTGCGTGTGTGTTTGTTTTATAATTAGAAAATTAAAAAAGTGTTAAAAACCCTCCATTAAATTTTAATTTTTATGCATACATACAAGCAAATACTCTCTTACAACCGTAAATGCTAAAAGTACAGATTTTGTTAAATATTTTTAGTATTGCTGATGTTAAACAAAAAAAAACAAATAGAAAAGAATATTGTGATTTTTTTTTGGACATCTTCATGATTAGGTTCAAGAGCACATGCTTGTAAATGTAAAAAGCACTTACATATGTAACTGTATGTAAAATTATATTTATAGAGGCAGCGGCAATCAGGTTTTAAAAATGTACATGCTTATCTCGACTTAAGCACTTTTTCTTTATTGCCACAAATAAATTCTGAATTTTCAAACTGTTAAAGTTTCTTCTCCTTCTGTTTTTCATTTTGGCGTTTTCATACAGTTTTTTTTAAATTAATTTTAATGATTTCTTTCGACGTTTTGGCGATTTATTTGCTCAATGTATTTTTTTCTTTTAAGCGTTTTTATTCAAGTACCCTATTCCGTTTTGTTTGAGCGTCGTTTTTGTTTTTTTTTTGGATTCGTATCATTTGAGTGCTTTTTCGTTTTGGGCTTTTTTTTTGTCCTTTAAGGGTTTTTTCATTGCGGCGTTTCTATCCAGTTAGTCAATTTCTTTTTGCCTTAGCGACTTCGTTTCATTTTAGTGATTTTTTTTTGTTGTAGGGATTTTTTTGTTTGAACAACAATATTTTTGTTGTGACTATTTTTTAATGTGTATATATTTTTATGTCTTTTCGTTTTGGCGATTGTTTTCGTTTTGTCGATTGCTTTCGTTTTTTCGATTATTTTGTTGGAATGTTTTTTTTTGTATTTTGAAAATTTTTTTCGTTTTGCAATTTCTGTCGAAGGAAACGATTATTTTTTTGTTTTGTTTGGGCGGGTTTTTGTTTGGCGACTTTTATCTTTGCGACGTTTCTTTGTTTTGTTTTTTTTTTATTCTGGCTGTATTTTCCATTCGAAGCTGTTTCTTGTTGGGTTTTACGATCTGAATTCCTTATGGTGAGTATTTTTTTCATTTGGGGTGTTTTCTTTTCGAAATTTTCTGTGTTGACTTTTTTCTTTTCGATTTTTTTTTTGTGTTTACAATTTTTTTTTCGTTTAGATGAATTATGATTTGAAAGGTCTTCATAGTTTTTTTTTTTTTAACCATATTTTATTTCAACATTTTTGTTCTAAGTTTGTGCTTAGTTTCTAAAATAATAAAAATTACATTACCTGATAAAATACCCTTTAGTTTTTAATTATAGGAAACTACAAAAGTAATCAAATATCTTCAAGGACGTAATAAAAGACGTATTATTATCAAATTGTTACCCATTTACAATCCATTACCTGGAATAAATTAAAGAATATCAAAGACCTTTTAAAATGTCCCTCGCTAATAACTCTTTATATTATCAAAGGTTACTTACTCTACACGATTAGTTAAAATTCATGTATTTATGTGCATTTATTTGTTTTATGATATTTCTTCATTATAAAAGATTTATAAATAAATACGGGCAAACTCCTTTGGGAAGTAATACCTGCTTTTGCTATTATTCTTAATGGTGAACATACATACATACATACATACATACATACATACATACATACATACATATTATTTGAGAGCCAACCTTGTACCTGCAATGTTTAGTTCAACCCGAATATTTGCAGGTAAATTAAAGTTAAATAAATATTAATTCTTAAACATTTTTATGAACTGATTTTTTTCTTTTAGAAAACCATATCCTTTGTATTTTTATACACAATTCTTCTGCTATATACTATATACTATCTACACACAAACATACACACATGCATACATAGTTATAGATGTGTGTTAAATGCTAACTCGTGCTTAAATATGAAAAGTTCTTCTCCTAACCACCCTCATCAGCAGGAAGATATTTTGGAGTTTTTTTTTTTAACTGTTATTTAACATACATGTGGAATTTATGTTATAGATTTTGTAAATAACATTTAACTGTTATGTTTAGAACTAAATTTTTATTTAACATTTCACAAATCAATGTTAAACTTTAGCAGTGGTAATGTTAGACTGTTATGTCTTTAACAGATTGAGATTTTTTATTTCTAGTTCTTCTTTTATTTGCGAATTATGAAAGTAAATAAAATTTCTTATGGTTTTTACTCTAAAGATCTCAAACTTAAATCCTTTTTTTCGTATTTTAGATGGACTTTATTTCTTTTTGTTTATGATTTCTAATGCAAAGTACATATTTAAAATGTTAAATAAACGAAATATTGAGTCTTTAATTACACACTTCGTTATGAAGAAAAATAATGTAGACAAATAAAAGCAATAAAAGTATAAAATAAGTTTTTAATGAAATTAAAAATTGTAAAATTTTTTTGTTGGCTTAAACTTTTTTATTTTTTATTTTTGGAACGAAGTTCCTTATGGGACGTTATGGAGGGGCACTCTAGCCGGCAAAACACGTCCGTAACGTAAGATTTTTGTTTGTTTCCTTATAGGAAGGCAACCGGTAAGACCGATTGTCTTCAAATTTCGTAACCATATTACTGATGACCGGGAAAGTAAAAGAGGCTATTTTTTTTAATATTGAATGGGGGAGGGGCACCCCCATATAAATAAAATTTTAATATTCACATATCTGAGCAACTAAAGCACGGAATGTATCAAAATTCGGCGTGTATTGCTTTAAGAACAAAATACAACTTCTAGCAAAATTTTGGGGCGGTAGGCCGAGTGGAACGAGCACCCCCCATATAAACAAAATATTAATATTCACATATCTGAGCAACTCAAGCACGGAATGTATCAAAATTCGTCGTGTATTGCTTTAAGCACAAAATACTTCTAGCAGTATTTTGTGGCGGTTGGATGAGGTGAACGGGCACCCCTCATATAAATGAAATATTAATATTTTTATAATAAGGAACTTCGTTCATACATATTTTTTTAATATTTAATGTTATTTGTTAGGAACAATTTGTTTGTCTGCTTCCAAAGTATCAATAAGTATTTACCCGCTTAAGTGCTCATATTGAATTAAAATTTTTTCTTCGGTGCATTTAAGCGGGAAATTACATTAGTGTACCTTAGATAAATATGCAATTGATGCATCGACATAATCTCGGATAAATGCTCAAATAATGCATTAAAAAAAGTTTGGATTCATTCCTTGCTAAACGACGTTGCTTACTTTTTTGCCTTACGGTTGCCATCCATAATCGACCTAATAATTTTTTTTTTATAAAAATGCTTTTTTTCATTATAAAAAAATCCAATTTAATTTTTTTTTGAGGCACTTAAGTGAATGACTTATCTTCGATAAATATATAAAAGTTTATCTGTTTAAAATGTTTTATTTAAAAGGGAAAACCTTAAAAGTGTGGTTGCATTTAGCCAAGGAGTACTGTATTTATCTAAGAAGATCTCAAGAAGTCATTATTAACAACATCTGTGCAATTAATAAAAATTCTTTTCTACAGCCACAATCCTCTCTGGGCAATAGATTTACTCTCTCAGTTAGTCTCAACGTTGTTTTATGTACATATGGGCATTTCCATTGTACTGGGACGTTACATTTGCACGACAAAAGTAGTAAAGCAAGTGAAAAATTTAAATATTTAAAGATCTTATTTTACCTGCGAAGTAATAATGACAAAAGTAGCCTTAAGGTTTTGAAGGGATAAGCAAACATATGCACTGGCGTCACATTGTAACGTTGTAACATACGAGTATGTATGAAGTAAGATGCCTTTCGCATCGTACTTAAAGCTATCTTTCAATTTAAAAAAGAAAAACTAATAAAACTAAATGAATTCTTTCAACGATGCTTAAATATTATTTTTATTTATCTGTGAAACTTTGAAGTCTTAAGCCATTACTTACAAATGTATTTAAAACTTGAAAAAAATATATATGTATATGGGACTGGCTAATGTACATCCACAAGTAATTTGAGAAAACTACAAGCAACCCATAAACCACCCACCAAGCCATTAGCTTAATTCACAAGTCGTTAAATGCACGTGTGATGTGCATTTTAAAAACATCCCATAAAATATTGTTAATTAACAAAAGAAATGTTAAAGAAAAAACCATAATGAATAAAAACATGAAATGTGTGAAAAATACTAAAGCAAAACTCGCCACATGTTAAAAACATACTTAACGCATAAAATTGTGCACGCAAACTTGTACACCAGGTGCATTGTTGCCAAACATTTTGTTTCAACTTTTTTTTCTAATGCCGAATTTTCCCAAGAAGCACCACCAAAATAGCAATAAAAATTAATATTAATTTTCTATGAAAGTCGTAGAAAGAAATACTAGATTTATAATTACACTGTACAACAAAATCCAAATAACAAGATTATACATTTTTTAAATTTAATTTTTCTTATCAATTCTTAAATTTTAACGTTAAAGATAGAATAAAAAAAGGATTCTCTAGCAAATATTGTAGCTACACCATGAACCACTTTTCCGTCTTTTTTTTTTTTTAATTACAAAGTAAATTTCAATTTATATAAATTTCTTTTTCAAATGCTAAAACCAGATAAAACTACTGCAGTCAGTGCCCATATAAAAAAGGGCCATGTATTTTAAATTGAAATGAAAAATTCTGCAACTCAAAACAAGAACAACAACACAAAAAACCTAAACAAACTTCAATCCAAGCTGGCTGGCTTGTACTTAAACATTAAAACGCAGCAAAAAAGAAAAACTAAAACAAAAAATAAAAAGCATGTGAATTGCTGCTGCCTTCAATTTAAATGAGGAGACAAAAAAAAAAGCATGCACCATTCTGTTCTAACGAATGAATAACGAAAAATTCATGATCTCCAAAAAAACTGACATCATGTTTTCAACTTGTTGTACAAGTTGCATTCGACTAGAATTTATTAAAGATTTGTGTTTCACTTTTGAACAAAAAAAATTGCTCATGCTGTTGATGCTGTTGGCCTTAGATTTCGTTTAGAAACAAACGATAAATATCATTATCATCAGCTAAACCGTCACAGTTATTCTCAACGGACAGATACAACAACAAATCTTTTTTTTTGCAGCTATTTTTTCTTCACAGATTTCACTTTAGTGCTCTTTATTTTCTCCAATTGTATTAACACACAGTTTGATGTTTTTTTCCCTCGGAGATTTCAATAAATTGATTGAGGTATGTACCTACAATACGTGAGTAGCTGGGTACAGGGATAATTTAAAATTTTAAAATTGGAACAATTTAAGTGCATCTGACAATAATGTGTCAATTAAAATGTAAAAATTTAGTGAACAATTAAGAAGAAAAGTTATTAATATCATACTTTTGTGTACATTTAGCGTTTTAGTCAAATCATTTTTCATTGATTTAATTAACACTTTCGCGAGTAAGTATGTGTGTAAATATATGTTGCGTATGTTGTTTTATATGAGAATTTCTCTTGTATGTGTGTATGTTAAGTAGGATTAACAACAATAGCTTTTATCTTCTTCTCTCATGCATGTCTTTTCTTAAGGTATAAACACATTCGCCACAGCTGTCAAAATTAGAATACATGTGTGCATTTGAGAATGATTATATTGAAGACAGCAAGGCAACATGGCAAAAGGTTTTTGTCCATGCTACTTTTGTCGTGTAGTCAAATTAAACTAATTTCTATTTCTGGAGGGTGGTGTTGGCTAAAGTGGTTAGCGCGTTGGATACTAAGCAAACACTGACTTGGTGCCTGGGTCCAAACCACGGCCAGAGCAAGTCAATCAACATCATTAATTTCTCTAATTTACATTAGTGAGACATTGTATTAATTGTTGTCGGACTATTTAAGTGATGAAGGCATAAAACCTGTTCCGACTGCGAATGATGCTGTTCCAAGCTACTGTACACAACATCGTCCTTCGTCGGTTAGCAGAAACATCGGCGAAGTAAAACAATTAATAAAATGCCTGCTAATATAGCTTATCAAAGTTAATGCGTCTACCTAACACCGGAGGCGCCTCAACACTGCTATAAAAATAAACATAACGCGCAAAGCAGAGTTGTAAAAGAGATAAGCCTTCTATATTTTCAACATCTATCTTCTCTAATCTATCCCTCTCCCTTAGTTCCGGCATAATGCACTGCATACGGATCCGATAGACGTCGCAATCTTCTATATGTATCTTGTATATGTAGATTATTATTAATACAATACAATAGACATTAAAAGAAGTTACTTTTTATTAAGCAATGATAATATAACGAAAAAGTTAACAAGTTTACTTCGATGTTTACATTATAAACAAAACTTTTTTAAATAATTTATTATTTTGCAATAAAAATGTTGTATTGAAAAAGAAATCTTAAAACGTTTTGTTTTGTTTACTAAAGTAAAAAATATGCTTTCATTTCCATTAAATAAATAATTAATTTGGGGAAAATTTCTAGCAATTTTGTAAAAAAACAAAATCAAGCTATTAGGATTTCGAAGCACCAACTAAAGCTGGCCTTATGACACGGTCATGTAGTTTGTAGCCCAATTTGGTAACTTCAACGACAGTATCGGGTGTAACAGTGGTATCGGGCTGTTAATATTGAAAGAATGTTAATAATAAATGTTAATACGAAATTATTTATTGTATATACATGAAAATTTAGATTGTACTTACAGTATAAAAGAGTTTTCCATAAAATCATTGGAGACAATTTCAGTCCCTTGCTGTTCAACTTCTTGGTACAAACAGTCATCTCTACAGGAATGGAAGTATACATATACATACGGATTTGTATATACATACATGCATGTATATTCAATTTGTACATACCCTGTGATGGAAGATTCAATAAAACCACTTAAAGAAACTACAGCCTCTTGTTCCACTGGGCGGTCATTTCCAAAAGGTGTGTTATAATATTATTTTGATTTGAAATTTCCAAACTCTACTTACTGAGACAAATGTTCCAAAAACGGCTCAGCATTTCGCATAAGAGACAGTCTGTTTCCAGCCTTAACAATGCTCGAAGCCAAGAAATGTTTGAAGCAAATACGAGCTGTTCCACAAAGGGTAACGCAACAAATATCACTCCACTTCTTTCTCTCATTCTTGTCTCTAGGAACACTGAACAAGCTTTCAACTCCCTTCGCATATTTAACTTTACATACCGCACAAACTCGAATGTACATATTTAAAAATTTATTTTATTTTTATTCAATTTAATTTTATTATCACTTATATATTTTCACAACCACAATCAGATTAAAACATAAACAATTTTTGACAGCACTATAGGTAAGTAGCCATTTGTATTATGCACAGCTGATCACGGCGAATGCTAATGAGGTCACCTGGTATGAATTCGCGTTGAATGAATCGTTGCAACAATTCAGGATCAGCTGTTTACTGTGTATCTGTCGTTTCCAAAATAATTAAGTAGCCGGCTAAATGGCTACAACGGTAGCTAGCAGCATTTGTAGTCTTGCGTTCGTGTAGTCTGCTGTGGCGAATGTGTTTATAGCTTTACAGTTACAGAAAAAAAAATAAACAAACAACATGTACGAGTGTTTGTAGATGTTGGTGTTGGTTTTGAGCAGAGATAACAATTCAACAGTTATTCTCCTTTTTGGTGTCATTGTGATGCTTACGATTAAAGGGGGAAATAATTTAACTATGTAATAGAAATGGGGTCTTTCAAAGGATTCTTGTTTGTTGTTCTTTTACTATAGGAAAGCTGCCATTAATTAACTAAAGTTGTGTGTGTGTATTTTCTTAAGAGCAATTTTCTATAAACCACCAAAATTGTATATGAATTTATTCAAGATATTCGCAAAAGTTTATGTTAAAAAATTAAATTTTTTTTAGCAGCAACGTATGGATTCCTAGCAAAAACTACTGCTTCGGCCGAAAATAAATAAATTAAATTTTATCTTCCAGTCGCTGTTTACTTTTTTATTCGTCTTAACTAAATTTAAATTGCCGACCAACTTCAACGTGCTTAAAAATAAGTTGAGCGATCTCTCTGCCTTCTTTTTGTGTAGCCTCGGAAGCGCTTAAAAACTGCGCATCTCGAAAGCATGAAATTTTGTTACTGCTTCCTGAAACATAATATTTTTTTGCTGGGTTAGCTAACGCACAACAAGTATATGTAATTTTTGAATGAACCTTAATAAAGTTGGCAATTAGGAGCAAATTTCCATTTTCAATTAATAGATCTAACGACTTTTTATTTGGTATTATGATACAAATTCGCTATTGTGAATTTCACTCAATTGGATTATTCACAATAGTGCATCTTTATGTATGTATGTACCAGCTATTGCTACAAGTAAATAAAATTTATTTGCAAAATAAGCTTAAATCAAAGATAAAGCAGACATTTTTAAAATTTATTAATTTTTCAGTCTAACCCAAAATTGTTTCAACATGTTTAAATTGAATAAAAAAGAAATTATAACAATTCTCGTATTCTAATTGTGTTGAAAACTTCGTTAAATAGTTGATATTCTTTCCAAATTAGTATCAACTTTACATAAGTTGTAAAAATGTACGAACGAACTCTGAAGAGAGGTGTAGCGGTCTTGAAATCGGTATACTGATACATTCTGCTAGTCTGATTGGATATGCTAATGTTTTTCAAAAGAAAACTCATAGTAATTTGAATTTTCATTAATTCAACAAAACTGAACTTAAGCCTAATAATAATAATTTCTCATTTATACATTAATTTAATACAGTTCGAAAAATTAATTACGTTTATTCGTAATACAGTGCACTCGCGAAGATATGAACACCCCAAAATATGAATAAATTTTTTCTTCGATTGTCTACTTTAAAATATGAACTTACTGCGAAAGACTTTAAAATGTGAACAACTTATTTTTGCATTTTTTAACGGATTTTTATCGAAGCAGTGATGAAATCTTTGTATACAGGGTTGTAGATATGTAAATTATGCTTCAATACCATAAACAACAATAAAAAATTTAACATAATAGATTTTTGTTTTTATGGGAAAAATGAACAAAAAAAAATATGAAAATATGAACAATCTTGCAAAACTGAACTGGCTTGGTTTTAATTAGTTCATATTATCGCGGCCGCACTGTAATAATGTATAAAAAATATTAATTTTTTTTTGTTAGAAAATTGTCAAATCAATTTATTCACTTCTGAAAAGTTATTAAAACCAGCATATGGACATTTCCGTCAAGAGATCCACCTTGAGCAAAAAATTTAAAGTTATTAATTAAAAGTGATTATTGTACGATATTGTTATAGAGAAATATTCATATATTATTAATTTCATATATATACCCATAAATTCCATTTTAAAGTATCATTGATACGTGAAATTCTGAAAGAAGTTTGTTTAATAAATTGTATCAGGATTCGCTGAATTGGCCACGAAAACTGCTTCTACTACTATTTCGAACCTTTACGAATGTGATAAAAACATTTTGTTTGCCATTCTATTTGACTTGGAAGTGCGCTGGTATCAACATCAGCATAGATAATAGTGCTTCCTAAGCGCTATAATTTAACTTGAAAAGGAACCTAACAATATTCGTTGTTTAACGGTGCGACTGTCACGTTCGACTCTATGGAAGTATCTATCCATATGTGTGGGCTAGCTGTACAAAATTTGTAAAAAGTAACAGTACGAGATAGTTTTTTGACCAAATGTATCTGACACATAATCTCTATGTAAAATTGTCCGCTGAGTTGGAATATGAAGTCAGAATGGTCAAAAGTAAAACAGTTTTCGAGATATTCCAAAATAACCGTTATTTCTGTTTTTGAAAAACATGATGGCACTTAAATGCAAATATCTTCAAAAATATTCGTTGATTTATGAATTATTTTTTTTTAGGAAAGATAATAAGATTACTAAAACAAGTACGGGTCGTGGGTAAAAATTTGTCAAGAAACTACTGAGTTACAGTTGACCAAATTTCAAATTTCACAAAAATGTTATTGTTTTTTTGCAAGTTTGTTCTTTTCAACTTATTGTATAAAACCAAGGAATTAACATTTTTAATGACAATTTGAGCGCAAGCTATAAAATTGGAATCAAATAAGATAAATAGTTTTTAAGATAGTTATCTTATGGGCTATTCTGGTCAGTGGTATTTTTATTTTTATTTTTTATCGATGCAAAAAATAACAACTACATTAAGATAAATAGTTGTTTTTTATTCTTTTTTTAAAAACATCTGTTGTAATTAAATTTATTCTTAAATATAATGTTTTTTAAAAAATTTATTTTCAAAGTGATATTTAACACACCAAATATTTCAAAAATTATAAAAAATGTGACGTCATAGTAAATAATAAAAAATAATCACTTGAAAAATTGAACATACAATTCACGAAACGTCGGAAAAATATGGAATAAAAAAATTTTACTTTTATTTACATAAAATACGGTAGGCCAATACCTAAATTTATAAATAAAAATAACAAAACGAATTACATCTGGCTTATAATAACAATACAAAAAAAAAAAAACAATAAACCTCCTTACGTACATTAACTTTTTTAAATTTTTATATCCACATCTCAAGCATAAAAATTTAGTGCAAAATATGCGCTGGCTTTTGTAACAAATCGTAATTTCATATAATTTTAATTGAGTCTTAAAATTTCTACTATTAACTCGTTGTATTAACATTAAATTTGTGTTCGTTCGCTTCTGTTTAAATTTGTTATAAAGTCAAGTGAATGTATTTTCACATCCGTTGGTATTTAATTACCCAGCAAAAAGATTAAAAATTTATTCCACTTTCTCTGTGTGTTCTTGCACTTTAACGACTCTTCTGTTTACAATTTACCCAAATTTTTGCACGATACTCTCAAGAAATAAATGAGAATTATTACGAAGTATAAAATCAGAGAAAATCTTACGAAATGATGATGAAAAAAATCGTATATAGTGGAAAACTTTCCCCGCTAAATGTTTTTGAAGATACATTTTTTTTTTTGGCATCTTTATGGGAAATTTTTTAAATTGGTCACTGGGTTATCTTGCAAGCTGCTACCTATAAAGACCTAAACATGCAGACATGAAAATATATATAAAACTGCAAACGTGGTTGTATGTAGAGTACGCAATATTCTTATTTATAAAACTTGATAATGAAAATCACGTTTTTATATTTTCCTACATAACACGTTTTGCATTTGAACATTCAATGAATAAGAATTGAAAGTTTTTCTTTTCAAAACTCTTTAATTCATAGTCATGGTTTTTAGCTATTGATTTGTTTCGTGGAAATTGTAAAAGAAATGCGAAAACTATTTTAATTTACAAAAAGTTTTCAAAAAAAAGGACTAGAATAAATAATCTAATGTATTTATTAAAATAATCTATTAGAAGATCATGTGCATTTATAAATATTTGTAAAATTGTCTTAACTTAACATAAGTGTTTTTCGCAAAAGTTCTCAAAAACATTTTCTAGTCTTAGGGTATGTTTTTATTTTTTATTATGAAAATCATTAGAATCTACTTGAAAGTAGCTTTCAAAGAACAGCAATATTATGATTGTTATTTTCTTGAATTTGACTATAGTTTGGTCAGCAGTTTTTTTCGTGCTCAATTGTAACGTTTCATTTGCCGTCTTTCTATTTCTGATTTAATTTTTTTTAAAACAAATTTATTTTCCTTCTTTTTCAGATTTCGATATCACTACAACACACATGCTTGCATTGTTTATCGTTCATCGGTTTAATAACAAAACTTGTTTGTTATTAACTATAATATTGTCCGATTCGAGTTTTTTTCTTGAGAACTTTATCGGCTTGCCACTATAATGTGTATTATAAAGCTTGCGCCTATTTTTGCACTAAAATATGCAAACGGGCTCGTAAGGACTACCAATATTGTCCTGTAGTGCGATTCTGTAACTTTTAACAATAAACGTTACGTTAATTTTACCAACACAATTTATTGCTTGTGGTAACAATGCATCAATTCTGTAACTCAGTATAACCAACATTGTTAAAAAATTCAATAAGGTGGCATATTTGTTAAAAAACAATGAATTTTAAGCCAAAAGAGTGCACAAGAGAGGGCGCTCTCTTTAACTTGTTTTAAAAAACAATACATTTAAACAATAAATTTTTAGTCAGACTAGTGTACAGGAGAGTGCGCTCTTTTTAATTTGTTCGAAAATATATTTTTTGAACATTTCAAAATAACAACAACTTTAAGAATAAACGATGAAAAAATTATTGCTGTTAAGTTAAGTGAAAAATTCGACGTTATAATTGAATATAATGCTAAACGATATTGTTAAAATCCTTACTGAATAACATCGACGTTAATTTAGCTGTTAAAAATTTTTAACAATTCAATTGACGTTAAAATTGAATAGAGAATCGCACTACTGGTGCTGTTATAAATGTGTATTTTTCAAACTTGTATAAATGTGATACAGCCGTGATTTTTTCATATTGCAACAAGACTAAGATGCTATAAGATGATGTATATTTGCTCTTTGGTGTGTGCACAAACTAAAAGGTAAGTGCTCTAGCTAATCCTTCTTTTGACGATTCTATTTCTATACGCAAATTGTTTATTAAAGAAAATGTACACAATTTGTTGGAAAACATTTTAATTAAACTTTACACATTTTAAAGAATATTTGCTTTATATTTATTTTTATTGAGGTTAAAAAAAACTGTTAATAACTCAATTTTATTTTTATAATTGAAGTGATCTTAAGCTCAAAGAAAAATATAGATAAAACTAAGAAATTAAGAAGATCGGCCGAAAAGAAGAAGTAAGCACTCTTGCAGCGTAAAAAATGTTGTCTCCTCTACCTAAAATTATAATTGTCAATTTGTACGTTTTTGTTGTGCCCGTTAATTTGTTGCTAATTTTGTTCACCATTTTTTTTTGGGAAATATTTTACATAAAAAAAAAAACGATTTTCTCTTATTTCCGATAAGAGTGAATAACTTTAAAAAGTATTTCAGTTAAAATCTATTATATTTTCCATTAGTCTTGTATTTTAAAAATGGGGTGCACAATAAAACGTACTTTTCAATTTTTTTTTTTTTTAACAAAACGTACCTTTTTTCATAGTCTGCCATATTGACAAAGCAACTGGTGCTTCAACATGAAGTTTTGGTAATCATAAATGAACTAAAACCATTGGTAATATAACAAAAAAAAAAAAAAATTGTAAATAATGAAAAAAATATATGTATGTATACATAATTTCAATGTATAATGTGTCTTATATTGGATCAAGTTTAAAAAGAATTAGTCAAAAGACTCGGACCAAAACGTGCCTCAATTTTTTAAGACGGTGTAGGACTAACTTCACTCCATCTGATCTCCTTCATATATATACCATCTTTATCCGACCGAAAATGAAATACAAGTCCCATGTATGGGCCGGTGCTTCAATATCTATTTTGAAGTTATTCGATCGCGTACAAGATAGGGCGAAGAAGCTTATCGGTGACAGTAGGGTAGCCAACTGTATTGACTTACTGGAGCATCGACGCAATGTTGGGTGTGTTTCATTGTTCTATCGCTGCTACAATGGAATGTGTTCTTATGAAATCAGGGAACTTGTTCCCGAAACCCGTCACTTTTCACGTACAACACGCTCTTCATTAAGAGCACGTCCCTTTGTGGTTGATATGCCAGTGAACCGCACTACGCATTACAGAGAGAATTCGTATTTTAGCCGAACTGTTCGTATGTGGAATAAACTTCCCCTCTGCCACTTTCAGTGTTAGGGTTCAACAAAACCTACTTTTTGTAATAAAAGGTTTTCCAATAGGGATGATATGATTTTGAAGTCACGTTTCGACCATTTGTAATATGTCATGATCTGCCATTTGTTTTTCATTGCATTAAGTAGTGTTTACAATTTCATCATGAAGAGATACATATACGCAAGAACAACGTTTACAAATTATTCAGTTTTATTATCAAAATAATCGTTCTCCAATTGAACTTTTCGTGCGCTTTTGCCATTTTATGGTCGTAATAATCGTCCAAATGTGCTCGCTATTCATCGAATTGTTGAAAATTTTGAACTTACATTTTCTTTACATTCTGTTCAAGTGCCAATAAGACAAAGAGCAAATGTTGCTGCCGTTCACACAAGTGTTGCTGAAGACCGCAATTTGTCGATTCCAAGACGTTCTCAACAATTGGGACTGTCTCAAACCAAAACCTGGCAGATTTTTAGAAAGGATTTGGGTTTGCATCCGTATAAAATTGTTCTCACTCAAGAACTGAAGCCAATGGACCACCGTAAGCGTCGTGAATTTGCTGATTTTGCCACACAGCAAATGCAACAATTGAATTATTGCGAGAAATGTTTGGAGATTCGATTATTTCAAGAAATTTTGATATTGAATGGCCTCCAAGAAATTGTGATTTAACACCATTAGACTATTTCTTGTGGGGTTATTTGAAGTCATTGGTCTTTCGAAATAAACCAGACTCTCTTCAAGCTTTACAAGTCAATATTGAACGTGCCGTTCGACTTGATTTAGCGGAAAAAGTGCTCGAAAATAGGGTTCATCGAATTCGTTTCTGCAGAAGAAGTCCTGAAGGCCATTTGAATGACGTTTTATTTAGAACTTAATTTTGTATCGATTGAACTTTACATTAAATAAAACTCTTTTGAATTTCCTTAACAATAAGTGTGTTTTTTTTAAGAAATCATATCAGTCTTATTGGAAAACCTTATATCAAAGTGGATTGATAACAAAGATTCTTAACGTTTAATGTGCTGACTTCTGACAGTTTGATGCATCTATTGATAAGTTAAAATTTGTTACACCATTTTCAGTTTCATGCACTTTTTTAAGAAAACGAAATAAATAAACATAAATTTCCCAAAAATGTGAAACAAGCGAAAAAGTACGTTTTGTTCTGCAGCTCCTCAAATATTTTATTTCACTTATTCAAAAATAAATGTCTAAAAGTTAGATGATACCATTTTTTTTACCTTTGCTTTTGAGTTTTGCATTTCTTAACGATCCAATGCTGCTCGTTTAAACATACTCGTAGATTATTTATTAGAGAATCTTTATTTAAGGAAAAATTAGTATATGCTTCGGTTAATTAGCAACTGTAATTAATATTGATGCCAAAAATTAGCTTAATATTTAATTATTCTTTACATCGAATTAATTAATTAGTTTTGTTAAAATCAAAATTTTTTTTCAAATCATGCTTCCGTTTTAATTTAAGGCAGCTCTGTAGTGCGATTCTGTAACTTTTAACAATAAACGTTACGTTAATTTTACCAACACAATTTATTGCTTGTGGTAACAATGCATCAATTGAAGCACAGCCGCGAATAACGTTTCAAATGCCATTTTTTGCAAAACATGTTTTTTTGCATATTACCGTTAACATTACTCTCTTACATTACTCAAACACCAAATTAGCCAAAATTATGCTCCTTATCGCTATCGAAATGCAATTAGAAAAAGACAGTCAGTGGAAGAACATTGTAAGTTACATTCAAAATGATGCGAACGGAATTATCGAAAGTAATTGATAAGTGGAACAGAGGTACAAAAAGGAAAGTTGATGTTGAAAATTGGAAAGACAATAAAATTATAAGGTTGAGAAATAGTGGAAATGCGTATATAACAAGAAAAAAGAAAAGTATACATAAAAATACGCTCCAGAGCAGGTAACATGGAAAAACGTTTTAAGTCCGCAACATTTTATTTTTTATTTTAATTTTTGTTACATAGGTTTGTGATTGCCAATGCTACTTAATTTGTAAAAAAAATTAGCATAAGTCATATACAAACACATTTTTATCATTTCTATGAAAAAAATACAATGAACAAACATGTTTTTTATCGTCTTTAATCGAATTAATTTTCGAATTTAATTTTCTGGATACAAATTTTTGTTTTGATGTTGAATGAATTTTTATTTGTTATAAATATATAAAATTTTATAATTTATCCTTTATTTAAAGAATATAAATCAATTAAACAAAATTGTCTTTAATAGGAATGTTTTCTTTGCGACAATAACATTTTGCAACGTGGAATAACGTTTTAAAAGCCATTTTCCATGATGCTTGCTGTAGTGGAATAACGTTTTAACTGACATCGCGCTTTGGATATAAAACGTTTTTCCACTAAAAAAATTTTTAAACAGTAAATTAACATGTAATTTCAAATTAAAATTTCTTGATTTTTTGAATATAAGTTTTTATTATTATCATTTTTGAGAAGGTAAAAAAAAATTTTAAAAATATATAATTTTGCCTTTAAAATATGTTTTTTTACTCTCCTGAACAATTTGCAATTTGTCACTTACAACGTTATTCGCGGCTGTGCTTCAATTCTGTAACTCAGTATAACCAACATTGTTAAAAAATTCAATAAGGTGGCATATTTGTTAAAAAAACAATGAATTTTAATCCAGAAGAGTGCACAAGAGAGGGCGCTCTCTTTATTTTTTGTTAAAAATCATTACATTTAAACAATAAATTTTTAGTCAGAATAGTGTACAGGAGAGTGCGCTCTTTTTTATTTGTTCCAAAATATATTTTTAGAACATTTCAAAATAACAACAACTTTAAGAATAAACAATGAAAAAAATATTGCTGTTAAGTTAACTGAAAAATTCGACGTTATAATTGAATGTAATGCTAAACGATATTGTTAAAATCCTTACTGAATAACATCGACGTTAATTTAGCTGTTAAAAATTTTTAACAATTCAATTGACGTTAAAATTTAATAGAGAATCGCACTACTGTTGTAAGTGTTCTCAAGTTTTTTTATAAATACATACAAACATTTTACGAAATTTTAATACGAGACTTATTGCAATACTAAATTGATGTTTAGCTGATTTATTTTTTTTAATAAACATTTGTGTGATGTTTTGTTCCACTTTAGCTTTTATTTTCCTTGCAGGATATGAAACGAAAATACCCACCTTCTTAATGCTACAACTCGAATAAATTTTTATAGTTTGACTTAAATGCTTTTGTCGGACAACCCCAAAAATATATTTTAAATCCTTAGTGTTTTTGTGGAATTAATTAAACATTTTTCATCTGTTCATTGTGATCATTTAAAGACTATTCTCTACGAAGATAGAAGAAAGAAGAAAAGAGCACTAGCAACAAAAAAAAAAAAAAAAAAACAAGATTTGACGCACTCATTGTTTAATGATTTTATTTTTGTGGCATGCTGCTGCTATTATTTATTGCTGCATATTTGTGTCATGTATAACGTACTCGTATGCATATTGTGTGTATGTATGTGGAACAAGCAAATACATACATACATACTTATTTTGCGGCTATGTATTACTTGTTATGTATCCATCCTCTCTTACCAAATGTGGTAAACAATCTGTCAAAATTTACTGTCAGTACGATAATAATGAAGTTTACTTGCTGTTGTGGGTCTCACATGTCCTCGCTATGTTGCCATCCTACACATGAATATTTCTTCTTTGGTTTAGTTGAGAGCGTGCAACAAAATATGAACATATTTTGTGTCGAATGGCAATACATTTTTATTATACCACATTTTTATTTTATTTTTAAATAGAAAACATTTTTTTTCTTTTTTCAATTCGTATTTTATTTAGTGGCATTGAAAAAAGTATGTTTACTCAGAGGATGACCCCTACGTATGCAGTGCACTGTGCCGCAACTCAGGGAGAGGGATAGAGTAGAGAAGAAAGATGTTGAAAATTTAGAATGCATAACTCTTTCACAACTCTGCTTTGCGCGTTATGTTAATTTTTAAGGCAGTGTTGAGCCGCCTCCGGTGTTAAGTAGACGCATTAACTTTGTTATGCTGTATTAGCGGGCAATTTATTAATTGTTTTACTTCGCCGAAGTTTCTGCTAACCGACGAAGGAGGGCGATGTTGTGTAAATTAGCTTGGAACAGCATCACTCGCTGTCGGAACAGTTTTTTTAGTGACCGGTGCTATGCCTTCATCACTGAAATAGTCCGACAACAATTAATAGAATGTCTCACTAATGTACATTAGAGAAATTAATTATGTTGATTGACTTGCTCTGGCCAGGGTTTGAATACAGGCCCCAAGTCATTGTTTGCTTAGTAGTCAACGCGCTAACCACTTCAGCCAACACCACCCTCAAACCACCACCACCCTTTGGGGGTGTGTGCGTTTGTGTTTTTTGTTGTTGTTGTTTGGCAGTGACACATGAATTTAAAATTGTCTAGAAATGGTCAATAGATATGAAAAAAAGTATAAATTTTATTTTGAGTTTGACAAAAATGCAAGTGAAATGATTTCAAATAGGAATTTTCATTAAAAATGCCATCAATATTTCTGTGGAAAAAAGGAAAAAGTGCTTAAGTCGAGATAAGCTGATTTTAAGTTAATATCACTATCGTATTATCCATATTCAAAAGTATCTCTGGGCAGTTTTATTTTTACTGAATGATTTTTAACGAAGTTCTGGCACAATTACTTGCTGCTTTTCTTTTTCTAAATAATTATCCCATATGGAATAACATCTTATTTGATCTTATAACATTTTAAATTTCAAATTGAATATGTATATTTATATGTTATAGTTTTTTTGTTAAAAAATCAAAAGAATCGAAAAGCGATTGATCAACTTTAAGTACAACGCGATTACATTTTTATCAAACCACTTAAACATTTAAAACTGCTTTTCTAGATAACTACAAAATATGACTTAAGCACTTTTTCCTTATTGCCACAAATTTGATGAAATAGATTTTGTAACAAAAATTTAATAGACACTTTTTTTGTTTTGTAAAATATTCAAAAATTTCAAAACATGCTGCATTTCATTGGTTGCTACACACAAACTCCCAAGTCTGAATTGAGAATTACCAAAGCACAATTACAAATGGTTTAAAAACTAATACAAACAACAAATGGAATATGTAATCACGTTCAACAGAGGTACCTAATAAATAGTGGCTTATACCGAAAACAATGTTTGTTTTATTCAGCCAGTGAAGTTAAAATCTAAAGGGATGTTTAGATATAAAATATTTCCTTTGTTGCTCGAAATTTAATATTTCTCGGATTATTAACATTTACGAACTTAAGCCTTTATAAATATTAACAACAATTTCTATTCGATATGATTCAGTTTTTTTTTTTACAACATTATGCTGCCTCAAACGTAGCTTTAATGTATTCTTGTGCATATTGATAATTTTTAAACATCCTGTTGCAATTCGCAGTGTATTGTTGTGTGTGAATAGCAGTGCTATACTTTGGTTAAGAGAGAGAGTTTATAATAAAAGCTTACGCATAATAAAAATGTCTTAAAAACTGCACAACACACAAACAAACAAACACCTAATTCCATAAGCGGACATGCATAAAATTCTTTGTTATAACTTGCTAGACGTCCTGTTCCATTAAAATAATATTTTTCAAGCATTTATTTTTGAAGAAAAAAGAAAAACATTTCTAAATTAAAATCTATACAACGCATACGAAAAAAAATAAGCTACAAATTCTTTTCTCTCAAGTGTTATTTGTTGTCATAAAAATAAGAAAATTTGTTGTTTTTCTTTTATCCGATTTTCTTTGTGTATTTTTATTTACGACTACAATTCTTTTTAATGTTTGTTTGTCTACTTTTTTTTTTATTATATTCAACATTTGTACACATTTTTGTGACCCTCAAGTCACCGTAACTAACCTCATTGATGCTGCCGTAAAGATAATGGACCAAAAAAAAAAAAAAGCGTCCGGCGGTATAAAACATGTTTTATTTTAATGTTTTTTTTTTTTTTTTAAATCATTACACTTGTCAACTACAAAAAGTTTTTTATGTTTTTTTTTTTGCTGTGGCCTTGCCTTCATATTTAATGGTTTTAGCAGTGTTTATGTTTTTTTATTATTATTTCTATTTTAGAAGATGGTGACACAGCTAATAGTGGTGTGACAATGATGAATGATAATTGTTTGCTTTTTCTCTGTGTGCAGGCTTTTTGTTCACTTGGGGTGTGCTGTGTCTTCAAGTTTTAATGTTTCTGTTATTTTATTTTTTTGTGAGTTTAATGACTCCATTAAAGACCGGTGACTATGTAAAATTGAAGTTCATTATGTTTTATTAATATTATTTGTCACCTCCAAAACGACTTGGGCACAAAGTGGAAAATTATTGAGAAATTTCGGTACAAAGTCATGTTCATGGGAAATGTTGTTGTTTTTATTGATAATACTTTTGAAGAGCTTTTGTGTATTGGGATTTGGATGTGTTAGAAATTATCTTAAATATAATTGATTTATATGACAAACTGGGATGTTTAATGTGATGTATAATATGTTTTAATAAATGATCGGTAAAGTCTAGTTTATATTGATATCACAACTTTCTTCAGAATGAAATTTACGATGATTGTTCCAGAACAAGATCAAGAGCTCTATAAATGTGAAAAATATCAAGATCTTGTCATATAGAGGTGTAAAGTTCGTATCCTAAAATATGATAATAATATTGGTTATAAAAATGCTGTATCAGCTGTTAAGATTAAAAACATGATGCAGCTGGAACTGGAAGAGCTCTTAATATGATTGCGATAATAATTGTATGTTTCTTGAAGAAATATGTGGGTTCTGATAAAAAAGTTATTATAATTGTTTTGAAGTATTATCCAATATAATTAAGTTTTTATATGCTTAAAAAAGCTTTTAATATGATTGTGGTAATAATATCAGATTTCCTATAATAATATGGTTGTGGCAAAAAAGATTATTATTGCTTTAAAGCATTCCACAACTTACTTAGGTTTTTCTATAATTACATGAACATTTAATATGTTTGCGACAATAATAATATCGTTGTAACAAAATGGTTATGTGGTTGTGGCAAAATATTATTATTATTGTTTTAAAGCATAACCCAACTTACTTAGGTTTTTATATAATTATATGAACTTTTAATATGTTTGCGACAATAATTGTATGTTTCCTGAAAGAATATGTGGTTGTGGCAAAAAAGTTATGTGGTTGTTGAAGTTGTTATAGACTTAGAAAATATTTCGCTCTTTTTAGTTTTCTTCCACAATACTCATGCTTATACTTAATCATTACATTATTGCCACTCATAAAATTTGTAACATGTGTGGTTGTACTTTTTAATATGATTTTAATAAAAAACTTACGACCACAACCAAACTATTTTTATTTGACAAAAATGTCATAATTCTATAACGGTAACATGTTAACAACAAAAATCATATTAGTTTAAAGCGATTTATATATTTAACGAAATAGAGACTATAAAATACACATTTCTGGTTGTTAAAAAAAATTCAAAATTTTACGGTTATTTACGGTTGAATTCATGGACTAGTTGAAAACATTAGCTTTAAATTTCAGTTTTGATCATATTATTTTAACTAGTGTCTACCAACGGTCGACCCAATCTACCGTGTTCTGGTCATAGACAGAAAAACCATAAAAAATCTCTTATAAAACATTCATACAACAACCAAAACTACAATTATTTATTGATTCACAAAAACTAAAAAGAACGGTTAAATGCAAAAACAGAACACATTCCATTGCGCTAAATAAATTTACTCAACTCTATCATCTTTTTGCCTACAATTCTCCCACATCTTAGTATGTTCAGATGTCTTGTTGTTATTTATCTCTTTCCACCCAAATGTGTAAAACACATGTATGTGTTGTTTGTTTTTTGTTTGGCATGTGAATGTAGTAGTAGCAACTTTAAACGGCCATAGCTCCCAAAATACTGAACCCACAAAAATCCTCGTTCACTTCTATGAAAAAAAATGTCTTTAATTTGCTAAAAGTCTTGTAGAAATCGGTTGTATAGGGCAGCACAAAAAAAGCAATTGTCTATTAATTATATACATAAAAAAAAAAAATCAAAATATTTTTAAAACACAACATATAAATGGTTATTTTATTTTTATATATTCAAATAAAATATGATAATCGTATTATTACTTTAATTTCATAACAACATGTTACGTTTTCATCTCATAACATGGTTGCCTCAACCATATTTTTTCTTAGCGTCCGTATATAACTTTTAATTGACTACTCAAATTTATAGACAAGAGCAAGAACAAAATGTTGAAAGCATACAAAGTTTGTTAAAATTTGCAAAGTGTACCACGGTGATCCATTAAAGTCGAGACAATCATATTATGTTATAAGAGTATTTAACAAATTGCTTAATGCTTTAAGTTTGTTAATAAGACCCTCCTTATATTAAACAAAACAATTTCTTTTTTCTAGCTTATGACCAATTTTCTTTGTTAAGGTTGTTGTTTACGTTTTTTATTGATGCTTTTTATGGTCTAATTCGTTTCACTTAAAATGCAAATAAAAAAAATATGTATATTTCATGTCTTTCTTTGCTCAACGTTTCGTCGGCTATTTGCTAACATTTACAGGAATTTTTCCTTATGTATTTGTTGTTCTTGTATAATTTATATCTTAAATAATGTACAAATAAGTTTTGTTGGATCTCTACAAATATTAGTAAAAGCAATCTTACCAAAAAAAAAAGCTTTATACATATGAAAAATACTTTGATTGTTTTAAGAAAATTTTGATTTTCAATCAAATTAAACGATTTTATAAATTAGATTCTTTTCAAAGTGTTTTTAGTAAAAAAAAAATTAAAGAAATTTAATATGATTTCAAAACACTTTTCGTAAATCTTTCTCAATACTGTAAATGTAACGGCAAGAACAGAGTGGTGGGTATAGTTGCTCAGTCGCTTATATGCGCTTTAACTACAAAAAAATATTAAAAGTGAACATAAAAAATGATTGTAACAATTATAATAATCTAAGAGCAACAGACTACGATTAGATTTGAATGGTTAGACTCTAATCATATTATATCTATTTTTTTTAAACGAAGTTCCTTATGTGGCGTTGCGGATGGGTACTCCTGCCGGTATTGGACGTTTTTTTCCGGCTAGAGTACCCCTCCGCAACGTGAGATTTTTGTTTGTTTCCTTAAAGGAAGGCAAACGGTAAGACCGATCGGGTTGAAATTTCGTAACCATATTACTGATGACCGGGAAAGAAAAGTAGGCTACTTTTTTTTTAATATTGAAAGGGGGAGGGGCACCCCCATATAAATAAAATATTAATATTAACATATCTGAGAAACTAATGCAAGGAATGTATCAAAATTCGGCGTGTAGTGCTTTAGAAACAAAGTACAACTTCTAGCAAAATTTTGGGGTGGTAGGCCGTGGGGAACGGGCACCCCCATATAAATAAAATATTAATATTTACATATCTGAGCAACGACAGCACGGAATGTATAAAAATTCGGCGTGTATAGCTTTAAAAACAAAATACAACTTCTAGTAAAATTTTGGGGCGGTAGGCCGAAGGGAACAGGCACCCCCCATATAAATAAAATATTAATATTCACATATCTGAGCAACTAAAGCACAGAATGTATCAAAATTCGGCGTGTGTTACTTTAAGAACAAAATACAACTTCCAGCAAATTTTTGTGGCGGTAGGCCGTGGGGAATAAATGAAATATTAATATTTTTATAATAAGGTACTTTGTTCCTATCGGGTATCCCACGACACCGCACATCTTTTTTTTTATTATATTATTGTCCAATTTAACAATAATATGATTTTTTAAATACACAATATTTGAACGAAAGTAAATGATCAAAGTTAATTATATAAATTTGTGTATAAAAATATTATGATTCGAAATAACCATAATATGGTATTTTATTACCATATCTTTTTAGCAGCTTATACATACATACATATATATTTTTCTCCAAAAATTAAAAATAAACATTTTTAACTGTTCTAATAAATAGTTTTAGCTGAAAAAAAATACAAATCTTTTCAATATGAACAGATTTTATTTATTGGCTCGTATTAGTTGGTATATACCTTCATACGAATATGTATGCACATATTTCATTGTATTTATTTGCATATTTTTATTACTTATGTATACGTGTATTTTTTTATGTTTGCGTTGTTTTATTGTGTATTTTTCACACAAGCAAAGTACGTAACTGACAGAAAACCTTTCAACCAAAAATGAATAAAAACTTTTTTTTTTCCACATGGATGTGTGTGTGTTTTTTTTTAGCTGTAACTTGTTTGTAAATAAACTACATCAAACTATTTTATAGCTTTAAAAGCATTCTTTTACAGCATAATAAATTTTGTTAGAATTTATAAAAAAAAACTACATTTATTTGTTTATGTGCTGTTTTAAACATAAATCTCGCTTCAAAATACAGAAATATTGTAGTTGATGATATTTCCAAGCACTGTTGGTTTAAATATCGTTCTTATCTCTTCGCCCCTAAATTTGCTAATTTCTTTAATATTCATATAATTTCTGCCGCTACATTTTGGTCACAGAAGAAAACCAACAATTAATTGCAATTAAAAGTTTCATAAATAAATTGATAAATAAAATTTTTCGTAACAAAATTCATTGAGATAATTTTAAATTGAAAATATAAATCATTAGGTGGCTTGGTAAACTTAAGACCGTCTATAGGCCGGATATGTAAATAATTTTCATCCAATATTACTACCATTCTCCTGTACTTTAATACCATTTTTGATAAACATCGTTTTCCTAAAAAATAAGAATATACAAATAATATTATAAATATTTAAAGATTTAATTGTATCAATTAAATTATTTAAGTGAATCAATTAATTTATTTAATTGTATCAATTAAATTGTTTAATTATATCAATTAAATTATTTAATCATCGTTAGAGAGCTGCGTAAAACTTAATAATGATGATCATGAAACTTTCATCATTATCTTTTATTCATTCGTTTCTATTCAATACAGATGAATAACTATGAACAGAGAACAATCAACACTCGATAGTTAAGAGACGACTGTAATGAAGTTTGTGTGTTCACTTATACAAGAGCGAACGAACATTTACAAATGTGAAACCGAACATGTTCATGCAAAAACAGTATGCTCTCAAAAATCAGTGTTGCCAGTTGTAGGAAAAAAATAAAATCATTTAAGAAATACGTTAAATATACGCAATGACTAAATCGCAAAAAAAGAAGGCAAAAAACTCTAAAAAATTTACAGTTTAATCATTAATGATTTATTTCATTTATTAACGTTTATTGAAGGTTTATGTTATTTAGAAATGCAAATAACAAACTAAAATACATATTGAATTTGATTTACTACTAGTGCTCGTAATATGAATAGTATGTATATACGTACATGCGTGTAAAAGCTAAAACTTGAAATTACATATGCAAGTAATTTCACATGGGCAGCGCATGCAAAAGATTACATGATTTCACCAAATTGGCAACATTGCTATTGCGTATTAATACGAAACTGTGAGATGAGAGCGAAAACTTCGAATAAAAATCGTTTCAATGAACAAACTCTTTATGTTAACGAAGTGAAACAAAATGTTATCACTCTTACTATGAACAAAGCAACAGTTTGTTTGGTGTTCTGATTTTTATTCGAAATAGAGTTTCGAAATGCCTATTAAATTATTCAATTGTATCAATTAAATTATATAATTATATCCATTAAATTATTTACTTGTTCTAAATCAACTATATACGAGTATAATTGCGTCAATTAATATAATTAATTGTGTCCATTAAATTATTTGATTATTTACAATTTTACAATTTAATTAAAAATAAAAAGGAGTACATATAAAATTATTTTTTTTCCGTACCTTTTTTGCATTCATTCATTGGTAAAATTAAGAAATTTCTTTTTAAATTTTTTTTTGCGGGTAAGTTGAGCTTATTGCGTGATACTCAACCAAGTTGGATAAAGTCAACAATGAATTGGTATAATGATTTATCAGCCGCTTTTAGTATTATTCTTAAGCTAACAGCGGCCCCAGCAATTGGATTTTATACAACCGCGATCTTGGTAAAAGTTACAAGAAAAAAAAAATGTTTTTAACATAAATCACTTATAATGAATGTTTCGACCAAAAGCAATTATTTGTGCTGACCCTCGGCAGCATAAACATAATATAAAATTATTGACTTTGGAGTGCTTGGTGGTGGTGATGGTGAATCAATGAAAAACAATTTTGTCGGGACTTTGCAAAGTGTATTACATTTTTATTTACCCATTAGAAATAAATGCTATTAAAGTTTTTCTAACCTTAATTTCATATTGAGATGAAATATACAAAAGAAATTTAATTCTATTGCAAGGTTTCGATAAGGTCAAGTGCTCTTGAAAATTTTGTATAGTGAAAAATACGCGCAGTATATTTTTCAATATTTCAACAGCAAACCCTTAAATAGATTTACATATTTATTTTTTTTAACCTATTTTGTTATATTTCATCTCGATGTGAAATTAAGCTGAAAGCATTTTTAATAGCAATCATTCCTAATTAGGAAATACAAATGTAATAAACTTTTTTTCCTAAGAAAATTATTTTTCTCACTATCCTTCCCCACCTTTCCACCAATGTAAATAATTGCTTTTTATGATTTTTTTCTTCTTGCTTAGAGGGCCAGGCATTTTTAATCATACTCGAGACAACATGTTCACAAGGTTTGTTTTTTAAATCTATAGAATATAATTACTCTTGGGAAAATGAAAACTATAAACGAAGGATTTTCAAAAGCTGTTAGACTAGACAAATGTTATGTAAACAATTTCACATATAGATGGTAGATGGTATAAGTATCAGGCTATTAAAACTGTCGAAGAAAGGGTCTCTACATAAAATGTGTTATTTGTTGTCAGACTCAAAATAATTTTTGTTAAAATTTTCATGTTGTACTCGCAATTAAAATAGATATCACACTTGTTCCTCAAAATTCATGAATTTTCTGTAGAGGCCAAAAACCTTTTTTTTTTAATACTACTCTTATATCACAAAGAGAGATACAACTGTATTTTTTTGGTGAAAGAGTGGAGAAAATGGTGTAAAATTTTTACAGTGTGTAGATATGACCACTGTGGTTGGGTTTTCTGCAAACAGTGTAAATTTGAAAATTTTGAGTTGTTACGCTTTTAAGGAACAAGTGCGATATGTTCATATATTTTTGTAGCATATTTTAACACTCACATTTTTATGCGAATAATAAAAATACGTTGAAGAAAGTTGCGTTTTAGGAAAACCTTTAATACGGACCTGTTGTGACTTTTACAATTATCTCAAATGAAGTATGTACAAAAATTACTTATTGGGTTACGTATATTAATATGAATCGATGTTAACCAAACTTATGTTTACTATTACTTTTCGACATGATTATTAACCGTGCTATAAAATACAAACTCATTTCCTTATTAAATACCGTGGAGCAAATAAATAATGTTGTGTGATTTAGTTTCTATTGCAACTCGGTGTACATTTAAGCAAATCAGTCTTAAAAAAAATATTTTATTTCACTAATTCTTTGTACATTTGCACCCAAACGTTTTGCCTACATGCTTTTTTTTATAAAATAATATCTTCTATGTATATATAATTTTAAATATTAAAAAAAGTGAACTGATAGTTTTACTGCAGTGGCATACGTGTTTTTTCCCCTATACCACTGTAGCCAACTTTTTTCGATAAAATATCGCTAAATTAAGATCGAAAATAGCTAAATTTGAAAAATATTGTAAATTGTTATATAATTTTTAAGAAAACTAGTTCAATTTCCCCAACATCTGCAGATTCATCCATTAATATGCTTTACTTCGATGATGAAATATCCTTCCTAAGCTCAATTACGAAATGAGGGGCTCAAACGTTTTTTTTTTTATTATTGCAGTACATTTTGTTCTATGAATACGAATTTTGCAAGTTCCATCAAAATTATTTTTTCACAATTCACTGAGGTGGTCAATTGAATTATTCGACGTATGTTGACATATAAATAATGCTAATGCAGCTTCTTGAACTTTACAATTATTAACAATAGTTTCATTTGGCTCAAAATTTAATTTTCTTCAACATGACCCTCTAATCCAAGCGGCCGATTTGTGTTTCTTTTAGTATCAGCGTGACATAGAAAATCATATAATTTTGCTGAAAGTGAGCATTTGCAATATTTGCAAAATCCTTTTGTTTCGACCTTTTCATCCTGCGCTAGCCAAGACCTTAGTTGACCATGGTTTAGCCATTCCCGACAAAATTTTTGGTTGTATTTAGGGGGCATTTCATTAAAATTTTTTTATATTTTTCTATGTCAAATGCCGTAAAGAAGGGAATATTTATAAAGAGTTTGATAGTTGAAAGGCGGTGATGATATGATGATAATTTCACCAATCGAATATGTATGTGCTGTGCTGTCAGCTGCTCTGGTGCGTTAACTTGCCAGATACAGCTTGCTTTGTAGCAACTCTTTGACAAGTGGATCAAAATTATATTATTAAAAACACGCTTGAAAAGTAAGAAGTCGGTAACCAAAAATCGCTAGATTTCCCACTAATAGCTAAATTATATTTTTTCCCGCAAAATGTAATGAAAAATAGCTAAATTTGACGAGAAAATAGCTGAATGTATATGTATGAGCAATGTGACGTATGTGTGTTGTGAGTGCATACTGAAATATTTATCATACGCCACCATGATGTGGATAATTTTATATGTATAAACGCAAAAATAAATTGTTTCGCTCTTTTGCCATTTTAAATAAATATCAAATATTAATTTTCAAAATTTCGATAGACTTACATAAATATATAACCTAATCGCTGTTGTGCAGAATACTTATTTTGCACTGCCACTTCAAGTTGGCTAGTGATCTTTTGCAGGAGTAGCCATATATATTTTGCACCCTGCACCAAAACTTATAAAGGAATTTAATGGTTTGTCATTTACCGGGAAATTGTATGACATCTTGTTCCACCGTTCATCATTATGCTACAAATATAGTTTTCAATATAAAATAATAACCTGTATAAACCCTGTAGACATTATTTTATCTCATATTTTCTATTCATCTTTGTTCATAAAAAAAAGAAGTATAGAAATACAAGTAAAAAAAAAAAAAATTAAAAAAAAAAATAAAAAATTGCTATCCCCGCCAAGATGTAATTGTGTGCAGTATTCTATACAAGTAAATAGTTGTCGGTTCAATGATCTTTTATGAATAGAAAGGGCGTTTGAATAGACTTTCAAATGTATGTACATGTGTGTCAACACACATGCATTTATAAGTCAACTATTTGTCTGCAGAACCTACATAGCACAAACATATTAAAGGTGATTTTCACTACCTTTTGTTAAAATTTTTTTTTTATTATAGAAAAAATTAAGATTTTTTTATCAAGGAAAATGTTGTTATGTTAAAGTCTTAAACCACCACTCTAATGATATAAGAAATATAAATTTAAACTTTTTGTATTCCACGATCTGTCCCCCGCTTCTGTTTCGCTTTTAGTCGCACAGATTTAATATAATATTGTTGTTTTATTAAAAATTAAATGTTTTTTTCTCAGAACTCTTAAAAAATTTAACACTATAAAATTTTTTATATCTGTTTTCTTAATGTCGTCCATAAATTATTTTATTAAACCTAAATTTTAGCTGCATTTATGACTGGAGTGAACTGAAAATTAATAAATATATTTATAAAATTCTGCGCTTAATCTCTGCTACAAATTTCATTTTATTTGATACCTCCTTTATATCCTTTTTCTTAAAAACTAAATTTTACCCGTATTCATGAATGCAATGATTACTGGGGCCCAGAGGAGCACCCCTCAGGCTGCCTTGGCCGTCATCCTTCACCTTTTTCCCATTGAAGAATTTGTGTTGAGAACGGCGGCAAGGAGTTTCCTCAGGCTTATGGAAGCGGGCTTTGTAAGGCCAGGATTTACTGGTCATACATCTTGAAAAAGATTAATTTTAGCAGACGGGAGACCATATCCCCTGGTTGTACGGACTCCAAGGTTGTTGAGACTAATTTTCTTAGAACGCCTTTACTAGTCATTCCGGATAGGGATCTTTGGGTCAAATCTGATAGACTGTACGAGGGCTGCGCGGTCTTTACAGATGGATCGAAAGCGGAAATAGGAACGGGTGCTGGCGTCTATTTTTTAGGAACGGTCATTCGTAGGTCTTTTAGGCTACCGAACGAATGTAGTGTATTTCAGGCTGAGATCATAGCGATCCTCAGGGCCAGAACTCGTAACTGAAGGCGTGGAGGTAACATTCTACGTTGACAGTCAGGCGGCGCTGAAAGCTTTGAAGGGGCATAGTGTCAATCGAAGCTGGTCAGTAAGTGTAGGCTATTTCTTAACTTACTTAAGGACAAATTTAGCGTTAGGCTATGTTGGGTACCAGGACATTGCAATATTGAGGGAAACAACATCGCTGATGAGCTGCAAAGAATAGGGTCAGCATTAGATGAGGCAGTTAGTGACAGGTCGGTTAAACCTCCAATCGGTTACTAGTATAGGGAACTCAGTAATTGGGCAATTAGCAGAACTAACCATTTCTGGAGGAATAGAGAAGATTGTAGAGTCTCGAGGTCCATATGGACAGAACTAGACTCATGTAAATCTGATTTACTGCTGGGTATGAATAGAAAGGTTTTGAGAGTCTTAGTAGGCGCCTTGACTGACCATTGCTTGGTTAGAGCGAGGACCAGCATATGGGAAAATAGCACTCCGGATTTTTGTTGGATGTGTGGGGATGAAGAGGAGCAAGAAACTATAGAGCATATCATCTGTCATTGCCCAAGGCAGACGTTTCCATGAGGGCATTAGTGATATCGCGAAGTACAAACTTGAGGATATCAGGGGCTTTATCATGGGAGTTAAATGGCTGAATAATGGATGATAATGACTCTTTGTTTCTCCTTGGACAGTAAGGAGACTAATTAGTCAATAAATTATAAATGAAGGGAATCACAATGGATCCAATTGGGTCTCCGAGTGGATCTGTATTTCACACTACCCTTCCTAACCTAACCTACGAATTCAATCCACTGAAAGTTTATAATAATTTTTAAATTTATGCATCTTAGTTCTGCTGTAAATTTGGTTACATTTATTGTAAGGATATGACTAGCTTCGATATATCCTTTTGCTTAAAAACTTAATTTTAATTGCATTTATGACTAGAATTCAATGAAGCTTTATAAATTTATCTAAAAAATGTGCTTTTTTTTCTCTTGTAAATACTTTGTGTATTTTGTTTAGAAAAATTACTATCATTAATTTTCCTTTTTCTTAAAAACTAACTTTTAGCTGCATTTTTAATCAGAACACACAGAAAATCAATTAATATTTGTATAATTATGCGTCCTATCAGTGTTGTAAATTTTCTTTCATTTGGTGCAAGAATAGTGATACCTTCCATATATCCTTTTTCGTAAAAACTACATTTTAGCAGCAGTTATGACTAAAATTCTATAAAAATTAATACATATTTCTAAAATTATACGTCTTAGTTCTACTGTAAGTTTTTGCGCATTTGTTGCAGGAACTTTACTACCTTCCATATATCCTTTTTCTGAAAACGAAAATTTTACCCGTATTTATAATTAGAATTCACGCAAAATTAATAATAATTTTTAAAATTATGCGTTTTAGCTTTACTATTGATTTTATTTCATTTACTAAAGGCAGTTGACTTCCTTCCATATATCCTTTTTCTTAAAAACTATATTTTAGCTGCATGAACAAAATTCTATGATCAATTGATAATATTATTTGGAATTAAATGAAATAACTTAATAAATCCCTCAGTTTTATAGTCGATCTGGAATAAAAAATTTTCATTGTGGACAGTCCGACGTCTATGTACATCGCTAGTTCGCTTTGTTTGTATTTTTAAAAATAAATATTGTCGAAAGTACAAACTAAATGACCAACCTACCAGCATATTTTTTCCCCTTTCTCAAGCTTCATGCTCTTTACATAATATTATTTATTTATAGTTTTGTATCTTTATTATCACTGCAAAATAAAAAAAGAAACATTATGAGAACTTAAATACAAACTAATCCCAATGTGTATAAATAAATACATACAAACTTAAGTAATAAACTATAAAAAATGTTAAGAAATTTATATTTCATACTACAAGTAAAACAAATACTTTTCTATTCTCCGTAGAGAAGCTTAAATAATTTTTTGTAACATTTATATAATACCCACACACACACACACATCTGTGTTTATATGCGTGGTCAAGAGTGTAATAGAATATAATCGCTTAGGAAAATGGGTAGAACTTTTGTGGGAAGGCGAAGGCGGAGAAAATGAGCAAAGGATTTCCAAAAGCCATTAGACTAGAAAAAACTATATATTGTATATGGTGTTTGCAATCGGAGATTTTAGATGTACAAAGAGCGTTTCGATAAAATGTGTTATTTATAGTAGAGAGCGGAAGTATTCTTAATCTTCTCTTGTAATTTTGTGTGATGATTGTATTCAAAATTTGATGAAAGCTTATAAGTGAAGGCTTTAGAAATAATTATGTGGATGTGCAAAAAAAAGAGATTTTGTTCATGTAGAACTTGAGGACTTCGATGCTCTTAATTCAAATCGGTTTTAAATTTTTGTCTTTTATTAAATGATCCGGTCATATTAGAATATTTTATTATAGCTGGAGAATAATTTAACCGACAGCAAAAACTAAAGCACCAAGAGATGTGATATTTAACCAAGTAGAGTATAAGGATAATAAATAATTCGCCAATCATTTCAATAATTATTTTGTAGATAGTATTAAATTAATAAGAGACTCAATAGAAAATGTGCAATATGAAAACCAATTAACTGTGATAAACAAACATCTTAAATTTCGTGAAATAAATATTATAGAACTTAAGAATATAATAAACCAAATGAAAAATAAAAGTGACTATGAAAAAGTATCAAATAAAATCATTCTCGATAACTGGAATATAACGGGAGAAACAATATTAAAAATAATAAATAAATCGTTAGAAACAGGAGAGTTTCCTGATTACTGGAAAGAAACTATGGTAACGCCAATAGAAAAAGTCTCAAAAACAAATAAATGTGAAGAATTCCGACCAACAAACACTTTAAAAACATGTGAAAAAATTTTAGAAAAAGTAGTGAAAGAACAATTAGAAAAGTATATTGAAAATAATGCGATATTGTCAAAGTACCAATCAGGATTCCGTAAAAATTACTAATGTGAAACGACTTTAAATTATGTAATAAGTAAATGGAAAAATATACAGAAAAAAAAAGTGATGGCATTATTCCTGGATTTCAAACGAGCATTTGAAACAATTGACAGAAAAATAATGCTGAAAAAACTGCATACGTATGGAATACAAGGTACGGAATTGAAATGGTTTGAGTCATATTTGAAAAATAGAAAACAAATCACTAAAGTTAACGGTGTTCTATCAAATGAAATTGAAAATAATTTCGGTGTACCTCAAGGTTCTATTTTGGGTGCTCTTTTATTTATTCTATATATTAATGATATGCCGAATATGTTGGACGGAAGTGAAATGGTGTTATACGCAGATGATACGCTGATATATACGGAAGGAGATGATGATGAAAGTTGTCGAGAAAAAATGAATCATGAAATAGATAAAATTAATAATTGGTTAAAGATGAACAAACTAAAACTCAACGAAAATAAAAAATATTTAAAATTAATGATAAAATAATAGAAAAAGTTAATCATATAAAATATCTAGGCTTTGTAATAGATAAAGAATTAAAATTTAAAGAACATATAGACTATACATGCAAAAAAATTGGCAAAAAATCGGATTTTTTAAAAGAATAAGAAATAAAATCTCAAAAGAAACGGCAATAAATGTATACAACACGATAATTAAACCACATTTTGAATTTGGATCGACAATAATATATACATGCTGTAATACAACTCAGGTGGAACGAATGCAAAAACTACAAAACAAAGCAATGAGGATAATACTAAAATGTAATGGAAACCTAAAATGGATGAACGTAAAACAAAGACTGGAACTAAACACTTTAAATTTTATTAAAAAAAATGAAACAGGGAGATGCCCCAGAGTATCTATGTGAACAAATAAAATATGTCGGAGAAGTTCGACCGTATGGTCTAAGAAATGCAGAAGACTTTAGAATTCAAAGGGTTACAACAACACATATGCAAAGATCGCTTTTCTACAAGGGTTTTAAATTATTCAATACATTACCACATAACATAAAAATTGAAAGAAATAATAATGTTTTTAGAAAAAAATGTGCAAATTTTATACGATACAATGTTATTTTATAGAACTTATAACAAATTTTGTAATAAGAATTAATGTACAATTTTTGATAATTTAAAGTATTTTTAATACTAATAAAAACACAATTACAAAAAAAAAAGATGTAAAATAAAATTATTTCTTGCACATGAAGACTTCTTTTAAGATATAAATAATAAAAATCCTAGACACGAACCACAGAATTTAAAAGCTTAGCAATGCTGCGTTGACATATGAAAAACCAAGTAAATTTTTTTAATCGAGTGTACTTCGTTCCAGTTCAAACTATTAGAAAATCCAACTATAGACTCCTGTAGAAATCCTTATATTTTTTTTTTTGTGAACCTTATCTCCTTCCCAAACAAATTTAGATCATACCTTAGAGAATTCATATTTCTAACAATGTTTCATCTCAAATTGTTAAAAAATCCAGTTATAAAATCCTGTAGAGAAAATACTTATACATATTTTTTTCGTCTACCTGGACTCCTTACAAAAAAAAAAAAAAAAAAAAAAAAAGAAAAGAACTTTTAGTGCATTTACTGTTTTTTTTTTGTATGTGAACAGAAGAATGCTTACCTCTTAACATATTTCTGTTAAATTCTATGGTTCGTGTCTAATAAAGATTTATATATTAAAATTGAATATCACACACATACATACTAACTTCAAAGTTAGGCCAGCAGCATATATTATTTTTATGTTTTAACTGTGTCGGAATTATAAGGTTATGTTAGGTTAGGAAGAGTAGTGTGAAATACACATCCACTCGGAGACCCAATTGGATCCATTGTGATTCCCTTCATTTATAATTTATTGACTAATTAGTCTCCTTACTTTATTGTCCAAGGAGAAACAAAGAGCCGTTATCATCCATCATTCAGCCATTTAATTCCCATGATAAAGCCCCTGATATCCTCAAGTTTGTACTTCGCGATATCACTAATGCCCTCATGGAAACGTCTGCTCAGCCATCTTTGCCTATGGCGTTGCAGCCTTGGGCAATGACAGATGATATGCTCTATAGTTTCTTGCTCCTCTTCATCCCCACACATCCTACAGAAAACCGGACTGCCATTTTCCCAAATGCTGGTTCTCACTCTAACCGAGCAATGACCAGTCAAGGCGCCTACTAAGACTCTCAAAACCTTTCTATTCATACCCAGCAGTAGATAAGATTTAACCGACCTGTCACTAACTGCCTCATCTAATGCTGACCCTATTCTTGCCAGCACATCAGCGATTTCGTTACCCTTTATATTGCAATGTCCTGGTACCCAACATAGCCTAACGCTAAATTTGTCCATAAGCAAGTTGAGAGATAGCCTACACTTGCTGACCAGCTTCGATTGACACTATGCCCCTTCAAAGCTTTCAGCGCCACCTGACTGTCAACGTAGAATGTTACCTCCACGCCTTCAGTTACGAGTTCTGGCCCTGAGGATCGCTAGGATCTCAGCCTGAAATACAGTATATTCGTTCAGTAGCCTAAAAGACCTACGAATGACCGTTCCTAAAAAAAAAAACGCCAGCACCCGTGCCTATTTCCGCTTTCGACCCATCTGTAAAAACCGCGCAGTCTATCGTACAGTCTATCAGATTTGACCCAAAGATCCCTATCCGCAATGACTAGTGAAGGCGTTCTAAGAAAATTAGTCTCAACAACCTTGGAGTCCGTACAACCAGGGGATATGGTCTCCCGTCTGCTAAAATTAATCTTTTTCAAGATGTATGACCAGTAAATCCTGGCCTTACAAATCCCGCTTCCATAAGCCTGAGCAAACTCCTTGCCGCCGTTTTCAACACACATTCTTCAATGGGAAGCAGGTGAAGGATGACGGCCAAGGCAGCCTGAGGGGTGCTCCTCTGGGCCCCAGTAATACCCAGCGAAGCACACCTCTGGACTTTAGCAAGCAACTTCATATGGCCTTCTTTCCCACACGCCTCCCACCATACGACACATCCATAAGAAATCACCGGCCTGACAACCGATGTATAAATCCAATTTACCACCTTCGGTTGCAGACCCCAGTTCCTGGAAATCCTGCATGTATAGTAGGCATTGAGCCTTTTCTTGAGCCTTTCTTGTATGTTTCTTTTCCAAGAAAATTTGCTATCTAGGAAAACACCCAAGTATTTGGCCTCCTTTGCTAGTTTTAACTCCAAGCCGCCAATTCTAGATAGCAAAAAACTATCTATTTTTTATCTCTTGGTAAAGAGAACTAGCTCCGTTTTGCCCGGGTTGATAACTATTTCCCGGAATTATAAAGAAAGTAGTGAAATTTTTTTTTCACGCACAACTAATAAACAAAAATTTTTTTCTTACAACTTTTACAAAATTTACAACTGAAAATTTTAAATCTTTAATTTAGTTCTCAAAGACGAAGGTCTAACGAACAAAATAAGACATCTATCATGGATTTCCCTAAACAAATGTTTATTTGGTGCGCAATTAAGTAAAAGAAAGTCGAAAAAAAATTCATGAATTTTTTGTCTCAGAATCCCTTGAAAAAATTTTCAATTTATTTCTCTGATAATTGAAATGCGTTAAATTGAAGAAAACGAACTTACGAAACTTAAATTTTAATTTGTTATATTCCCTTCATCATATTGATTTCGTTACATATTTTTTAATGAATAACAATAAACCTTTTTCTTTTTATAACTCTCACAAGGACTAAAATGCTGGCGAGAGCCCCTCAACATGTTTTATGTTTCCATTGATGTTGGTGGTCAGTTAACTTCTTAATCTTGGTATAACTTAATAATGTTAAATTTGCCACAACAACAAGAATAACAACAATGTTTGCCATGGCAGCAATCTAATGTTATCCTACCTATACTCCTAACCAGCCCATAAGGTTTTCAAGAAAATTTCTATAACCAACAACAATCTTTGTGTTTTAATCAAATAGAACTTAAAAAAAAATTATATATTCCCTTCGGATTATTGATATTGTAAAAAGGGTTAGTTGCAAAGGAAATAAGTTTTCTAACCGTTCACACATGTAAACATATAAATAAACCAAGTCTAGAAATACATACATACATACATACATACATACAACAAACAACATCTAAAGGAAAATTTGTCTTTACAACCACTAAAAGAATTTTAATGTTAACCCAGATGAAATTTTATACAAGAAACAAAAAAGGAACACCAAACAAATAAAGTGGCATAAAATTCTTCCTGAAATATTAAATCTAAAAGGAAATATATAAAATAGAAATATAATAAGAATTTTTCATTTCCTTTTCAGTGTACACCATAATAGTCTAGAAGAAAGAGCTAAAAGGATAAAGGATATGAAATAGTTTTATGAGTATTTTGTAAGAAGTATTAAACAGCAGCTAATGAAGGGTTGCAGTAAAAAGACTATAATGAAACCATTGAAATTAAGTATGGCTGTGTGTGTGTGTATATATATATGTGGGTGTCTGATACAATAAAAGTCCTTAACAATTTTTTTTTCTCAACTGATTAAACGTCTAAATCAAAGTAAGAATATTGAAAATTCAAAAAAATTCTGCTTTTAAAATTGCAAACAGGCTGATACTTTTAGAAATTTCCAATTAATAAGAAGTAAAATTAGATGAAAACTTTTAGGTAGAAATTTTACAGAAATGTTAAATTAAAAAGTAGTGGAATTATAATAAAAAAAATAATTTTTGCTTAATTAATTAATAACCGACCATGTAATTGCTGGTTTTGCAAGAATTACATACTTAAATGATAAAAGGCATTAAAACTGGAACTACATACATTTGTAGCTTAAGGCTTAAGGTTTAAAATTTAAAATATATTTTATAGACTTTGAAAAGGGCACATCCCTTTGTGGTCGATATGTCAGTGAACCGCACCACGCATTACAGGGAGAATTCGTACTTTAGCCGTACTGTTCGTATGTGTAATAAACTCCCCGCAGAAGTCTTTCCTACCACTTTCAGTGTGTTAGGGTTCAAATCGAATCTCCACAAACGCTACTTCCTTTATCCTCCATCCCAAAACCTATTTTCCTAGTTGCGGCACAATGCCATGCATAAGTAGGGGTCATCCCCTGAGTGCTGGTCCTAATTAAAAAACCAAAAAAAAGAGGCGTTTATATATGATATAAAAAGAACAAGGATAACCTAGACTAGTCTGGTAGAAGGTGAACAGCCACCTAAGGTCTACTTCCAACACCAAAGAGGATATAAACTTAACTACTAGAGGTTATCCTTCGTGGCGCGAACAGTAATCATACCAACATTGGTACCACCGGTACTGGTATGTGCCACAGATGAATGCATTCTGAAGGTTTAGATGTGACCCGGGCTGAACTCTCTGTTCTCTTGAGGATGTTTATGCTGTTGGCCATCGTTCTGCTCTCAATGATAAAAGGATTCTGTCTGTGACCGGTTATTGGTGAGGTTTCCTTCGGTAATACACTTGGCGGCTATTATTGGTTAGAGATATTTATTAAATGACATGCTAGACTACTGTTATTAAAGGCGCTATCTTTTCCGATAGTCAGGCAGCCCTTAAGGGAATTCCGTTCTAAGCTGGTTTTAGAGTGCTTTGACTCACTACACGGTTTCCATTTACTGGATACCTGGCCAAAGCGGTCATCCGCGTAACGAGGTAGCGGATGAATTGGCCAAGAGGGCCTCTGCCGCTCCTCTTATAGCCCCAGAGCCCTTTTGTGGCGTAAATTGCTCGACTGTAACAAATCTAATCAGAGAGAACGTCATGTCGACCGCTAAGAAAGTTTGGGTGGCTTCTCCCGGTTTAAGGCAGGCCAAATCATTGATACAGCCATTTTCTTACAATGGCATCCATACGGCTAGTTAGTGGTTTTCTTTCCGGTCATTATGGACTGAACTACCATCTTTGGAAACGTATCCTAGTTCGATCACCCTTGTGTCGTTTATGCATGGAAGAGGATGAGACAACGGCACACATTCTCTGTGAATGTATAGTCTTATGTAATAATAAAAGGCGTCTTTTTCTTTCTGCATTTGTGTTTTCGGATGATATTAGGCGGGCTTCTCCAAGCTCTGTGCTGACTTCCATAAGGAGAGTCATTCAGAGCTTGGTTTAATTTGGTGTCGCAGTGCCAGTCCTTGGACCAGATCTATCCACTTTTCTATTCTATTCTAGACTACTTTTATTGGCCTGTGCCAAACAATTTCAAGCCTCTTTGTGCTGTTGCTCAAAGACAGATGCTGAGAAATCACTCAAGTTCTAACAATGTCATGAATTGACCAATTACTGGCGTTAATCTTGAACAATATCTATAAATATACGAAAATCAGTACTGTTTGTGTAAAATAACTCAGAAAAAAAAACATATGTTATTATATGGTTGTGTCAACAATGTTATGTTTCCCTTAAAAAATATATGATTATGGTAATAATGTTGTTATTATTATTTTAAATTTTTTTGCGAATCTTAATTAGTTTATTTAAAAAGAAAGTTATAATTTAGAGCGTATTTAATATTTCAATATAACTGTATTGAATCATAAGTAGGCTTTAACCATATTATGCTTAAAAATTAAAACAAATTACAACTTGTAAACTGGGGAAATGCCAGATATATTAATTTGCTTATTGCTTAAATAAGTTAACGATATACCTACTGCTAACCTGACCTAACTTATGTTTACAAATAATCATCAAAATATTAGTATTCAGAAAAATGAAAACATGGTTGCATTTCGCAATTTAATATATAAAAAAAAATCTGACCATAATTAAAATTTTTTTTTTTAAATAAAAATATAATAAAATTGTAGTTCACATAAAATAAGAACCATTCTTTTTTAAACCAGTTTACTTGCAATCAAACTATGGTTGCAAAAAAATCAAAGTATGGTTAAAACTGTTGTTTGTTCTCCCTTTAAATTTGATATTTAAGCATTTTTTTGGTGGCTAAAATTATTGTTTAAATCTTAACATCTCATCTCATCTTAACTCCCTAATAAATTTGCTGACATCCAACTAATGGAAATAAATGCTTCCCAAAGACTTAATAAAAGAAAATGTTAAACTTAACAAATGCTTGGGGTTGTGTGAAAACAAACTGAGTGTATTGTAAACAAAAATGTTAAATTTTGCTATAGTTTGCAGTTTATTTTTTTTTCTTCTTTTGCATACAAAATAAAGTGAAGTATGTATGTAGTAAGAATCCTTGTTTTTAAATAGACTATTCAAAATACATGAGGATACTACCAGCTATTAGCAACTACATTTTGTTGTTTATATTCTTGTAGGCGTTTGAATATAAAGGTAAAGAGTTGTGAAACTGAGAAACATTAAAAAAAAAAACTATAGCCAATATAAGTAATTTCTGCATGAATCCCAAAGGACTCTACTTGTAGGCACTTTATAAAATTCATTAATGTCCTAAATCTCTTTTAATACAAAAATACGTAAAAAAAGAAAATCTATTGTGTCTTTATTTACTTGTTTAAATTACTCAATATTTATGTACAATAGTATTAGTGCTAAAAGGGGCAGGAAAATAAATTATGTTACAGATATGTTTCATATAATATAAATTAACTTTATTAACTTAAAGCTTTTTAATACCCAAAATAAAGCTTCATAGAAGGGTGAAAATTAAGTTTTCTCAAATGATCAGATTACAGAAATCATTGAAAGCGCAAATATGTAACAGCATATTTTTTCCTGTGCGATTAATGTAGACGCAAATAAAATTTTTATGCGTTTCAGAACTTTTTAAGAACTTTGACATCAAATTTTTTAAAGCATATTTTTGTATATATTTGCATATATTTGCATATTTTTGCATATTTTATTCTTTACATCATAATTTTACATACTTCCGACTACAACGAATATTTACGGCATTTTTGTTTAGTTTTTGTGGCAAATTTGCTTTTTATTGGCTACACACTTCTAAAAAAATAACCAAACAAATGAAATTTAGAATGTTTTTTACAAATTTTATAAAATTTTAAGTTATTTTATTGCCTGATTTGGTACTACATATTTTTGCATATTTTAAGTGTTTTACTTTCAATATGCAAATGGCAAAATGTTTCATTTGGGCCGCAATATTCCTCTAGCTTTATTTTGGTTTTTAAAATTCCTTTAAAATATTTTTTCTAGAAATATTGCGTTTTAGGCATTATTATTCTTTATTGTAATGTTAATTCTTTTGATTTATTTTTGGTAGTCTTTTAAAATATTTGCGGCGTTTTTCTATTATTTAATTTGGCTTAGAGCAAAATAATTTCATTTAAAATGTCATGTTTTTAATTTATAAATTCCTACACATATTTGTAAATAAATATGCAAAGAAAAGTTAATATCTATTGTAACAAAATGAGAATGAAAATATTTTTATGAAAATTAGTTTTCATGAAAAAGCCTCACATAGCAATAACTAAAAAATTCTCATTGCCATAAACACTCCCACTATTAAATGGGCTTAAGCTTAAATTTGTAAATAAAAACAAAACACATTTCTATGCAAGTTAAACAAATGCATTGGCCAAGCGTAAAGAAAGCATATATATAAAAATAATATAAAATAAACACCTAAAGGTTATTATTATGTGTTAATACTCTTCTAACAAATAACATGTTAGGTCTTTGTTAAAGTAAACTTGTTTTAAAGGCTTAAAGGTTTGTATGACGAAGACTGGAAAATTACCAGGGAAAGTGGAAATATGCAATATCATAAATTTTCCTGGACAGTAAATTTAGATCCCATTAAAATATTTATGCGTTTCAGATCATATTATGAATTTTGACATAAATTTGTTAATGCATATTTTTGCATATTTTTGCTTATTCCACTCTTTGCTGCATAATTTTGCATATTTCCGCCTAAAACGCATATATATGGATATTTTTTATATATTTATTTTGGCATATTTTTAGTTTTTTCTTCATTTGGTGTGCTGGTAGCAAACTTTAAAATCTTATAGATTCCAAAATACTGAACGGATTTTAACAATTTAATATAAATTGTCCACATCTGGGAATAGATATATTTAATTTGTGATAAGTTTTGTTAAAATCGATTGGCTAATTTGTGTATAAAATACGTCACAAAAAATTGTCTCGAATATTAATTATATAGAAAAAGATGTGTACGCTTTGCAGCAGAAGCTTACAGATGTATGTTATCGAGCTCGAGCACAAAATTTTGCTGACGGTACGTTAGTTTTGATATTCGAATAGATTCTAAAACAATTTATTATTTTCCTTCAACTTAAATTTTAAATTGATACGATCATATGAAGTTAAGCCTGCCTCTCTTAAGTTTTCTTTTAATTTTATATCTCAAGAACCACAGATGAAAAAATCAAATAACATAATGTGTTTATTTATCACAATCGACCAAAAAAAAAAAAAAAAAAAAAAAGAACCACCGTACAACAAAAATGATTCTCTACTCCATTCCAAGCTTAAAAAAAATAAGGTTTTTCATTGTCATTTACTTTTCTTTTTTTTTTGTTGTTCTTTTTACGTCACTTATATGCTTTTATATGAATTGCTGAAAGTATTATAGGAATCATTTTCTGGACCAATATTTTTATTTAACTTAATTGGTTTTTAATTGATTCGATATTTCATGCACTGATGAAATGAATAAGTTGTGAATATCTGAAGCTGTAAATTCGTTTAAGCTTAACACAACGTAAATGGCATCTGTAGTTTAAAAATCCAATTAATAATCAATTTCAATAAATCCTTCAACAATCGAAGTAAATTAAAATAAAACTGTTAACGCGTTTTTTTCTTTTGTTATAGTAAAAAAGTTGTTTGTTCCATATACTTAACTTTATCTACCTTATTTTTTTTCTGCATAAGATTTAATCAGTTTTCCCACTAAATTTTCGTAATTAATTATCCACTTATTCCATAAATTTTCTAGTCATAAGAAATATTTATGTATTCTCTAAATTGCTGTGGCCGCTATTCATATATGATATCTAACAATATTTGTTTTTTTTTTTATTAAAATAAATGTACACTAGTAAACACAATATTGTTACGCCTTAACAGTTTTCATGAGTACATTTTGCATTTATCACAATTGTGGCAGAGAATAGTAAAAAAAAACTGCTAATAAAACAAAAGACCCGGGAGCAAAAACTTTTAATGCTAACAAAAAGTGAAAAATGTTTACACACACACACACACACATACACACACTCACAACAATTAAAAACTAACAAAAATTTATTCACACCCATAAATATAGAGTAGGAATTAAAATAAAAACAGTAGAAGCACCACAAAAAAAAACAAACGAGGTTGACTAAAAATGTGCACGTTACCATTAAGAATGCTTGATTACTGCCTAAAAACATATTCGAAACAAAAACCAAATAATATAAAAAAGAATATACAAAGATATATGTATACTGCCAACCCCTTAAGCGGGAAATAGACCTGGTATTTTGGGGGATTAAAAAAAATTTGTTGATGTAAATGCTAAAAGTATTTAAGGACAATTTGTAGTACAATATAAAATATAAAATTCAAAGAACACACAGCTCGGTAAAAAAAAATTTGTTTTATTTTCACATATCTCTTTAATCAAAAACTAAATTTTGGCCGCATTTAGCACTAGAATTCTCTGAAAATCAATATTTATTTGTAAAATAATTAGCCCTACAAGTGTTGCAAAATATTGTTTCATTTGGTGCAAGGATATAACTATCTCCCATATATCCCTTTTAAAGAAAACTAAATTTTAGCTGCATTTGTAATTAGAATACAACAAAGATTTAAAAATATTTGTAAAATTATGCGTTTTAACTCTGTTGTGAATTTTATTGCTTTTTGTAAAATGATATCACTACCTTCCATGTATCCTTTTTATCAACAACAAAATTTTGGCCGCATTTAGGACTAGAATGCACTAAAAATCAATATATATTTGTAAACTAATAAGCCCTACCAGTGTTGTAAATTTTGTTTCATTTGGTGCAAGGATATAACTACGTCCCATATATCCTTTTTTAAAAAATCTAAGTTTTAGCTGTATTTGTAATTAGAATACAACAAAATTTAATAAATAGTTGAAAGATTATGCGTCTTAGCTCTGTTGTGAATTTTATTGCGTTTGGTAAAATGATATCACTACCTACCAAGTATCCTTTTTCTTAAAAATTAAATTTTGGTTGTATTTATGACTAGAATGCATTAAAATCAATATACATTTGTAAAATAATAACCCCTACTAGTGTTGTTTTATTTGGTGAAAGGATATAATTACCTCGTATATATATATCCTTTTTTTAAATAACTAAAATTTAGCTGCCTTTTTAACTAGAATGCACTTAAATTCAATAAATATTTGTAAAATTATGCGCCCCAGCTCTGGAGTAAGTGTTGTTTCATTCGTGCATAGATGTGAATACTTCGCATATATCCTTTATTTTCAAAAAAACTAAATTTTAGCTGCATATGTGCTTAGAATATAACAAAAATTTAAAAATATTTGTAAAATTATGCGTTTTAACTCTGTTGTGAATTTTATTGCTTTTTGTAAAATGATATCATTACCTTCCATGTATCCTTTTTATCAACAACAAAATTTTGGCCGCATTTAGGACTAGAATTCTCTGAAAATCAATATATATTTGTAAACTAATAAGCCCTAGCAGTGTTGTAAATTTTGTTTCATTTGGTGCAAGGATATAACTACTTCCCATATATCCTTTTTCATCAACAACTAAAATTTAGCCGTATTTTTGAAGAGAATGCAAAATCAATATATATTTGTAAACTAATAAGCCCTACCAGTGTTGTAAATTTGTTTCGTTTGGTGCAGGGATATAACTACCTTCCATATATCCTTTTTATCAACAACTAAAATTTAGCCGTATTTTTTACGAGAATGCAAAATCAATAAATGTTTGTAAAATAATAAGTCCTATAAGTGTTGAAAATTTTTTTTCAATTGGTGCAAGGATATAACTACCTCCCATATATCCTTTTTCATCAAAAACTTAAATTTAGCCGTATTTTTAAAGACAATGCATTCAAAATTAATATGTATTTGTAAAGTAATAAGCCCTACCAGTGTTGAAAATTTTGTTTCAATTGGTGCAAGGATATAACTACCTCCCATATATCCTTTTTCATCAACAACTAAAATTTAGCCGTAATTTTGAAGAGAATGCACTCAAAATCAATATATATTTGTAAACTAATAGCCATAGCTATACATATGTTTGTAAAATTATGCGCCCTAGCTCTGCTGTAATTTTTTTTTCATTTGGTGCAGGGGCATTACTACCTTCCATATATCCTTTTTCTCAAATACTGAATTTTAGCTACATTTGTGGCAATAATTCTTTAAAAATGAATGGATATTGCTAAAAATTATACGTCTTAGCTCTACTGTAAATTTGTGATTCATTCAGTACAAGGATATGATTAAATGAAAAGAAACTACATGGGTCCTTACTAAGGAAGTGAAAATAAATTAGATATATTTAGTTGGCAGTTATTATATGATTTTCCTTTTAATCACTATTTTCCAATTTTTTTTTTCAATTGCTGTTATTTTCTTTCAAAATTAATTTAAACCCTTCAATAAAAACACAGAACATATAAATAATTTGACTTTTCAGTCTACCGAGTATGGCAGCATAAATTTCACCAGCCGATGCACTATTTCCTCTCAGGCTTACCTTGTCTGTAGATTTGCGTAAGTAAACAATTTGAATTTATAAATTTATTTCTGCACTACACGTACTCGTTTGTGTAACAATATTTAGGAGAATTAGTCATATACGAGTACACACCGAATCAGTTGACTAAGGTATTGTAAAGCAGGTATCATGATACTTCTAATACCTTACTAAAATATCTAATGTCGAGCGTTTTCTACAATATAGTCATAACGCAGAAAGTGTATTTTTTTTTTTGTCATTTAATTTTTCGTATTATGTAAAAATTTCATATAAATATATTTTGTACTCAGCTCTTGCAGGAAGAATAAATTTTTGCAGTTATGACTGTATTGCTGCTAAGGACTGATATGTACTTACATATTTTTATTTTAAACAAACTGTGTCTTTACGTATAGCTACGAATACATATTTGTAAAATATACTAAATATTTCTAAAACCAGAAAAGTATTGTGGTAGTTTGACTAAAGGACATTCATTTGTTTTTTTTTTAACTTCTGCGTATGAGTTTGTTGCTTTTCTTTACACTAGAGATTTTCCCTTATGAAAGTTATGAATATATTAATAGAAATTAATTACTTAAGGTATATTTATTTTAATGACTATGGGTATTTTAAAAGTTGGTCATATATTATTTGTTTTTGTTGACAAAGTTACTTAGAAGTTCATACTTAATAGCTATAAAACTTTATTTATAATGTATTCATACACAGAATTAAATTTGGGAAGAAACTTGGACTTTAAATACAAACTCTATTTGTTATATGAATGTTTATACATGCATATGTATATGCTGTAAATAGATATTTCTAACGCCTTGAGAGGACACCAACGAGAAATATATGCAAATCGACGTTTTGAAAGTTGACAATTGAAATTTATTTTATTGTATGCAAATTTAAGCATTTCTATTTTGCACCCGCAAAAGTTACTGCAAATATTCATGTAAATTTAAACTTTAACATCAATGCAAATAAAAGGAAATTAAATTAAAAATTATTTGCAGTGACAGTAAAAAATCTGAAACACTAGCATTTCCTTGCACTTAACCAACCGTATGAGAGTTTCCATAAAACAATAATTATGCTAATGAAAATGATGAAAAAGATGCAGGTTGAATGAAGGCTGCCATGAAATCAGATATCAAATATGAAATGCAAACTACAGGCAAGCTATAGTTTTTAATTATCACAAAAATAATTGTTATTAAACAGTAGATGTGTGTGTGCCGAAATAATGGCATTGTAAGGCATATACAAATGACATTTTAATATCTTGTAGGTCTAGATTTAAACACATAAGGACTTTTTGTAAAAGCAGAGTAAGCAAAAACTATGTTGCAGGATGAAGTTTAATTAAAAATATAAGATATTACATGAATTCGATAACACTCATCCGCAGAAGAGCATAAATGTGAAAATTAGCACAAGTTCTAATCGTGATAAAAATTCATCACAGTGACAATTTTTTTTTTTAAAGAAAATTAATTGCATTGATATTATTTCTAAGAAAAAATTCATCACATTAAAACCTTTTCTAAAGAAAAGTCATCAAAGCGGTAATGTTTTAAAGCAAATATTTCACAGTATAGGTTTTTCTAAGAAAAACTATCACAGTAATAATTTTTCTAAAGAAAAGCCATCACAGTAATAATTTTTCTTAAGAAAATGTTCCTCAAAGATAACTTTACCTTATCAAAGTCATTACAGTAATGATTTTTCTTATGAAAAATTTTTACAATGATAATTTTTCTAACAAAACTTTATCACAGGTAAAATTTTTCTAAAAAAAAAAATATCACAGCTATAATTTCTCTAAAAAAATTTATCACGGCAATAGGTTTTGTTTATCACAGTGATAAAATTGTTAAAGAAAATTAATTACAGAAATAATTATTCTAGAAAAGCTTTATCACAGCAATTATTTAATTACATGCAATTTATCACAGCGGTTATTTTTCTAAAAAAAATTACTACAGCGAAAATGTTTCTAATCAAAATCAGTAGCAACGAAAATATTTCTAAAGACAACTAATGGCAACGATAATTTTTCTAAAAATATCACAGCGATAATTAAAAAAAAAAAAAATTATCACTGCGATAGTTTTTGTAAAGAAAATTTATTTCATCAATAATTTTTCTAAAGTGTAGCGAGGTGCTAAGTTGTAAATATTTTATTGGCTGGTCCTTTAGAAACACAATGGTCAGCTTAAGTCCTCAACCGTATAACGTCCACTAGAGCCTAGAAAGACTTCAAGGGTTAGTTATTATTTTATTTCTTTTTTTATTAAAACGGCGTAATGTTTATCTACTTCTGTTCAGCCTGTTAGATATATCTTTAATGAATCCATTTCAATTGTTTTTCTTAAGACTAAGTTGGTTAATCAATACAACGAATGTAGTTCAAATAATAAGTAATGATAATATAAGCTACATGATACTTTTAAACTATAAAACATGATTTAATAAAGCATGGTTGTATTTATAAAACAAATAAACGTAAAGTAATCGGTAGTTTATGTGTTATATACTAGACCGTTAATTAACTTTAAATTTAAATTAATTTACTTCGAAATTACTAAGAGTTTTTTTATGTTAGAAAATATTATTATTTATATCCAATCAGTTTTTAGCAGAACGTATCAGAACTGATTGGATATAAATAATAATATTTTCCAACATAAAAAACTATTAGTAATTTTGAATTTTCATTAATTCAATAAAACTGAACTTGAGCCTGATAATATTACTTTTCATATGTAAATCAATATAATTTCAAACAATAATTACGTTTATTCGTAATAATAATAATATAAAAATATTACTTTACTTCTTCATATTGATTATATTTTATACATTGTGAGAAAACAAATAAATACTTCATTTTTAATTATAATAAATACTGCGTCGCTACAAAAGAAAATTTTTCTCCTCAGTAATTATTCTAAAGAAAATTTTTCTTTTCAATAATTTAAAAAAAAAAATGCATTACAATAATCATTTTCGCTATGTTCAAAAGGGTGTCATGATAAACTCCTCCACTCCATGCAGTTTTTCGCAATTTTATTAAATTAATTTTAGTATTTATTTTTTTTTTATTCTGCTCACTTTGATGAGAGAGTCACTGACTGCAGAGCCATTTAAGCGGAAACGGAAACAAGCACCAAGCAGCGTAAACAGTCAACAAATAGTTTTTGTTGTTGCTGTTGTAATTTCTTTCATTTAACAAGTAGAACGCTTGCAAAATGCCATTTAATTTAGGAAAAAGAGCGTACATAAAAAATTATATGAAATCAAGTGAACAATTACAAACAGAAAATAACAATTTTATGCATACTGAACAGTTTAACGTACAATTTAACTTGTTTCGAAAATTGTTTCATTTGCATTAAACGAATACAAATCGAACAAAAAAAAAAAAGGCCTGTATATTTTTATGTCACAAAAAGTTTACTAAATATGAAGCCTGAATTGCAGTTGAATTGAAAAATTATTTAAATGTATGGTGTTGTTTCACATTTTTTTGAATAATGTAGTGCCTACCTGCGTTGGTTACAACATAATAAGTTTTAACACAGTTTTTAATGTTTTTTAATTAAAAAAAAAAAAAACAAGAAAATTTCAATAAACAAAATGGCTCCATGAAAAATGGCCCCAAACAAAAAATTAAAATTGGCCCCAAACTTTTGTATTGAAAACAACAACACGAACTTTGGGGCAATTTTTCCTATTTTTAGGGCCATTTTTCATATTTTAGTTTGGGGCCATTTTTTATTGGGGCCAAATAAAATATTTAATCTTTAAATTTAAAAAGTCCATCAGTAGATGAATTTGTGATTCGGTAGAAATGCAGGCCTGTAGACGAGCATAACACACAACAAGAAATTAAAAATATCTCCGATTTGCAAACAAAATATTAACGTGGTCGGATAAATGATTTACGGTTGGTTTAATTTTTTATTTTCTTCCCAAAAAAAAAAAAAATAAAATGACTGGAATATTTTTTCAATTTTAAATTTCCGTCTAATGTGAATGGATTAACATTCAAAAAATATAAAGGATGGACGACCACTGTGTACTGATCAAAAGTATTAGCAGTTTTACATGCCGCCTTTTGAAGCAGTTTAGCATTTACAAAGTGTAAATAAAGCTTCAGTATATTTGAAATGAGAAATCATTTATATATAAAACTTTCTCCGTTCAGCTAAATTGCCTTAAGGTTGCAGCAGCTAAATACATATGGGGAATTTGCTGCCAAAAAGTCATAATTCCAAAAAAGGTTTTTAAAATATTTAATTATTTTTAAAAAATTTAATGTCAGAATTTACTTTACTTGCTATAAAAATTTCCTACCAATATTTTGTGAATTGAAAAACGTTTTTTTTTTTCAGTTAAGTCTTTCTTGCAGTAAAGGCTCGATATGTAGTAGATGTAGATGTAGATGTGCTTTTGTCTGCAATTTATGCCCTTATTCGGCTTGTGTTGGCTTGTGTATAAAATATGTCTAAAAACTGATTCAAGTTACAAATAAATGTGGAACAAAACAAGTGAAATTGTTAAACTCATTTTGATTGTGTTCGACTTTTTGAACGGAAATCCGTTTATATGACAAAAAAAAAAAACAACGCCGAAACAGAAAAAGGATCCAACAATTCAAACAATAATATTGTGCTTTTACTTGTTTTTTCCGTTTATTTTTTGGAAATCGCAATTTTATTGCTGAAACTTGTATGTACCCTTATGTGTGTGTCTCACTGAACTGACTGTTGATTGTAATTGTGTTTAAATAAGCGCCAGACATGCATGAGCCGCATTGTCCTTTTCTTAAATAATATTGTGCGTGTGTATTTTATTGTATTACAAAAGGGCATGCATGCATGCTGACACACACTCTCACACGTATACATATTTTATATTTCTTATTGTATTTTGTTTTTATTTTCCTTTCAATTTTCTTTTATTGTTAAGTGTTTACAAAAATAAACGATCTCAGAGGGGATATTGGAAACATAATTTCACATTTACAACAGACTTCGCATTCTATATAAACATTAAAATTGTAGTTTTTCTTAAATAACAAACAATCCATAACATCTATTGAAAGTTATAATAAGAAAAAAAAAAAAAAAAAAACAGAACAGAACAAAACAATTCTTACAGTGGCTACTCCAGTCATGCACATAGAATTTCAATTAGGTCGGAATTCAAACAATAAAAAAATCGAAATTCTTTATAAAAAAATTAATCAAATCGAGAAAGTAAATTAATAAATAGATTTTTTTTTTCTGCTAAACTGAGACTTAATAAGAGTTGTGTAGGTATACAGCTTTTGGGAACAGGAAAAGCTCGATTAATAAGTTTCTGTAAGAATTCTTTTGCTAAAGACAAAAAAAAAAACCAGAAATAAAAAACCTGACATGAATCTAATCTAAGAGAGAACAACAATCTTTTTAACTTTTAAAAGCTTTTTGGGTTTAATAACCAGGAAAGAAATCGGAAAATATGCTACAAAATTTAAAAAATATGCTACAAAAATTTCATAAATTATGCTTTTAAAAGGACATACAAATAATTTCGTTTATAATCTTTATTTCTGATACAATAAAGTGTGTATTAGGCTCCTTATTGGCGCGTAATTTGGTTACACAATTCCAGCCTGTTCTTGCATCTATCCATAGGCATTAAATATGCAGAAAAAGTTAAAAAAATATTCTCCCGAAATTGCAAAAAGAGAATTTTAAAGGGCCTACAATTTCAGTCGTTTCTAATTTTTTATTTTATCTGTCCGAATATTAAATATATACTGTGATAGCTAAATATTCATGAACTGAAATTTTTTCTAATACATTGTACATAATTTTTATAAATTTATATTATTAAATATTCGGAAAACTCGATTATCCTTCTCTTGTATTTTCCATAAACTGAAAGTAAGCATAAATAAAATCGAAAAAAAGTGGCATTGGTTAAATAACACAGAAAAATAAATTAAAATTTTGTTAAAGCTCTATCGTAAATTCAGCCTGCAGTTCAAAATAAGTAAAGTTATGTTTTGTAGAAACTAAAAATATGAAAAAATATGCACTAAAAAATGCATAATTAAAATTTAAATAAAAATATAATTATCTATAAATAAATTCGTAACAATTTTTAGAAAATTAAGGGAAAATAAATTACAGTAAAAATAAAACCTGTAATTTTTTTTTCACAAATTTTAAAATTTTTGTTATATCTAAGAATAATATTTTCCAAATTTTGTAAAAATGTGAAATAGGAAATGGGGAAATAAGCAAAATTATGCTGCAAAAAGTAAAATATGCAAAAATATGCATTAAAAACTGAATGACAAAAGTCTTAAAAAGTTGTGAAATGTAAAAAAAATATTATTTTTTATTACATTTGTGGTAAAGGAAAAAATATGCAATTGCATATATGCGGTTGCACTGCTTATAAATATTAAAAAAAAAACAAATTATACTGAAAAATAAGCAAATATGTCACAAAAACTAGAAGAAAAACTACATAAATATGCGCAGTAGAGGCAAATATGCAAAGTTATGCTGTAAAAAGCACAATATGCAAAAATATGCACTAAAAAATTTAATGCCAAAAGTCTTAAAAAGTTGTGAAATATATAAATATATTATTTTCGGGTGTATTTATGGTACAGTAAAATATATGCAGTTGCATATATGCGGTTGCCCTGCTCATAATCATAATTTCATTGCATACATAATTTTGTAAGAGTGCTGCTGCTTAGAGTTACCACTCAGTGCTACCAGGTGCTCGGCCTCGCTTTCATGCTGGCGTATCGCTCCGGCTAAAGCTCGCCGTCTTAGGGTGGTCCTTGCCGTCGACCCTGATACCTGCAAATACAACAAAAAAATCATGCCCGCTTTGCTGGGAATTTTCTTAGGTGAAATGAAAATAATCAAATTTTAAGTATTTTTGTAGCCCGAAGCGTACTCAGTATCCTCCCTGCTTCACACCACAACAAAACTAGACCCTCTGGCTGCTGATCTGCCAGGACATGGGAGTAACGAAACTCCTCCATAACATTGTAGAAATAATGTTTAGATGTCCCTATATTTAGCCTTCTCAACGCACCTTTATTTTGCCAACACCTCCTTACTTACCGCAGCTGTAAAAGCATTAAAATTTTCAATGTAAGTGTTTTTATAAAATATAGCTGTTGTTGCAATTTTATTGAAAGCTAATAATTTGATGATTAAATGTAGTGTGTGCTAATTAAGGTTTACAATGTTTTAAACTAATAATAATAAGTTTTTTCCCACAACCATAAACTATTGTTGCAAATCATTTTAAAAAAATATGTTTTTCTCTAAGTGTAGGCAAGAATTGCTATTTGTAATATTTATTCGCATTTGATTTATAATTTATTTGTTTGCCAGGCAGGCAGGCAGGCGTCTTTTCTAACAACCGTTCACTATGATGCTTCTCACTTTTATTTGTATAAAATTTTTATTAATTCTGTCACTTGACCTTCGATCATGTGCATGTAAATTTCCATATAAGGGGTGATCCATTTCGAAGTTCCCTAATTTTTTAAAGAAAAAATCACAGAAAATTTAATGGAGAATATTTATTATTTTTATATTATTATTATTACGAATAAACGTAATTATTATTTGAACTTATAAAATATTTATTATCATTTGAAAGAATATTCTTTGGCATTTATTTTTTGAAGATTATGTCTATCAAATGTTGGCCGTTGCTACGTCGAAGATGGTCCATCCGTTGATGTTTTCCTCCAAGGCCTGAATCGAAGCGGGTTTGTCCGCATAAACTTTAGACTTTACATATCTCCACAGGAAAAAGACTAACGGTGTGATATCACACGATCTTGGTGGCCAATCGACCGGCCCAAAATGTGAAATTATGTGCTCACCGAAATGTTCTCTCAATAAATCCATTGATTGATGCGATGTGTGGGATGTGGCACCGTCTTGCTGATCCCAAATGTAGTCGAGATCCCTTCAGCTTCAATTTCAGGCATCAAATAGTCGGTTATCATGGCACGATAACGGTCGCCATTGACGGTTACGTTCGCACCGGCATCATTTTTGAAGAAATATGGACCGATGATTCCACCGGCCCACAAACCACACCAAACCGTTGTTTTTTTTTCTGGATAACGTGGCAGTTCTTGAATCTCTTCAGGTTGCTCTTCGTCCCAAATGCGGCAATTTTCTTTATTTACATACCCATTGAGCCAGAAATGGGCCTCATCGCTTAACAAAATTTGCCTCGAAACACATTCCTCACAGAACGTGAATTTTCTTAATAAAGTTGAACGATTTGTAAACGTTGTTCTGGCGTAAGTCTTTCCATTATGAAATGCCAAACAATACTAAACAAAAATAACACGACAGCATGACAAGACTCACACGTGATCTGTCAAGCTATTGAAAAAAGTATCTCTACTTGGATCACCCTTTACATATAAGAGAGAGTATCAAATTATAATAAATTTTCTGGGTTTATTTCTTATGGCGGCATGATTATGAAAAAAAATATTGTGCAAACAATTTAATGGCAAAGTGTGGCATAAATTTTAATATATTTTTTTTAATAATTTACACATTTCTAAACAACAATATATGAAAATGTAGTAAAATTTAATGCCAGTTCCATGATGTCGAAGTAACTAGTACTTTATGGCCTATTCTTACACTGTTCTTAGCATCGTTGCAGCGTGATGTGCATGGACCGCTCATCATGTATACGTATTGTGTGTCAGGTATCAGTCAACGTATGATAATTTTTCTGTTTTTAGTTCGTAAAAAATTAAAGCATATTTTTGCATATGTTACTCTTTAAAGCATAATTTTCCTTATATCAAACGGCACCGCTTGCCTATTTGTATACACAAAAAGTCTCAAGTGATGCATAAAGAAAAATAATATTTAAAATGCTGTTGTAATTCAACAAAAAAAAAATTTATTTATTCGCTATTAAATTATTCAAGACTGACTTTGATTGCCATTGACTGGCAATTCTCCCTAATAGTGTATAGTGGTAAATGATGTTGTAAAAAACTAAAGCCATTTTTATGTTTATTTAATGAGATACCTTACGGTCGCACATTCAACCTTTTTTGCCCAAAGTATATTAAGGCTTGTGTGTGTTTTTCATCATTTATTATCATGTTGCAGCAAAGCCTTTAGGGAAAAAGAAATTTTCTAAAAAATATTTTCTTACCCAAGCTTTTTTCTTGTTTGCAAAGCTTAACATTTTGTAAAATATACCTTTTATTTCATATACGGGTATGTACAGAATTTATGCTTGAACATCAGCCATTGTTCATTCGAATATTCTACACTTGAACACCTTTCAAAATTCAAAATGTTTTCACTTCAATTGTGTTTTAAATACATAAATAAGAATATAGATAGAATTTTCTGTGAAATTTGCAAATCAGTGAACAAGCACACACACACACACATAGACCAATACATATACATAAATCTATAATACGTATTATCCTTAACCTGAGAATTACAAGTTGAATTAAAAGTTAGGCAGATGATGATGGTTTGAATTATATACAGAAGAGATGAATATGAAAATGTAGAAATTTATGTGATAGTGTGTGTGTGTGTGTGTATTATTTATACTATGTACAGTTGGTGTCATTAGTATTCTATTGGAAGAAAAAAATCTTTGCAATTCCGAATACACAGGAAAAACTAAAATTCAATTCAAAAAACTCAAAACAAATTCAATTAATTTCGATGTTGAAAAATTGTATATTAAAATTTCATTCAATTAAGTAAAATTAAAAAAAAAAAATGTTAGACAATTTTTTGATTTTTAACCGCATGATTAATTGATTCAATTACGACATTAATTGAAATTTGTTTAATTGATGAAATTACGAAAATAATTGAAACTAGTTTTGATTTTTGATTAAGTTCGTTCAGTGAAAATTTCTTAAAAATAATATTTTCTGCATAAACGACAGTCCTAGAAAACTTCACTTGCAAAAGAGGAAAAATTATTCCTGAATAATTTTCAATTAACGAACTTAATGAAAATTCAAAACTAGTTCCAATTATTTCCGTAATTGCAACAATTAGACATGCGATCATTAACAAGGTATCCAAATAGTTTTTACAAATACTATGTATTATTTTTTTTTCATTTAGTTCAATACCCATTTTTGTTGTAGGTTGAATTTCAATAAAAAAATTAATTGAATCTGCAGATGTTGTAATTAAAATCGTATTTTATATTTTTCTGTGAAACGAGCTAAAATGAAGGACGGAGGTTTCAGCAAGTTTTAACTTTGACATTTATATATCGCTTTGAAATGTTTATACTGGATATGAATTGGTAATATTTTAACATTGCAACCAATTTTTATTTGAGTGTTTCATTTTAGAAATGTTGTGGTATTAATTTTTTATTTTACTTTTGCACTCCTTATTTCTTACTTACTTTCCTTTACGCAATTGTAATTATAATCCTTCCAATTTTCCTGCGTTTCTTTTAATGAGGACACTATTCCTTAAGTAGCCAATAAAGAGACACTGGTTCTTTATTAGCCCATTAACAGATGTACTAGTATTTAAATTTTAACTGTGTATTAGTGCGTTACTATCAGTGTCGTCTCTAAGGATTTAAAATCATTTGCTGTCCATGATAATGAAAAATGGGGAAAATAATTAGACAAAGTTCATGTTATAAATTATTTAATGCCACGAATCTTTGATGTGATTAAAAAAGGACATTAAATATGTATTTATTGGTATGTGCAATTGTTGTATTTAATTGCATTGGTACCAAAGTAGTGTAGTATGATGCAAAGTACTTCATTAGCATTCAGTTGTCTGGGGTTTCATTGAAACCTTAACAGAGATTTCTTTAATTTCTTTTGTTTACATAGACATAACGGTTCTATAGCAAAAAAAAAAAAAAAAAAATCGCACTAAATTTAAATTTTTTCTAAAAGGTTGTCCAATAAGGATGACATGATTTTGAAGTGTCGTTTCGGCCATTTGTAATATGTCATGATCTGTCATTTATTTTTCATTGTATTCAGTAGAGTTTACAATTTCATCATGGAGAGATATACGCCAGAAACGCGTTTACAAATTATTCAGTTTTTTTATCAAAATAATCGTTCTCTAATTGCATCTTTAGGTTCGCTTTGCCATTTTGTGGTCGTAATAATCGTCCAAGTGTGTTCGCTATTTGTCGAATTGTTGAAAATAATTTTTGTTTGCATCCGTATAAAATTGTTCTCACTCAATAACTGAAGCCAATGGACTACCGTAAACATCATGAGTTTGCTGATTTTGCCACACAGCAAATGCAAGAATTGAATCATTGCGAGAAATGTTTGGAGATTCGATTATTTCAAGAAATTTTGATATTGAATGGCCTTCAAGAAGTTGTGATTTAACACCCGTAGACTATTTCTTGTGGGGTAATTTGAAGTCAGTGGTCTTTTGAAATAAACCAGACTCTCTTCAAGCTTTATAATTCAATATTGAAAGTGCCATTCATGACATACGACTTGATTTAATGGAAAAAGAGCTCGAAAATTGGGTTCATCGAATTCGTTCCTGCTGAAGAAGTCGTGGATGCCATTTGAATGACGTTTTATTTAGAACTTAATTGTATCGATTTATCTTTACATTAAATAAAAAAACTTTTGAACTTCCTTACAAATAAGTGTGTGTGTTTTTTTTTTTAAGAAATAATATCACTCTTATTGGAAAACCTTATACTTTCCTTTACTAAGAATTTGTTTTTAAAAATCTTAATACGAATATAACTAGCTTTTCTCCATGGTAAATTGTTGATGCATGTTAACGTTTTATTTTTCAATATTTTTGGCTAAAAATTTTCCTTGCTTTGGGAAACCATGAGAAGATAATAATAAAAAAAAAATCCGGGAATTCCCAAAAAAAATTTTAAAAATCCCAAAAACGGAATTTTTTTTAATGTGTGCACAGGTATGTTTTTTCAATTTGAGACAGGTGCAGATAATATTTCTGCAAATAATTAAAAATAAACTAGTCTTCCAGGTGGCATCATAATATTTTTAATTGCGAAAACAAGACATTAAATTGAAATTTTCAATAAAAAATGGCCCAATTTTGAAATACTCTGTCATCGTGCTTAACAGGGGCTTAAATTAAGTATTTATTTACGTACTTAAAGCAACCGTTCTATAATACTTTATTGAGGAAAATCCTTAATTTAAGTACGTTTTCACTTGTTTATTTTTTTTTCAGTGTAGGATAATACTAATTTAACACACTGCCAAGCACTAATATATTTTTTGTGCTTCAATTTAGACGATACACAGAAAAAAATATTTAATTTTCTTTTCAATTAACCCTTTAATTAAAAATATAAAAAAATTTGATTAAATATTTAATTTATTTAATTAAAATTTTTAATTGAACTAAATAATTTTAATTAATAAATGTATAAAAATTTAATTGATACTAATAATTTGTTTACTGGTGCAAATTTAATTAAATTTTTAATTAATATCACAAATTTTTTAATTGAAATCACTTTTTATTTTTTTCTGTGTATGTACGACAAGCCAAAAATTTTGTGGAATTTAGAATTACTAAATTTACAAGATAAATTTAGTTAAAATTTTCAATAATAAATTAAACCTTATTTATGTGATTTCTAGTGTAACTATATATGTATATCAAAAGATGTCATATGGAATTTAAAAAAATGTATTTCGTAATAAATATTTAGCGATTTAACATGCCTGGGGCCAAATTACGGCTCTCGATATCGATCGAAATTTCAATACAATTTAAATGACAATTTCAATCGATATCTAATGCCGTAATTTGGCCTCTGCTTATATTTTAGGAGATTATAATGGTTTTCAAAGGCAACTCACAGTCAGTCTTATTCTGCCAGCTTCAACAACAGCTATCTTGGGCACGTAATAATTTCAATATTACACGCAAGAACATTTAATGCAACCTTTATCTTGTTGCACAATAACTTGAATATATGTAAGTAATTTCAAGTTTGTATCATATTTTACCCACAATCTTGTATCATATGCCATATAATGATATAAACACTTCTGAGAAATATGCATGTAACCTTTAAAACCTCTCACTCATATAATGAGTTTGTGTGCGGTGTGTGTGTGTGTAAAACAAAAGCTAAAAAACATTAGATGTATTAGTAAACATGAACAGCAGTAAAGGTAAAGAGCATAATAATAATAATTTTATATATGTATGTATGTGTGTATGTAGTATGTAACAAAACAGCCATAAGAGGATGGCGGCCATCTGTGTGGTTCATACATACAAACAAACAACAAAAGTAATACAAAACTACTGGAGTGCATATCAAGTACTGGTTACTGATAGTGATTATGATGTTAGAACATTTTGTTACGCCAACATTTGATATTTTGTTTTTGCATTTAAACTGCAAACAACAGCTGCCGTTATAAAAGTGTTAAAGTGTTTAAAAGTACACATGCAATCCACGATACGTTCATAAATAGAAGTTAAGTTTTTCCACGGGCGGCATGTTTTGGTATGAGCATGAGAAACCATTTGCTATACGTACGTACATACAAGTTAAATGTATTAGAATGATATTTTTAAGTGCACATTTATGTACTCGAAACAGTCTTTCGAGCCGACCAACCAACAACCAAACAAGCAAACAACCAACCACATGCGCAAACACTTCAATTAAAGGCTGAAAAATAGAAAAAAAAAATTATAAGTGAAAGTGTAAACGTTGTTTTTATGAACCTTGTAACGAATGAGATTTTCTTCGCGCACTTAATGTTGTCGCTACGTTGGTATAAAAATTTAAAATTTTTTCATGCAAAAAAACATGAGAAGTTATTTCTACAAAATTTTTTCTTAAATTTTCATAAATTAGAAGAATTTTAATATCCTTCTAATATTAAAAATGTCAAAGTTTGTAGGTTTGGGTGTTTCTTCCACTATATCGGGAAAAACCGCTCAATATATTTGAATAACATTTGGTAGACCCAGATGAAAATGAGACAAATTAGTAGTTTTGGTACTTTTTATATTTGACTAATATTAAATTTTTTACATTTATTTGAGCATGTACTCAAGAATTTATGTTGTTAAAAATTTTATTTATTTGTTTCGAGTTAGCAATATCTATATACATATAATATCATTGGTTGCCATACCAACTCATCAGTAAATGTTTACCATTTATGTTTGAAAAGTTTCAAAGCTCATCTATACGAGTATATACATAAACTCACAAAAAAATTTGTGAATTACAAAGCATAATAATAGCTTTTCAAAAAACATTTTGTTGTGATTGTTTGTACTAATATTTTGAAAAATTTTTTTTTTAATTAATATACTTTCAAAGGAATGGGGTAAAATGAGAAAAATTTGGTACTTTTGATACTTTTTTATATATACGTATGGTACTCATGGTGCTTTTTAACTTTTGGTACTTTAAGTCGTGAGAAATTCTATTAATAAATTTGGATGAAATGTGGTAAACGGATAGCTTGTGATCCGTATTAAAGTTAGGGGTCTTTTTAAGGAGTAAAATATATTTACATTTGGTACTTTTTTACATATGGTACTTTTTACCTTTTAGTACTTTTTGTCTTAAGAAATCCTTGTAATTAATTTAGATGAAATGTGGTAGACGGATAGCTTGTGCGCCAGATTGAAATTAGGGTAATTTTTAAGGGATAAACAAATTATGACAGAAAGGTAGTCGTGGTACTTTTTATATTTGTACTAATATTTCATAATTTTTTTTAGAAATTAACATGAGAAATGAGAAAAAAGTAGTACTCTTTTATGGCAATTTTTTATTTTTGATAGATTTGGTATACAACAGCTTATGCAGCTTACTGTCGTTTTCACGATGTCGAAAGAAGTTTTAATTTTTTTTTCCTGTATGATTTCGACTTGGAATAGTTCTTCTGAGTGCACAGAAAAATTTTTTAAAAAATAGATAGAAATGGAAAACTATTTGCAATTAATTACGTAATTGCGTTAAATAATTCTATGATCAAAAACAAATTTAGTCTTCAGTATTTTATAAAAGTTTTGAGTGATTGGAAATCTGAATTTTAGTAACTTAATAAAAATATAAATATAGCAGACATCTGCAGATATAAAAGCAAAATTTGCGCCTTTAAAATTTCAATTTATTAATATGAATATTTGTAAAATTGTCTCAAGTCGATTTAAGTTGTATTGTCAAAAGACCACATACATATGTTTTTAAAACAAGTAAAAGGTTAATGTTCTTTCGATATTACAAAAATATTCATATACATATTATAATGTTGTTTTTGAAATATGGTGCGTATACTTATTATTCATATCGATAATAATCATCATCCGTCATGATGTTCTATGAAAACATACTAAATATTCTGTTCAGGCTTTCAATATAGAAAATAATATAAAATTCTGCAATTTCATAATATAAATTTCAAAATAAATTTATATTTGTTATGACTGCGGTTTGACCTTTTTCTTTATTTTTTTTTTTGCTTGCTTGAAACAGAATGTCTAATCGAGACAAATCATATCAAGTCATAACCGCAAAAATAGCTTAAGCGACGCGGTTTTCAATATTAATTTTTATTTAAGAAAATAAATAATTCGCAACATTTGCATAATATCTTACAATTTAATGGCCACACACGAAACCGCTACGAATTTATAGCAAAATCAATTTTTTTTAAGAGTGCATTGAATGATTCTTTGTATTTTTTCGTGACAGAGGCTTGTCACTTAAGCTAAAATTGTTTTTGTCGTTTAAGCTATTTTTGCGGTTATGAATCGATATGGACACAGACAAAAATAATACTTCACAAGTGAAACCAGTGAAATAAAAAATATGGAATTATCAAGGGCGCGACTAGCGCTAAAGTGCTCTTATTAAAAAAATTGCAATTCTTCTTGGCCTTACAAAAGTATAAATTAAGGACACTTCAATGAAGTGGACATAAAATTTTTAAAATTTTCCTTTAATAATGTAACCGTTTATTTTGGGGAAAAAAGATCTCTTTATTTCCCCTTTCTGTTTCTGCATCTGTCTTTTAAAATTCTTTTCACATTACAGCCCTCAAATTATTAAAGATGTAAAATAAGATTCAATAGAAAATTGTAGACAAGCATTTTAATTATGAACTTTTAACTAAAATGCTTGTCGTGACTTTTCAAACGTGATTGTAGAGATTTATTGTTTTTTTACGTGTTTTTTATGTGACAAATAAAATTGTAGGCTCTAAATTGTTTGCCTGCTTGCTATAAAGGATGTTACAAAAAAAAAAAAAAGGAAAATAAATAAGAAAAAAAAAAAAAAACAGAAATTCAATTTTAACAGACAGTGTAATAATATGTTTTCTAGCGGAAATTGCTTTAACAATTGAGCCCAGAAAAAAATACACGTCATGGAATTGAGTTTGTGAAATTTATTTAAATAAATAATAAGAATATTGAAAATCGTGACTGTCTAAGCAATTGCTTGCAAATTTTGAGTCTCAAAATTTCCATTTCATTTTATTAAAGGTTAAATGAAAAGATATAAATCATTTGAAAGTAATTCTTTGCATGTGGCAAAAACACCCGGTGAAGTAATAAATTTTTCAACTACAGGATGTCAGAAAATTTTGACACAATCAAATTTTTAATTACCCTCCGCTTCCTGTTGATGCTTAAAAAAGAGAATAGTTTAGAGAAACAGATATAACGTTTGCCAAAGCTATTTGGTTTAATTCAAAAATTCAAATTTGTTTTACACTCTCGATCACATGATTAGAACCACTTGAATTTTTATTTGGAAAATTTTTTATCACCTTCATTACAGCAACATTTTCATAAGAGTACAAAACTAAAAAAAAATCAATACATCAACTACTTAACAATTCCGCAATTAGTTACAATAATCTCCTTATAAAGTTTTCCATTTTTGTTGCCAAATTCTACGATACTCCTTAAAACTCTTAATCCTTGACAAACACGACCAAAGCCAACACGACGACCATTACATACACTGAGTGGCTTAAAGCTTATGGAAAAATGCAGAATAGATTTTGCCGAAGAAAAAACATGTTTTAAATTGAATGATAAAATCCCCTTGTATTGGCCGTGATCTAGACTGCGTTTATCATATTCAATACTGTCTCTCATTAAGGTTTTATCATTCAACAAAATGTTGCCTTCCATCCATAGATGTGGAAATAAACGTATAAAATTTATACGTTCTTTCTGTTTATCAAAGCAGAGTCGAACAAATTCCATCACCACTTGGGGTGCAGCTTCTGTATAGAGTTCCACAACAATGCAGCCTAAAGGACGTAAACCTTTAATTTCCAGATTAAACCATACTTTAGGTCTAAGGAATTTTCTTAATTCTAAAGGATCTCCCGGTATTTCAATTTTAGAATATTTCTTCATTATAAGAGCGGGATATTGAAATTGTTGTGACTTTTTTCGTTCACATTTTCTTAGGAATTTATCATTTAGCCAGGAATTTAATATTGGTTTGGCACACAGAATATTCGTTCCAATTTTCTTATTCTCATTATCGATTTTTTTCAGCCACAAAAGCTTATCGGCTAATTTACTAAAAGGTTGTGGTGTACTTGATGCTGCAGCTTTACGAAAAGTATCAATTTCACCTTTTGTCCGGTCGACTTTATTAAGGGCCACTAAAAGTCGTGCATTTTCTTGGTAACGTGAAATATAAGTTCTAACATCATCTTTCATTTTCGATAAACGCGAATAATTGACTACATCCAATGTGGGTGGACTGTCATCGATTTTGGCCGTAGCACTTTTGATCCGTAAGCGATGATGCATTTGTGCAATTTTTCTATTTTCCAACTCTACCGCATTCATATTGAAGTGCACAAAAATTACAAGAAAAAATTTAAAACAAAACAAAACAAAACACCAACACCAAGAATGATTTTATTAAAATTTTTTTAAATTAATTAAAAAATTGACAAAATATAAAACTGGAAAGAAAACTAAAGAGATGCCAGCTGTAAATAAATACAAAGAGCTTTTACCCAAGGCGAATTCATAGGCGAAATCAGTAATGAGTTTGCCTTGCCTTGGTTCTGTCTAGGAAAGCTTTTGCCATCCAGTATTGAATATGTCTTGGCTTCTGCTACAATATTTCTAATTTTATAGTTTCTTATCAGATCGCATTTGCGGACTCTTTTTGCACATTGCGGTTTGCGCTTTGTGCACTACTTTCAGGCACACATGCGCAAAGAGCAGTGCAGAAAAAAAGAGTAATTGGTTTTCTTTAATAGCGATGCTCTTTGTCTAATGAGCCTTTTGGTCTACGAAATAATGCAACATTTTTCCGCTACTTCTTTGATTTGACGTAGAGTGACCATAATGGCGCAGAGCAAATGAGCAATTACCTCTGCTCTTTGTGAAAAGTGCAATGAAATGAAAAAGAGAGTTGCACCGCGGTGCGTTGTGTTTTACTCTGTTTCTTATCTAGTTTTGTAAAGAATATAATTCTTTGCCGATATTTCGTAAAGTATTTATCGATAATAATAATTGTTTATAGTTTATTTAAATGTGTACGAAAATGTATGGATGAACGTGCTGAAATGTCTTGCATCTCTTGAGTATAATTTAATAAATTTACATTTGTTTGTGCGTGCTTGTTTTTAGTTGTCGCGCACTATAATTAGTTTACATTTAATAGTTATTGGTTAATTATAAATACAGACCATGCAATTGATACATTTATAAGAAAAATATCAATTTGCCTAAGCAGCGCGTGATGTTACAAGAAACTTTATTATTAAGAAAGGGAAAAACTAATTAATACACATAAAAAATAGTTTGATTGAAAAAAAAAATTTATATGTTTCCTCAATTAAACGCTATTCTTTTTTTGGACAAAACGAAATGGGTTTTTTTAGTTTGAGAAGTTGAATTTTGGTGTTGTACCTCTTATTCTTAATTGGAAATTATGAATTTTCGTAATTGAATACAAAATTCTTACCTCCACGTCTCCACGTTTAATAATTATTTCCGAACATAAGGAATAACGTCGGCAGATTAACTGTACAAATATATTCATGTGTAAGCTTATGTTGAGAGCTGTAGAACACGTATTGTGTGATGAACATAAATTAAAGAAATTTGCTTTGAATGGCTGCATGAAAATTTTATAACTTACCTACTGTGTGTTTAAAAAAAAAAAATGTCAGTACTCGTATTATTAGTAAAGTCCTTTTTAGTTTTTATGTACTTCGCATGAAAATCATATATCAGAAAACTTACATCCAAATTTGACAGTTTATGTTCAACATAATTGCTTGAAAATAAGTGCGAACAATTATTTCTCAATAAATGTTCAAATAAATGTTTTTGCGGTCCACAAGTGGAGATATGATGTTGGAAATAGAATTTGATAGTTGAGATCATAATTATTTTCAAGTTTATTGAACGTGGAGACCTCTAGCACTGTAGGTTGAACTTCAACAACAAAATTAATTGAAAGTGCAATTGTCGTAATTGAAATCGCGTTTTTACCAATTTTCTGTGTTAAATCTCCATCACACACGAAAATCGTATAATTAACTCACACCAAATTAGTTGAAAATAGTTTGAATTTTTCTCACGAAAAAATGGTCTTATAATAATTAAACATTTAATTGAAATATTAAAAAAAATCAATTAATTTCTTTGAAGCAATGTCACAAACTCCAAAAAAAAAAACTATTCAATCTGGAGATTTCTGAAATTTTACGCAGCATCAATTTAATTGCGGTTAATAATAAAGTCAATTAAAATAATTGTTAATTTAATAAAAATATTAATTGAAATATTTTTCTGATTAAATATTTAATTAAAAAAAAATTAACTTCGCAGATTAAATACTTCTTCTGAGTTTGCAACATTGTTTCATAGGATATAATTCATGTTTGACAATATATGAAATAATTAATTTTATTCAATTAAATTTTTAATTAATATACGATATTTTTTAAATGAAACAGTGGTATTATTTGTTATGGCTTAGCTAGTCTATATGCAATTGGGTGGTAGAGGTAAGCGCACCGATAACAAATAATAATTTTTGAAAACATAAATTCTTGAGAATTTGTTCGAATAAAATGTTATATTTTGCAACAGTTTCAAATATTAGGGGAAACCACTCTTAGTATTGTAATCATTGCAGATCATGCAAGTCTAGCTTATTTTCATCAGTTTGCAGCAATGCAATAACAAAATAATTTTTTTTTTTATTGAAACTTTGTTTTTCTTAATTAACTTTTGATGTTTATTTTTTCCTGTGTTCCTAATGTGATGTGGATAGCGACCCAAACAGTGTGTGAGTCTAATAAATAAATATATAACGAATTTTGATATTTAAAATTGATTTTCAAGAAACATCGAGAATACATTCTGCAAATAGTAACGAATTTCAAATTTTTTATGTTTATTTTATTTATTATGGGGACATTTTAAATTTCAGTCCCTTGAAAGCTAAGAAATCCTTGTTCACTATAATTTATCTTCAATTATTCTAATAATTGCAACATCAAACAGGTCGTTAAAATTTGTTCACTGGGTGAAGACGTATGATGTCTATTATTAATGCTAGCGTATGTATTCGTAAGTGTGTGTATGATAATGATATAATTAACAGAATGGATACATCAAAAAACATTTGCAAAACTTATAATGTTTACGAGTATTTGAATAAGTGTGTTTTTACTCTCATTCATTTAAGTACACGTACGAATGAATTTAACATACGTACATTCATGCCAGTATATGAGTGTTTGTAGAGATGTGTATCTGCATGTACATGTAAGTAAGTGAAAAAAAAAACATAAATGAATGAACTTTTATAGCTTAATTACAGTCAAGTAATGGAAAGTGTTTCATATGGAACATAAGGTTAAAACATCCCATTAAGACATTTTCATAATAATTAAGTAAAAAAGTCACGTTCATGTTTACATGTGTGTTGCGGTAGAGCGTTAATTTTATAATTTTTGTATATAAAAAGTATTTGTTTGTATGTTTGAAAGTTATGGACGCTTAAACCAGTGAATAAATTTTCTGAAATTTTCACAGTATACGAGTACTTCCTATATTCAGGAAGGAACTATAGGATAGTTTTTTTTAATTATCTTAAGTAGGCGTGGCACTTTTTAACACAGCTAAATAATTGAAATTTTATGTGTGTGGCCCATTGTATATTGGGTTTCAAGAAATACTAAAAAAAAAATATATATAAGTGGGCGTGACACCTGCCATATACGAATTTCTTGACATTTTAGGAACTATAAAGTAAATGACTTGTGATTTTGTAGAAATTACTCCGTTAAATTAGTGCATTATTCTAAAAAAATAATTATTAGAAAAAAAAAAAATAATAATTTGTGGGCATGGCACTTATTGCACAAAAACTTTTTATTTGATTATATACATATATGGAACTAATTTGTTTCATATGCTTTGCCCTTTTTATATTGGCTTAAAAGAAAAGGTATGAATGAGTATTTAAGTGGGCGTGGCTTATCCCATATAATAAAATCGATATATCTTAGAAATTATTAAATTAAATGACCCGAGAATATGTATAAATTATAGCGTTTGCTTATTGCATTATTCTACAATATAATTATAAGATAAACTTGAGTGGGCGTGGAGCTGTTGACATGATGATATATATGTAACTAATGTAGCTAATTACATAATTAAAATTTAGAGTCCGTGGCCTACTGTTTATTGGTTTTCAAAAAGAAGAATTAAACATTTGACAAGTGAGCGTGGCACCTCCCACATACTAATTTTGGCATATATTGGGAACTTATCAATAAAATGATCTGAGATTTTGTAGGAGCTAAGTTGTTGATTAAATGCATTATTATAAAAAAAAAATCGTCAGAATTATATAAGTGGGCGTGGCATCTTTCACATACGCATATTCAACAATAATATTGCAATATTTTTGCAGCTAATTTAGTAAGCAAATTAATTTTTTTTTGTAATGATTTCCTGAGAAGAGCCTACAAATTGGACATATCACCCATTTCCCACAAAGTGTAAATATTTAATTTGTGTTCAATAAGCTCCTGCAGAGAAAACCAAAAATATGATGTATTTTAATTTTTTATCTAAAACAAAAATATTAAAATTAAGTTAAATTTAAAAGTTTTATTTATGTTTCGGTTACAAAAAAGTTGTGGTTGAGCGAAGCACGCCGGGAGTAAGACAAATGTAAGAACAACGTTGAAATACATGACCTCAAAAATTAAATGAAATTTTCTAAAATCTTAATAATTATTGCGAGACAGTATATTTGAAAATTTAAAAGAAAACCTTTGTTAGGTAACGAATTTAAAGTCGAAAGGACTTATCTGATTGGTTAAAGGATTCTGGCTTATTCATGAGTTTTGCGTTGGTCTAAGGACTTATAAAATAGGAATTCCCTGTGAATGCTGTGAAATCTGACGACTAACGTCAGGCGATGTTCATATATTTCTCCTTTGTAACGCTTCTTAACAAATTTTGCAGAGTCAGTTTTTTAATTAGAACGAAACCACAAGTTTTTAATTGTGACAATTTTGAGTTTTTCATTCGTTTCTCTGCAAATAGCGGCATAGAGACTTTTAGACTTCTTTTTATACCAACAATACATAATAATATAATTTATTAAAGCAAATTTCTAAAGATCTAAAATATTTTGATTTCTTTCAACATCTCAGTAGCAAAAGCTATTTATTATTTTAGAATTTTAATTGTGTACTTTTCAAACACAAAGAGAAACAAGAACATAAATTCACTATCGCATAAAAAAGCAAATAATAAATTTTAATTATATCACAAAAAAGTTTTTTTTTCCAATTTCATATTTTCAAAAGCAAAAGAAACATTATAAATCATTCACTAAAGAGATGAAAAAAAAAAACAAAGAATGAAAAAAAACTAGTCCTCTTTTTGTTTTGTGAAAACAAGCTGTGTTTGCCTTAATAAAGAAGAGAAATTGCATTCCATTGTGGCGATACAATAACACCACCAGCATTTGCTAACAATTAAGCAGAAAGTTGTTCTTTGATTTAAAAGCACTTGAATGTGTGTGCACTTTGTATAAACATGGGACTGACAAGCAAAAATGCAAGCAACACATAAACTTAAGTAATGACTCAACATAAATTGCAATTAAAAGCTCAAAAATAAAATGTAGAAAAAGTTGTAGAAAAATAAAATACGCGGATCTTTAGAGGGAACATACAAGGATGTGTGTGAAGATAAATATGGCGAGTTAAATATGTTTTACGTAAGAGCTTACGTTATGACATATTTAACTTTTGAGTTATGTTAAATATGTTTAGTCGGGACATTGCCAACATAGCTCGATGGAACTTTTTGGTTTACATCTTTGCTAGTTGATTTAAATGTATCTTAGGGGCTGTGCACATATTACGTAACGCTGTTTTCAGAGATTTTTTACCCCCCCCCACCCCCCTTCGTAACGCTTTTTACTAATTTTTCAGTGCAAAATTTTTAATCCGTAACAAATCTTTAACCCCCCCTCCCCCTAGAGCGTTACGTAATATGTGCACAGCCCCTTAACTAAGATACCTTTGTATGATCTCTACGGGAATTTAGCTATTTGTGGGCATATTTTTGTTTGTCACCCATTTAGACCGATGGGAAATTAATGCCAAGAATCCATACTTAAGGACTACGTAAGTCCGATTTCTCAATTGTATTTGAAAATTTTTCTATAAAATTTTGAAACTTAAAATTTATATAAATTTTTGATGATTCCTACGGGAATTTAGCTATTTGTGGGCACATATTTGTTTGTCACTCATTTGGACCGATGGGAAATTAATGCCAAGAATATAACATATTAAGAAACTATTCGATTAATCGAAGAATTAGAGTAAAAAACTTCATGTAAATTTAATTTAATTTTTTTAAATACATTTTTGTACATTTCTTAATAAGAAACTATTCGATTAATCAAATAACTGGAGTGGAAAACTTCACGAACATTTTCTTTTTTCTTTAAAAGTAATTTGTGTAATTTACTAAAAAACTGTTCGGTTAATCGACTAACTGGAGTAAAAAAACTTCATAAAATTATTGTGTTTTTCTTTAAATACATTTGTGTAGATTTCTTAATAAGAAAATATTCGATTATTCGAATAACTCGAGTAGAAAACTTCCTGTAAATTTTATATATCCTTCAAATAAACTTTTGCAGATTTCTTAATAAAAAACTGTTCGATTATTCGAATAACTCGAGTAGAAAACTTCCTGTAAATTTCAATACAATTTGCAAACTGTTTGCACTTACATACACTATACCCCGTGTTTCTGCCACCAAATAAGGGCAACAAGTTTAAAATAATCTTGAATTTACGTACTACACTATTTTTTATTGTTTTTTGTTGTTCTAAAGTTGTTGTAAGCACATCCTCGTATTTTACAAAAAAAAAAAAATTAAATAAACAACAAACTTGCTTTTATATATTTTTACTAAACCATTGTTGATTTTTTATATTAATTTGCCTCATAAATAAAATCTCCACTTTAGTTTTTATATTGTTTTTTTTTTTTTGGTTTTTTATTTTGTTTTAACTAAAGACTGGGTTTACAAAAGTGTTGTTAATACCATGTTATTTTACATATTTTCATATACCAAATAACTGAACAACAACAAGAACTACAACAACAATACATCTTATCTCACCCATGTTCTCGTATTATCCACTGTACTAAATACATAGATATACATATGTACATACTTGTGTTTATCTGCTTAAGTATTCCTCACTAACAGCTTACGAAATGTGAAACGTTGAGCATGACCGTGTTTGAAGTTAAATCAAAATAAGGCGCCAACAAATAGGAGGAAAAAAAAGTTAAAACCATTTTCCTATTGAGGGTGGTGTTGGCTGAAGTGGTTAGCGCGTTGACTACTAAGCAAACAATGACGTGGGGCCTGGGTTCAAACCCAGGCCAGAGCAAGTCAATCAACATCATTAATTTATGTAATGTACATTAGTGAGACATTGTATTAATTGTTGTCGGACTATTTAAGTGATGAAGGCATAGCACTGGTCACTAAAAACTGTTCCGACAGCGATTGATGATGTTCTAAGCTAATATACACAACATCGCCCTCCTTCGTCGGTTAGCAGAAACATCGGTGAAGTAAAACAATTAATAAAATGTCTGCCAATACAGCTTAACAAAGTTAATGCGTCTACCTAACGCCGGAGACGCCTCAACACTGCTATAAAAAATAACATAACGCGCAAAGCAGAGTTGTAAAAGAGTTAAGCCTTCTACATTTTCAACATCTATCTTCTCTACTCTATCCCTCTCTCTGAGTTCCGGCACAATGCACTGCATACGTAGGGGTCATCCCCTGAGTGCTGGTCCTAATTAAAAAAAAAAAAAAAAAAAAAACAGTATAAATTCTGTAATTGTATTTAAAACGTTTTTGAGCCACAGTCTTTAGATTCTGTTAATTTTACAGCTTTCGATTTCACAGAGATGAAATTTTTATCTGAAAACGATTTCTTCAATTTTTTTCTGACAAAGCTCATATTAAGCTTTTTATTAACATGCAAAGCTTATAATCTAGTACAGTTTTGAAATAGTAAAATAGCGAATTTCCCAACCATTAATATAAAAAATCTGTCGCTAAACTTTTAACTGACTCGGTATTAATTAATACTATAAATAAGTTTAAGGATTCTGATAATGAGATTTTGGTTGGTCTCGCTAAGTTATGATGTTCAGTTCAACCTTCCCCTACAGTCAACATTTTCGTTGTCTCTGGAAATAATTGTGGAGTTTCTGGAGTTTTTTTCTAATAAAAAATAATATAGTAAAGAAATTTAATTATACAACAAACTTAAGCGAGAATACTTAATATTTCCTTGCATTAAATACAATGCTTACATAAAAGTTTTATATCTTGCTCCTAAAAGTATGCAATTTTTTTTGTATTTACTGTAAATGAAGTTAGTGGAATAAAAATTATTCTTTCAGCAATTCCATTTGAAATTTTAAAGTCGATTTCTTTGGAAACTTTTTTGCTCTCTTTTGCTTTTCGTTTTTTCTCAAGAAGCAATTTAAGGAAGTAAAACCACTCTCAATAGCAATGGGATTCTGTAACTATTCGCTTATCCAACGACGAATTACTAATTTCTTAATACTAAATTTAAAATTACTTAAGGTTTTTAAAAAGTATAAAAAAATGCTAAACACTTTTTTTGTCATGATTAATTCATTCAATTACGGAATTAATTGAAACAAGTTTTTAATTAATTAAGTGTTTAAATTACAACTATTTTTATGAAGAATTTTTTCAATAAAAAAGTTTAGTCTATTCAAAATTTAGTTACTAAAAATTCTTAAAAAATGTGACAACAATTTTTTATCAACTGATTGATTGATTTAATTACGAAATTAATTGAAACAAGTTTGTATTTCGATTAATTTTTTAATTGAAATATTTTTAAGAATAATTTTTCGGTATTGAAGTTACATAGTCCAAAACAAATAATTTTCGATCACAAGATTATTTGACTTAATTACGAAATTAATTGAAACTAATTTTAAAGTTCTTTGAAATTTTTTATGGAATAACTTTTTCCCTGTAGCCTAACGTAAAAATTTAAGGGCCTGTTAAACTCTAAAGCGCCTTTTAACTAAAAAATATCCAGGCTGCTGGTCGCATGTTTACAAAGATTTATGGACTATTTGTTCACCACTCTCAGTTTGTTGTTGTTAAAACTTTTGTTCAACTGCTTGATAGAGTTTCTTTTTAAAAATATGCAGCTCCAAATATTTTCTGTGCTTAAATTTTATATGCTTCTTATTTTCTTATTCCGTTTATTTTGAGCAACAATGTATTGTATGTCCTTAAAAAAAAGAAGGTCCTTGGGGTAGAATTAAAAAAAAATATATGTATATTCTCTATTTGTGCTCTACTTTGGCTTTTATTATTATTTATTTTTGGTGCTTCTCCTTTTGATTTTATGGTTTTTGCACTTTTCTCTCTTTTTATACATTTAATAAATAGTGTATTCTTTTTCTTGAATTTAATAAAATATACACACCACTTGATGTTCAAATATCGTAAATCAACTTAAGTTATTGTAGATCTTTCATAAACTTGTAACTAATTTTTTTTTTGTTTTTCTTTTTGCAATCAACTGCATATAAAAAGAATACTTGTAAACGATACCACCTTCGTGAGATGTAATATTTGTTTATTTGGTTGTTTTTGCACACAAGGATAAATGACTTTTGGTTATTGCATGCCCACTTGTCTTGCTCTTCATAGAAAACCTTAAAGGAGATGTAGAGTTTATATGGCAGCATTGAAAATTGTATGATTATTTACTAAAAGTTAGCTCTGAACTTGAAATTTTATGTGTTATTTTTATGATCTGACTCGTGGTGCACTAAAATTCATGGTGTTTGTAAAAGCTTTTGAATTGCTGGTTGTATTAATACTAATTTGTATTTATTTTTTTATGCTTAAAGGGTTAAATTCCGATTAGAAATTGAATAATAGTAACACTTTATGTTCTGTGTGTTTGGTTTTTGGTTATCAAGTCGTGTGTTTTATTATTCGTTTGCCGGATGGGAAAAATTGCTCCCATTTATCTTGATGGTTTTTTTCCTCTCAATTTTTCGTTTGATTGAGTTGGCAAAAAGGGGTGGAAAATAAGTGTAAAGTAATTTATAAAGTCTTCTGTTTCGCGGGGTATTTTTTGGCTTATAAATGAAATTTGTGTTAGATGATGCATACCTACAACTACACATGGTTATGTAGAATGTAAAAGGATCTATCATTATATTGTAAAATTATCCTGGAGAGATAAAAAGCTTATAGTATTAACAAATTCTAATTTTTTTAATGATCATATCCAGAAAAAAAAAAAAAAAAAAATATAAAATGAAGGAGCATTTGCGATAAACGAAGATTCAATTAAAAAATTAATTAGCTCTCAATTAAGCACAGAAATCGTAGTATTAACTCATCAACATTAACTTTAGCCTGTAAAAATATTAACAAATATTAACTTAATCTATTTTGAATTTTTTCAATTAAAAATAAAACTCGTAATTTAATGAAACATTTAACGGATGTATTTAAAAGAAAAAAATCAATTAATTTCATGAAAACATAAACGGTACATACTTAGAAGTCTCTATTGAATCTGCACAAATATTTTAAATTTTGAATTTGATTGATAAGATTGTTTTTAATGAAAATAAAATCAATTAAAATAATTGTTGATCCAATTAAAATAATTGTTGATTCAATTAAAATAATTGTTGATTCAAATAAAAGTTTAATTGAAAATAATTAAACAAAAAATCAGGAAATTGGGCATTGTAAAATATCAACCATTGGCAACATTGCAATGTTTAATATGTGGTGAAAAATAATGCTGCAGACTAACATCAATTTAGTAGTTGGAATTCTCGTATTCCATTTTCATTTGAATTTTTGGCTCTCAATAAATAACGAAGTTTTATTAAAATTAACATGGTAACTTTAAACGATATGCTGATTTCGATCCGCTGGTAGCCAGAACTCTAATAAACTTTTAGTTGGATTTGTTAGATTTTAAAACTTTTTAAAATTTCCTTTTTTTCGTATTTCTTAAGAGCACTTGCAAAGCACACCCAATTCATGTGCCCTAAAGCGATTTGACTTTATGTACAAGAAAAATGTGTAAAAAATAATGGATGACAAAAATCTTTTATTTAATATTTTATTGGAGTTTTTATTATTAAATTTTTTACTTAAGTTTGGCAGAATGTGATTTCAATATCTTTTTGGTACCTAAATCAATTGTATTTTGTATCATTTCATTTGAGAAATTTCTAAGGCTGATATTTCCTGATTTGCATATAAACATCGTTTTTTTTTGGTGGGGAGGCTCCGCAGAACAATAAGAAATGTTGCGACAATAGCGAAATAAATAATAAAAGAAAAATAAAATTTCTTTGTTGACATACTAACATACATATGTATATGTACGAGTATGTGTGTTAACTGCAAACTTTCATGTCGAAAGAATATCGATTTGATTGCTTATAAGGGATTTCATTGTACAGCGATTTTATTTTGTGTATTATACGTCTTTGTTTTTGGTTTCGGGGACAGGGGGAATTTTAAAATGTCTGTAGTAAAAGTTATATAAATGGAAATTATGTTTTCACGTTTTTTTTCAATTATTGAAATATAAACATATACATACATATAATGCTTGACACATATACAAGTAATGCTAATGGCTTATATTTTTACATATACATACATAAATTAAATATCATCTTATTATACGTATCGTTACTTGTATATAGAAATGTCGTAATTAATATTTTGTTGCAATCGTGATTTTTTATCGTGTTCCCCATCGAAATAATTACAAGTTAGGACCTTTTCATATTAAGGCAACGATATACAGATAATATTATAAATGTAAAAGTTTGTATGTTTAGAAGTTTGTTCCATTACAGCTCGAAAGTCGCTACATGGATTTGGATGAAATCTTAAACGGGTAAAATATGGTACATATCGGTACTTTTGGTGGTTTTTGTTTTTACAAAGCTTTTTTTACATTAACAGAAGTATACTGTTACTTCATGGAGGATAAAATGAGAAAAAAAATCTTTTACTTTTGGTACTTTTTGCATTTGGTACAATTTTTTTTTTGATAAATGTGTTTTATATACAGTTTGTGCTTCATTAACATGTAGCGCGTTTTCTTTACGAAGGATAAAATGAAGAAAAGGTGGTACTTTTTGCATTAGTTACTTTTTTGGTTTATGTTTCATCAATTTGGTACATAAACAGTTTATGCATTCATTAACAAGTAGCGCGTATACCTTTCGGTGGTAAAATGAGGATAAGATAGTACTTTTGGTACTTTTTGCATTAGGTACTTTTTGTTTTTTGTTCGATCAATTTTGTTATATAAACAGTTTATGCCTTCATTAACATGTAGCGCGCTTGCTTTATGGGGGATAAAATGGGAAAAAGCTGGTACTTTTTAGTTTTTTTTTTCGATAAATTTGTAATATAATAGACAGTCACGGGTATAAAATAAATTTAACTTTTATACCAAAAGGACGAACAAATTTTTAGTATTCCTTATGTAAATAATTATATTAAGTTTTATAGAAAAATTATAATCACTTGTATCCAAAGCCCTTCTTTCATAGGTACCTAGTGTTTTTAATAGTAATAACAAGCCAACAGATGGGGTGAAAAAATCAAAAATGTTAAATCTTCATATAAATGGACATACCCATAAAAAAGTGTAGTTTTTGTCACGTTACGCCAGCAAGGATATACATATAGAGAGTACTGTGATGAAACTGCATTCTTTCTTTTGTACAGTTTGCAAACGAGCCTTTGGTTTTTCCACATTTATGCGATATATTTTTGACAAAAAAAAAATCTTTCCTTCTTTTCTACACAGTTTGTATATAGTTTTCCTATCCATCGAAATTTAGTATGAGAAATTCCCAGAAATAAATTTCTGCTGTAGCTGTCAAGTTTTGAAGTCCTAAAGTCGTCCTCTTCGTGCTTGTAAAATTTCTTCAAGCTTATCTGTATCCGTATGTATCCGTAGCATTTTCCCAAAAATATTTAAAAATTTTTCAAAATTTAGTAAAATGTTATTGAACGAAAAAAAGAACTCTGTCGACATCGTGGAAAAGGCAGTAAATGGTCACTGAAAAGCAAAATGGTACAAGTGCAGAAAATAATTATTTATTACACCATTCCTACGTTATTCCTTAGCCAAGGAAGCTAATATATGTATTTAGTAGTAAACATTAACTGTCTGTTGCAAAATAGACAATAAATGTTCAATTTTAATACAATGACACTTTATGAAAAACGTTTTATCATATTAAACAAGATAACATACTTTATACTTGAGAAATAAATAAGTTAGATTTTATTTGTGTTGATAGCTAAAAAGCTGCTTAACAAGTGTAAAAAAAGTTCAAAGAGATTTTAGTATTATTATATAAAAAAAAAAATAAAAAAATCATGTACATGCAGACAGTAAAATAACATATATTTATCTCTGTTAGCATTTGCATACTAGTATATGCATGTACGAAAAGCCCACAAGTTCTTTGGAAGCCTGCTGCTGGCACAGCATTACAAAGATGCAAAAGGATTAATATTTCTGATCTTTCTCTTAGTATTCAAAAAGGATGCATACGGGCAGAACGTATCAGTACTGACAACACCATCTCATCACTGTTGTTGATTGCTAAAATGATTACCAGGGAAACCGGAAAATTCAAAATTAGTTGATTGAAAAACTAATTTATTTGGTTCATTTTTTTTAAAGTGAATCAAATATTCTAAGAAAATTAAATATAAAATGAAAAAAAAAAAAAACAACAAGTATTCAACAATAAGTAATAATATGCTCCAACTATGCAAAATTATGCTTTATAGAGTAAAATATGCAAAAATAGGGAAATTCATGCCAAAGAACTTAAAAATTTCTTTAACGTATTTTTTTTTTAATTAGGACCAGCACTCAGGGGATGACCCCGACATATGCAAAGCATTGAGCCGGAACAAGGAAAATAGGTTTTGGGAAGGACGATAAAGGGAGTAGTGTTTGTGGACATTCGATTTGAACCCTAACACAGTGAAAGTGGAAGGAAAGACCTCTGCGGGGATTTTATTCCACATACGAACAATACGGCTAAAGTGCGTATTGCGATTCACCGTGAAAAGTGACAGGTTTCGGGAACAAGTTCCCTGATTTCATTAGAGCACATTTCGTTGTAGTAACGATATAACAATGAAACACACCCAACATTGGGTCGATGCTCCAGTAAGTCAATACAGTTGGCTACCCTACAGATCAGATGGAGTGAAGTATGTCCTATACCGTCTTAAAAAACCGAGACACTTGAATGCTTCTTTTGAGACATGAAAAATGTAATCATTCCATCGAACATCACAATGAATTTTCATGCGAAGAACATCAAGAGCTTCTGATTCCTCAATATCTTTACCATCCATATTTCCAGATGGAGCAACATGTCCGGTCCGTATTAATATTTTATTTGGGTCTGAGGTTTCCCATCATTAATAGAAATCAGGAATTAATGCAAATCGTCTTGCAAAAGAAAAAATTAAAAATTTCTAGAAAAAAAAAAATGTAACAACAAGAAACGCCATAATATTTTCTCAGGTTGTTTTATACCAAATTGTTTCTTTTATATCATCAAAAATTTATTCGGCAAACATAATATATGAGTTATGATGAAATGAAAAAGAATAAGCATTGTTACCACAAACAAATTATATGCTGCACAATCATATAAATCAATAATGGGGTTTATTACGGTTCTCGATTCGACTTCGACTGCTATAATAGATTAGAGAAAAATGTTGTCTATTTCTTTAATCTAGTACAACAGTCGAAGTCGATTCGAGAACCGTAGTAAGGCCCAATATAGTTTATTTTACACAATCATAAATTATTTTGAAACAAGTAAGAGTGCTATATTCGGCTGTGCCGAATCTTATATACCCTTCACCAATGCATATACATATATGTATGTGATTCGCAGAATATAATAAGCCTGTATATCCTTTGTTATATAAATATAATATTTCAAACAGTAGGTATAAAAAGTAAGTTAAAACTGCATAATTGGACACACTTTCATATTTTCTTCAGAGCTATATACTTATGTGACAGAGTTCTCCAATGGGCAGAATAGAATAGATAATTCCTCCCAATAAACAATAAAAAAATACTAATTGAAAAGATAAATACTTTTTTATGATTTTTTTTTTTTTTTTGGAAAATGTACCTACTCTGTGCAAATTATTCGAGAAATATTTGTAAATGAAATACCTATGTAGAAATATGTAGCTATTATACATATTAGGTACAAATGTACATACTTATGTATGTACTTATATTATCCAATCAGCCTAACAGAACGTATCAGTTTATCGATTTCGAGAAGGCTAAAACAATATTCATTGTTCTAACGTAGGGCTATTTCAAATAGTAATTATGTAAGTTATTTATTCTTCGTTATTGACCTATTACATAAGTACTTATGTCTGTACATACATACATATGTATCAAAAAACACCTCATAAAAGGAAAAGTTATTTTACTGGTGACAAAATACTTTTTAGCGACGGCTCATTTCAATTATGTATATACATATGTATATATATATGTATATGTATATATATGTATATGTATAAAATAACCTGTTTATTATTTTCAAATATAGTTTCAAGCCTACATACATATGTACATATATTTCAATTTTTAAAATGAAAAACAAATTGACAAATATACAACATTTTAAAAGATAAATACAAAAGCATTTTTAACATACATACATAAGTATAAATACATCAGAGTATATTTGTAATCATCAGTATGCGAAATTTTTTTCCACAGAGTTTACTTGCTGGTACGTATGTATAGTGTTTGTGTGCATACATACATATTTATGTTTATAATGTGCTTTGGTGAAAAAAAAATTTAAATTTTTTATGTGTGTAGAATATTGCTTGGTATGTTAAAAGCAAATAACGATTTGAATGTGTTGATCTTTCAAAAGCAAATGCCTTGTATTTTTATTCACACATGCTTAGATGTGTGACAAAAAGGGGTTTGTACAAAAAAATACGTAAAGTTATTATTAAGGTAATATACACAAAGAACTACCAAGCCTCAGTAGCACGATGGGTCGTGTGTTGAATTATTGTCTCTGACACATATTCAATGCGCTTAACCCCGTATTTAATACTACTGAGGCACCTAGTGTATTTATAAATTTATTTCTGCAATGAATATATGTATATCTTCATTTATTTGTATATATATATATCCATTTCAGAATCGATATTTTTATTTTTGCTGATTTTCAATACGAAGCATCCTTAGAAAAATCCCTACATTTTACTTTAAGAAACAATTCTCTAGCTCTTCTAGTGTCTTCAGAAAATGGATTTCACGTACAGACAGACGGACAGTAGGACCGGCCGACAGACGGACAGACAGTTAACTTTTTTATCTATAAGGATCCAGAATATATATACTATACGGACCTCATATAAATATTGTGGAAATTACACACGTAATGACAAACCTATAAATACCCTTACCATTTTTGGTGAAGGGTATAAAAAAAGGCTGTCGACGGACCATGCCATATCATATATTTTTCATAGCTTGCTGTTTAAGCATTTTATAGTAATTCCATTATTAAATTGTTAAATGCAAACATGTTGCAATTCCTAAGGAATTTAATTATATAACATGATGAAATAAAAAAAACATGATCATAGTAATTACAAACAAATTACGCTGCACGATCATTATTAGCAATAACAGTTTCTACATGAAAAAATCTATATAATTAATAGACAATTGATTTTATTGTGCTGCCCTTCATGAACCTATTAGACAACCAATTTTTACAAGACTTCTACCAAATGAAAGACTTTTTTTCACAGAATTTAACGAGGTATTGTTGGTTTTTGTGGGTTCAGTATTTTGGGAGCTATAGCCGTTTATAGTTGGTACTACTACATTCACACGTATTATTCATGCATGGAAGTTACAACCAAACAAACAAACAACACATTCTTGTACATGTGTTTTACAAATTTGGGTGGAAAGAGAAAAATAACAACAAGCAATCTATACATACTAAGATGTGGGAGAATTATAGGAAAAAAGAGTTGAGTACATTACTTTAGCGAAATGCAAGGTATTTTGTTTTTGCATTTAATCGTTTTTTTTTTTTAATTTTAATTTTTGTGAATTCGTACAAATGTATTATTAAATAATTGTAGTTTTGGTTGTTCTATGATTGTTTTATAAAAGATTTTCTATGATTTCTCTTTCCATGACTAGAACACGGTCGATTGGGTCGACCGTTGGTACACACTAGTAACTTTATTAGGCTTAAGTTCAGTTTTATTGAGTTAATGAAAATTCAAATTACTAAGAGTTTTTTATTTTTAAAAACATTAGCATATCCAATCAGACTAGCACAAACGTACCAATATAACGATTTCAAAGCCGCTACACTTCTCATCAGGGTTTGTTCGTCAATTTTTACAACTTAACTAAGTTTTCAACAGAATTAGAATACGAGAATTGTTATAATTTCTTTTTAATTCAATTTTTACATGTTGAAACAATTTTTGGTTAGGCTGAAATTCCCCTTTTTGTCTAATTGGAACAGTTGAACATTTTATTTTACATCATTACAGTAGATATCCGGAAACATAACATAACCATGTCGCAATCATAATTTGTTTAGCTTGTTTTTTAAGCATAGTAGTAGTAGTAGTAGTTCCACTATTATATTGGCAAATTCAATCATGTTGAAATTCGAAGTAATTTTAATTATATGATATGAATAAATGTTAAAATGAGTATTGTTATCACAAACATATTGTGATGTAGAATTATTTAAACTCCTTTTAACCAATCTCAAATTTTTTCGGAAAACAAAGCACTGTTGACACAACCATGCGGTAATCATATATTTTTATATATCCTTATCGCAAACAAATTATGTTTCGTAATAATTTAAAGTAACAATAGCTTCTTTCGTACAATAATAATATTTTTTTTTTCGGAGAAACATAAAATTTTTGACGCAATCATGCTTTAATCCTAAATGTTCTATGCTGGCAGCGTAGTATAGTTTATTACATATTTAAAATTTACATTTTTAAAACTATTGTTCAAACATCACATCCTACATGTGTTTTTCTCAAACATAAATTATATCTTTATTTTTGCTCTAGAGACTACATGGTGAATAAAAATAATATATATATTTATTTTTGCATATAAAACATAAAAGCGCTTATGCTTTTCCCTCAGCACAGGTATAAACGATAATAACGATGATAGCAATAGTGATGATGTTGATTTCTTTTATTTTTTTTTCTGTATGCAACAAAATAGTCGTATAACCCAATTTGCAATTTTGTCCAATTTTCCAGAACGTTGTTTTTTTTTAATAGTTTTCTGTCTAAGTTCTTTTATGTTTGATATTTAGCAGAACATATCAGTACTGATTTCAAGGCCACTTATACCATCCACTCAGAGGTCTTTGCTACTTTTCATGTTGGTTTTGTTCACTGTGATATGTTTTGTTCTCAAGTTGTATAAAAAGCACTCATTTTCTTACTTTTCATTTTCTTATCTGTTATACAACACACACCCACACATGTATATATGAATACTCGTTTATGTTTGCATATATATGCATAAAGATGTTAAAATAATGATAAAAAGGATGTGCATACTTGAAACTGTAAAGTGCACTAAAATATTTATTTTGTATAGTTTGTTTTTTTTCTATAATGATTACCAGGAGAGTCAAGATATATTTGTAGAAGAAGAAAAAAAAAACTATATTAACTACATTGAAATCTTCATCATAATTGTTGTAGCTGTTGTTGGAAAAAAAATACAACAGTGAGATTGCCATGTTCAGGAAATGTTCAAAATCAAGTTTAATAAAAAAGCAAAAATAATACGAGATAAAAGTGCAGAAAGTAAAAAAAAAATATAAATGACATCAGGTGTATTTGTAGGTATTTTAGATTTTCCAAGCAATTCTACGATAAAGCAACAAAAGAGATTCTAGCTGAGCAAAACAAAAAGTGCATGAGAAGCATTTACAAAAAACAAACTTTAGCTTCTTGTTTTACATACAAATTCACTTTTTATTTAACAATAACAACAACAAGAACAAACAAAACACAGAAACATTAGCAACATAAAGCAAAAAAAAAATTAGAAATAAAACGATTTTAAAATGCTGGTGCACTTTAAAAAAAATATTTTAAAAACGAACAGAAATGTGCATGAGAAAAGCTAAAATGTTGAATAATAGATTGCGCAAGTAAATAAAGGATGTGCAAAAGTTTATAAAAAATGTTTTAAATAATTATAATAATAATCTAACGTGTTGCTTTCAATTTGTGTCTTTATTTAAGGCAGAAATTCATTTTAGTTAGAAGCTTAAATAACAAAAGATAAAATATATGCTTCTGAGACATGGTTGTGACAACCATGTTTTGTTTTTTTAAAAAGTAATTTAAGATTGTTGAAAAGGAGTTATTAAATAGTTTTCAAAATTTAATAATGCTGTGATAAGACAAAATCATATTCACGCTTAATCATCATATTACTATCACGCACAAATATTACAATATGATTGCTATAACAATATTTTTTTTTACATTAGCAGGAAAATCGTAAGAAGGCAAACGAATTTTATGTGTTTCACAACAATTCAAATATTTTGGCATTAATTTTTTCGTGCATATTTTTGCATATTTTCTAGCATTTAGAGCATAATTCAGTATATTTCGAAATATCGGTTTTTTTTTGCATACATATTTTCATTTTATTTTCAATTTTAATATTCTCCTTTTCAAGTAGAAGCACCACGCAAATTTTTGGAAATTTTCTTAGTAATATTTTTAGTAATATTTTCAGTAATACTTTCAATTTAAAAAATTTTTTAATGTTTATTGATAGGTGTTACCTTCGGGCTAGTAATGGTCATTCCAAAATTTAAATAAAACAAAGACTAATTCATTTTATTTTCAGCACCCAACGTTTCGTTTGTTTGTTTCAAACTTCTTCAGGGGTATTTTTTATTAGCTTAATCTAGCAACAAAACACAATAATTTAATAAATTTCATATCAAATAATTAGTAGGTATAATATTTTGACTTACAAACTTTTGTTGTTTTAAATTTCGCTGTTGTTTTATTTATTCATACTTTAATATATCAAAACTGGACTTCACGACACATAATTTGTATAAATAAAATAAATAAATAAATAAAATAGAAGCAATACAACACAAATTTATTTGTCAAACTTAACGCTAATATCACAGTACTTTTTTAACTAATTAAATTATTGCAGCAGAATATTGTAGCTTGGTATTGTCTTTATCTTCTTTTGTGTTCATTGTCCTTTGTATTTTTTGTTGTATTTTATTCTTTAGCGATTTTTAAACTTACCGCAATTAAATTTTGTAAAATTCACTAAAAATCTTTCGCGTTTTATTAATTTATTTCAAGTCCACTTACAGCTTTTATTAGTTTTTAATTTTTTTGCGATTTGTTAATGCATATTTTACTTTTTAAAGCATTATTTTGCATATTTCGAGAGTTTTGCTGGGGTTTCCTGGCTTCAAATATTTTAATATCCTTTTTTACAAAACAATTTGTGTTTTGTAATTGAAAAGTTAAAATTTTTTTTAAGCAATTTTTTAAAAAAATTTCTTTAGTGATTTTGTGAGATAATCGATATTTACGCAATTCGCTAAATATTATTCACATTTTTATGATTCATGACAATATCATTCATAGCCTTAACAATTCTTAATGGAATTTAGAGAATTTTTCCATCGATTTGTTAATGCATATTTTACTGTTTACAGCATATGATTGCTTATTTCGGGCTAAAATGCATATATAGTGTGTTTTTTATAGAGTGACACAAGTTTAAATCATAATAATCGCAATCTGGAAACTAATTTTCCACCAAAAATTTTTGGCAGCATTTGTGGCCGTATTTTGCCGATAACTCTTCGAATGTTGATTTGCAGGTGTTCAATTGTTTGTGGTTTATCGACGTAGACAAGTGACTTAACATAAGCCCAAAAGAAAATAATCTAAAGACGTTAAATCACAGAAAATTAAGTGAAATTATTTTTTCATCAAAAGTTCCTTTGAGTAAATCAATTGTGGAGTGGCGCCTGCTGCACGATGAGTTTGACGAATAGAACAATTATTTTGATAAAAAAAAACTCAAAGTTGTGACACTCTATAAAAAACACCCTTTACTATATTGATTTAATTTTTTTTGTTTCATATATGACTATTTTCTCTATATATTTTTATATTTATTTTAATATTAATATTCGTTTCTATTGATTTTTGACAAACAAAAAGTTTAGCGATTTTAAACTATTTCCTCAAATTTCTAGAAATCGGTGGCATTTCTTGCCTCTTCCGAGTTAATTGACATGTTTAACAATTTTTAACTCATATAAGGAACTATTCGTTAGTGCGTATTTTTGCTTATTCTATTCTTGAAAGCATAATTTTGCATATATGCAACTAAAACGCATATTTAGCATATCTCCGGTTTCCCTGATTATTAGCTTTTTATCTTATATTCTATAGAACTGAGGGTGATTGACTACATTTTGAAAAGCCTGCCTCTTAAAAAATCAAAATCAAATTAATAAGAATTTTTTTTTTAAAAGGAAGGGTGTTGGAGGGTGGAAATTAGGAATGGTTAGCGCTGTGGGTGTTTATACATTTTCCAGTATTGTTTTCATTTATAGATATAAAAAAAAAATAAAGGACATGACAATTTAATGCAAATCATCAAAAATACATTTGAAAAACTCTTAAATATAGCAAGTAGATGTTTGGGTTGTTTTCAGTTTGTTGGTAGTCGCCTGAAATTCTGCACATGAAGAACCACCAAACAAATTGATATTAAAATCCTCTATAATTAAAAAAATCTTTATAATCTTCATTCCCACTGTGCACTACAATACCTTGGAATAATATTTGTTTCTTAGAAAATTTTGCATATGTGCCATAAGTTATATTAGTTGGTTATTCACCAGTCAATCTAAATCATAACAGAGATGAAATTTTACTATAAAAGTAACAGTTTTAAATTATATACTTATATTAAAATCTATATAAGTTTCAATTTAAATAGTATTTTAAGTTATTAAAATACTTTAAAATAAAGCTCTTTATGAATGCTTTCTTAGTAATTTGTTGTTATACAAATTACTTCTTTCAAATCCTCTTATGAGTTCTATTGCATCAATGCTTTAGTAGAAATTCGAAGTAAATAATTACTTTCAACTTATTTAGGACACATTAAACGACAACATTTATTTTTATTAAAATCTTACCAAGATAACAAACCGTACATAATTTACGCACACACAGTAACTTATTTATGTGTGTGTGTATAGCACAATGGTCTTAGTGTTAAAACAAATTATTTTCTAAATACTAAAACAAAAAATATTTGTTTGAGTTAAGAGGAATTTTTGCAATGCTCTTAAACATATTTATAAATATGTATGCGTGTGTGTGTGAGTGTACACACAAATAGAAACATCCGCATATGCATACATACATCTTAATATTTTGCTACAACAAATACAACTACATAGTTAAAATAAATTTTGCAAATAAATTGTAAACTCAGAAAAATATTTTAAATTTTTATGATGATGACAATTTTGTTAAATTTGGTGGCATTGTGGTATTTGTAATATAAACATACTCACGCTCACTCACACACACATTTACATTTAAAAAGACAAATATACACACACAAACAATTAAATGAACGGATGTGTCTACAAGACATTTTCATAATTTACAATTTGTTCTACAAATATCTTTGTTTTAATTACGAGAATGTGAAATAGTCATATCACAAAAAAACCAAAATTTTAAAGCTATGTATTTCCGAAAATTTAATATATATTTGAAACTCTGCGAAATACTATATTTTTGAAGATTTTTGACAAATTCTTTTGAATATTGTAAAATTTGCCATTCTATTTAATCATTAAGTGACTGCAGTGAGTTGTTGATAGAACTACATACTAAGTATATATATACATACTTACATACATATGCCTGCATGTATTTGTAGCATATATATGTATGTGCTTAGGAATTTTTTCTAGATTTTAATTTCTAATAAAAATAATAATTTAATTTATAAAAACTAAATTAAAAGAATATGAACTTAAAAGCCTGACAATTTAAAATTTCTTTGATTAAACATCACTTAGTTTGACTAAAAATTCATAACATAATTAAATATTATTTTTTTTATTTATTTGGAAGACACACTAAGGAAACGATACTTATACCATGGTTGGACACTTTATAAAAATTTTATATTTACCTAAAGAACTTTTGTGATTAACTTCGCATGAAGGCAAGTATGAAAATTCATATGATGTGTAAATTTATTTACTATTCTCTAACATTTACTACATACGTACATACTTACATATGTATGTAGCAAAATGCAAAAAGTACCAAAAGTACAAGCGTTTCTTGATTATATCCCCCAGAAATTCAACACGCCACATGTTAATGAAGACATCAATTTTACATAAAAGCTAAAAAGTATCAAAAGTACCATCTTTGTCTCATTTTATCCCACAGAAGCAATAAACTGTATGTAAATATGTATGTATATGTGTATACAAAATTTTTTAATAACTAAAAAGTACCAGCTTTTCCTCATTTTATCCCCCAAAAAGTATATTGTATGTTAATGTAAAAAAAAATTTGTACCAAAATTAAAAAATGTACCATTTTTTATCTTTTTTTTTATCCCTTAAAAAGCTCACTATATTTTAATCTGGATCACATACACATACAATCTGTAGAATTGCTATATTTTTACTCAATCACATTTCATATTTTCAAAAATAAAAAAAAAAATCATATTGACAACTATCAACATCTTGCTGAATATTTAGCCTTGGCCGGCTTTTAACGAAAAATGTCCTGCTGCATTTGCTCTTCGCTGGTTCTCCATTGTAAAAATGGGAAAAAATAATTAAAATAAATAAATAAATTATACTTTTATTCGATATATTTGCATTAAAGCTGTGAAAATAAAAATTGAAAAGAAAAGGAAATATTAAGATTAATGTTGTGTAAACAAATGGCCTGTAATTTATATAAATTTTTTGTTGATAATTTTGCAACTGTTGGAAATAATTGCGCTGTAATTTATATGCAAATTGATAGAATTACAGTGAGAGGAAAAAAAATGTTATAAATTTTAATTCGTTATTATTCAAAGTAAACAACATAATCATTACCTTAATATAGAATTTTGGAATGTTCATTTCAAATTTCTTTATTTTTGTTACGTCAGTTAACTGTACACCTAAATATGCTGCATCGTAAGTCCTTACGTTGAAAAATATTTAACTCGGCTTATTTATGTTTAAACGCATAAAAAAAACTTGAAATTTTTTTTATTTGGTAATAAACAATTTTTGCATCTTATTTGTTTGTTTTGTCGTTCACTGTATATAATGACTTATGTGCGTATTTTCATACATTAAAACAATTATAAACATATGCAATACATGATAAATAAAATACAGCATTAATTATGGAAAATAATGGTGGTACAAAGTCACATGTAAGAGAAAAAAATGTTTTTTTTTCAGCCACTACTACAGAAAGTGCTGGTATTGTTAATTCAGGACTTTATCTGTTGCACGTTAATAATTTTGAAATGCATTTTATAAACAAATTATATTTAGCTCATTTAGTTTTTGGTTTATTAAATGCTTATGAAATGGATTTTATCCCTTAATATTTCGAAAATATTTTTATCAGTTTTATCAGTCGGATTTACACTACGCAACTTTGTTGCATGCAATTTTCATTTAAACTGAGAGTGTTGAAATAGAATTGTATACATTTTTCATTTCTACTCTCCGTCTTTTTCATCGAAAACAGCTGGAGTTGCATGATGAAACAAAGTTGCGTAGTGTAAATACGGTATATATCAAAACATTCGGGAACCTCTAAAAGTTTCTTTTTTAATGTTGTGTTATAGTAAATTTTTTTATGTAGAATTTAATTTAATTTTATTCAATATAATACACTCAACCAAATACTTGGGTGAAAATTAGGGAATAATTCGTTGAATCAACGAATTTATTCCTTGTTGGCAATTCATTGGCTTGTTGAATTCAACGTTCCAGTTCGTTGAAGTTAAGAAACCATACATTGGTTTTTAAGAATTTATTCCTTGATCCAACGTATACATACAACAAAATCATATTACATATATTATACATATATTACTTAAAATCAAGAAACAGGTTCTTTAAATAAAACTATTTGTTCACTTTGTGTTTAAATAAATGAACGAGTTTCTAAAATTCAACGAATTATACGTTAAATCAAAACACTAGTTTATTGTTTAATTCAACGAATAAAATCAAATACTGGCTTCAACGTGGAGTTCATAAATACATAAAATTTTACCTTTGAATTTCAAGGAATATTTTACTGAAACAACGTATAATATGTTGAATTTCAAAGAATTTAGTTCAAGGAACATGAGTTCGTAGAATTTATGTAAGACTGTTTTTTCAGTGTAATTGAGTCCACCAAATCCCTGTTTGGTGGAATGTTGTAGTGCTAAACTGGGAGTAAGCTTTAATTAGGTTTTGAAATTCAAATCAAATTAATGAAATTGAAGTCTTCGAAGGCTAAGAAGGATAAAAGAATTTTATGCAAATATTTTTTACAACATTTTTTAGTTCATTAAAAATATTGATGAAAAGAAGTTTTTTGTCCCTTTTACTTAAAAAAAAAAATTACAAAAATATTCCCCTACAGTGAAGTGTTAACATGATTAAAATAAATTGTTTTTCAAGGTGTTTTACATAGAAGTGCTGAAAACATTGTGCAACAAGATCTGCAATGCCGGTGCACTAGCTTTGCCAAAAAGGAGCCGTCAGAAGGTTGATATTTCAAAATAATTTTGTTGCACAGTGGAATGGTCACTCTTGAGCCGAGCGTCTTTTCATATAACTTTTAGACGAAAAATTTATTAAATCATTCTTGTAGAATACAAATTTTGTTGTTATTAATTTGTGAGTGGCTTTATGTGTGTGCGTGTGTGTATGTTTGTGTGTGACTTTGACAGACAATAAATAAAGTTATTGCTCTAGTGCGAAGAATTATAATGATCATCATCGCTATTGTCATGTTTAATAACAAGTTTTATAATAATGAAATTAAACAGCTACAAAATACAATAAAGTGATAATAATAATTATATTATATTAAGAGAGCATCCGATCTACAAAGAAATTTTTATCGAACCTTTAAAGTTTTCTTTTTTAAAAGTTAGAGAAAATTTAAATTTTATGTGCTTAAACGAGAAATATTGACATCAATATAAAGTGAATTTTTCGTTTAATCGAGCAAATATTATTCCAGGGAATACCCTAAATATTTACAATACAGAAGAATAAGGCTAAAAAAATAAGCACAAAAAACAATAAATATATTATTGCTGCTGCTGGTCTCTTTAAAGATGAAAATTGTAATAATAATAAAGTCGAATTTTAAATAGTCACAACGCGCATCCTTCTGGTAACACCGCCGCTGTTACGTTTGTTTTCCGACAACATCAACAATTTATTATGTTAAAAATAATTAATTTACATCATTTAAAAATGACAACACCATTTTAATTATAAGTTACACAAAGGAGGTGCAATAAATATGAATGCATATTAAATGACATCAGAAGACAAATAAGAAAACACAGAAAAAAGTGGTAAATATTAATCTGAACAATAAAATTGAAGCAGAAGCATTATGTGTGGACCAATAATTGGCGCTTAATATTAATTGCAAAAAATTCATAGAAATTAATATCAGTTAGTATCATCTAGTAGACTTAACGGACGACAAAATTGTCCGTATTCCAGATGTTAAAAATGGTTTTTCTAATGTTCAGAGAGAAATTATCCAAACGTTATAAAAAAAATCTTTTAAAAATATAAGTTACACAAAATATAATGCAACAAAAATTATGGCTCGATTATGGATGGCAACGGAACTTCAGTTGTGTTGCCAGCTGACAAGCAAAAGAATACTACTAAATTACAATTGAAAGTGCCACCGCTAAGATGCCAGTTACCATGAGTAAAATTTTTTAGCAACTGACAACGAAACTGAGGTTCAGTGGCCATTCATAATCAACCCATTAGTTAATGGGCGTATATTTGCATGAGTTCACTCATATTAAAAATGAATTGACACATATTAAAAATTAAATGGAAAAATAAAAAACACCTTAAAATTATTTAAATTAATGGGACCTTCTGCTCATTTTGCTTGCATTGTCGTTCCAACAGTTCTCCCAATTCTCCCATTTGTGAAAAAATAGAAAATAAATGTCGTATTGTTGTTGCCTTCTTTGGAAAATTCATTGAACAAAAATTCCAGCATGTTTACGTTGTTTTTTTTTTTTTGTTGTGAAAATGCTGATATGAATAGAATGAGTGCTTGTAAAGGGTGTTTTTTTATATAGTGTGATAGCTTTGAGTTGGCGTCACTGCTTTATTTGTTCACCTATTTAATAGCTGAAAGTTGCTTTTTGTTTAGTTGGCTTTGAAATTTTATTATGAATCGACTTACACCAGAGCAACGTGTGCAAATTGTTGAAATTTTGAATAAAAATAATTGATCTATTCTTCAAACTCATCGTCCAACGGCCGCTACAATTGATTTATTCAAACAAACTTGTGATGAAAAAATAATTTCACGTAATGGCCCAGTTAATTGGCATCCAAGATTATGTGATTTAATCCCTTTAGATTATTTTCTTTGAGGTTTTGTTGAGACGACTTGTCGACGTCGATAAACCACAAGCAATTGAACATCTGGAAATAAACACTCAAAGAGATATCGGTGAAATACGGCCGCAAATGCTGAGAAAAGTTGTTGAAAATTTCTGTTCCAAATTGCGCCTTCTACGCGCCAGCCGTGGCGGCCACATGGCAGAAATCATATTCAAACATTAATTTTATAAAGTTTTCTTTACAATAATGCCCGTTTCATTGATATTAAAAATATATTTGTTTTATTATGATTTAAACTTAAGTCTCTCTATTAAAAACACCCTTTATTATTACAATCTTTAAACGATTATATCTGCCAAAATACTTTACCGATTTTAATAAAATATAGATTGTGCTGATCTGGGAATAAATAAATTTAATTTGTTACAAGTTTTGTGAAAATCGCTTGCAAAATGTATACATGAACCCACTCACAAAATACGCTGTCGTCTAGTAATTCTACAGATATATAATAAATTTTATCTTATTTTGATTAAAATACAATTAAATTGCAAAAAGTTATTGCTGCTTTGCTGTGGGTGTCTTCAGCACAGTGTTGATGAGTATTATTTGTAGGAGCAGGGACACAGTGACAAAAAAAACACGCAATGTTTAATCTACTTCAACATTTATTGCCTACTTTTAAATACATTTGTATTAAAATGGGCTTTATAAAAATAAACTAATCCCTTTTTTATTGCTGTTTTCCCATTATAATTTTATTTAAAATGTTCTCACTTAACCCTGCATTCGACTGGAACACATAAAAATGCATTTAAAAGCAATTTCAAGCAGAAATTTATATATTTTTTTTAAATGACAGCCTACATTTATATGGAAGTCTTTAAACTGCTTGTTTTTCAAATCATCTTGACCTAAATATAAATTACCAATTACAACACTTTAACTACAGTTTATTGTTGCAAGAAATAAAACAGAAATTAAACTCTTTTTTTACCACAATTGTGTGCAGAAAAATTTGTACACAATAATACTCCTTCAATTGTGAGAGAACATGTGTGTGTGTGTGTGTGTGTGTGTTAATGATTGTATGTTATATATGTATGTATGTGCATACATTTAACATTATTTTGCCAGGATAATTGTGATCTACGAAAATTACATTCTTGTTTCTGTTCTTTATTTTTCTGTTTTTATTTTTTTGCTGTGTCATCAACAATGTGTTGCATAAAAAGACACATCGAAAACAAGTGTAATAAATTGGATTTATGGTCGTTTGTATGTCTTTTTATTTACGTACTACTCACAGATGCATGACCGTGGGTGAATGCACACATATTTCGGTGTCTATCACTTTATATGAAGATGGTATAAAAATTATATTTGAAACCAAATAACTTTTGCAATTTAGCGAACTTAATCTTATTGATAAATATTGTGGATCCAAGTTTTAGGGCTTCGAAATAGTCCTGGTACCGCCAATAACTTTTGAATAAGTCTGAACCTTTTTAAACTTGAAAAAAAGCTAAATAGTTGTCGCTTAACGGTATTTTTAATCCACATTTTTAAGTATTTCAATTTTTGAAAAACCGTTCCGACATTATGATGACCGTTTAATTTTAGCTGATCGCGTTAGACACCTTCATTAGAGATAAAATCTGAATTCAGCACATTCAAGTATAAAAAAATATAAAAAAGTTTCTTTCATCCTGTTCATTCTACTACTGCTGCCTACATTGCCAGTTATAATAACTAAAGGATATTGTTTTTGTGTCTGTAACTGTGAATAATTTAGTGGGTGTGATATACTATATATCAGATTCTCAATCCTTACTGCATTTTTTCTTAATTTAAATTGTTTCAACATTAAGGTGTCACATTTTCCATGGAAACGGTTTTCAAGTGAACAAGAAGTTTTTAGGAACATTAGCAGAAGGTATAAGAACACCGACTTCAAGACCGCTACACCTCTCATCATCGTTCGTTTCCCCATTTTTTTTTGTTTTATTTTAATTATGAAGATGGATAGGAATATCAACTATTTTTCAACAAAAATGGGATTCACTGAATTTTTTGTAAATCTTTTTTATTTTAATTTTACATATTAAAACAGTTTTTGGTTTGTCTGAATCTAGGGGTTATCTATTCTGATTTGATCATTACTAATGACCCATTAGATTTATTCGTAATAATAATATAAAATATTAATTCAGTTTCGGAACCATCCATTACTTTGCAACAGGCGCTCAGTCAATAAAATTGATTTGAACGATCGTATTTATAAATATAAATTATTGCCGGCTGGCAATCCAACTAAAGTTCGGCTGCTATTCAAAATCCAACCATAATTTGTGGTGCATTATTTATTTTTTGTATAACACTTATTTTTAAAAGATTATTTAATAACGTTTGCATAATTTCTCTCTGAACATTAGAAATCTATTTTTACCATCTGTAATACGGAGAATTTGGTCGTCCGTTATCTCTATTATTAATTTCAAGAAATTTTTTTGGTTAATATTAAATCTTGAATTGTGAAAAAATATTAACCCCTATCGTGAACAAAATGTGAAATTTTTGTTCCCATGAAATTTTCATTCCCCATGAAGGGAAATTTGGTATCGTGAATTTCATGGTAACTTTGGTTCCCGCTATCAATTCGTAGTGAATGTAAAATAAGAAAGAAGATTAAAAAAATAAAAATAAAACAAATTTTTGTTCAAAAATATTATCGGGCATATATATTTTTTTAGAAAACATAAAAAAGAAAAGCTAAATCTCAGTGTTGGAGTTTAGTTGCAGCGTTTGTTTATTGCATTCTTACTTCTATGTGGTAAAATAATTCGGCTCCTTTTTGGAAATCCAACAAAAATAAATAATTCAAACAAATTCAAGCTTCTCAAATCCAGAGTCATGAACCTGTTGTTTTGCATGTTGTTGACCAATACATCTGCTTGTGCATTATTATCAGACATTTTTCTTAAAATAAACTTATTAAGCTTTAATATTCATATTATAAGAAGAACTACTCGTACATACATGTTCTGTCCTGTTCCCCGACAAAAATAAAGTGAATAAATTAAAGGGAAAAGTGAAAAAACTCGTGGAAAAAAATTATTCACGATAAGTGGAATTTTTTGAAGTGAAAATTTTTTCACGTTATTATTCTGGACTGAATAAAATTTTTTCGCGGGAGTTGTTCACGATTGCAATTATGGAAGAAGGGAAAAAATTACGAGTGAAATTTTTTTTTCACGGTAGGGGTGAAAAAGTTTCACTTATTAAAAAACAATTTAGATTAAATATAAGTTTTCGGAATATATGCAGCAACTTTGTTTTTTGAGATACTAAAATCAATTGCCAGCGACTGCTAAAAGGTGCATATCTGTGCTAAATGATAGGTGCCTGTACTAAATTGTCGGCGTCTGTGATAAATGGTAGTTGTATGTGCTAAATTGATAATTGCATTCTTCCTGAATTTATAGTTCGGCTGAAGGCCAACGATATGTTAATTTTTATATAATTTCTGGTGAAAAATTTATAGTGAAAATGTTTCAGTAGAATTTGGAAGGATTATTTTCTCTATTTTCGACCGAAAAAATTATATATAAAAAAATTATAATTAATTACAACTTTATTGCCTTTTCATTAAATTTTCGCAAATAATTTTGCATTTCTCAAGGACAATGTAACGATTTTATATATTTTTCTTATATACAGATGAAAATGTAATTCCTTTGGAAATGGTTCACAACCCAATTGCATACGCTTGCATATAGAAACAAATATTAATGTCAATTAAAATTTTATGTTAAAGATGTTAACTTTCACTATAAAAAGCAATAAACCAATATGAAAAGTACATAAGGGTGTAAAATTGTATTTGTGAGCTTAAAAATCCTTACAAATAAAGACAAAGACAGATATGTGTCAACACTGTAAAATATATAAGTATGTATGTATATATTTGTTTACATCTTCACAAGAATTTACTACATGTAAAGGGTGGCGTATAAGTAATTTTATGATTTATTTAATGAAAAAACTTTATTCTAGAGTTTTTGCAATCGATCGAAAGCACTTGCTAAATTAAAATCTGAAATGGGCGATATTATTTGAACAACTTTTTTTCTTTGCTCAGCAAATTTCCAAAATTTTTATAGTTTTAATTCTGAAAATAAATAAAAAAAAAATAAATGAAAAATTTATTTTGTAGTTGAATCCAAGCACTGTTTACATGCCACCCTTGATGCATGCAACATTCTTTTATCCTGTTTACAATGTACGAGTACATACTCTATTGTTGCTGATGTTGTCCTAAATTTCTTTTTAAAAATAATAAATTATAATTTACTAGTTCTGCACTAAGTGTAAAATATAAATTTGTTTATGAAAAAGTTGTTGCAATGTTGTTCTTTTCACTCCCTCTCTACTTTAACAATATTTTTAAAAAACATTTTTACTGCTCAGAACAACAAAAAATGTATTGTTTTTTTTTTGTGTTAATGTCCTTACAAATACATTTTCAGGAAGCTCAACAAAGTTCTATTCATTGGGAGTGATGACAGGTGGTCCAAAAAAGGGATGCTTAATTGAGTTTTTAAAAAAAGTACAGAAGGGACTAAATCAGAATAAAAAAACTACTTAACATATTTAAAAAAAGTATCAATATACATATTTTTAAAAATTGAAGAATTTAGTGTCTCATCGAAAAAAATATCGACACACAGTGGCTCATTTTCACTATATTTTTTTAATCGTAAAAATTTTAAACCTTCAACTACTAAAAAGAAACGTATGTATCTGTATGAGATCTGTAGTGTTGCTTATAGTGTTGCCATATGCCGGCAAACAGCAAGTTTAAAATTATTTTCGGATCATAGCTTACTACAGGTGGCTTACCGAACCAAAGGATCATATTGTGATTGTTTTATATATATAAAAAATTGTTGCAAGTGTTTTGTCACTTTATAACTCACGAACGGTCAAACCGAATTCGATGAAGTTTTAAGGGTTTGTTCGTATGGTCGTGTAGATGGTTTATCTAAAGTTTGCACAAAATCTGTCGAAGTAAGTAGTACAAGTGCTGACTTCATACACACGGTAAATACACGTTGTAGCGCATACACGCATACATATTGACAGCTGTCAGTGAGTAATCATTTTAAGTTTAAATCGAAATTTATAAAAGTAAATATCTTCCGTGCGAAGCCGGGGCGTTCAGCTAGTAATTTATAAAATTTAAGAACTTATTTTCACAGCGATTTTTATTATTTTTTATGTTTTGTGAACAAAGAATCAAATAATTAAAAATATAAAAAAAAAAAATTTACTCATCATTTTAATTGTATTTTTGTTGCAGTGAAAAATTTTCAAACTATGCTTTAGTTCGTTTCCAAAAAATATAAATATAGACAGAGCAATAAAACTTCAAAAGGATGTAGTTTTATTTTCAGGCCTTCTGGCTAATTCATATGCAGATTTTGTAGTCTACTCTGAAATCCTTTGAAATGTCCATAAAAATTTTTTTTGGTTAAATAATTTAAATTTATTTATGAATATGACATATTTTTTATTTATCCCTTTTATTTAATTTAATTTCAGGATTCTTGCGGAGACATCGAGTATTGTTTCAGAGGTACGATTATCCTTCATGGTTATTGGAGTGAACATGGTGAGTTTGTTTTTAATATTTTTCAATTAATTTTATATTTTCGGTTATTGTTTGCTTATAATTATACTTCTTTAATTTCTTGCATTGCTTCAGTTAACTGCAATCCTTTAGTAAATAGAAATTAGATGAAAAGGAAATAATAGATTACAAAAAACATCTTTTTGTTATAGTTTTTTCTTTTAAGTTTAGTTGTCGTGTAAGTTTTCACTACTTCGAGAGAGATTTTAAGAAATACTCGACAAACCAAAAAGGTTTGGAAATCACTTGTGACAAACTTACCAATATAAGCCTTAGCTAAGGTAAGTCTTGTGAATAGTATTGTAAATTGCTTATTAATCCATAAATAATTTTGCTGGTCTGTTTGTTGTACAAAATAAGATAAAAAGTCAAAATATGGAATAAGCTTACAAAAAAAAAAAAAAAAAAATAGTTTTCTTATTATGCTTATAAAAAGCTTACATTTGTAATATTATTATAAGCTTCAGAATATAATAAAATAAAAAAAATAATTTAATTTTTGATTACATAGCAATGTATGTACATAGTATATAATTACTTTTAGCCACGTACTTCTTATGGAATTCTTACTGTTTTTTTTTGGCAAGATGCATGCATGTATAACATAGTCCTTTTGCACAAATTCGTGTTCTGCCATTGTAATTAAATTGGCTGCATCTATAAAATTTAAAAAGCAACTGAATATGGCATTTAATCTATTATATAAGTGAAATATTTTGCTTTTTGAAGTCCCCTCGTAGACCTTACTTCTGTTTAAAACACTTCAATCTTCGAGGAAGGAAAACAATAAGACTAAAAATTTTAAGAAATAAAATTCTGTTGTGTGTCAAGAACACTTACAAAGCATAAGTCATTTGCAACCTTATTTGTTAAATTGTTTTATAAACAAATCACAATTATTACTGTAAAATGTATTGTCATGTTATGTTTGGGTGGCTACGCCCGGTTTAAGGCAGGCCAAATCTTTGAAACAGCCTTTCTCATACAATGGAATCCTGAATTTCAACAGGAACGACTTACGGCTAGTTACTGGTTTCCTCTCCGGTCATTATGGACTCAACAACCATTTTTGGAAAAGAAACCTAGTTCGCTCACCCTTGTGCCGTTTATGCATGGAAGAGGATGAGACAACGGCACACATTCTCTGTGAATGTATAATCTTATGTAATAATAAAAAGCGTGTTTTTCTTTCTGAATTTGTGTTTTCGGATGATATTAGGCGGGCTTCTCCAAGCTCTGTGCTTGCTTTCATAAGGAGAGTCATTCAGAGCTTGGTTTAATTTAAAGATCCATGGCACAAAAGATCCAATAGGATCCAATAGATCTTTCCACTTTTCTATCTATCTATTGTCATGTTATGCTTTTAAAATATAACATTTAAAATTTTTTACAATTTTGTACTTAAATAAGCTTAAAAAAGTGTGCTTATAATAAGATTAGAAGAAATCTATTATGATAAGAGATATGAGATTTATAAGTGTACATATAACAAGTTATAGAAAATCTATTATGATAAGCTTATAATAAGTGTACTTATACCAAGTTATAGGAAATATATTTTGATAAGCTTTTAACAAGTGTGCTTATAACAAGTTTAGAAGAAATCTTTGTGATAAGCTTATAATAAGTGTGCTTATAACAAGTTATAGGAAATCCATTATGATAAGCTTATAATAAGTGTACTTATACCAAGTTATAGGAAATGTATTTTGATAAGCTTTTAACAAGTGTGCTTATAACAAGTTATAGGAAATCAAATTTTCCTCCAGCCAGATATATTTCGTCGTTACTTAAATCGATATCAAGCATTCTTACATACATAGATTGTATTAGACAAATATTATTTCCATTGAAGTCTTACAAAATTCGTCAGATTTGGGACACGCGTTCATATTAAAACGAAATGCACATTTTAAGGAGTCAAATTTCAATAAGGAGGCAGAATTTCTATTATATTTAACAAATAAACCTAAAAAAACGTTGTTTTTCCTTTTTTTAAATTAATTTTAAGCTTTATTAAGTTGTTTGGTCAAAAGTCCACAGACATGTATTTTCCATATTCCTAAATATGTTTTGATATCCTTACAATATTTTAAATATGACAACCGAACAGTGTACCATTCTGTTCTGTGTAACAAGAAACAAAATATTTAAATAAATTTTTGTTTTGCTTAAACTTAATAACTTCTGTATGGAAAAGTTTCAAAAGGACAAACTTTATCTAATAAAATTTTATTAAAGTTAAAAGCATTTTTCAATACTTGTTATTTTTTACAAAATAAACGAAACTACTTGAACTCATGACTTCATATCTACAGGTGCAAATATTTTAAGAAAATGTTAAATATTTTCAGATATATGTATGTTCAATTGAAAGTTTGTTTTCTAGATAAGTTTTGTTGGCATGCCAACAATAACATGCAAATATTTTTAAACTTTTGTACTAAACAAGTTTTTTGAATACGAAAGTAAAAGTTAAATTGTAGTGGATTTTTTTGTAAATTAATTTATTAAAAAAAATTTGTAAATAAATAGTTTTATATTTGAAGAACTGAATATTGTTTTAAACTACGTTCACATTCATCAAACGGTAACCACTATTTTGGCTCAGCGATAGTGTGATTTAACTTGGTTTTTATATTAAAAAAAATAAAACTAATTATTCTATTCAAAAAATATTGGAATTTGGTAACGTTTTTTTTTCGACAGATATTTGATAAATGTGAACGTATCCGTCATCATTAATTAAAAGTTGAGAACTTTTCAATAGTTTTTCCAAACACAAAAAAGAAAAAGTTGAATGACTTGAACAAACTAAACTTTTGGTATTTTTTTCAAGGACTATTAAAACAGCGATAGAAGTCAAGTTGAAAAACATAAAGTTATTTCTCTTCATTAAACTGAAATCAATTAAAATTGTTATAATAATTTGTTAAATTGATAAATTGCAATTCATTTGATAAATATTTCATAGTTATTTTCACTTCTATACACAGACCAAAAACAGCTGTGATTAATGCTTAAAACAAAAAGTAAATATATATTTATTTTTTTAATAAATTTTGCCGTTCATTTTTATTCATAGTTTTTTACGGGGTTTGTTCATATTTTTTCATCAAAAGTTAGATTGATTTTAACGTAAAAAAAAGAAAAAACAATTTTCGAATGCCACATGCCAACAGCATACCATGTCAATTCATAAACAAATAAATTTATATACAAACATACACCATCGTCGTCATATAAAAACAAAAAAAATCGTTAAACAATTTTTCTCATAAAATAAAAAACGTTTTAAAATTTTTATAAATAACATTTTTTTCAGCGTGGTGTCTTAATTAAGGATACTATTCAGAAAAAAAATCGCTTGGTTTTTTATCTCTTCCGAAATTTTTTTTAAAAATGATATTAAGCCCTTTTGTAAATACAATAGTTTGTGTTTCTTTTTTATAAATTGTGAAAAATTATTAAAAATTATGTTTAGAACTTTAAACCATATTTAGCTGTATTTTAAATTAAATTACACAACATTTTTTACTTGAGACTTAAGTGTATGGATATCGTTACTTTAATATAGAAAGTTCTAACACTTAATATTTTTTTTTTCAAATCGCGGATTTATCATCTTTTGATAGGTAACACTCTTAGTTATCATTAGAAGCGAAAAAATGTAATTTGAGTAAAAATCCGTGTTAGGGCCTTTCTATATTAAGGTAACGATATGTAGCTGTAACATTAATTGTGACAATATTTATTAATTAATTCATTAATTCGATTACAGCTACATTTATTATAAATATTATATAAATATCGTTGGTCTCATATAGAAAGGCCCTAACTCGCTTTTTCGAAATTGATTTCTTACTGATTTCAAGATATTCCAAAGATATAAATAAATCTCGTGTAAAAAAATAACATGGTTGCAAGCAATTGTACGATAAAATAATATTTTGTGTAGATAATTACGGTTTCTATAATGTTTTTAAGTTCTCTTGTATAGTTGTAATTACATATTCGAGTTAGGACCTTTCTAAATATATGAGACAAACAATATAATTAATCATATGATCTTTGTTTGTATCATACTTGTTCTATTTATTATGTAACTAGCTTTTCACCTGTGATTTTTTTCAAGCTTAATTTTAATCTATGTTCCAAATTGATCGAATATGGAAAGAGTAACAAAAAGCAAAAAAGTACCAAAAGTACTAAAATTTTTCCCTGTACAGTAATGTAAAAAAATTTAATAATTAGAACAACTAGTAATGTAAAAAAAGTATTAAAAAAATAAAAAGTACTAAAAGTATAGAGAAAAAGTACCAATGAAAAAAACTAACCAAAAGCAAAAAACTAATAGACTCTCTCCAAGCCTATTGTTAGTATTTATGTTCCATATTGATAGAATAGAGAAAAAGTACCAAAAGCAAAAAAAAAAGTTCTCAAATTTTACCCTTCTTGTTTTTATGGAAAACAAAAATTCAGATGTTTTCAGCCCTCATAAAGTACACTATATTTTAATCTGAGTCGTATTCTTTCTATCCGGCTACCAAATTTCATCTAAATTCATTAAGCGGCTAAAGTACTAAAATTATAAAGTAAAAGTACCAAAAATAAAAACAGGTAGCAAAAGTATTAACATTTTACCCTATTTATTAATGTAAAAAATTATTCAAAAGAATAACAACTACTAGAAGTACATGCTTGGCAAGTTTTTACCTATCAAAAAATTACCCTATATCATTGTAGCGTTGATGCATTACGTATGAGTGATATTATAAACTTTCGAAAATATTATACATACGCCTTGCTGTATATACATATTTAGTATTAATAAAGTATGTACTAGACGTGAACACTAGCGATGCCAATCCCTATCACGAAAATCCCGGAATTCGCAAAAAAATCGCAGAGGATCTCGAATTTTTTAAAATATTAATAGATTCTGTTATGAATATACAAAATGAAAATATTTTACTTGATACATAGCGTCTTATACTAAGAAAAAACCCCAATTCCAAAAAAATCTCAATAAATCCCGGAATATGAAAATTAATATTGGTGTTTCCTTTCTGCCGACCAACGCAATTATTTAGCAAGTTCCTAGCAAATATTAATGCATACTGCCTTTCAATTTCCAGTTGTATTAACAGATAAAATAAAATATTCTCATAGTGTAGCTCACATATGTATCGTTACCTTTATATATAAAGGCTCCAGCTTATTTCTTTTTTCAAATCGTATGTTTATCATATTTAGGTTAGGATAGGTTAGGTTAGGAAGGGTAGTGTGAAATACACATCCACTCGGAGACCCAATTGGATCCATTGTGATTCTTTTCATTTATAATTTATTGACTAATTAGTCTCCTTACTGCCCGAGGAGAAACAAAGGGCCGTTATCATTCATCATTCAGCCATTTAATTCCCATGATAAAGCCCCTGATATCCTCAAGTTTGCACTTCGCGATATCACTAATGCCCTCATGAAAACGTTTGCCCAGCCACCTTTGCCTTAGGCGTTGCAGCCTTGGGCAATGACAGATGATATGCTCTATAGTTTCTGGCTCCTCTTCATCCCACACATCCTACAGAAATCTGGAGTGCCATTTTCCCATATGCTGGTCCTCGCTCTAACCGAGCAATGGCCAGTCAAGGCGCCTACTAAGACTCTCAAAACTTGTCTATTCATACCCATCAGTAAATCAGATTTACCTGAGTCTAGTTCTGTCCATATGGACTTCGAGATTCTACAATCTTCTCTATTCCTTCAGGAATGGTTAGTTCTGCTAATTGCCCAATTACTGAGTTTCCTATAGTAGTAACCGATTGGAGCCTACACTTACTGACCAGCTTCGATTTGACAACATGCCCCTTCAAAGCTTTCAGCGCCGCACAGTGGGCATTTGTTCATACAAGCTTGGAAAAAACTATAAGGAGTGCTCGTAGAATGTTGAAATTTTTCTCTGAGCCTTTGGTTAGGTCAATTAAGAAAAATATAAAGTTTTATCAAAATTAGGCACGCCCACCTCCCACCGCCCATAGAACCGATATTTATTTTTGACCCAAACTTTTTGAAATTTGGCACAGAGCATTATATTATCTTAATTAAGAAAAATATAAAGTATTATCAAAATAAAAAACAGATGAAAGTAATTGTAATTCTTGATTTTTCTAAATTCGTTTAAGCAAAATCCGACTAGTGGTTCTTGAGTTATGTTAAACAAATTGACAGGTGGCACCTGGTGGCACTTGAAATTGATTAAAAATGTAAAAACAGATATGAGATAATGTATTAGAAATGATTTCGAACTGTGGGAAAGTATGGCTAAAATTGCAGGTCCAAATGTTTGGAGAAAAAAGGGATTTTTGTTATATGTTCATAAAAATAAACAACAAAAAAAACTTAAGTCTCTGCAGAGTTTATTTTTTCAATTTTAGTATACTGAAATATCCTAGTTTAAATAAAAAATAAAAAGAAAAACGTTAGTTCACATAATAAAATAATATTCGTCTTGAAATTCTTAGGTTTAAATTAAGTTGTTTTGGTAAAACATACAAGTACTGAGTTTGAGACGGCTATAAAAAAAATCTAGCAGTCAGATCGGAGTAATTCTTTTTGATTTGATTGTACTATTTAGTCTAAAATTTCAAAATATCACTGATTATTGCATGAAGAGTATGTTGACAATTTCACTTTTTTCCGCGAAATCCCCAGTGTGCGCCGCCTGACTGTCACCGTGGAATGTTACCTCCACGCTTTCAGTTACGTGTTCTCTCACTAGTTCCGTTGCCCTGAGGATCGCTAGGATCTCAGCCTGAAATACACTACATTCGTTCGGTAGCCTAAAAGACCTACGAATGTCCGTTCCTAAAAATAGACGCCAGCACCCGTGCCTATTTCCATTTTCGATTCATCTGTAAAGACCGCGCAGCCATCGTACAGTCCATCAGATATGACCCAAAGATCCCTATCCGGAATGACTAGTGAAGGCGTTCTAATAAAATTAGTCTCAACAACCTTGGAGTCCGTAAAACCAGGGGATATGGTCTCCCGTCTGCTAAAACTAATCTTTTTCAAGAGTGATGTATGACCTGTAATTCCTGGCCTTACAAAGCCCGCTTCCGTAAGCCTAAGCAAACTCCTTGCCGCCGTTCCCAACACAAATTCTTCAATGGGAAGTAGTTGAAGGATGACGTCCAAGGCAGCCTGAGGGGTGCTTCTCTGGGCCCCAGTAATACCCAGCGAAGCACATCTCTGACCTTAGCAAGCAGCTTCCTATGGCCTTCTTTCCCCAACGCCTCCCAACAAACGACACATCCATAAGAAATCACCTGCCTGACAACCGATGTATAAATACAATTTACCTTATCATATTTCGATGGGTAACTTACTAAATTATCGATACAAAAAACGAGATTTAAAAAAGGGTTGGGGCCTTTCTATATGCAATATGAAGTGTACAGTATTATTTGTACAGTAGTTGTACCATGGTTTTTGTGCATTTTTTATTTTCTTATCCCCTATACATATTTGCTGTACACTCAAATTCCTCTTTGTACTACAAACAATATTCCTGCGTGAAAAAATTCTATACTGTATACTTCGGAGTACCTTGCAAACACTTCCAGTTTAGACGTACATACATCTCATTACCTTAATATAGAAACGACGTAATACATTTGTTTTCTTTCAAATCCTGCTTTATTTGCTTATATCGATAACTACCTATTGAAATATAATACATTTGCGGTTTGAAAAAAAAAAAAAAAAAAAAAACGTGCAAGGACCTTTTTATATTAGGGAAACGTTATATAGGTCTATACTTGATCTCATACGAGAAATAAATTTTTTTCTTGTAAAAATTATGAAAAAATATGTTTTATGATATTTTTTTAAATTAGTTTAAAAAAAAGAATTAATTTTGTTTTGTTTGTTTGTGGTAGTTTTTCGGCTAAAATCGAATATGATTAAAGATAATTGTGTCCTGGATCTTTTGGTGTTTTATTTGCTAAAATCGCACAAACCGTTCTTAAGTTATGAAGAACGCCTGCATGATCGCCTAAATTATTTCAAATGAATCATCACTGAAATACATTGATGATGATAATTTGTTGGTCAGTTAAAACTTTAAATACCAAAATCGTGTTTTAAATACATCTCTAGTGGCCTTATGTTTAATCTAAGGTCTCCCCACAGAGGTGACCTCACAGGTTAAATTTGAAAGTTCTACCATAAAAGCTTCTCGAGATATTAAGGTGTGAAAAGTCCATATTTTAGTACATATTCACTGACTCACTGACTCATCAATATTATTGGGCACTTCCAGTAAAGCTAGAGAGCTGAAACTTGGTACACAGGTAGGTCTTAGTGAGAAAAATCTGAAAACGGGCACTTTCCACCCGGGGGGACTAGGGTTCCCCTTCTTTATATGGGGCACTTCCAGTATAGCTAGAAAGCTGAAATTTGGTACACAGGTAGGCCCAGATAAGCAATACATATAAATATTTATACAAAAACAACTTAGAAAAAAGAAGTGAGATCCACACAAAAACATAAATGTGAAAATAAGGCCAAGTTCGTATCCAAAAAGTTTCAGCCGTAAAAAGTACTGAGAAATTTTTCCAAGAATTCTTTCCCATATTATAAAGGCAAACAAATTTTGCCAAGCTTACAGGTTGCAAGAAATGAGATGGAATTGTACCTATCAAGAACTTGATCCTTATTTTGATCTCAGTATTTTAGGAACTTGGCCTTATTTTCACATTTGTGTTTTTGTGCGGATCTCATTTTAAATCAATTCACACAAATTGTAATTGTAACCATAAAAATATATAAGAGTATACAAGAAAGAAAGAGAACCGATACAAATAATAAAAGAAAAACTAAATATAAATACTAAACTTGTCTTGTTTTACTGGTGCGACCGCTGTAAAATGAAGATGTAAAAATACTGATAATTTTCTCTTTTTTTCTTTTATATGAAAACAGAAATACCCACTGTTGGGAGCCAATTAAAATTTGTAATCTCATTATTACTTCTTAATAGTTTTCAGTGATTTACTCTTTGACATCGCTTCCCAATTGTATTCAATTATTTTCACTTACCTTTAATTTGAAGTGTGTAATTAAGCCAGAAATAGAAAGAAACAATTAATAAAAGTTGTTTAAAAATTTTTACACATTTTTATTTTATTTTATTTAATTTTTTTTTTTTTGCTTTTACTTCAATATTTTTATTCTTCTTTCCAATAACTTCTTCATTTCACAAATGCCATTAAATAGTGTTTATAAATACGTTTGTTTTAATAACTACCAGGGGATAATACACAATTAAAACTTTAATAAAATCGGGGATTTTTTATAATTTTTTTTTTATTTACTTGTTGTTTGCAAACCAACAATGGTTGTTAATAAAGTGAAATAAAAATTGATAAAATAAATTTTTGTGATCACAATTATCAATAAGTATGTACTCTGGATTGAAGACAAAAACTATTTTTTTATTAACTGGTTATACAAATTATACAGTATTAAAAAAAAATCATTGCTTTCCTTACACGGGATATTCTCGAATTTATAGCATCCTTTCATATTCAAAGTCTCTTAAGAAATTCTAAACTAAACTTGACACAGGAAAGCTGTCAGTTGTAAATGTTTACATATTTCCTTTTTAAAGTCGGTTGAAAACTAAAATACATTTTTCTTATTAAGGATTAAAAAAAATGTCAGTAGTTTCTTTTTTGATTTATTATTACTCGGTCAATTGAAGGAACGGCAAAAAAGGATTTTAATCTGCTACGGGTTCAATCACTGGATTATTCGGTTAGAGAAAAACAAATAAAATTCTTGTTCGCAATTAAAAGTAAATTAATACAAATTAAAATATAATATTAGTGCATCTTTGGGTTGAAAACTATGCGCACAGTGCGACTAAAAATTCATAACTTGGTTTAAAATAAAAAAAAAAATTTTTTTTGACCGCTAGACTATACAAAGTAGCCCCATAGTGCATTTTTCTTTCAATAAAAATATATAGTATTGAAGACAAAAAAAAAAAAAAGAAATAGTACGTACATGTTAATCTACAGAAATATTACCCCACTGTAAATAGAATTTTACACTTGTTTGTTGTTTTTTTCATGTCAAATATTTTATAAAACTCACAATCAATACACACACAACACATACACAAATATGTATGTGTGGATATACACCCTCACCTATATAATAGTTAACACTGTTTGAGAGTGTTGGTATCTTTTGTGTGTATCAAATAAATAAAAGTGTAACTACCCTGCAGGAAATGTCGTTAGTGAATTTATACTGACTCGCTTTTGACTTTGTCACCAGTACTACTCTCTATTACCCCCCATACAATGCTCTATGCTATAGACATTTAGCATGTGCTTGTCATTGAAAATGTACTAGTAACATTGAGAGTGTTGACTAGGTAGAGATTACGTAGTTCTAATGGGACCAAGTAGAGACATTCGAACCAGAAAATTACTAGTACATTTCTATAATTTTAGTCTTTACCTGTTAAAGCAAACTAAAAAGTGTAGACGTATCGTTGACAATGTCATCAAAAAGTCAGCACTAGTCGTCAAATTGGTGACATGTTAGCAATAAGCCCAGTAAGACGTCACCAAACAAGTAGACAAAAGTGGTGACTTGGAGACAATTGGCCCCGAGTTTACTACAGGGTATTGGATTACTGTGTATGTGTGTAGGTGTTTGTTTGTTTTTGTGTGTGTGTACTTGTGTGTTTCTTTGTCTAACTAACCATTTACTCGTTAAATACAACATAGTAGCAAATACTAACTATACCACATGTCTAGAGCTGCATACGTATCTAACTAGAAATTAAATTTCATTATTTCTATTTGTTGGCCAACTGCACCACCACCATCATTTTCTCCAGCTTCTTGCAGCATCAGAGATTTTTTTGTTTGATTATTTTTGAGTTCAGCATCCACTAGTGCCACTAGTGTCTCACTTGTTGTCTGCCTTATTTGATTTTGTGTTTCATTGTACTGCCAGGTGTTGGTGATAGACGACGACGACGTCGACACTTGTCGTCGTATCTTTCGCACAATGGGCTGTACTTGTGGTCACGACGCCATATAGGTGCATTGTGTTTTCGGTTGTGGTTCAGTCTGTTCAATGGGTGTTATGGCGGCACGTTTCCAAAATTCTCTTACATTTTCCACCGTTTCCATAATGCGTAAGAAATTCTTACCAGCCAACATGCCAACATCCTCCTCACTCCAATTGGGATCTTCTAAGAGGCTGGCCAAAAGGTCAGGATATTTGGATACATCCTCTAGACCCAATGGCGGCAGTTCTATAGCATCATAACCAGCTCCTAAGCCAATATGTTGTATACCAGCAATGGCTCTTATATACTTAATATGTTCGACTACATCTTTAAGGGTGGCCTGGCGACCACAAGTCACATCCTCCGAATCGAAAGAAATCATTATGAGACCACCATTTTCTGCAACTAAGCGCAAAATATCATCAGGCACATTGCGTGTTGAGTTGCACAATTGACGTGCGCCAGAATGAGAAAATATCACCGGTGCTCGAGTAGCTACTAACACATCCCTGGCCGTTGTATCTGAACTGTAAGACAAATCAATCATCATGCCTAAACGATTCATTTCACGCACAACGGCTTTGCCAAATTGTGTCAAACCGCTGTCAATTAGAGACGAACTGGAACTGGCCCAGGACACATCACATTTGTGGGTTAAACTCAAATAGCGGGCGCCCAACGAATAAAATGATCTCAATACACCCAACGAAGAGCCAATAGCATGACCACCCTCTATGCCAATCAAAGAAGCCATTAATCCATGACGTTGGGCCATTTGTATGTCAGCCGATGATTGTACCAAGACAGTGTCTTCCTGATACATATCAGTGAGGCGCCTGATTATGTCGATTTGTTCTAATGCCAATTGGACAGCATCCAAACCTTGTGCTTCACATGGCACATAGGCTGACCTGTGTAAAAAGCAAGCAGAAGAATAAGAATTAAAAAACAAAACAAGAAATAAGAAAAAAGTTATTTTTGATTTTTTTTTTCAATATATTTTGTTGCCAGCTTGAGCAGGGCAACAGAAAAAAAAGAAAGTTAGCAAATTTGTTGTTTTTTATAAATTTTTTTTCGTTGGCGACACGGTTGACAAAAAACAGTGGTTTGGGGGTAATTTTTATTAAGTCAAAGTCTTGGCGTAAATAACAAGCTAATAAATAAATAAGATTTAATCCGAAGCAAAGTTTGTAATTAATGGTGTTTTTCTTTAAAAGGAAAAAATAAAATTTTCATTTGATGGTGTTTGTTTCTCTCCTCCTGTCCAATGAACTTTAAAGCTTATGAGAAAATTTTGAAAAGTGTTACAAATACTTACAAAGTAATTTTATGTTGTAGGTTTACTTTTGCACAAGACTCCATTGTCCGCCTGATTTTTTTTGTATTTACTTTTTGCCTAAATCTACAAACAAATAAGGCCAACTCCTTGCACTACTTTGATTAAATTGGCATTAGTTTAGTGTCGTAAATATTTATGAAGTGAGAGAGTGTACAAAATCACACACATTTAACTTGAGTCAATAGTTGCCAAGACAAAAATAAAAACAAAACAAAAACAAGACAGATATAAAACAAATTTGCATTAAATTTGCATGTAAAGAAACACTTGGTATTTGCTTGAGAGAACGCACATAAAGCGGGCTTGCTTGCAGCCGATTAGAAACAGGGAGGAGAAAAAATATTTTTTCAAAATTTAAGTAGAAAATTTGATTCAAAAGTTTGGAAAAACAAAAATTCTAATGTAAACTGACAGCTAATAAATGGAATGTTGCAGTAGTGTGGTGTTTAGAGTTGTTATCTACGAAACCGAAGTTCCCCGGTTCGACTACCAATAGAATTCATAATTTTGTTAAAAGGTTTGGAAACCCCTCTATTCCAGACAATACATCTACTTTATTTTTTTTTTAAAACAGACATAAGCCGCAAAAAACACGTAGGATCCCTGGCCGGAACCGGAACCAACAACCTTCGGAATAGTAGGCTTGCATTTCTACCTAGCAGCTACGGCGGCACCCTTGTTGAAGCAGCACTGGACATCAAGGATCACTACATTATGTGTTCAGGAAGTGCCATTTACAGGAGATAAACGGCCAAATCAAATAGTTAAGAAGTGCACCACTACACCATTACATGAAGAGATTATCGCCGCTTGCTAAGCATGGCAGATGGTGCCCCAAGACAAAATTTTTACTTATTAGTTGGATAAACACTGAAATAGTTTTTAGTAAATATTTTCTTAAGATTATGAAGAATTTCCAGTGATGGACAAAATTTGTATTTTTGAACATCAAGGAAAATTTCTTTACAGAATTGCTGTAAAAAACGGCATGGCGCACTATCAATTACAAATATTTTGAACTCAAGACTTAGCAAATTTTTAAAATTTTTTTTTTGTGCCAAAAAAGGAATTCGAAGGTGACGAACGTTTTCACTGTAACATTTGTATGGAAATCAATAAAAGAAAACGGAGTGCTTTTTAAACAAATTATACTCTCAAATCATACGTCCGTCCGTCTTATGGAAACAGCACCTAAATATAATTAAACTAAACAGTAATTGTATATTGTAAATATTCCGTCAAAGAATGGGCTGAAGGACTAATCAAAATTAATGAAAACTGCAAAGTAAAAATGGTGTAGGGTAGAGCGAAAAAAATGAGTTCAGGATGACGAGTGATGTCGCCAGTGGCGAAAAATTTTATATTCACCCACTATCGTGAACAAAATGTGAAATTTTTATTCCCATGAAATTTTCATTTTCCATGAAGGGAAATTTGGTATCGTGGATTTCATGGGAACGTTGATTCCCGCTATCAATTCGTAGTGAATGTAAAATAAGGAAGACGATTAAAAAAAATAAAAAATAAAAGAAATTTTGGTTCAAATATATTCTCGGGCATATATATTTTAACGAAAACTTTTTTAATCAGGATCAGCACTCACCCTACCTATGCAAAGCATTGAGCCGGAAGTAGGAAAATAGTTTTTGGGAAGAAGGATAAAGGGAGTAGTGTTTGTGGACATTCGATTTGAACCCTAACACACTGAAAGTGGTAGGAAAGACGTCTGCGGGATGTTTATTCCACATACGAACAGTTCGGCTAAAGTACGAATTCTCTCTGTAATGCGTAGTGCGGTTCACTGACATATCGACCACAAAGGGATGTGCTCTTAATGTAGAGCGTGTTGTACTTAAAAAAAGGAAAGCTAAATATTCAATGTTGGATCGATAGCTTATTTGCAGCGTTTATTTACTGCATTCTTACTTTTATGTGGTAAAATAATTCGGCTCCTTTTTGGAAAGCCAACAAAACGAAAACATTCCAACAAATTAAAGATTTACAAATCCGAAGGCAATCGACTTGTTGTTTTGCATTTTGTTGACCAATACATTAGTTTGTTCATTATTATCAGACATTTTTTTTAAAGTAAACTTTGTAGGCTTTAATATTCAAATTATAAGAAGATCTACATACATGTTCTGTCCTGCTCCATATCAAAATATAATGTGTGCTCATGCTGCTCTTTATTTTTGTCAATATTAATAATTTCTTAAATTATGGCTGCAACTCCTATTAGTCGAAGAAACCCCAAAAGCTTAATGGTAAAACTAAACGGCTCTTTGTTAAAACTTATTTTATAATCAATTTACTTTTGTTTCTGTTATCAAGAAACCTAAAAATTTTATTTGCAAATAAACTGGCACACGTATTTTTATCATTAAATTCCGATAATTATCCTAATGAAACTTAGAGAAGCTTGTAAATGTCATGCAGAAGTAGACGTTGTGGTAAATAATTAAGTACAGAAAAAAAAAATAATGGAAATTTATGAACAATAAAAAGTATATAAATTAGAATAAGACGATTTTGTACATTGAAAATATAATGTTTCCTTTAATGATCACTATTACTCTATTGATATAATTGGTGTCAATTAGTTGTTTCTGAGATTCCTTGCTATTTGTCAAGTTAAAAGCAAGGCCAGTATTCAATTCAAAGCATGCCAGTATGTCGGCTGATGTATTCTGAATACACTCAATGTACGTAGGAAAGTGTTACATGTGTAGTAGTGCTATTTAAACTTTTATTGCATTCGATGCAAGAACATAACTAACTCCCATATAACTTCCAAAAACTAGTAAACACTTATAAAATTATCCGTTTCAGCTCTGCTGCAAATTTTGTTTCATTTGGTGCAAGGACATGATTGCCTCCCATATATCCTTTTTCCCAAAAATTAAATTTTAGCTGCATTTATGATTGGAATGTACTGAAAAACTAAGGTTTAGCTAATTTAAGTATTCGAATGTAAATTTTATTCCATTTGGTGCAAGGATTCGGCAGCTTCCCATATATCCTTTTTCTTAAAAAAAATTTAGAAATTTCGAATTAACTAAAAGTTTGCGAAAATTTCCAAAATTATACTTCTTAGCTGTGTTGTAAATTTTGTTCCATTTGGTGCAGGGACATGACAGCTTCCCATATATCCTTTTTCCTTAAAAATAAAATTTAGCTGCATTTATGATTCGAATCTACTAAAAATTAGGAACATTTTCTTAAATTATGCGTCTTAGCTGTGTTGTAAAATTTGTTTTATTTGTTGCAGGAACATCACTACTTCCCAAATATCCTTTTTCCTAAAAGCTAAAATTTAGCTGCATTTATGATTCGAATCTAGTAAAAATTAGGAAAAATTTCTAAAATTATGCGCTGTATTTGTGCTGCAAATTTTGTTCCATTTGATGCAAGGACATTATTGCCTCCCATATATCCTTTTTCTTAAAAATAAATTTTTAGCTGTATTTATGAGTAGAATGTACTTAAAAACTAAAACTTAGCTGTTTTTAATATTCGAATGTAAATTTTATTTCATTTGGTGCAAGGATACGACTGCTTCCCGTATATCCTTTTCCTAAAAACTAAAATTTAGCTGCATTTATGGCGACAATGCCGCTTTGTTAAAAATTTAAAAATGTCAATAAAATTTTATTGTTACAGAAAATTATTTGTACTTTGCTTAAATGGTTCGCTGCTAATGCCTTCATGACAACAGATTTAAATATTTGTGAATAGTTTATAAAATGTAATTGAATTTTAATTAAAATGGAATAAAATATGCTGCAAGCAAAGGAACAATGAAATTCGTTGTATTACAAACAACGACTGACTGTGCCTGTCCTTGTAGTATTTGGTAGTATTTTCGATTTCAATATGACAAAATCACCAATTTATACGCTTAAGTGAATCAATATTTATGCAAATTTCAATTAAGTACGAAGGAAAATTTTATATTCCTTTATTTTTATGGAATTTGGAAATATATAAGAGTATTTTTGTGTTGTTGTTTGTGAATGATAATAAATTGTTTTCTATATATTTTGGTAATATTTTAAAAGTTATTAAACACTAAACGTTATTTTTCGTCTTTTTCATGTGTGTGTGTGTGTGTGTGTGTGTAAGGACGTTTAAACATATTTTCATAAAATATGTCCATTGAAATTGAAATTTATATGCAAATTCCATTGGTATGTTGCCATTTAAATATTTGTTTTTGAATCCCCTTTAAATATATGAAGAAAAAACACATGGCTTAAAAAATTATAATAATCAAAGAGTACCATACTATGATTGAAATATATGGTGGTAGTCAATCATACTATTTTATTCATGTAATTTTTCATTATTGTGCTGCAATGCTTTGTGGTATTTTTTTGTTGTATTTATTTAAAGACAGTCAACGTAATGATTTCGTTGAAATTTGAAACATTTTGTCTTTTAATATCTCTAAATCATTTACAACAGAAAACTTTTTGCATTACAATAATTACAATTTCGTTATAGCAAACAAAACATTGTTGACATTACAAATCATTGTCTGGACAATTTGTGGTATAAAATGATGACAAAATATAAGTCAATAAAATTTGATTTTATGGTTGAAATGTCGACTTAATTGTGCAGAAATGAATAGATGAATAGACAGTATTTGAGGGTGGGTGGCATCCATCTAATGGCATCGTTTTTGCGTACTATTTGATAAACCCCCCACATAGTTATTGTGCTAAGAGTTCAAAAGTATAAATGTGCTTTGATGGCATTGTGATGAAATTGAAAATTCAAATACAATTTAAATTTAACTACAGTCGTTATTTGATTTTTTATTTATTATAAAATAAAAACTCCTAAAGTGATTACCAAAAATAGATAAAATGAAACACAATGATGACTTGTCGTCATAAAGACCTGGCTGTATTCTTAAAACAAGAAAAAAATAATGATACACCATTTGCTGGATATTTAAGGATAAAATATATCTTGTTTTATTAAAGGACCTTGTAGCTGAAAGCTATCTCATATTAAATCAGCAATTGTTAAGAAGATACTGAACATTTTCTTAATATCTTTAGCTCTTGAATACGATGAAAAATTTTTTTTAAATGCTACTGGTAGTACACTAAATAGTACTGAATTTTATTATATAGCATTCATTAAAAAATTGTTGAATGTATATTTTTACTACTCATATTATTTTCTTGTACTATGACTCCTTTCCATTAACAAATTAATTTTTTTTTGTTATTATTCTGTTAGTAAGTAGTATTATTTGAAAACTGTTTGTCCAACAAATGCTACTGTAGTACTCCATTAAAATTTGTTGAATTAATATCTTACTATAATTCTTTTTTGTGTTACGAAGAATATTATATGATTTTTTTCGTTTCCGCAGCTGTAGTAGTAAATGCTATTGATAGTACAGCAAATGCTACTGCATTTTATTCGGCTTATTATTGGTTATTAGTGAAATGCCTTAAAAAATACGGTTCTATTAGTACGGAATATAATATTAAAGTGGTTCTACACGTACATGACGCTATTCAAAATTGCTTTTTTTTATTCTTGGAAATATTTATGGAAAATTAGCTTGTTGATTTCAAATGGCATGATAACAATACAATAGTATATAGATATATATAATATCATAGAACGAAATTATGACTTCTTAATTTTAAATAGTAGTCCCGTTCCCAGGCTACTTAGAAAATTGAAACTAGCAGTGATTTCCTTTTTTTTTTCTTTAATAATCACCCTGTAATTTTTATCTATAGTAGCATACAATCAAAACTTGTTTTAGTAGTGACTTTATTATTATTTTCTTAGAATTCTTAACGCGGAAATTTGTTGTTTAATGCTACTGGCTTCAGCAATAAATGCTACTAGGTTTTAATTATTAAATGGGCTGAAATTTGTTGAAAAAACAATTGTATTTTATAGGGAATATATTATTTTGTTATGATACGCAAACATAACGCCACTTACAATTCAAAACAACGTATGAATAAAATTAAAATTTAAAATTTTTTATTTCTTTGCTAAAATTTTTATGAGATTCTTTTAGAATTCAGGACCTATTAATTAAATTACAACTTTGTATAAGTCTTCATACTCAAAACTCATTTGCTACTGCCATTAGAAATTAATTAGGCTACTACAATCTCATAATATTTAAAAAAATATAAGTTTAATTTACGGTTCGTAAGGGTCAGAAAAATAGCAGTATATTTTTGCTCTCCAATAGTCTTTCTGTAAGTATTGGCTATAGTGGCACCCACTCAAAGTAGTAACTGTAGTATTAGTTTTATTTCCCTCTACTATGAATTTTTCTTCTCAGCAATATGTTATTTGTATGCTACTAGCAATGCTACTAAATGCTATTAGCAGTAGTAGTCAATGCAGTCTTACTTTATTTCAGATTGCCTAGAAATGAGATGGAATTGTACCTATCCAGAACTTGGTCCTTATTTGGATCTCAGTACTTTTTACGGCCGAAACTTTTTGGATACGAACTTGGCCTTATTTTCACATTTATGTTTTTGTGTGGATACAATTATAATTTATAGCGAATATATTAATTAATTGGTTTAGAATGGTATGAGCTTATTTGGTCCATTAGAATAGTAAAACAAATAATAATAAAGTATTTAATTTGAAATGTAGCACTAATTATTCAAACATGCTATTGAAACGACTTTTATTATTAAATTTGTGCTACATAAAAATTTATGTAATACATGTATGTATGCATCTATTATGTGGCACAATGTAAGCCTTACCGCAGGCATCCTTGAAATTACAAATTTTATTCTAGTTTGTTTTTTTTTTTTGCTACAACATTCACATGCAGGCAAATTCTTGTGAATCCAATTTATTTTGTAGAAAAATAAATAAAGTTTAGCAAATGATTACTTTCATGCCGTTTCCATTGTCTTCGTTTTTCTGAAAAATGCTACAACAAGAGAATAAAGAAAATTTGTTTCGCACTTACCACACTTGTACACCCACATGCCCCTGCTTCAAACGTTCCATATCCGTTTGTGCCCATGACGGTCGTGCCCACATCGATTTATGATTTATATCGTTGCTAACGTGCACCAGTTCCAAACTGCTGTGAGCATATTTACGTACATTCCATGCAAAATTATTATGCCCATCGACCAGGGGCACTTCACGCAATATGCGTGTAACAATTTTCAGTCTTTGTGTGTGTGAATTTCGACTGGGTGTCATAACAAAATGCTGATATAGTAGTGTAGCTGCTACAGCCAAAAGACCTAGTGCAACAATCAATGTTAATACAATAACACACGAACTGCGACCAAGTTTATGGTGGTGAACATTGTCACCAACACCACCATGGTGGTGACGACTATGATGCAGATGATGATGACTATTATTATGATGATGCTGCTGTTGTTGGGAATTTTTAGATTTACGTTTCGCTTTCGTAGCCGCATCTACGGTGGTTGTTTCACTGCCAGCTGAAGGTGATTTAGAATCATTGAAATTAACTTTTGATTTTTGTATACTTGATATTTCACCACCAGAATCACTATTCGAGGTAGAGTTTTGGCGGGATATCGTACGTCGTATATTGGAGTGTTCGGTCACATCTGGTAAGCCGCCACCAAAGCCGGTAGTCTGTAAAAATAGGAAAAGCCTTTTAGTTTAAATCCATAAAAATAAATAAACGAAGAGCAGAGTAATAAGAAAAATATTCATAATAAGGAAACATTTTTCTATCAATATTAAAATATAAAATAGAGAAGTATTCTAGGAAGTATTTCGCAAAATTTGATTTACATAATGTTCAATTAAAAAAATTAAATCATATTCTGAAGTTAAAACTTCGACGAATATCTGAATGCTACAGTCATAGTTCATAAATTTATTGAATGCTTTAGAGAGAAAGATTTTGAATTGTTAGAATGAGTCACACTGCAGCCAGCGCTGGAATGAGAAGCCACTCAAAAATTACATACATCAAAAATTTTTAATTAAAATCTTTATTGAATTAATGATTTATATCGAATTTTTTTCACATTTTCTCCAAATTCTGAGTTGGATTTAAAAATAACTTATCAGTTGCAGAAAATTTTTTATGTACGGTTTTGCTTGCATTTTATGGGTCTTGAATCAAATGTGGACTTTTTTATAAAAAATTTTTTGTTTTCTTCTTTTATTTGTAATAATTAAATAATTAAAATTAATTGATAAATATTGATTAATTGACGATACGTGTAAAGAAGCTTAATCAGCAAAAGCTGCCAAATGAGGCATCGCGAACAGAAATCATATATTACTACAGAAGTTTGATAAGAGAGAGGGATGCACAGTTGCATACTCTTTCTCTATCTCCTAGGAAAAAATTCCTTTTGGTAACAGAATAAATTTGAATTTATCATAAAATTCTTAATTAAATTTCAAGCATTAAACTTAAGCTGAAATAATAACTTTCAACTGAAAAGCCTACGTATAGAGAAAAAAATTACGTATACTCGTACGTATTCACATTTTAATAAAATTTAAAAATATGAGTCACAATACATACACATGTGTGCATAATATAGTTAAAAAAAAAAAAATCTTTAATATTTATTTACAGAATATCATTTACATAAATGAGTATATTGTTACCTTAATATAGAAAGGGCTTAACGCAATTATTTTCTAAATAGTATTTTTTTTTTGTTCTCTGATATCGATATCTTAGAGGGTTACCTATCGAGATATGTTAAGTATGTGATATGAAAAAAATTATGATGATAATGAGTTAGGCCCTTGTTATATTAAGGCTAAAGTTATATACATTTGTATGTACATATATTTTATATCTTATATGACATTTTATTGTCATATAGATTTACAAATAAGATTATCGTATTTATTCTGTGATGGAAATTGACTATCGAAGTTCTATCTCCCCCCTCCGGCTTTTAATTAATTTATGTCTACAATTTTTGTGTCATATTTTACAATTCTGTATTTAAGTTTTTTTATGCAAGAAAATTCATAGCTTTTTTTTCCTTACAATTGTCGTTAAAGCAAAAAAAAAAAAAAAAAACACATAGAAATGAAGAACAATGTTTGTGCCATATACTTGTGCTACTTACATGTGTATATACAATACATACGCATCTCATTTAATGTTTTCAAATAATTCTAGAGCGCGTCAATCCGTTTTAATGAACTTCATTTATTTATTTTTTTTTCCTCTACACTCAACGTTGCTGCTCTAATTACAAAATCAGAAGAATAAAAAAAAAAAACCAGCGAAAACAAAACAGCGAAACAAAACAGCTTTTAAAAGAAAACATTGTGTATCAGTTTGTAATTTTGTGTGTATGGTGTCGTATCGTTTTTGTTGTTTTGTAAAAAGAAACATAAAATAGCAAGAATGAATTTCCTTAAACAACAAAGAGTATAAAGAATATCTTTTAACATTAAACATGCAAAAAGATGTGCGAGTAGTTGTACATACATAAATATATTCGCGTACGAGTGTGTCTGTTTTGTGTGTTTTGTGTTTAAATTTAAATTTTGTAACAAATATAAATATTTGGCATAGTTAAGCTTTAAATTACATTTTACTCATGATTCAAAACCAAAATAAATAAAACAGGAAAACAAATTAATTATCTTCCAGTGTTTTTAGAAAAAAAAGGACAATAAATTTTTGGATGCTTCTTAATCGAGGATTATTTGACTTGAACATAATTACTGGGGAATACCCCAACTGTAGATCATTAAACATTTGCATCTATGTGATATTAGAAGAACAATTTTAAATTACAACTACAAATGAATAAACTTCAATCGATTACTTTGTATTTGATTAGACCATAGATTATAATAAATTATAAAATACACAATACAATGATTGATGGAAAACTTTAACATCTGGAACAAAATTTACATCGCAACTTCAAATCAAGGAAATTAATAAAATCAGCCTAAAGTCAATTACCAAATTATCAAAAAAGTGGTAAAAAAAAAAATTTAAACAGTAAATGCTACGCAATTTAAAAAAAAATATATATTTATTTTGTGATGTGCCAAAAAAAATTTGATGTTTGTATTACAAACATTAGTACTATTTTTTTTTCTATATATGAAAAAAACAATAGTTAATGTTTTCTTATTTCATCTATAAATTAACTGATTATAAAGACATGTGTACTCGATCATATTAAAACTTAGTAGTAACATTTTTTTTTTTTTTGATAATTTTATTATTTATTAAATCTTCAATTATAGATTGAAACATCAATAAGCTTTTCAAATCTTAAATCTAAAAATATTAAATTATTAAGTTAGCCAATGCTAAACAAAATTTTTAGTTACAACGGTTGATTTTTGTTGTTTTACATCTCTCGTGTACGGCTGATAGAAAGAGTATCCCTCCTCCTAAGCCGGGTGTGGCCTCTATACTCTAGAATATTGCGCGCAAGTGGGTTTGGGTGCAACTCAAGTTTGTTAATATATTTTTTCGCGTGTTTAGAAAATACTGTCTTCACCAACGGAACATCAAGGTCTTTGTGAATTCGCTGATTTCGGATATACCAGGGGGCTGTTGTTATTGTACGTAGAATTTTATTTTATCGCCTTTGAATTTTTTCTACATTCGATGCTGAGGCAGTGCCCCATAGCTGGATTCCATAGGACCATATTGGTTTCAGGATCGCGTTGTATAGCAGAAGTTTACAGTCTAGGCTTAGTAAAGAATTTCTTCCCACAATCCAATTCATTTGGGCTGCTTTTAATATCATTTGGATCAACTTTGCGTCTATATGTGATTTCCATGTTAAACGACGATCAAGGTGAACGCCTAGATATGTGACTACAGTGTGTTGTGGAATAGTCTCGGTGTTGATTTGTATAGGCGGGCATGTTTCCTTGCGTAAAGTAAAAGTAACGTGTGCACATTTCTGCTCGTTAACTTTTATACGCCATTGTTTGAGCCATTTTTCCAATTTTGATATATACACTTGTAAGTTGATGGAAGCTTCTACTGGATTTTCATCGCTTAAAAAAGCTGTATCATCAGCAAATGATTTATGAATGTTATTGATAAACGGTAAGTCAGAGGCATATATTAAATAAAGTAAGGGACCGAAGATGCTGACTTGCGGAACTCCGGCTTCAATCGACTGCGGTGGGCTTGAAAAATTGCCTTCCCTAACTACAAATTTTCGTTCGTTCGTTTGCGCAGAGCAATATTTTTTTTTTTTCAAAGGTGGCTCTAACCACGTTCACAAGTCTGTGAGTTTGTTCAATTGTGCTATGTTGTCTGCGAAAACCGAATTGATGATCTGGAATTCATCCACTTCTAGTCACTATAGGCATCAGCTTGCTCATATACAGCTTTTCAAATAGCTTGAAAATGTTGGGCAATAACCTAATAGGCCGATAGGATTCAACCTACGTATGATCCTTGCTGGGATTTGGTATCATAATAATCATCGAAACCTTTCATTCTTTTGGATAGTATTGCAGCCGTAAAATACCATTAAAAATGAGTAGTATTATTCTTTTTGCAATATATGGTAAATCTTAAAGCATTTTGTTGCTTATTTTGTCGACACCTGGGGCTTTTCTGGTGTTAAGACTAGTAATAGTATTTTCAATCTCCGCCATGTTAAATCTCAGCGGTATTTCTGCTAAGAAGACGACTGGTGGCAGTTCAACAATATCAGCAGAAATATTCGGAGTAAATACTTTTTCTAGGTGCTTAACAAATAGATCACCTTTTTCAGCATCAGTTCTTGCCCAGTCACCATTAAAGGCTCGCAATGGAGGTTTGCATATCACTGGCCTTTTAAGTCCTCTGGCTGCACGCCACAGCGAATAATCTGTTGGTGGTGTTGCATCGAGTTCTTGCAGAAATTTTTGCAGCGATGCTGTTTTTTGTGTTTGCAAAACTTTTCTTAGCTGTTTGGTACACTCCTTAAGCCTTAATTTTAGCTGAGGCGATCTGTAACGTTGCCATTCTCGTCGAGCTCTTCGTTTTTCAGTCAATAGCCTTTCTATATCTGCACAAAAAATATTGTTAAATCTCGCTTGTTGATTTGGTTGAATTGAAGAAGCATTAAGAGCAGCTTGTTTAGCATGTGCTTCAAACAACCTAATAGAGTTTTCTATGTCAGCAGGTGTTCTCAATGGCATATTTTCCGTGCAATGAGCACTCAAATATTTTCTGTATTTCAGCCAGTTAATACGTGCAGATGTCATCGATAAATCACATGTTGTGTGTGAGTAAATAGTGATAATAGTAGGCGAGTGATCTGAAGACAAATCCAAAGATGCTTCTAATTCAATCATTTCGCTGGGCACGCCTTTCATAATCCCAAAGTCGATAACATCAGGAATTTTTTGACGATCCGTTGGCCAATATGTTGGCTGAGCACTTGAAACTACATTCAAACCCATTTTTGAAATTGTGTCAAACAAAACACGACCCTTAGGACTGATTAAACGTGAGCCCCAAAATGCGTGTTTAGCATTGTAGTCGCCAGCTGCTAGAAAACGGAGGCCCAGTGATTTATAAAAAGCCGTATATTGACTCTCGGTAATTGTGAATCTGGGGGGCGAATAGACAGATGATATTACAAGTTTTTGATAGTAAGTTTCGATGCAGATGTTCGTTGCTTGAAGGTATTCTTCACGAAGGTCATTTAGTAGGTAGTGTTTTATTCGAGTTTTTATTAGGATTCCAGAGCCACCACAAGCTCTACCTTGAGGATCCTTGGTGTCGTAGAAATTATATCCACTGATTCGAAAATAGCTTCGGGACGTCAAGTGAGTTTCTGAGATAAGCATAACATCGATTTGTTTATCCAGAAGAAAATATTCAATTTCATTTTTATGTTGGCAGATGCCGTTTGCGTTCCAAAAACAGATTCTTAACTTCATGGTTTGTTCAATACTGCCTGCAACAAGGTAGACTGTATTTTCAACATTTCCGGCATCATACAGGACATGTTGAGAGTGAATTTATTTACTGTTTGTATAAGGCTCTCTATTAAGGCTTCAATACGACTAAAATTAGGCCCTGATTCTTCATTTCCTGGTACTGTTTTTTGCGCCGTAGTCTGGTCACTCTTTAAAATATTAGCGTATGAAAATTGACTATTAGGTTTTTGTTGAGTAAGAGTCGTGTTAGACTTTAAAACATTTGAGTATTGATTATGGCTAGACGACGGTTGAGGTAACTGTGGGTAGTTTAAAAGAGTGTTGGTCTGAGCGGGAGCAGCATTTGTTTTTCTGTTCGACGAATTTTTAAAAAGAGAATAAAGGGGGCAGCCCCTATAGTTGGCAGTGTGGTTTCCGCCGCAATTACCACATTTTTGGCTTTGGTATCACCTTTTATTTTGTCACAGTTAGCGGTACTGTGTAACTCGCCACATACAACGCAAACGGTAGGCAACTTGCAATAAGTTTTGGTACGGCCAAATTCTTGACAGTTCATGCATTGGATAGGTCCAGTTTTTTTATGTGGCAACTCAACGGTAACTCTTCGATGCAACAAGTATTTTAAATTATAGATTGGGTGCGTTTCATTTGTTTTTAATTTTCAAGTCGCCTGGCTGTAGCTCGACTCTAAAAACAGGTTGGGGGATTTTTTCCCTGATTTTAATGCTTGAAACATTTTTCACTTTGAAACCACTATTTTCAAGGCCTGAGTTAACCTCTTCAGGATCAACAATAGAGTCTTTACCTTTTATAACGATTGTTAGGCCTTTAGCACTCTTTTTTGACTCGAATTCAGAAACTATTTTTCGGTAATGATTTTCTTTAGTTACCTGGATTTTTGTTTCGTTAATATTTCCGCGCTTAATTGGAGTTACATAGAATTCATTTTCTCCAATTAGGGAGATAAGGCATTTTACCAAAAAATTAGAGTTCTGCTCTCTTAAATATATAGGTGGAGGTTTACTCGACCTTGTAGTTGATTCTTCATCGCCTTGTTCAGATAAAATCGCGAAACGATTTTCGGATTTTTTTATATTGTTGTTTCCATCTCTGGGAACTTTCGCTGTTGAAGCTATTTGAGCTGATTTTGGACTTCTTCCCCTTTTTAACACGGTTATGTATCTTTCCATACCTGTTTGAATTTTATTATCACTCATTGTACTCACCGCATTTACAATTTTGTGCACGTTGGTCACCTGGGTATTTATTGTTTGTTTCTTTGATTGTACAGCTAAGATGACAAGTTTGCTACTAGGTGCAATTGTTGTTCCTTCTTGATCGCTATTTAACATGTACGGAGACAATGATTGCGCACGAGTATTTGTGTTTTGTGTAGTATTCAGGTTTGTATTTATTTCATTTTTTTTGTCGTCGCTAGCAACCAAAGTTATATATTGTACATTTCTACTGCTTGTAATAATAATTTTTAATATTCAGTTGCGACGATTATATAAACGCGTATGTACACTGCAAGAGTTGAAACTGAATTAAGTAGTAACATAACAAAAGTTTATTCTTGTTGGATAGTGTAATGAATATATAATTTCTAATTCTTTTAACATTCATTCAAAATGCTTAAGTTAATAACTGTAGTATGAATTTAAGGTTTTTGTGCTCTGAATATTTTAATGTATATAATGCAAAATTATTTTCCTGATAACGCCGATTAATTGCTTAAAATTCAAGGGTTTGAAGGTCAGCAGGTTATAACTTTTAGCTTAAAATGTCCTCTATCCCACAACAAAAAAAAAATAAAAAACTGTTTAAAAGCATCCAAATTCTATTAAAAGTTCTATTAGTTTAGCAGCCATCTTGCAAAGTGCCTTTTACAGGTGTCAGTCGTGACGTATACGTACTATATTTGAATTACTAGATATATGGATTTTTATAATTATATCTTTCATACGCCTCGTATACAAACTTATATTGATTTTCTTTTTGTCTGACCATTTTTTACCTGTTGAAACCTAAACTGATTAAATTTGCTTTAAAGTCATGCCTCCATACTGAACTTATGTGACCCGTTTCTCAAAATTTTCCCGATATCTTTAAAACTATGAGGAGAGTAAACAGTTGGCAATAAGTGTTATTATTAGTGATGGCTAGGAATAATACCAATCTTTTGTGTTTAATTTTAATAAATCCAACAACTAGTGGTCGATTTAATCCAGTAGTCTATAAAACGGGATATCTCAATAATCACGGTCGACTAAAGAAAATTAATTTGCAGGCATTGCATATCATTTCACTAAAAGTATTCCAAATTAACTAAGAAATACTGTGTTTTCTTTAAAGCAGCTGTGTATAACGAATAAAGTGGTACAAAAAAAAAAAAAAAAAAAAAAAAAAAAAACATATTAAATGAAAATTGTCACATAATGTTGTCGCTTTTAAACAATTCACATTTTAAATCTATGCGAGGCTTTGAATGTATTTCTTTTCTTTATTTACGCTGTGTCGCATAATATTCTAAATCCTTTAAAAATATTTTTAACGACTACAATGGTATTTATGACCCAATTATATGTATGTGCTCGTATGTATTTCAGTTTTATATTTCTTGTTTTGTTTCGTAAAAATGCAAATTTTTGCTTCATAAATCAAAAGGAACGGCAGTTTAATTTTATTACCCGAGCAAGACACTCTGTTTATGATGGTGCTTTTTAACTTGTATGTTTGTTGAAAAATTGAGTTTAAAATAAAATGTTTGTAAATAAATATTGTTGAGCAATTACAGTAAGCCAGATAATGTGTCTTGAATGCCAAATACTTTTGTTTTTAAAGGCGCTGTAAAAGCAGCTTAATCACAAATTCTTGACACCGTGTTTAGTTATATTTGGTTGCTACAATACTACGCTTTGTAGCATATTCTGGCCGACTATTGTGCCTCTAAGAAAGTTATGACTAATCATGGACGGACAAATTATTAACATGAACAATAAAACTTGTGTTCTTTGGTTATAAAGATGTTCAAAAGACTTATGAGCTCTCAGACAAGTAGACGAAGGGGGATAGAGCCATAATTGACATGCGTTGGTCCTCCAGAAAAGGACAGAAACAGAAAAGGTGAGAGATTGATTCCTGATTTCTCCTCCTGCTCATCTAGGAAGCTTCTACAGAATTCATGGGACGTTAGCACCATTAACTTTTCATAGTCGCCAAATTTGCAGTGACCCGTAAAATTAAACTGAAAAACAAATAAATAAAAATCGCTTAAATCAATAAGGTTAGGTTAGGTTAGGTTAGCAGGCCGCTGGTAAAAGGATGACTAGATTCCAGCTCACTTGGGTCCTAATATGGTCCCGTTGTGCTGCCGGATAGTATTAGAGAAAGGGATTAAATCAATAAAGTCCCAGCAATTTTCCCACCACGATTAAAGGTATGTCTCCTAGTTATGTGAAGTAATGAGAAAGTAACAAGACTGTGTGTTACAATATCAAAGACCTAAAAAGCATTTGTGCGTTTAAAAGAATCACAAAAGTTCTAACCCCGAAGTGTAAAGCGTTTAGAAATAATTATGCAGGCCAAAGGAAAAAAATGTAACAGTTGTTGAACAAAATAATGCTAAAAGCGTATTTAATTTCTTGTTTTCATTTTAACAATTTGCTTCATGTGTGAATGCTGATATGTAGTTACAACATGTTTAATTTTGTTTATTTTATTTAATACCTGATTTTTTGCCCCATTATTATAAAACTTTAACTACAATTGAGCTTTAAACTGTTGAAATGAAAACTTTAAATTTTCTGTTTTCTTTTGCGTCTGAAAACCACAAATCCTGAATAACATTCCAGTAAACATTCACAATTACTTTTTCAATACATACATATATACGAGTATGTATGAGTGTGAGTAGTTGCATAAAAAACTAGCAACAAAATACTTAGAAAAACTATTCGCAAATATTTCAGTACTTTGTAAAACGAAAAATTGGGTATAAAAAAAAGGAATTTCAAACATAAATTCAGTGCCAACAACAAACAATACGGTCGAGAGAAACAAAAGACTCAAACCGGAAACAAATACAGGCAAATAAATACATGTACAAATGCATACACATTTCATCCGGAAGGTTAAAGAACTTTACAAATCTTAAATAATGTAAAATAAATTCAACCGCAAATTGTTTTAACTTTTCAAAAGGTAAATTGGAATGTATAAATAACATCATTTTGAAAAAAAAACCTTTTTGGGGAAAACTATTCCACTAGTGTGCTGTACGTTGCCATTGATCTGTAAATTTGTAGGAATGTGTTCGTATTGCAATGCTCTCAACAAAATTAATTTATTTTCCATTAAATGTTTTAATTTGTATAGTTTTCACGTCAAGCATTTAAAAATGAAGTGCTCATACAATAAAATTTACTGCTAACACTGTATAACAAAAAAAATCTAACAAGGTCCTGGTAGAAAGAAAAAAAAATATTAATATGTGTAGGGATATTAAATTTTTATTTATCCTTTTGGATAAAATTTCTGTTAGCTCTTAAAATTTAATATTGCTTAAAAAAATATCCATCATGATGCGGCTTTTAAGAAATTTAATACCAAAATATTTCACAAAAACAGATTTTTAGAAGGAGACTTTGTTGCAAAAATATTTCTTCTTGTCTAGAATTTTAAGAAGCAATTTCTTTTACGACTGTTTCATCCATCTAAATTTTAGTAAAAGTATTATTAATTCATTTTGAAAAATTTTTAAAATATTGCACTGTGAAATTTTTTTTTTTCTTTATTTGGAAGTTTTTTTTTTTTTTTTAATTAGGACCAGCACTCAGGGGATGACCCCTACGATGCAGTGCACTGTGCCGGAACTCAGGGAGAGGGATAGGGTAGATACGATAGATGTTGAAAATTTAGAAGACTTAACTCTTTCACAACTTTGCTTTGCGCGTTATGTTAATTTTTAAGGCAGTGTTGAGGCGCCTCCGGTGTTAAGTAGATGCATTAACTTTGTTAAGCTGTATTAGCAGGCATTTTATTAATTGGTTCACTTCGCCTATGTTTCTGCTAACCGACGAAGGAGGGCGATGTTGTGTTCATTAGCTTGGATAGCATCAATCGCTGTCGGAACAGTTTTTTAGTGACCAGTGCTATGCCTTCATCATTCATCATCAATCGTGAAATAATCTATGGAACATATGCGTGGCATTGTATTAATTGTTGTTGGGCTGTTTAAGGCGATGCAGGCATAGCACTGGTCACTAAAAACTCTTCCGTCATACAATAGGAGATAATTCCCAGCTAATGTACAACACAGCGCTCCTCCTTCGTCGGTTAGCAGAATCGTCGGCGAAGTTAGAAAAATTAATATAACGCCAGCTTCTACAGCTTAAAAAAGTTAATGTGTCTATTTAACACCAGAGTCGATGTAGTACTGGGAGGTTACCGCGCATTTCGAATCGAAAACTAAAATTTTTCGAAAGCAATTTCTGAATCGAAAGCTAAGCCGTACTGCGTAGCTCGTTTCAAACGATGACAGGGATGCATTTATAACCAAATGGGATGTCTGATGAAAGGTTGGTAGCACTGCTACTAAACTACCAAAATGGAGGAAAATATCCCAAAACAGAAGAAGGCAAACAGAAAATTTAAATATTATACGACGTTCAAAGAAAAATAGTGAGGGACTCATCCAATATTATGGATCTCAATGATAATAGGTATGAAAATAAAAATATTATTTTATAAATTAAATACTTATACTAATATATTGTGCGTATAGTTTTGTGAAAAATTTAAGACTAAGTAAGGATGCATTTACGCATGTTCTTACTAGCATAGTCTACATCCATTGCACCCATAATAAAGTTGGCAGCTACTTTGAAATTTTTGGCACATACTGTTTGATTTATTTTTAGCGTCTGGAGCATTAAGATGGATGGATGGTAAAGATTACTGATTTGGTGGTATTTAGGAACCAACGAAATGCATATAGATTTGCTAACCCACAACAATTAAATAAAAAGTTAATCTTAATATTTAAGCAAAAATTATTTTGGGTAGAAATTGTTATTTGATATTAAAAATTTTATTACTAATGTAAATCTTATTAATTTGCTTAATTGACTTTACGAATCTTCTAATTGAAATAATTTTTAATTTTTCTTTTGTAGGCTTTAACATTTTCCAAAATTATGGTAAAAATAATCTAAAATCTATGGAGTGATATCTTTTTAAAGTCTGGAATTTTTACCAAAAATTGTAAGTAAAACTAAAAATTTCTTTTAGACATACGCCCTCATTTAAAATTTCTGCAGAATTTTTATATCCTAAAAAAGTGAATTCTTCTTTTGAGTAAAAGAACATAAACAAGTGATCTATTTATGTTTAAGTTTGCTTTCCCTGCTTTATTCAGTCTACTGCGTAGTGTAGACTTTAACAAAAGTCATTGGCGTAGATTGGTAGGTAATAAGGGGGATAAATTGGCCTCTTCCAAATTTATTATTTCTTGCAAAAGAATTTTTCAAAAATTTATTTATATATATTTTTCTACCCACCTTCCCCTTCTAAAAACATTTATTCCAAGCTTTACTTATGACAAAATCATTTTACATTGAATGAAACTTGTTACAAACATTTGAATGAAACTTAAAAATAGTTTTCTATGTGTTTTTTTTTTTCTTTTCACTCAACAAAATCTAATGGGCCATATATGTACGATTGAATGACTGACTGACGACTGATGCCTTCATGTGCATGCTTAACTCTACTCGTCGTATGTTTGTGTATGTAAAAGATTTGTTATTGTATTTGTATGTATTTAGTAAAATAAGTAACAGAAAAAAAAAGAAAAACTAACTCAACCGAGATAGACATGTTTTAGTTTAAAGCTTGAATGAAAATGTCATTCAACTTGTATGCTGATGTACAAATAATGTACAAAATGTAGGATTAGAACAATAATAGTTGAATTGTAAGCAAGGATATAAACATGTACATATTTGTAATTTTGTGTAACTTAAGATGAATTACAGTGATGTTGAAAGCTTTGGATTTATATTATATTTTTTTTTTTTAAGGATTTATTATGTCTCATAGCAGCAAGCACAAACTTGGTAAATATCTTAATGATGGCGTAAATTTTTACTTAAAATACTCAGAAATATTTTACAACCATTAAAACAAAAAGTTTCAGTAATTTATTTCAAATTTTATAAGAATTTTGCTAATGATTTGACTTAATAACTATTTAAAAAATTCTTAATAGTATTTATGTACATTAACTTTGAGTTTGTGGGTAGTAAATTTAATTCCATCAGCTTTATTCAATATTCATGATACACAAACCATTTTCTTAAAAGAAAAGAAAACACAAAATAAACTAATTTAACTTTGTCTGCAACTTGTATTGATGTTTGATGAGAGTGTTGAAAAACTAAAACACGCACACACCAACATTATAAGCTCTCTTTGGTTTAATATTTTATCAGGTTTTTTTTTTTTTGTTTTCATAAAAAAAGTTATTAGTTCTGTATGTTGTTGTATGTAGTTTTGCTTCCTATTTATGTCATCTACATATAAGATATAATCCTTCATTATAGCTGAACACGTATGCTAACTTCCGAGAGTTTTGTACATGAGGACATGTCATAGACAGAGTATTATATATGTATTTTATAATATTCTACATTTAATTACGAGGCCTGATCGAAGAGTACATTGGCTCTTAATGAAATTTATAAGATGGATAGCATATGACTAACATAAATATTTATATAGGCTTCTTTGAAAGATGTAAAAAAGGGACCAATTGGAACTTTGGTACTTTTTATATATGGTGATCCAAGTAGAGATACTTTTTTCAATAGCCTTTTTTTGAAAGATCACGTGTGAGTCGTGTCATGCTGTCGTGTTATTTTTGTTTAGTATTGTTAGGCATTTCATAATGGAAAGAATTACGCCTGAACAACGTTTACAAATCGTTCAACTTTATTACGAAAATTCACGTTCTGTGAGGAATGTGTTTCGAGGCAAATTTTGTTTAGCGATGAGGCCCATTTCTGGCTCAATGGGTATGTAAACAAACAAAATTGCCGCATTTGGGACGAAGAGCAACCTGAAGAGGTTCAAGAACTGCCACTTCATCCAGAAAAAACCGTTGTTTTGTGGGCCGGTGGAATCATCGGTCCATATTTCTTTAAAAATTATGCCCGTGCGAACGTAACCGTCAATGGCGACCGTTATCGTGCCATGATAACCGACTATTTGATGCTTGAAATTGAAGCTCGTGATCTCGGCGACATTTGGTTTCAGCAAGACGGCGCCACTTCCCACACATCGCATCAATCAATAGATTTATTGAGAGAACATTTCGGTGAGCACATAATTTCACGTTTTTGGCCGTTCGATTGGGCACCAAGATCGTGTTTTATCACACCGTTAGACTTTTTCCTGTGGGAAGATGTAAAGTCTAAAGTTTATGTGGACAAACTCGCTTCGTTTAAGGCCTTGGAGGAAAACATCACGCGTGTCATTCGCCAGTTACCAGTCGAAATGCTCGAAAGAGTCATCGAAAATTGGACTGAACGAATGGACCATCTGCGACATGGCAAAGGCCAACAGTTGATAGACATCATCTTCAAAAAATAAATGCCAAAGAATGTTCTTTCAAATGATAATAAACATTCTCCATTAATATTGAATTTTCTGTAAAAAATTTCATAAAATTTGTTTTGGTAATTTTTGACGATTGGTTTTTTCTCTTGATAAATTTGATAGACGGATTACATATCACCCAGAAGAAAATTTACTTTACTTTTTAAGAAGGTAAAAATCGGGACACATTAGTACTTTTGATACTATTTATTTTTGTGCTAATATTTTATAAATTTTTTATAAGTTAACATACTTTCTGAGATACTGAATTGAGCATAAACTGGTACGTTTGGTACTATTTTACTTGTGGTGTTTTTTTGGTCCTTTTTTACCATTGTGTACTTTTTACTTGAGAAGTACATACTTTTAATGGCTTTGGATGAAATTTATTAGATGGATAGGATATGAATCAGATTAAAATATACATAGGTTATTTTGTAAGGGGTAAAAATGGAACACATTGGTACTTTTGGTACTTTTTATTTTTGTGCTAATATTTTATAAATTATTTTATAAGTTTATATACACTCTGGGAGACTGAAATTAGAATAAAAGGGTACTTTTGGTACTATTTTACAAAAGGTCATTTTTCACGATTGTGTACTTTTTACTCGAGAAGTTCTTTTAATGGCTTTGGATGATAGCTTATGACCCAGATGAAAATATAGTTTACTTTTTAAAGAGGTAAAAAGTGTGACACATTGGTAGTTTTGGAACTTGTTATATTTTTATTCAATTTTTTTTTATATGTACATTTATATACAAAAAGTGGGGTAAAATTGGGAAAAAACTGGTACTTTTGGAATTTTTTTTCAATTAACACTACCTTTTCTCTTTTCGTTGTTTCTTGCTTGCATTAAGAAAAAAGTAAGAACGAGCAGGTATATTATAAATTAGGAAATCCTTCTAAATGGTGTCTAAGAGGGACAAAGCGCTGCAAAACTTCTTTTACTCGATCCTGTTTGATGCCATGTTTTTGTTTTCTCCCAAAATTGGACCTTTTTGGTTGGCTTCGAAATCAATTTGTCGCCTCCAAGTTTGTAGTAAATGACCAACTTTCCGGTTTTATCCAGAAAGTGTGACCGATTCATCGCCATTTTCGATCTAGAATCTCTGTGCGACTCGGTCTTTGGTTACATTGTTGCCATATATTTAGTATTCTTTGGAACAAAACCTGGATAGTATTGGAGTTGCGTGAAGTCATATTCCAGGACTCACAGCCATAGATCAGTTCGCATTTTACGCAGGAGTTAAATATGTTGACTTTAGTAACTCTCGAGACAGCAGTCGATTTCAATACTGGTCGTAGCAGCCTCCAGGTGATGTTAACATTCTACCAAGGTAGTGTCAAATTAATGATCTTTAAACCTTAAAGATCACTAATATTGTTTCAAGGCAAAAATTGAAAAACTTAAAATTTAAATTGTGTTTAAGGGTTAATTTCGCACTTCTTCACAATTAAAACTAAAAAAAATCTAATAAAATACATTTCTATGAGACTGGGCTGTGTTTAAAATAAATTTCATTTAAATTAGACAAAGAAAGAGAATATAAAAAAAATATTTAACAGACAAAGAAAATTTTGACTGCAGGGAAGCTTCGAGAGTAACTACGATCTCATCTCATCACAATTCTTGTAAAATTTTGTCGACAGTGCGTTCTAAGCGGACAAAAATTGTGCTGATGATGTGATCGTGTAGATAAGAATTTTGCTGTTGATCATCCTGTCAAAATTTTCTTTGCCTCTTTAATTATTACGAACTCTTCGAGGATATTTTCTAATAAAAATAACTAAAATGTCAGAATATGTTGGTTAATAAAATTCATGATTTAACTTTAAAAAAAATTTAAATAAAACTAAACAAATTCTAAATTACATACCCAGCACCCTTAAAAAAATTTAAATTAAAAAAAACCCATCTGTGCCGGATACATTTCATTATATTAATGTATCTTAACACCTCCGGATGGATGGTCTAACTTGAAAGTCCTATCAGTGATTTTTAACGCCATAACACTCAAAAACAAATTGTGTTAACATATTTTCTTCCTGGTAAAGGAATAAAGGAAACATGCCTAAGTTGGCTGTACAACAAATGAATGAAATCTAATGGATTTAATTTTTTTTTCGTTTTTGATTCCTACAATCAATTCAAGGCACGTAACTAATTTTTTTGTTCCAGAATAGCATTAAAAATAAAATACAAAATGAATGCCTAAATTTGTTTGCAACGTCATTGATTTTCTATTCTGCCACCCAGTTTGCGTAAGAGAAATTTTCAACCATATAAAATGTTAACAGCTGAAAGAATAAAAATGTATTAATGGTGGTGCTGGTGCTGGTGCTGGTGCTGGTGCTGGTGCTGGTGCTGGTGATGCTCGTAATGCTGATGGAGTTCGTGCAGGCATAAGCAGAATACATTAAGATTGTTGCTAATGAAATTTTCTGATTTTACATTATAGTTTCTAAAGTTCGTTAATTCCTCCTCCTTCCGGTTGCAGGATTCTATCTTTTAAATTTATTTAAATATAAACATTTGTAAAGCAAATGGGTAGAGGAGGGAGATACAAATAAGCAGTTGATTTATTGTTGTTCTTACACATGGTTAAGTTTGTTTTTTGTTCTTTATCCTCCGCCAACATAATGAATTGCGGTGCCTGGGGTTAAAATGGAAGAAGTTTTTGTCTCAATGTTTAATCTTTTCTACATTGAAGTATGCTGCTACTGTAGGCGAGTGTTTAAAAGATGTGTTGGAAAATAAATTAAAAATTTGGTAGTTACAGATCACACATAAAATTCACAAACGGTTCACAACTCAAAAATCACAAGTCTTTAGGGAGAGGGGAAAATGCCGTTGATGAAAAATTTTTCCACTAAAAGCAGGCGCTAATAGGAAAGAAATTGTCATGGCCGTTGGAGATTTGATTTGTTTGGCTGGTAGGCAGACGCCAGCATGGTAAGTATACAAAAAAGGAAGATCACATTTATCACACATTTTCAATAAAATTTTTAATTTCGAATTGCATCGCACATGTTATAACTTAAAGTGTTGAACTAATTCAGAAAAAAAAAAAATTAAAATACGTTTTCAATAACAAAAGCTGCTGCGTCAATTAATTAATTTCGTTGTTAAAGATCAACATATGCAAAAATTCTCAATTCACTCACTTAAATTCAAATTTTAAATATACTCAACATTTATGTAAGTTTTGTTTCAAAAATTTATTTTTGATCACAAGATTAATTGATTTAATTATGGTATTATTTGAAACAAGTTTAAAATGATCATTAATATGCGGTTTCTATAATACAAACATTTGTTTTGAAAACCACTCAGTTTTTTAAGTGATTCCCATACAAAATTTCTACACAAGTCATTTGTCTGTATTGTGGAAATACCACTTAAATGTTTTAATTAAAACTTAAGGATAATTCCTTAGGTGCACATGTATGTACGGGTGTTATTTCTTTATACAGTAGAACAAGACTATGCTTTTTCCATAAATTAATACTGAAATGACACTAAAAGTTTAAGAAAAACGGATGCTGTAAAATTTTTATTTTCGTATTAAAGTTCGTAATTAGGTTGAAAATAACAAGAATAAATTTTATTTAAGAATCCCCACATTCCCAAAGAAATCTTGCAAAATCCCGCAAATGGGGATTTTTAGTATTTTCACAGTACTGTTCGCTACGTGAAAATATTATATGAGGAAATACTTAAAAGGCATACTAGGCTTCTAGTTGGCGTTAATAACTTTTTTTGAGGAAAATTTGGAAATTGAGAAGTCGAGCGTTAACATTGACATTTTCCATAAAAAAAAGGTCTTATTTGCAACGTTCTGGCAAAATTCCATGTTTTATTTGAGATTTTCTATGCACTACCTTTCAAAATGGTGTTAATATGGTTTAGGTATGTTTTGTAATTTTTTTTTTTACAATTTCCAAATAATTATTGCATGTTTTCGTTCAAGAAAAACAAAGCGGGGAAATAAATTTTTTTCAAAACTTTCTATATAGCTGCATATAAATTTTAAATTAGTTGCATTTACAAAAAAAAAAATAAAAAATTATGTGAAATTTTAATAAGCTTTTTTTAAGCCACAAAAATAAATTTTCGCAAGTCGGACAATATTTAAATTTCCCATTAGCGAATCTCTGAACCAAGGTGAGCAAAATAAAGATAAATTTAAAATTTTCTTTAGTGGAAAGTATTTTAAACTGTAAGCAGATGCCCATTGAAATTCATATACGTACTTTTTTTTAGCTCTCGTATTCTATTTTTTCTAGTGAAAAATTTTGGATATGTTTGAATTTTTCAGAAATTCAAGGTTACCCATTTGCTGGTCTTGTGGTTCTGCTCCTCAAATTGTAAACTAAATATCAATAGCACCTTTTTAACTGCTGTGAAAATTTTCATTAGAACTGGACTGCCCGTGTAAAAATTTAAGATTTTTTTTAAATTTTCCCCAAAATTCCCCACTGTGCGTAGGAAGGCTGCAATTAGCTCTGATAAACATAGATGTCGAATTTTGTGAGTTATTTTTTAAACAGCTTGATTCTAACGACTGATTTTTGTACTGTGTATAAAAATTCAATTATACGTGTAATGATATTTTAAAAGTTTATATTTCAAATTATTTTAAGGGGTTCTGAAATTCACATTTTTTTATTGGTGGATTTGTCATAGAAAATCTTGTAATTCTTATGTTAAAGTATAAAAAGTATTTTGATTGTTTTTATGTAAAACATTAAGACGAAAACTTTTGTGCAACACTGTAACCCTCTATAACTACGCAGTATCTAAAAAAAATACTTTTTTTTTTGTAAAACAATTTATTTGATTACTATTTTCTATTTTTGTTATATTTGTACAACTTTTACAAATCGAATTTATAAAAAAAACACCAATTGATTTTGCCACAGTGGAGCTGCTATAAATTATTTTCTACCTTTTTTGGTTTAACTTAAACAAAAGTCCTTTATTTTCACAAAATATAAGAAAGGTTTCACTCATTTCTTTTTATTAAATCATTGAAAACTGAAGTGTTTTGTTTTTTTTTTGTATTGAGTTTTAAATTACTTTCGATTTGTTTTCAATTAAGGAAAAAACACATTTAAAAAAACAACAACAATATCTCCCTATTTTTATGACAGTCTTCGACATTTTGTGAAAAAAAAGAAAACAAATAAAAATGCGAAGTATTTAACCCCGTTATTGTGCATAATATTTCACTTCTTTCTCTTCATCTTCTTGTTCGCCCATTCAGTTTCTTAATGGATGTTCGTGAAGAGGACAACTGAAGGAAGAAATTTTAAAAATATCTAGAAAAATATCTGTTCGTTTTGAAGTTCATTTATTTTTATTTTTATATTCTGTTAAATTTTGTAGGCCAAAATCATTTGTTACATTTTGTCCATTTCCGGTTTTTCGCGTAGTTTTCTGTTTTTTCCCATTTAAATTGCCAAGGATAACGACAATTTTAACTTTATATAATAGTTTCCATTTTATTTAAAAAAGAACAAAGACTTTCATTTTGATCTTTTTGTGTTTTTTTTTTTTGTTAATGTTCTACTTGTTCTATCGTAGGAACATTTGTTTGAACTCAGCATGCTTGTAATCTTAGATGACCATTTAAGTGCATTTTGTCATTAACTTTGGAGAAGAAAATCTAGTAGAGAACATTTTATTTGAATCATGTTTTTAATTGATTGCTTGAAAGGATTTTTATGCTTTAGCTGGACATGCAATTAAATTTTAAGGAATAACGATTTGCTGCTTTTATTTTTTGCTCTTAATAATTTTCTTTCAAATATTTAGAGTTTTACGTTGACAATGTGGAGTTGTGAAGTGGGGAGCTTTTTTTAAATCGAAAAATCATTTAATCATCATTAATAATGATTTATAAAAGTAACAGTAGCAATAACTTTTTATTTTTCCCATATTTCTCTATCTCATTGGATAGCTTCTTCAGGGAATAGTTTTTCTTCGACAATGACAACTTTTAAAACAACAATAAAAAACTTATTCTATAACAATTTTTTAAATGTATGAAACATAATTTGTCAATATGAAAAAATAATTACAGAAAGTACATAAAATTCTTTTTATTCTTTTACAAAATAAAAAACTTATTTAATTTCCTATATTATTCTTATAAATTAAATGTCTGTAGTTATGCGCTACGCTATCTGTATCCATTTTAAAATTAATTCTTTGGCTTATTGGTGTATTAATAATATGTAACATTTCTAACTTAAAACAACGTTTGTAGTTAACCTCTGTGTTTAAAATTGATGTATTCTCAAAATGTGGAATATGATTTAGTTTTGCACAATGTGATGTCAATGCTGTTTTTTGAGTAGATATGTGTTTATATTTTTGATCTGATTTATGTCCTGCTAATCTAGTTTTTAGTTTATATTTTGTTGTGCCAATATACACCTTATTACATCCTATCGTATCATTACCCTTACATGGTATATTGTAAACTATATTAGATATGTCCAATTTATACGTCTTATCTTTCATTTTACTAAACAATCTACCTAATGTGTTATATGTCTTATGAGACATTCTATAATTATTAATATCATAAATCTTCGAATTTTCTAGTCGTTCAGAGATTATCGGAACATAAGTCAATGATTTGTAAATTTTGGGTTCACTAGAAGTTGTTTGTCTACTCTTCGTCCTTTATATTGTTTTATCAAATTATTAACTAATTGATCTGGAAAATTATTATCATCTAAAATTTTTCTAACTTTTCTTTTGTTTTCTCTATGAAATTCTATATCACTAATACCTAAAACTCTAACAATAGGATTTTTAGCTGTATTAATGATAACTCTTTTAGGGTGTTTTGAAAAATAATTAATTATTCTTCCAGAAGAAGTAGGTTTTTGGTATGTAGTGCACTGCAAGATAGATGTTGAAAATTTAGAAGACTTAATTCTTTCACAACTCTGCGCGTTATGTTAATTTTTAAGGCAGTGTTGAAGCGCCTCCGGTGTTAAATAGACGCATTAACTTTGTTAGCAGGCATTTTATTAATTGTTTTACTTCGCCGCTGTTTGTGCTAACCGACGAAGGAGGGCGATGTTGTGTACATTAGCTTGGAACAGCATCAATCGCTGTCGGGAACAGTTTTTTAGTGACCAGTGCTATGCCTTCATCACTCAAATAGTCCGACAACAATTAATACAATGTCTCACTAATCTACATTAGAGAAATTAATGATGTTGATTGACTTGCTCTGGACAGGGTTTGAACCTAGGCCCCACGTCATTGTTTGCTTAGTAGTCAACGCGCTAACCACTTCAGCCAACACCATCCTCGGGCAATTAAGTTGGTGCCCTAAACTATTGAGTATCTGTCAATTCCTCTATTTATGGGCGGACATGCAAAATTTTTTTAAGGTTTGTTTGCATTTCGGTAACATAAACTGTTGTGGAAGTCAGGGGGAAGTTGACCCCTCCTCTTCATATACTGATAATCGCTTTAATCCTCCATTTATGAAACAATTTGTGATCGGGTTATCTTGCAGTTTTCTTTGATATATTTTTTTTTTTTATTTTTAAATTCGAGGGGTATCTTGTCTAACAGAAAATTTTAGTATCGAATAATTAATCCAATTGTGAACCGATTTTAAGTTTGTTTGATAGCGCTACGGTTGCCAAAGTGTCCTCCAATTATTAATCGTTTTTTTTTGAAAATTATTATACATTTTTAGATCGGAGTTTATTGGAGCTTTTTCTCATACTATTTTTAGAAAATTGGTGGGGAAGGCTAAATACCCGAAAAATCGTTCAGTTATGAAACCAATTTTAGAATATGGTTGATAATAAAGGGGGCTCCAAAACGTTAATAATGTTCACAATCACCCTATTGAATCGTAAGAGAAACTCTGATCAAGTTCTAGAGTAAATCTGCCCTGCTATCGCATAAGACTAAAATGTATAAGATTATTATCTTTTTAAGTATAAATTCGTTTAGTCACGATTCTACTGTTTTTCGCAAAATATAATATTTTTAGTTTAAATTAATTTTTATTACAACCTTGCTGGAAACTTTATGGGTTTTCAGTGAGTAAAACCATAACTGCGCTTAAGTGTTGTTGGTTGCCTTTAAGTAATTTAAGTCCACAACGAATACATTATTAATTATTCTATCGTTGGACGCCATTAAAGCACACGTGCATAGGTGCTAAATATAAATAATCTACAATCTTTACGAGGTAAAATATCTTTATTTTAGACTCAATAAAGTGGAAGATTATTTCTTCATTTTAAATTGTTTATTTGAAGACTTCTTTTGTTTTTATTTCTCGGAAATTTCACTATCCATCGGATATACGCCGAAACACCATCCTTGAAAGGCTTCAGAAAAAAACAACAAAATATTGCTTTCATAATTAAGATAAATAATGGCAACATATCCGATCAATAACATTTATTTCCAATTTAAAAAATATCAAGCACTATTTTTAAGTCCTTTCGGAATAATTACCCCATTGAAGATCCTTAGAATTTTATGGACTTTTTAATACCTCTTTAAAACTTATAAAAAAGTATTATTCATTTGTCTAAAATGAAAGATTAAATTTCTTTTATGTAAATATATCCGAGTATATGTGAATATATATGTATGTATGAATATATTAGTGTTTTAAGGACCATTTTATATACTCTAAAAGTATTAAATCCATAGACTTTTTGATAATAAAATAAATTTAATTTTAGTGTCCTTTAGCCCAAAATCTAACGTTAAAATCAGGCTCCTTGTTTTGTTGTAAAGTATAATGCTGTTCTTACTTTTTAATCTAAGTGGCAGTGGGATATTTTCTCTTTGTGCAAGTGATGAAAGACATCTGATATGACTCTTAAAAAATGTTTTTTGGGGTTTATTGATTTTTTTTAACAAATATTTTTTATATAAATAACTAATCACAAGTTTTTAGATTTTATGACAAAAATGTTAGCAGCAACACCATCCCCCCCGCTCTCCATAAGAGAATTGTATGAAAGCTTCTCCTTAACAAACTTCAGTAGAAAGTCAATTTGTATTTACAAAGTTAAGCAGATTTAGCAGAAAAAAGAAAGAAAAAAAGATGACCTTTTATAGTCAAAGAAAAGAGTGAGTGTTTTGGTGGGGGGCAAGAGGAAAAAGTTCCAAAGTATAACAAAATTGTTATAAATTAAATTCTTATTGTTATTGATTATTGTTTGTAAGCTTTATCTGTTCTTTTGTGCGCAATCTTTCATTTTTTTTTTTGCAAAGCATCTTTTTTCTTCTCTTAATTTTTCATTTGCTGTCTTATTTAGCTTTTTGTGATTTTTTGAAAGTTTTTGTTTATTTTTTTTTATGATTTGCCTTTCGCTGCTTTTTCTTAATGATTTATATTTTAAATGACTTGAATTTAACTTAACAAACGTTGCACGAATAATTTAATTTGTTACATCATCACTATTAAGGAATTTACTTGCTTAATGAATGTTAATATTATACTGGGTGTATATATTCTCGTACATAATTATGACATCTATTTTTCTGCTTTAAATTTAAAGTATATGGTAATCATATTGTGGTTGCTCATAAATATTTTAGTAATGAAAACGTGCATGCTTGCTTTTTTTGTGGTATATTTTAAAATAGTTTTTACCCTTGACGTTGTACACGCTACATGTTAATGAAGACATAAACTGTCTGTATACCAAATTTATCGAAGAAACAAAGAGAGATACCAAGAGTACCAGCTTTTTCCTTTTTTTTTACCCCCAAAAAGTACACTTCGTATTAAGGTAAAAAAATTAGTAAGAAAACAAAAAAAGTAACAAAAAAATCAATGTGTGCGATCGTTAGCCCTTTTAATCTGTTTCACATGCTAACCGTCTACTAAATTTAAAAGAGAAAAAGTACCAAAACTAAAAGAGTACTATAAATAAATCAGTACTATAATTTAAAAGTACTAATTTTTCTCATTTCAACCTCAATAAAGTATTTTAATTTTAGTTTAGTATTTTATAATTAAGCACAAGGTCTCTTTTTTTATAAAAAAAAAAACGAAACAAACAATATTTTTTATTTCAATATTTCGCTACTTCTTTGTGTAGCATCGTCAGGAAAAATTATGTTTTGATTAGTTTAGATAATAATATTAACAAATTTTTTCTTTTTTGAAATATTTGAAAAACAATTTGTCAAATAAATTTCGAAAAATAACAAAAAAATATTAATATTTAAAAAACCCATTAAACAAAAATATTAGGATATGAAAATCCTAAAAATATACTACATTTTTATGTATTCCCGCATAATACAAATACATTTTAACATGTTCATGTTATTAAATGTAGTGAATGTTAATAACACAAACATATACGAACATGAAAAATTATGCATTGTTTTTAAAATACAATTTTCACATCATACTCGTAAATCTAAAGTATATTAATTTAGAAAAAGTTTATACAATATTAGTACAAAAAAAATTGACATAAATATCAATTTCTCCAATAGTTAGCCCTTTAAAAGTACCCTATGTTTTAATCTGTTTCACATGCTATACGTCCAGTAAATGTCATCCAAAAAACCATTTCTTAAGAGAAAAAGTACCAAAAGTAAAACAATCATTAAAAGTAAAAAAGGTACCATGAGTAAAAAAGTACCAGAAGTATTATTTAAAAAAATATATATATATATATATATATATATATATATATACAGCCCAATTATGAATAATAATTCCGGAGTAGTTTTTTCCCTTTTCCCAAGCCTCTTATTATGAATATAAATTCCGCATGAGATTTCTCACTTTTCCCTTTTATTTATTAATTTATAATTGGAGAAATTTTCTCGCGAAAAATATTTTCCGTGGTAGAGAAATTTCTAGGGAATATTCGTGATTGGACTAATAAAATAATAATATAAAAATTAAATGTATCAAAAGAACAATTTTGTCACGTTTTTAACCCTTAAAAGTACCTTATATTTTATCCGTTTACCAAATTTCATCCAAACCTATTGAGCGGTTTTAGTGTTCTAGTGGAACAAATAACCAAACATAAAAACATTTACATTTAGTTGCTTTAACCACAATTTGAGGTTTTAATATTATATTTTACATAAATTTTTTTTTTTATAATATTGATGGGATGGGACTAATTAAAAGAAAGGTTAATAATTGAAATGGTTTCTTTTTTTTTTGTGGATGTAAAGGTTTTGTAATTTTAATAAAAAAAAAAAAAATATGAATATAAAAATATTATAATTGTTGGTTTTTCATTATATCTTACGACTTTTTTCAATTAACAGTCGATTTAGGAAAAAAATTAAAAAAAAAAAATTCTTCTCTCAGTTTGAAATATTAAAGAATTAAAGAATTTAAATTGATTAAATACTTTCACTATGATCGTGATAATTTTCAAATCAAATATTGCACAAAAATAGACACAAAGAAAAAAAATCATGTTCGAGCCTACCATAATTATTATACGGACAATATATTATAATAGAATTGTATGGTTCAAGTCATATCATTCTATTATGAGAATGTGTAAATCTGTTGAAAATGTTATGATCCTCTATAACAATAACATGATATTATGTTTAATGGCATTTAACTTTAATATGATTTGAGCTAATTATAATATAATTGTATATCAAAATAGCATACATGGGAGTAATTAAATAAATTGACTAATTAATTGTCGAATTCATTGGCATTGAGTTATAAACAATGCCAATTAAATTTTTAGCATTATAAATTTTTTTGAACAATGCTAATGCTTTTCAATGAAATAATTTCATTATTCGTTAGTTAAAAAGTAAAAGCATTACAAATAATCAATGCTAAAGTTTTTCAAAAGCATTATCAGTATTAAACGTCAATATTATTTCACATATTTATTTACATATGTATATATGTGTGTATGTGTATGTATTAAATATATGTACATAGCTTGGTTGGTATTTCAATTTATAATTTTAATTTTTCAAAAGCTTATGTGACCATATTTTTTTTTATACAAATAGTATAAATTATTTTTTTATCAATTGTAATTAGTATTTCAAAGCTTTCATTGTTTTTTCATTATAAATAGTAGAAAAATTATATTTAAAAAAACAGCAATGGCATTTATTGGTACTGATTTTTTTTCATTGTAAATGTTTAAAATAATGCCAATGAAAAAGTCCCATGTATGCAAAATAGTATGGTTCTAGTAACTATAATCGTGTATGTGTATATTGTCTTCTTATCACATTATAGATGTTCTTTTCGTAACAGTTATTTAGTTTCAAAACGAATACAACTCAAAATTGTGAGAAGTTCAGTAGAGACAAAATACCGTTGATAATGCAGAAGTAACGCAAGCAAAAGAAAGAAAGACTGGAATAGAAAATAAACTTTTAAGGTCGTTAGTGGTTTAATCTGTAAAGTGGGCGATATATAATTTTTGTTCCCAGTACCATTCGTAAAATTCTCCCGCATCACAGCAGAGAAAAATAAATGTGGTTACTTTTCTTGCAAAAGTTTACTCTACAAAAAACTCTCAATTACATGTTCTTTTAGATATTTTAAATTACATACAAAGTAAGTAATATGGCTGCTCGTAAAAGGTTTTCCAATAAGAGTGACGTGATTTCTTTAAAAAAAAAAAACACTTATTGTAAAGGAAATTCAAAAGTTTTTTATTTAATGTGAAGTACAATCGATACAATTAAGTTCTAAATAAAACGTCATTCAAATGGCCTTCAGGACTTCTTCTACAGAAACGAATTCGATGAGCCCAATTTTCGAGCACTTTTTCCACTAAATTAAGTCGTATGTTATGAATGGCACGTTTAATATTAACTTGTGAAGCTTGAAGAGAGTCTGGTTTATTTCGAAAGACCAATAACTTCAATTAACCCCACAAGAAATATTCTAATGGTGTTAAATTACAACTTCTTGGAGGCCATTCAATATCACAATTTCTTGAAATAATCGAATCTGCAAACTTTTCCCGTAATAATTCAATTGTTCCATTTGCTATATGGCACGTAGCCCCGTCTTGTTGGAACCAAATGTTGTCAAGATCAACTTTTTCCAATTTCGGCCGTAAAAAGTTGGTTCTCATCGATCTAACTACTCTCCGTTGACAGTAACGGTGTTACCAGCTTCATTTCGATAATTCCACCAGAGCAAAAACCACACCAAACCGTCAATTTAGGTGAATTTATTGGTTTTTCATGAATAATTTGTGGATTTTCTTCGCACCAGAATCGACAGTTCTGTTTATTTACCGCACCACTCAGATGAAAGTGAGTCTCATTGGAGATGGTTTTGAAGTTGTTCCAAGGCAAAATTAGCAACGTTGTTCTTGCGTATATATATGTATCTCTCCATGATGAAATTGTAAACACTACTGAATACAATGAAAATTAAATGACAGATCATGACATATTACAAATGGCCAAAACGTGACTTCGAAATCATATCATCCCTATTGGAAAACCTTATATTAGTAGCATCTTTAAACGCTTATAGCTTCTAAATTACTGAACCGATTTTAACAAAATATATTTTGAGCACATCTAGAAATAAATAGTTTTAATTTGTTATAAGTTTTGTTGAAAAGGTTTCTGTAGTTTATTCATAAACTCTATCACAAGAATCGGTCTTGCCTATACAGACTGTAAATTCTTTTTCCTTCTGTTTTATATGTTGTGGGAGCTGTGTCATGTGCATATTATTCAATTTGTAAACTAATTTACAAAATTAAAGGACCTTAGATAACCGTTTACGAACTCCCAGCCTCTTATAGGCTATCCTAATTTTATTTCGAATACTTTAATGCGTCACTGTTGCTCTATTATTTCAGAGAGTGCTTAATAAAATACAAGTTTTTTATGGCTAATTTGTCAAAGATAATGTTAAGGATAAAACCATTTTCCCTTTTCACCAGGAAGCACAGCGTCAAGGTGTGTGAACTGCACCATGGCTTTTGAAATAAAAGTGAAATAATATTCGCATAAGTATTCATTATAATTTAAATTAGTTTACTACGCATCCATTAATTCTCGCCAAGTCTACTCTGTCACAAAATTATTCAAAATGTATTTAAATTATTTGTATTTACTATTTTCTATTTGTATCTAGAGCATACAGAGCACAGACATGTTGTGGTTAAACTACAAATTTTGTGGAGTCTCACATTCAAAATCGCAGCACGTACGTATACAATCGTTTTACTCCACAGCATGTTTGTAAATGTAAAGAGGTTGTGGTGTAGTGTGCAAATTTAATATGTTTGTTTCTGTTGATGCTGTCTTTGTCTTGGGTGCTCTCCAGCCAGACAAACATTTGAATTTTTGAATATTCCACTGAAGCACAGAGCACAGCATGTGGTCTATTGGAGGCATACATAATAACAATGCTTTTCATGGCTTCATAATGCCTTATTTCGGTTGCTTGCAATTCTGTTTTTTTGCTTTGCTTCAACTTCCTAAAATTCTTTAATTTATTGCTGTTTTGTATTTCACGAAGTTACAGAAAAAGCTATTGATATCGTTCCAAACATTTCCTAATGTTATTTGTTGTTGCTGTTGTTGTTGTTGTTGTTCGTTATATCGTAACTTTGGTTGCCTCGTTATTACAGATTCAAACAAAAGATGATGTTGTTTTTAAATGAAGCCATTTGAAAATTTGTTTTTTTTTTTTTTGAATATTGTGTTAAAAAGTTTGTTAATAAAGACACTTTAATAGGGAAAATTTTATTAAAAATTTCAGGAAAAAAAATATGGTATATAAAATTCTTTTTAAGTTAAGGATGTTGTTTCAACCAAAGTAAAGCAAGAATCTATAATGTTTGTTTGCCATCAATTTATAAAGATATCAAAAAAAACTACTACGTAGCACGTTGCATGTTGTTAATAAACCAACTTAGCTACGTGATATAGAATTTTGTCCCATGTGACAAACCTTGCTTTAGCATTCACAAAAATTTAATATATTTGAACATTGCATGCAACAGTTCTTTTGTTTTTTATCAATGGTTGTATTAATCATCTTTGTCATATATTTATTTGATTTTGATCAAAATTATTATTACAAGTTAATTAAGAAACTGAGGTTAAACTTGTTGCGAGAATAGTTAAAAAAAAATCCCCACATATATTTTGTGACACTAAAATTCTGATCTTCTGAATGATTCGAATATTTATGTTTTTACAATGTTTACAAAAAAAAAATCGTTCATCATCTTTTGTTACCACAAAAGAGAGCAAAAAAAATTGCTCAAGATTCTTCAAAATTAGCGAATTTGTTGAATTAAAGTTACTTTGCTAGTAAAGGCGAAATTTGTTTCTTAATATCGTTTTTAAATGAAAGCGTCCATAATTTTTTATTACAAAATCATGGAGAAATCTCAGCAAAAACATCGCTCCAAATTTTTATAAAATACCAAAATATCAGGCTATCAGGCGACCATCTGGGTAACAAGCATGTGAATTAATTGGTCAGGAGGAGAGAGGGCCTCTCCTGCTACTCTTATAGGCCCAGATACCTTTTGTGGCGCAAATTGATCAACTGTGATGACATTTCGACAGCAAAGTAAGTTTGTTTGGCTTTTCTGTGGGATTTAAGGCAGGACAAGTCATGGATGTAGACATTTTCATACACTGATATCCTAAACCTCAACAGAAATTTTTTTACTGGTAGTTACTGGTTTTCTCTCTGGTAAGATTGGACTGAACTATACTCTGTTAAATAGTAAGGAAATTCATTCACCTCATTATCACTTATGCCTGCAGAGTAGAACTTATTGCCAATTTTTTTTCTATTTAATATTAGCTTTGAAATCCTTATATTGTCAATTAAGATTTTAATTGAATCAACAATAATTTTAATTAATTTTGTTTTCTTTTAAGCTAATGTGATGAAAAGAATTGAAATTAAGACACCAATTGCTTATAAATAAAAGAAGAATAGTTTGCATTTTTACAGATTCCATAGTTTTTCTGAGTATGCGTCAGTATTTCTAGGAAATTGAATGTTTCAATTAAATTTTTAATTAATGGTTTTTTTTACACACAAAATGGCAACTTGTTGAAAGTTATTTACATGTATAAAATGTCTTGCTAACCCTGTAATAATTTAGCTTGTTATTTCACTAGAACAAAACACAACATAAGAAAAAGTGAAACTCCCTGTTTTTAACAGCTGACAGCTAAGTTTTACAGGGCACTATCAACATTGTCGACTTTTACGGGGCAAAAAGTGCAATGCCTTCCACCATTAGTGAGGGCGATTTTTTTTAGAATCAAACACACTACCCTTTCAGAGAGCAAAACATTTTTAAGCAACGAATACCAAAGTACATTTTCTGCATGGGGATGTACCATTTTTTTGTAGAAAATTAAACACCATAAGAAACGATTTTTCTTAATTACAAAACTTTAAAATATTTTCAATGAATTTTAAAGACCAATGAATTTTTTAATTGAACCTTCGTTTTTTTTTTTTTCTCAATGATTTTTGTATTTTTTTTTTAACGAGCATGATTCATGATGTTTGGTGATATTATATTTTTACAATAAGAAAAGTAGTGTTCATATATTTTTAATTAAGCAATTCTGATGAATTTTATTCTGCTGGCTAAGCAGGCTCTTAAAAAATTTTTTTTTTCTTTTATTTATTGAATTATTTTCAGTTAATGGCTGATGATAATCAGATAATGGATGTACTGGAATATTTCCTTGTTATAATATTTCGTTTCCGTATGAATTACAAAGATGTTTTGACATAAGGCAGCTTGTGGGTGAAGTGATTAGCTCACTTATTATAACACTCAATATGACTAAGTACGTGCATTAGATTCCTGCTCAGGGTAAGTCATTAACATTATTTATGTTTTTTTTTTGTGATTAGCAATGGTGTAACATTATGTTAGTCGATGTTGATAGACTCTATAAATGGTGAAGGCAAAGCACAAGACACTAAACTGCAACGGCAGCTAGTGATAATAACCGCTTCCAGGACTGTCAGTAGTGGGGATTTAAACCCAAACGAGATATATACAAGAATTTAGTAAAATTTTGTCAAGTGAATCCCAATGAAGTAATAATGAAAAAAAAAAACAATTGTTTGAAATATAAAAAAAAAACTAAAATCGGAAGTTGTAAATCGTTCACCACAAAATGAAATTTATTTATAGTTTTCCATTACAAAAGTCTTAAACTGGCAACACCTCTATTTAGTAGCCAACATAAAACTGAATTTTTCTCTCTTTGGGACGGGACACTAAAGCGTATGATTAATATTTAATAAATTCATGTTAAGAATACGTATGAATGGTCAGACATTCTTCTTCTTCTTCTTTTTTAAAATGTAGTTAATTTATTATGTACTTTTACTAATTTTTTGCATTAATGCAAATAAAATCGTAATTAAATATTTAATTTATTAGAAATTAACGTTTGTTTACCTGATAATCCATAAAATTATCGAAACTCATGTATGAGCAATTATTAAATGTATCCACATTGGGGCCATGAGTGGCAGCATCAAATATTTGCAATTCTTCTGGTGGCGTTGGTGGTGGCAAATCAACACCCTTAAACGACACCCTTTTAGGGGTCTGTGCTGTAATACAATCTTGTTGTTGATGTTGCTGTTGGTGCTGCTGCGAGTGCTGTGAACGTCTACCGCGTCCCAAAGTACCAACTAAATTACGACTTCCCGAGTGCATGGCATCACCAGCAGCAGATGCAAATGAACCCATCATATGGGATAAAGATGCACAACCAATTACTTGAGGCTCACCATGGTGTTGCTGTGTTGATGGCTGCTGCTGCTGCTGATTAAAATTTTGTGTAGGCTGCAGTATGACACCACAGCCACCAAAACGGAAATGTGGTATACAGGTGGTGGCCGAAACACTGGCACCACATTCACTACCTTCAAAATCACTTTCATCTTGTGCAACATTTATGGATTTCGACTGAAAATTACGCGGCAAAGTTGAACACTCTAAGGCAGAGCGAGTTAATGGTGTTGCTGTGTTTATGTGTTGTTGTTGCTGTTGTTGTTGTTGCAGCTGTGGCGCCTTAGTGAGCGTGCCCGTATACAATATATTTACAGTTTGCTGTGGAATCTGTTGATGGAGCTGCTGCTGCAGAATCTGATGGGTTTGTGGATGCTGTTCATTGTTTGTCAGCTGGGAAGTAGGCTGAAACAACAGAGTCCCTGTGGGCGTTGAACTTAATGTAAATTCTGTATTTGATGGCGTCGCTGTGGCCAATATATGTGTAGGCTGTAACTGATAAAAATGCGTGGGCTGTGTTGCATTTAATGTTAATTGCTGCTGCTGTTGTTGTTGTTGTTGATGACCATTTTCATCATATTCCATGTCCCCTGCTGTTGTAGCTGAATTTGCAGCTGGCGACCCTGTTGTTGTTATTAAATGTGTACCAGGAGGCATTATTGCTGTGGGTATTACCATAATTGGTAACATTGTTGTGGAGGAGGTGTTGTTGTTCTGTGCTGATAATGATGATGATGTTGGCACCGCTGTCATCGTTGTCTGGTTAGAGACAGACATGGCAGGTGTGGGAATTGTGGAGGGACTTATTTCCGCACCAACAATACTAATTCCACCAATACCAGCACAATTAGAGCCGGTATGCATTAATTCCATTTGGCACATTTCTTCGTAAGTCAAGGGTCGCAAATCCATTTTCTATATTTTTTTTTTTTTTTGCAGTATTTGAAATATTTTCTATAGAATTTTCACAAATTTCACCACTGTTTTAGTTCAAACTCATAAACAAAAATATTTATTACAAACAATGACACGCCTTAAATCTTAAATTCTAACATTGTGTTTATTTTCTGTGTTAAGAAGGCTTTTTATTAAAATCTTTCTTAAGATATTTTTTGGTTAAAAAGTCTTTAGCACTTTTTTTTAGAAATTCTTTTAGATTTTCCGTCGGCTTTTAAAAATATTTTCTTAGTTTCTTCTTTTGATGAAAAAAGAAATGTAAATTTTCTTTTTGACAAAAAGTAACAACTATTTGCTGGTATTTGTAAAACAACTTTAACTCTCCGTGTGTAAAAAACAACTGAATTAAATCTTCCAACTTTAACATCCATTAGAGCAAATTTTTGTGTTCATATTATTTTAACTCTTACAATCCACATTTTATAGTCCTGTCTGCAGCAGTTTGGATGGAGTCTGCGCATTCGCCAAATAATTTTCAGTGCGTTTTTATTTGAGATTTAATTTGAAGTACTTTAATTTCGCAGAAAAAAATTCGTAAATCCAGCTTTTTGTTTTCTGGGTTAAGAAACAATATTTTGCTGCTTTTTGTAAGCATTTTGGCTTTAATTTTAACTTTTCATAAGAAAAAAAAAAAAACAAAATTGTTTATTTGCCAGTTTAAAAAGCGCTTGGAATCGTTTTCCTGTTTGTGTTGTTGATTTTCTTTATTATAAAACGAACGACAACCAACTGTTGGTGTTTGTTTTATTTTTATGAAGAAGTTTTTTTTTACTTTTAAATCCTTTTCATTTAAATTTCTATTTGTTTACAGACTTTCCCAAGTATAACATGAAAAGGTACTTTGCAAACTCTTTAATTCGTTAATAATTGTGTCTGCGCTTTGCCTTTAAGAATATTAAGTGGCGTCCGTAGTTTACTATCAACGTTTTAAATTCCCAGGTTGGCAATTTATTTACTATTATCCTACTCTTATCTAGAGAAAATTTCCAAATTTAAATTAGAGTTTCCAAATTAAGCTAGAATTTTTGAAATTATGTTCCAAATTTCGAGTATTCGATATTAAGATTACATTTTCAACATCTAGTGATAATATTCGAAATTAAGCTAGAGTTTCCTAATTAAGCTAGAATTTCTGAAATTAAGTTTCAAATTTCGAATGTTTAAAATTAAGACAGAATTTCCAACTTCTTGTGATAATATTCGAAATTAAATTCGAGTTTCCCTAATTATGCTAGAATTTCTGAAATTATGTTCCAAATTTCGAATTTTCGAAATTAAGAAAACGTTTTCAACATCTAGTGATAGTTTCCGAAATTTAATTCGATTTTATAAAATTAAAATAGAATTTCCGAAATTAAGTTTTAAATTTCGAATGCTCGAAATTAAGATAAAATTTTCAACTTCCAGTGATAATTTTCGTTTAAAATTTTATTTATTGAATATTTTTAGAGCGCCAAGTACAAGCAAAAGTCGAAGAGGCTTAATATTTGGTGCAAGCTAAGCTTTTCTAGACCTTGATTTAAAAAAAAAAATTATTTCTGTGATAAGTTTCGAATATCAAATATTCGAAATCAATTTACCAATCGAATTCTCGAAAATAACTTTTAATATACGAATTTTCGAAAGTAACATCCAAATTTTGAACTTTCGAAATTAAGATTATATATTTAAAATCTAATGGAAATTTTGGAAATTAGATATAAAATTATATATTTTAAAAACTTTTCTAGCGACAGATCTAAACACATCTCAATAATTAATTCAGTTCGTCAAAATAAATTATTTACTTCCTGTAAAGATTAAATATTTTTAATTATCTAACCATTTTGATAACAAAAAAAAAAAAAATACAAAAATTTGTAGTCGTCTTTAATTCGCCAGCTGTTTGGCTATTTCTCTGTTTCTAAGATAATGCTGTAATTACATTATCCGCTACAGTAGGCTTTTAAATTTTATTTATATTATTTATTTGCTTTTATGCAGTATTTATTAAAAATCATAATTATTTTATTATCACTATGCACAATATATGTTAAGATTTCAAGTTTTCCAGAACTTTGTATTTTTTGCTCTTTGTTGGCATTTTCTATGATAATTTTCATTCGGTACTTCTTACTACTCTCAAGATAGAAGCCTGTGACAGACAGATGGGAAAACGGATAAAGGGACAACGCAACCACTTAGTGTGTTTAACCCTAATAAAACAAGGCTAAATGTGTTTGTTGCATTAACAAAGATTTTATCTTGATATAGATTTTTCTCTAAGTATAAAATTCTTAATATATTTTTTTGGGGCATGTTTCACTTGTAATATAATTTGTATTAAATAATTGGTTTCTACTCGCCCTCATAATTCGTATGTTTATCTATCCAACACTTTGTTCCTTAATACCAGCATAAGTTGTTAGCTGCCTGCTATACTTCGCCTTTTAGAATTACTTTTTGGCAAAAAAAGTTTTATCCAAATTATTGTCATATAGAATAAACTCACCGACTACACTTAAAGTCACATACACAATCACGCACACACACTCACACACCCACACGCACACACACTCACAGACACACACGCACACACACAAGCATCTTATTTAAAATAAAACAAATGGTTTGTAAACTGACATGATGAGATACAACAAAAAAAAAAGAAAAGAGGCATGAACAAACTTTTTAACGTTGACATTTTGTGGTTAACGTCATTTATAACACTTGTGTAGTTTTATTCTTCACTTCGCAACATCGTATATTAAAGAGTAAATTTGTCTACATTTGTTTTTTTTTTTTTTCAATTTTCTATATTCGAACAATTTACACCCCAAAGAAGAGTGAACATATTTTATATTTGGGTTGAGTAAAACACGCAACAGAAAAGTATATGTTCAAAACACAAAGAAAAGTTATGATTGAGGCAACCATAATGTAAAACCAATCAAATATTCTAATAAGTACAGTAAACATAATATTATTAAAGCTAATCATATTGTATTTGTACATAAAAATATTATGATTATTTTATTTACTATATTTTGACAAGAAGACATTGAAACCAGTTAAAAAAATTTATATTTTTGGAATGAAATCAAAAAAAGGATTTTTTTTAAATTATTGGTTTTCTTAAATTTTTTTATGTTTAGCAACTGTTTTAAATATTGAAAAATGTCAGAACCCCACATATTTTTTTCGAGTGTATAAATCACTTTTTGTTGTTGATTGCAAATGTTTTACAAATGAAAAGGTACCGTACAATTTTTGTTTAGTGTTGCCATTAACTCGATTTTTTTGAAAAAGTGAGTTATGCCACTTTCAAAATAACCGGCTCATAATTGCCTGTGCTGGCGACATGATTGCAGAAAAGGATTTTGTAGTTTCAGATAATTTATTATAAGTAAATTACGTTTGCCTATTAACAAGATTAAATTTGATAACTCGCAATTTTGTTTACACAAAATATTTTACAATACATACATTTTTATAGAATTATCTTTAAATAAATCTCAAGTGTAAGAATTGTGTTAAATTACGTACGCAGGCACTCGTTGAATATTTACAATCAAGTTTCTGCCTGCAGCGCTTAAAATATTAATTAATTACACAACAATTTTCAATTGTTTACAATCAAGGATATGAAGCAAAATGGATTGTACGATTTTATTGCACGATAAAGCAAAGTAAATGAAATTATATCGTTAATTTAAACGAAAGTTGCGTTTCCAAAGAGGGTACATACAGATTTTACAAAAATTCTGTGAAATTTTCCTTAACGTTGGAAAATATAAATTTCGTCTTTGGCATGAAATTTTTCATATTAATAAAAAACATATGGAAAGTAATATTATCAGGCTCAAGTTCAGTTTTATTGAATTAATGAAAATTCAAAATTACTAAGAGTTTTTTTGTGTTGGAAAATATTATTATTTATATCCAATCAGTTTTTAGCAGAACGTATCAGTACTGATTTCAATATAAAAATATTAATTCCGCTTGGGCACGAGCTATAAATACCCTAATAACAGGGGTCACAGTAATATGTGAATTTCCCTAATATAGAGTAAAAACAACAAAAACGTTAAAATACAAAGTAGAATACTTTGATGATAACGGACTATGAGTTTGTGTTGATTATTAGTTCCAAACAGTAATGAGGGAATTTCGTACTAACCAGCACTGTTTCATTGTAGAATAAAAATTGAATTAAAAAAATTAATTCTCATATTCTATTTCTGTTGAAAACTGGTTAAATAGTTGATGTTCTTCTCAATTAGTATCCACTTTACGAAATTTGTGAAGATGGACAATTGAACGCTGATGAGAGGTGTAGCGGCCTTGAAATCAGTACTGATACGTTCTGCTAAAAACTGATTGGATATAAATAATAATATTTTCCAACACAAAAAAACTCTTAGTAATTTTGAATTTTCATTAATTCAATAAAACTGAACTTGAGCCTGATAATATTACTTTCCATATGTAAATCAATATAAGTTCAAATAAATAAAAAACTATTTGCTAAAAATTGGTTCAGTGTTTATTGAAAAATTAGTGAGAATTTCGTCATGGGACGCCATCAACAATGTTTTCATGTTATTGTGTAGCAGTTCATTTCCTTGCTATGTGGTTGTTGATCTTACTAAGCACATCTTTTTTACAGTTTTTCTCGTCTTCTAAACACGTTCAATCTGGTACCAAGAAAGTTTTTGATGTCATCAGAACGCTGTAACGTCTGGTTAGGCGTTTTTACAAGAACGATATACTTTCTAGAATGATCGGTATTGAAAATCTTTTTATAAAACCGAAAGTCTATTGGGATTAAAAACAGGTGTGCTGCGGTATAGTTAATATGCACTTTAACCACTTTACTAATACACCTTGCTACCTGTTACCAGCCAGTTCACATAATTTCTAACATTAACAGGAATTTTTGAAACTAGTAAGTCATCAATTAAAAACAGTTAAACTGGTTTTTTCTCATTAAATTTTGAAATAATTTGTTATTTTAGAGAAAAAATCATGATCCATTTTCTCGTTTTAACTATGAACATTTTTATGATTATATTTTTTATTAAGAGTCAATCCTTTCCCAAATAACTTTTTTAATGTTAAAATAAAATAATTTAATTCGTATGATAAAATGTCCTTAATATTAGTAAAAAAAAATGTGCTCTTAAATTAAATTTAAACTTCCTTGAAATTAAGATTTTTTGGGAGTAACATTCAGATATATTTTCAAGGATATTAATTATTTGATTTTTTCTTATATAAAATAAATTTTATTTGACTTAAAATAAATTTTTCTAAATTTTAGATGCTGCTTCCACAATACCAACAAATGAGAAACTTTTTATAGGAATCAGTTAAAAAAGCTGAGCTCTTCTCATATAAATTTTCAACTTAAAAAAATTATTTGGCATTATGGAAACCGCACTTTAATAAACCTATAATTAAGGTGATGTTCCCACATGGCAGAAAAATGATATGAAAGTAGAATTTGTATGGAAATTACTAAAAAAAAAAAACTTAGTGGTTTTCATACAAATTCCACACTCAAACCACTTGTTTGTCATGTGGAACCAGCACATAAATTTATAAATTTTTATTTAAACCCTTTGGAAGGAAATGTTTTACTTAAATTTAAAACTGAAGTACTAAACGAACTAAAATTTGTGTCGGTTTTAGGTGTCACAGAAACCAATTTTTTTTTGATAATTTTATTATTTATTGAATCTTTAATTATTTAAATTGAATTATCAATAAGTTTTTCAAATCTTAAATCTAAAAAATATTAAATATAAGTTTAGCCAATGCTAAACAAAATTTTTAATTTCAACGGAAACCAATGTTATCGGTTTTGTTATTGGAAATAAACCAAGCAACTTACAGCTGGCGTTTTTTTTATTGGAAATAAATAAAGTAGCCAAAAACTCCATTTTTCATTTTATTATATTAAACATTTAGAGTTTTGTGAAGATGTAAGTAAATTAAAGTGGATAAATTGGTAAAAAATATTATTTATTTTAATGTTTGATAGGACCCTTCGGCTAAAAATCACAACGAAGCTGCAAGTTGCAGCAATGGCGGGATCTTACAACGTGAAAGGTGTTCCTTAATTGTGTTAAGTACCATACATAAAGCACTTTGTTTAAACGGTAGTAACCTATGAATATGCGCAGCAGCTTAAAGTATGAACGTAGATTATATAAGAAATGTACTTCGCTGTCTCCGGCTGTTCAAGGGGGTTGCTGCGATCTCGCAAAAGTCTTCTTCTAACCTTTTCTGCGCGCTCTTCCTCCAATAGCAAATATGCAACAACAGCAGCGCTCATTTTATATATTTTTATAGATATTTAATTGTTTAAAGAACAACTTTTTATATTTTTACAAAAGAATATAACATTACACAAATGTAAGAACAAACATATATAATACAACGACAGAATTTAATTATTTTGTTTACTGTATTACCACTTAATTCTCTTTTTTATAATTTTTTTTTTGTTAATAACACAATTTTTAATAATATTTTGGTGCAAAAATTTACAAATTTTTAAAAAAAAAAACTGCATTAAAAGCAGTAATGTAAATATCAGAGATCAAAATTAGTGATATATTAAAAATGGAAATACGCTCTTTTCGTATACACAATATTATGTTATAACATATTAATCATACGTAGTACTGCACTTAACAGGGATGCCAACTTAGCTATTTTAGAGCTAGATTTACCTCTTTTGCATTACCTCCGGCTCGATATTTTTCCCTTCAGCCCTTTTTGTAAGAAAAGAGCTAACCCAGCTCTTTTCAAACATTTTATTAGCACATCTCTTTTACCATTTTCTGTAAATTTCTCCGTTTGCACACCCTTTTTTTCGTCAATGTGTCATTTACAGAATAATTTTTTAAAACACATGGACTTTGATGTACATAATGTACAATAGTTAATTAAAACTGGTGTTACTTACATGGTTTTACGTTTCATGTAAATATTTCATTATATGATTTCAGTGAAATAAATTGCAAATTAAATAATAATTTTAAATGAATTAAAATAAAAAATTCTTTAATTACAAAAATTAGCTCTTTTCAGCTTTTTTTAATTGCTTGTTTGGATCGTTGTGCGTCTGAATTGTTGGCATCTCTGGTACCTAAAATATGTTTTAGCTCGCAATTCTCTCTCTTTATCAGGGTGTATATCACGTAAATAAGTAAGAGGCAATTTATATTTATAACAATAATATGGTAAAAAAAATTTATTTATTTGTTGTGGGTTAGCAAATCTATATGCATTTCGTTGGGTGCTAAACATTAACTCATCAGAAGATCTTTACTTTTTATGTTTGAAAAGTTTCAATGGTAAAGACCTACTGATGAGTTGATATTTAGCACCCAAAACAAATAAATAAAAACTTTTAAAAACATAAATTCTTATTATGTAACTTATAAATATTGTACGTTCTATCTTTAGTAATTTTTCAAAATATTTTCTAAATATTTCATAACATCAAATTATGGGAAATCTAAATTTCATCTCGAAATTTTCGTCTCGAAACGTCATAATGCCAACCTTTCCAAAAAAATTTGTTTTGTTAAAAAATTCATAATATAATTATTCCGTTAAGATTTAATTTAATCTCTTAATAGATTTTCTTATCGTCTTCTTTGTTCTTTAGTTATTAGTAAATAACTAGTGAAACAAGCTTGAGGTATTTTTAATAAAAATTAAAAAAAAAAAAATTTATTTATTCCATATTTTACTACAATTCGTGGGAAGTGGAAAAATACAATTAAAAAAAAAATTTCGGTAAAGAATCCTGGATGTGCAAAATATTGAATAAATAAAGTGAAATAATAAAATGATTTCAAGGTTTTAACTTAATTAAATACTTTGTTCGCTGTAACGTCTTTTTTTTTCTGTTTCAATAACAATTTTAGTGCTACAGCATTTTTCTTTTTTTTAATTGAAAACTAAATAAATTTTTGGAAAACTCTAAAGTATATTTGAATTAGAAAATATTTTATAATAGTAAAGAGAGAAATAATTAATTCTATACAGCACTTTACAGAAAAGCATACACACAAAAATATGCCACCTGCTGAATTGTAATTTATTGCTGATTCTTATAATTGCAACGTCAGCATGTGGACCTTAATTAAGTATAGCGAAGGAAATTGTTATGTTCCTGTTAGTTAACATCAACGATATAATATCTTCCTAAACACATTTTGGCAAATTTATGCCAAACAAATTGTGTTCATCATCTATCATAGTTGAGAGTTGTGCTTTGAAGTTATTAATTAAGCCACATAATTATTGTGAAAATTTGGATTGGCTAACAGTGTTATCATTAAATATGTGTGCTTTTTCATATAAGTGTGTGCATGCCAATGTGTTAGTGCTGCTAATAATGGCTGAAATGAAACTGTGTGGGAGCGGTGGGAGGAATAATTTTATTGTCCGTAGCTCCACATTTGCTGTACAAAAAAATGTCTGCTGCCAAAAAATCCTATCATTCATTTCGAACCAGAAAACATTCAGTTTGTTATAACGTTAATTAGTGCTGTTTTATTTATTTTCATTTTCAGTTTTTGCCTATTAAAATGTTTTCACATGTTTATTATTAAAATTTGGATTGTGTACGTGTGACTGTATTCTAAATTTATTATAAATGTTTGAAATTTTATGAAATTTATACTCAGGCTGGTACTTAAAAATGCTTTTATATAGAAATATTTTACTTGTATGTAAAGTTGGTTTAAGCATGTTGTTATTTAATACTTACAACAACAACAACAACAACGAAAAAAAAGATTAAATAAATTGAAAGTAAATTATAATTACTCAACTTGTGCGAATACAGTATTTTAGATATAAATAATGTATATTTTGTTTTTAATTAAAAAAAGATCTACGCATTATAAAGTTAATTAGAGCTACTTTTTGTAATTACATTTTCCTGTTATTCTTAACATCCTTATGAACTTAATTATGAAGGATATTTTATTATGTACTAATGAACGTATTAATCGTAAGATTTTTCAAAAATATAGAAAAACTGTTAGAGCGTGCTAGTGTCTAAAGTATTTAGCGGCTTGTTCGTAAAGAAAATTACAACCAACAACGTTAATTTAATCCCTGTTCAGGGCAACTCTTTAACATGGTTTGTAATGTGCATTGGTGTGGCCGTGTGGGATGTAGGCACTAAACCATACAGTCATTTATTGAATTTCAAATATTTTCAATTAATTCTCTTTTACCCTTATAAAGGGTGTTTTTCATAGAGTGACACAAGTTTAAATCATAAAAAAAACAAGAAAATATATTTTTAATATCAATGAAACAAGCATTATTGTAAAGAGCATTTTATAAAATTTATGTTTAAATATGATTTCTTCCACTTTTCAAGAACTTTTCGCAGCATTTGCGGCCGCATTTCGCCGATAACTCTTACAATGTTGATTTTCAGGTGTTCAATTGTTTGTGGTTTATCGGACAAGTGACTTAACATAACCCAAAGAAAATAATATAATGGGGTTAAATCACACGATCTTTACAAATTATTTTTTCATCAAAAGTTCCTTTGAATAAATCAATTGTAGCGGCCGCTGCACGATGAGTTTGACGAATAGAACTATTATTTTGATTAAAAATTTCAACAACTTGCACGCGTTGCCTTGCACACTAATACCTGAGCGCAATGCTAATTGTATCAATTATTCTACGTATACATTCCCGATACTCATTCCGTTTAGCTTCACTTCACTTTTTACCGGGTTTAAAAAAATCACATATGCCGTATGAGTGATATTTGAAATAATCAGTTAAATTTAAATACGCCACCGTATATTTGTTTTAATTTCATCGTGAAAGTATGCAACGCGTTTACATTTATTTGCCATGAATTTCAAAGTTACATGTGTCGTATGCGTGATATATTTTAAAGCAATATTAAGCCGGCCGGCCACTCACGTACAGTTTCAACTGTCAGTTTCAACTGATCAGTTATAACCGACAGACTTAACTGTGAACTGAGATGTACACACACGTGCAGTTCAATACTGCAGTTTTTAACATGGATTCGAACGAGCAGGACGGTTTGGCCGCCCTCGGTGTACTTTTTTGTAATTTTACAAAAAAAAAAAAAAAACAGCGTCAACAGTGGTGCAAGAAGTGCATGCTCCAGACTTCTTTGATGCCTCAAGTTTCTTTTTTTCTTTGCGAAAAGCGGATCTTAAGCTGTTTATTTTTGACAAAACAGATTTATTTTCCGCGTCAGGTTCTACTTCTGGTAACTTCCTCGCCAGCTTGTTGTAGGCAGCATCTTTTTTGGCCCGATCATGGTATTCGCTAGATTTAACTTGCCATAGGCAAGGTTCAGATCTATATATTGCAATAAAATCAACTATCACTTGGTTTTGTTTACGTGACATAATACGCACTCTCGCTCGACACACGTTCACTTCAGTTGAAATAGTCAAGTAAAAATATAAAAATTTTAAATTTCTCAGTTAAACTGAACAGTTGAGTTGAACTCAACTCAGTTATTACCCACATACGTACAGTTTTAACTGACAGTTTTAGCTGGACAGTTTTAACTGACAGTTTTAACAGAACAGTTGAACATAAGCAAACATATATGTATGATGGAAACTATTATAATTGCCATAACGTAGCATTTATGCACATTCAAGTGCAATTTCGAAGATTGGGGCGCGTTACTTTTTCTTATGAGATTTTTTTTTTATGAATTTCGATGAAATATTGCTGGCGGATAGCAAAGGACCAAGATTAAAATATTATGAACTTTTTATATTGTAAGAAAGGCAAATAGAGAGGTATTTTTGGTACTTATTATTTTTGTGCTAAAAAAAAAATTAAACTTTTGGTACTTTTTTAATTGTGGTACTTTTTTAATTTTGCAACTTTTTCTCTTAAGAAATTCGTTTAATGGATCAGGATAAAATTTTGTAGACAGATTTTATTTGACCTAGATTAAAAAATAGGTTACATTCTAAAGAATTAAAAGGGGAAAAATTGGTAGTTTTGGTACTTTTTATTTTTGTACTAAAATTTTATAAATTTTTTTTATAAGTTAACATACTTCCTGATATACTAAAATGAGCATAAATTGGAACCTTCCTTTTGTAATTTTGGTACTATTTCACTTGTGGTTTTTTCCTTTTGGTGTTTTTTTTTTGCTTTTGGTACTTTCTCTCTTGAGAAATTGTCTTAATGGATTTGGACGAAATTGGGCAGACAGATAGTATGTGAAGCAGATTAAAATAAAGACTTCTTTTTTTATTGGTAAAAACGAGACGAATTGGTACATTTGGTACTTTTTGTTTTTTATTTTTACGTTGATTTTCTGTCTACTTTAAAGTAAAATAAGGAATGCTGGTATTTTTGGTATTTTGGTACTTTTTATTTTATTACGAAATTTAGCTTTTGGTACTATTTGTGTTTTGATGAACATGTAGGGAGAACGAAGTTATAGGTAAAAGCTAGCCATTAATAATCTGCCGTATCACTTTTTTTTCTATATTCTTTTATGTAAGAGTACATAAATTTAAATTTTACTCCGTTTGTCAGTTTGAATAACATGCACTTCTATAATTTTAAGAAAACTTGATTGATTTTAATGTGTATTTAGTAATACTTCACGTAGGAGTGGCACCTACAGTATAGAGGAAATTCTTATTTCAAGGTAATTTTATACCTAAAGCAGCTAAGGACTTTTTTTGCGAATAAATCATTTTAAAAATAAAATTTTTATTATTGGAAAAATGGACGTTACACTTCCCATATATTGAAAATATTTATATTCAGGCTTTTTGTAAGTCAGTTAATATTTTATTCATTATTTTCCATAAAATAGTAGGATTTTATTTGAATTTGATATAAATTTAGAAAAAGAAAATATTAAAAAACCCAACGAGGATATGGTGTTGCGAAATACACCGGGTTTCAACTAGTTAAATTAAAAAAAAAAAAAAAAAAAACGAAGCAACATTTTAATTGGATGCGCATATGTAATAAAGTCTTAACTTTTTAATTTAATTAATTAATTAAATATAAAATGATGATTGATGTTCATGCGTGTTGATATTTTTCATTCACATCATTTATATTGAGTCATATCCTCAACATCTATATCATGTGTCAAAGATTCCCTTAACGATTTGCATGATAGCCTTAACTAATGCTTGAGATTTATTTAATGTCTTCTCTTTGTGTGTTTCTTTTTTTTTTAGTAGTTGATGTTTTATTTAATTTAATATTTATTGAAATAAAATTATGGCTCTTAATAATACTAATAGTTTAATAATTTAGTTTGCTTTCACAGTCATTCAAATCCATGGGGAGCAATAAAAATGTTGAAAAGCAAAGAAAGCATAAATTTTTTTTCGTGTAGAATTGTGTTCACATAAATTATGAACATCTTAAATTTTTATTTGCAAAATGTCGCAATAAATAAATTGAAATTTTTCAAGTAGAATCAAATCGAGAAGTATGTATGTACGTTACTTTAATGACTGAACTTTGATAAATGAGGCAGCAAGTGAAAATAACTTTTATAGAAATTTGGACCTGCAGTAGTGGTTTCATTGAAAAAATATTGCTGTTTTGCCAGCTTCCGAGAGGGCTAAAATATTTTCTCCTCTAAGTAGTTTAAGATTCCTACGGCTTGCGTTAGCTCATGCATTTCCTTTGTCCAACTGTCCATTGTATCACTATATCAATTTTATCTACTATCTCGAGCGTGACGATTTCTTTTAGTTTGTGGTCGCTAATAAAAATTCCGGTATCAGAATGAAATACAATCCAAATTGCATAAAAAGTGTTTGCTGGGTAACTGCAACTTTAATGTTGAAAAATTTTAAATTTTATGTGCAAAAAATACACATAATAAAAGGTTTTCCAATCGGGATGATATGATTTTGAAATGACGTTTCGGCCATTTGTAATATGTCATGATCTGTCATTTGTTTTTCATTGTATTCAGTGGTTTTTACAATTTCATCATGGTGAGATATACGCAAGAACAACGATTTAAAATTATTCAGTTTGTAATAATCTTTGAGCTCGCTATTCGTCGAATTGTCGAAAATGTTGAGCTTACATTTTCTTTACATAATGTTCAAGTGCTAATAAGACAAAAACCCGCTCGAAGTAATGCAAATATTGCTGCCGTTCAGGCAAGTGTTGCTGAAGACCGCAGTTTGTCGATTCCAAGACATTATCAGCAATTGGGACTGTCTCAACCCACAACCTGGCGGTATAGATCGATGATAACCAACATTTTATGGCCAAAATTTTAAGAATTTGATCTTGACAACATTTGGTTTCACACAGCAAATGCAACAATTGAATTATTGCGAGAAAAGTTTTGCGATTCGATTATTTCAAGAAATTGTGATATTGAATGGCCTCCAAGAAGTTGTGATTTAACACCATTGACTATTTCTTGTGGGGTTATTTGAAGTCATTGGTCTTTCGAATTAAATAAACCAGATTCTCTTCAAGCTTTACAAGTCAATATTGAACGTGTCATTTATGACATACGACTTGATTTAGTGGAAAAAGTGCTCGAAAATTGGGTTCATCGAATTCGTTTCTGCAGAAGAAGTCGTGCATGCCATTTGAATGACGTTTTATTTAGAACTCAATTGTATCGATTGTACTTCACATTAAATAAAAAACTTTTGAATTTCCATATGAAAAGTAATTAATTACGTTTATTCGTAATAATCTATATATATAAAACCGAATGTGTGTTTGTTTATTTGTTTGTTTGTTCCTTATAGGAAAACCAAACCCTTGGACCGATCTTCCTGAAATTTTCACAGCATGTTACTGTGACTCTGGAAGGAATAATAGGCTTTATCAAGTTTTGATTGGACAAAGAGGCGTGGCACCGCCCATATAACCCAAAAATTTAAATCGCCATATTTTGGGCATTTTTTTACCTACGTCGATGATATTTGGTACATATAGTATTGGCATAGTTTGGAATACGTACTAGGAGAGAAGTGGTTGGGACCACGCCCCTTTTTAGGAAAACCAAACCCTTGGACCGATCTTCCTGAAATTTTCACAGCATGTTACTGTGACTCTGGAAGGAATAATAGGCTATATCAAGTTTTGATTGGACAAAGAGGCGTGGCACCGCCCATATAACCCAAAAATTTAAATCGCCATATTTTGGGCATTTTTTTACCTACATACGTCGATGATATTTGGTACATATAGTATTGGCATAGTTTGGAATACGTACTAGGAGAGAAGTGGTTGGGACCACGCCCCTTTTTAGGAAAACCAAACCCTTGGACCGATCTTCCTGAAATTTTCACAGCATGTTACTGTGACTCTGGAAGGAATAATAGGCTATATCAAGTTTTGATTGGACAAAGAGGCGTGGCACCGCCCATATAACCCAAAAATTTAAATCGCCATATTTTGGGCATTTTTTTACCTACGTCGATGATATTTGGTACATATAGTATTGGCATAGTTTGGAATACGTACTAGGAGAGAAGTGGTTGGGACCACGCCCCTTTTTAGGAAAACCAAACCCTTGGACCGATCTTCCTGAAATTTTCACAGCATGTTACTGTGACTCTGGAAGGAATAATAGGCTATATCAAGTTTTGATTGGACAAAGAGGCGTGGCACCGCCCATATAACCCAAAAATTTAAATCGCCATATTTTGGGCATTTTTTTACCTACATACGTCGATGATATTTGGTACATATGGTATTGGCATAATTTGGAATACGTACCAGGAGAAAAGTGGGTGGAACCACGCCCCTTTTTAGGAAAATTAAAAATCGTAATATAGTCTTAACTACTGCACCGATCGTCATTAAATTTTCACAATAGGATATATAAATACTTTTTTCTCTCTTTTTTTTGTGATTAAAAGTGCCACTCTTACTTCAAGTGTTGCACAATAAAAATTGAAAATGAACATTAAAAATTGAAGTAACCAAAGAAAAACCAAGTAAATCTAAATTAAAATTCATATTAAGTTCTAAATTGTGTTCAGAAGATCGCAAACATTAAAATACAAAATAAGTTAAACGAAAATATTTCTAAAAAAGAATGAAATTTTCATATTTTTTAAGAATCTATTTGAGCAGTGAATGCATAATCATGCATGTGCACAAGTAGACAGGGTGATGCTTAAATGAGATTCAGTTTAAATTTGTGTGATTGCAACAATTAATGATGAAGTTCTTGAAATTTGTTTTAATGCAATTTTAAATGTCTAATGCCACGCCTACTATTTGGATTTTAAGTATAAATTTTTAAAATCTTTTTTTTATAATTTTTATATTTCAGCCACGAAAAACATATAGAAAAATGTTGCTGAACACTAGAAATGTCCTTGTGGCTTAATGTCATTTACAACGGTGTCGATATAAAAAAGTTATAAAAGAATGAAATTATCAATGAAAATAACAAAAACCATTTAAGTTTTTTTTTTTGCACATAATTCGCTTATTTTTTTAAACTGCCACCTTGATTTCTTCAGTGTTTTGCACACATCATAATGTTAGTGATATGCCATGCTGTATGCTTGAATATATGTTTTTTTTTTTTGTTTTGTGTTATATTTTTTCTATTGTAATAGGCCCTGTTGTTGTTGATGTGCATTGTCTTGGTCCTTTTGACATACTTCACCCACTTCCTTGATAGTTTCCTTTTTACAAGAATCTATATGTTGGAAAAGTCAGCAGAAGAAACAATGAAAACAAATGTATACGCATGAAAAGCATTTTACACAAACACCTACTACTTGTATTAATACATGCCTGAGTTCAACTCGAGTGAACATCACACACTTACACACTAACACAAAAACACTCAGTTAATATTTTTGTAATATAAAATGTTTTTGCTTTTTTCTTATAAACACACATGTGCACTTAAAAAAAAATATATGTCACTGTGCAATCGCTTGAATTCTCGATTAAGAATATGTAAAATTTTGTGCAACCCAGCAAAAGTTTATAAAATATGTGTGTTGTTTTGTGGAAAGTGTTGAAAAGAAGGGGTTAATCCACTTTATAGAAAAACATTTTTTTTCTGGGTCCCAAAAAGAAAAAAGATTTTTTTGAAAGAAAAAAATCTATTTCCTGCTTGAAAGCTATAAAATATGTTGAAAAGGTTTAAAGTGTGATGTGGTTTAAACTTTTTTTAAACAGGCATTGTTTAACAGTACGGTAGTTTAAAAAAATTGTATCTAGTAATTTTAAGGAAAAGAGTTATAGTGTATTAAAAATGAGAAAAATTGCCAACTTAATTCTTAAAATTACAAATCTCCTGTGTTGTCAATCGATGTCACCAAAAAAAAAAGCAAAGCTCTCTGCTTTTAATTAAAGCTGTCGCAGAAGGAGCATAGTTTCGAATTTTCGAAGTTAAGGACTAGATATCAAATTTTCTAAAGTAAGGTGCTGTTCAAAATTTTCGAAGCTAAGCTGCTGTTCAAAATTTTCGAAATAAAGTTCGAATATAAGATTGAAATTTCAAAATCTCTTTTGTACTTTCGTAATGAAATTTGAGTTTCTGAAATAATTTTCTTTTGTATTGTTTTCCATTTTTAATAGTCCTTAGGATTTTCTAAAAACTGCAACCACACATTAGTTTTAGGCCAAGTTCGGCCACACAGTGTGTATATTTACACGAAACCATTCGACCTGTTTTTACCCCCTTTACTTTCCTCCTCTTGATCATAATAGAATTAACAAAACATAACATAGAATAAACATAAGGTCTCCCCACAGAGGTGACCTCACAGGTTAAATTTGAAAGTTCTACCGTAGAAGCTTCCTGAGGTATTAAGGTGTGAAAAGTCCATATTTTCGTACATATTTACTCACTGACTCACTCACTCATCAATATTATTGGGCACTTCCAGTATAGCTAGAGAGCTGAGACTCAGTAGACAGGTAGGGCTTGGTGTGAAATTAACCAGAAAAATCTGAAATCCGGCACTTTCCACCCGGGGGGGACTCGGGTGCCCCATCTTTGTATGGGGCACTTCCAGTAGAGCTAGAAATTTTAAATTTGATACACAGGTAGGTCCTGAGGGAAAATTAACAAAAATAATATTTAAATGGGCAATTTTCATATGGGGCCACTATGGTGCCCCTTCTTTGTGTAGGGTACTTCCAGTGTAGCTAGAAAGCTGAAATGTCGTACACAGTTGGGCCCAGATAAGCAATACATATAAATATTTATACCAAAACAACTTAGAAAAAAGAAGTGAGATCCGCACAAAAACACAAATGTGAAAATAAGGTCAAGTTCCTATACAAAATATATCGGCCGTAAAAAGTACTGTAAGCGATTATAATTCTCAATCGATTGAAGGAAAAGTTTTTGCTGGACATTCGCACTAAATTCGTATATGTATTTTGATACGAGATGGAGATGGAGGAGAATAAATTTTATGAACATCCTGTTGAAACAGAAAATAACTTTAAGATCGCGCCTATACGTAGATCAATTTTACTTTTACATTGTTAACAAGAAGATAATGAAGTGATATAAACTAAGATATCAAGCTTTTGTAAATTAATTTTTAGTTTTATTACAATTTTTTCATTTAGAATGTGTAGAACTCTTTGAATAGTTTAAGTTTTCACTTGTAACGCCAAAAGTCAACAGCCCTCGTTTTTGGTCAACAAGAGGCGAATTTTTATTAAAATAATAGATTAAAGTAGATAATCCCGTGTTTGATTTATGGAACGACTAAGCCCTGGCTTCCACTGACCTACCCCAGCAACCTGCGGAATTAATTCGTTACACACTACTTTACGGTTAGCCGACGCGTATGAGTGATATTTTATTAAACGAATATATTTCATAATCATACGCTGACTGTATGTGGGATACATTTTTTATAAGAATTTTAACAATACAGAATTTAATTAAATTTAAAACTAAATTAGTTAAAATTTGAAGATTCTGGAAAAATTTGACTAATAGCGGAATTTTTATGCTTAAAAGAATCATGTGGGAGCGTTTATTAGTTTCATGTAAAAAAAGAAAAATTTCATGGAATTTCGATTCATATTTAGACGAAATACTAAAAAAAAAAATTGAAATTATAATTTCAGGAAAAAACGCGAACTGATTGGTAAATCACTATATTTTATTTCTTACATCAGGGGGATAATATTTAACTCCACCTGTAAAAAAATGGGTCTATGAAGTAAGTCCCACGAAATAAGTCCCACTTTTAAAAACGAAATAAGTCCCACCAAAAATTGCTTGAAAAAATGAAATACCTCCCACGAAATAAGTCCCACTTTTGAAAGCGAAATAAGTCCCACCAAAATGAAATGATTTAAAAATTTACTTGAAATGAAATAACTCCCACTCAAAATGAAATAACTCCCCCTCGAATAATATATGTCTTAAATGAATTAAGTCCCACTTTCACAAACGAAATAAGTCCCACTTTTTCACTGTTTAATGCGATTTCAAATAAGAAGTATTTGGCTCTTCGAAAAAAACACACGTCGAATAATATGAATAATCAAAGCAGAGGAATAATAAAGAAAAATCGTATGCAAGCTTGCAGAAGGCTTCTTAATGGAATGGATATTACGAATTTTGATAGAGTTCCAGAATTTATTATTAATTCTTTTTTCGGTCAAGGAACGTATAGAGAACGCCTACAAGTAACAACGTTTGGATTCGTAAATGGATTAAGTACAGATCAATTGTTCTTATTATTAAGATGGAAACCGTTTCGGAAGGACCATCAGATTAAAATTATCGACCTTTATAAATGGCTTGAAGATCCAGTGCATGGTAGACGGTATTATAGTTTTAACGTGGCATTGGGATTAGTTGTATTTTGTAATGGTGATATTAGAAAACATGGAACACGAATTCCAATTTCTTACTAAAAGTATAATAAAACACATACATACGTAATTACGTCAACAATTTTTTTTAATATTGTTTTTCCAGTAGTTAAGTTCGGTACATATTTGTACACATTTCTTTAAAGTTTTTTTATTATAGCAAGTATAAAGTAATTAATAACAAAAAAAGGAGAGCCATGGGAGACAAGGACAAAAAATTATAGTTGTCCCTTTTACGAAATGTCCAATATATAATTTTTTGCATAAGAAAAAAATGAGAAATAAAGCCATAATGGCCTTATATTTCATGGCTCTATCGCACCCCTCCATAAAAAAATCATTTATATATCAGATAAATATTTGAAGGGTTTCATGAACTTCTGCACGACAGAATGGACATACTAGTTTACTGGTTTTATCAATTTTGTGAGTTTGCATTGTAAGACAGCATTCACTGCAAATTTTCAAGTGCTTACAAGGAAAAAATAAGATATTTGGCTGCTTTATGAAACAAACAACGCACATATTATTATTAATTGTATTCTGGTTGGTCTCAGTATGGTTTAACGACTCGTCTTTAATGTCCTCTTCCAAATATGATAATTCTTCAAAAAGATCTTCATCAGGCTCCATTTGTACAATTAAAGTATTTTTTGATAACACCAGTTGGTCAAGGAATTTAGAAGGAGTTATAGTACCTTGTAAGAGATCATTCTTGAATTTCGAAATCATATCTGCTTTCAAAACACATGACTTTTTAATACGCTTTTTTCCCACACTACCATTGGTATTCATCAATAGTTCAAATTTTCTTACTTTTTCAAATTCTTGCATCTGTAAAAATGCTACAAATTTGAAAAAAGTAGCCTTCTTTGGAATGATTTTTCCTATAACGCTATTGTAAGCTTCTATTGCAGACGTAGTGCGGATTTCAGAATCGAAAACTGAAAAGTTATGTGGACCGATCTGTAATAATGAAATCATTATAACACCTTTTATGTAAAAGGGAATATTGTACCTTTTGCATCCATTGATTCTCAAAATATTTTATAAATGATTTGAATCTCTCTAAAGCGTTCAATTTTGCTAAATCTTCGGTTAGTAGTTGGAAGCAAAAATTATTAACCATTCACTTAAAATGCAAAATAATGAAAAAGAAATAAGTCCCACTTAAAACGAAATAAATCCCACCAAAATATAAATTTAGGGGTATGAAATAACTCCCACTTTACAAAACGAATTTATTCCCACTTAAAACGAAATAAGTCCCACTTAAAAAAAAACGCGTAACGAAATAAGTCCCATCAATTGACGAAATAAGTCCCACTTTTAAAAAAGAAATAACTCCCACTTTCAAAACAACAATTTTTGGTGGGACTTATTTCGTTTTTAAAAGTGGGACTTATTTCGTGGGAATTACTTCATAGACCGAAAAAAATATTACAAAATAATACCTTTTTTAATACCATTTCTTACATATTTTTTTCGAACATCTGACTGTAGTGCTTTTAAAAATGTGCATGTATGAATTTCAATTAAAAATTTTCCATCTGTTGAAAAGTATTTGTATGTTTTTTTTCGTATGCTCATTCTTTGCTTCTATGTAGGCTTTGTTTTTCGTTTTTTCATTATTCTGCTTCTTCATTTGCATCATCTTCAGTAGACAGAGTCGTTTTGAGATCCAATCATATACAATTTTTTTTTTTCTTACAATAATTTGACTTAAAGTGCTCTTAACCCATTTGGTTGTTCTTGTTGCCGTCGCTTTTACATCTTGATGCTGATATTCGTACTTGTTCTTGTTCTCATTTCATTTGTGTTGTTTGGTACTGTGTGTGTGTGTGAGTTAGTGTTTTTTTAAAGTCTTTCTTCTACAGTACTGTGTGCAGAGGAGAACTTGTTCTTGTTTTAATTTTTTTTTTTTTTGCTTTTTTCGCACATTTGTATTTCTTTAGATTTAAAGTGTATCTGTGAAGGATTTTTCTTACTGTGGCCTTTTTTATTTTGTTGTTTTTGTTTAACCAACTTGAGCTTTAAAATACTTTCTTCTGTGTGTCATGTCAAGAGTATTTAGCATTCAAATTTTGTTGAAGAAAGAAAGCAAAACAATTTGCAAACACAGACATTTGTACATACGTACAGTTTTTTTTTTTCCTTTAATATTCAATTTCACCAGCACATTTTTCTTTGTTAAAGGCTTAAAGCCTAAATGTATATGAGAACTTGTGTGTGCAATAGAACATATAAGAGTTTATGTTATTCATACTGTTCTGATAAATAAATTTAAAAAAATATGAATTGAGTGTAAAAATAATTTAAAGCACACAAAGAAAATTTAATTACTTTTCGAATTAAAGCATTTTCTCATATAATTATTTTAGCATATTAATAATTATGTTAAAAATTTTATTTACGTTACTTAAAACAAACAAATAGTCAGATTACTGGTATGAATATTTTATAATAAAAATTTGAAATACCAACTGATATCAAGTAGTTGTATACATCCTTCTTTATTAATTAAGTGTGCTAAGTCACTTGAAAGTTTATCATTCCTTGTTTGTTTTTTTTAAATTAATGGTTTGGAAATTCACTCATTTCTTGTCTATTGTTCAATTTAACACATTTTAGTTTCTTTTTCACACCTAGGTAGCATGCACTGGTTGCCGTTACATTAGATGCTTTGTGTTTATCTTGTTAAAAACCTCGGATGATGAGACCGTCATTGGTTTCAAAACATCATGATTTTAGTTCAACCTTCTGCGCAATCAAAAACTAATTCTTTGTCTGTAAAATTGTAACCGAGCTTCTGGAATTTGCTTTCTAATAAAACAAATTTTGATAATAATTTAGATTCATCTATTGCGTGCTTTCAAGATTCAGAGAAAAAGTCGCTTAAAATATCATATTTTAAACACATTTTGTTTTTATAAATTTTAAACATGGTGAAACAGGTGCCTTATATATTTAATGAACTGAAAAATAAGGAAAAAATAGACAAATTTAGATGTCATGCCTGAAGCTACACTTGTTATGACAAAATATTACAAAAAAAATATTACAAGAGTTTGACTTGTAATTTTGTTTCTTTATTTGCGTATAGTAATTAAGTAGTTCGAAAGGATCTTTCATTAAGCGCTTTTTATCTTTAAATTTAAAAAAAAAAAAACAAAATGTTTATGTGAAATCATCGAAATTTTCTATTCATTCGAAAGAACTATTGATGCCATTATGTGTGAAGTATAACATCGTTCAAATGTCCCCAACAGCCTCTCTGGATGAAGCGGATCCGAAATGTCTATTTTATATAACTATGGCGCCTAATGACCCAATAATGGATAGGAACCGAACTGTAGTTGTGTTGCCAGCCTCCAACTGAAAATTTATGTTTGCCAGAAAAGCACTAAATAACAACTGAAGATGACAGGTATCAGTTGCCATCCTTAATAAAATTTTCAGTTCCAGTAACTGTCAACGCAACTGAGGCTCGGTTGGCAATATTAATCGACCCATAAATCAAGCTTACGTCCTATTTCACTATGTCAAAAGAATTTTTCATTATTTGTCTTTGTACGAATGAAAAAAATAAATGAAAATTCTTTCGAAATCGTAAAAGCGGCAGTTAATTTCATCGGTGACAGGGGTTATATTGGCTTTGAGCAGCGCCGTGCCTTTTGTGGCTTATTCGCACAAGAGACTTGAAAAAACACCACAAAAAAAATATCTAACGGTAATAAATCGCACGATCTCGATCCCCAGTTCACATAACGTCTAAGTGAAATGAACATGGCCTTAAATCTCTCCAGCAGAATAACCAGTGTAGCATGAGCTGTGTGGCACTTAGTGCCTTCTTGTTGAAACCACATGTCGTTGGTTTCCTGATTATCCATTTCAAGGCAAAATATGTTGGTAATCATCGATCCTTAGTGATCGCCATTAAGAGTGATGGGCTAACCAACGACGCTCTGAAAGAAATATGGACCGATGACGACAGATGTGTCCAAAATCCACACCAAGCTGTCACTATTTTCGGGTTGCATTGGACGCTCTTGGATCTCATATGAATAGATATCGTCTCAAATTCGACAATTTTGTTTATTCCCGTACGAAATGAGCCTAATCGCTTAATTTGATTTTTCGATAAAAATTAGGGTCAATTGCCAACTGCTCCAGGGCGCATTCAGCGAACACACGTCGTTGTCTATGGTCATTTACCTTCAGTTCCTGGGTCATTTTGGTAATTTGACAAAACTGACTAAATAAATTACAACTAATTTAGGATTGCCGTTATCAACTGTTCAAGTACAGAAGTCCATGTTTGAAGGCCCATTATATAAAAAAAAAGAAACAAAATTTGACCCTAAAGGTTCGTAGATATAACAAAACATCAAAATTGAAGTACCCATCTTCTGGAGAAACCCTTTTTGTAATTAATTTTTGATTAATTAATTTAATTACGTTTATTCTAAAAAAATATTAATTTTATAAATTTATTATAAAAAAATATTAATTCAACTTGGGCACGAGCTAGTAGACAATAATAGGGTCACAGTAATATGAACCCCCTTATAAGGAGTGAAAAAACAACAATACGTTAAATTACAAAGTAGAATACTTTGAAAATAACAGTTTGTGTTGAATATTAGTAGTGAGCAATCAGATATGGGGAATTTCGTACTAACCAAAATTGTTTCAACTAGAGATGTGCGCGTGAGTAAAATTACGCTCACGATCACGCACGATCACGAAACATAAACATTTTTCACGCACGCTCACGAACGCAATACGTTTAATTACGTACTTTCAGGCACGACGGCAATAATTTTGTACGCACGCTCACGTTAAAATACAATTTTTGCAATAAAAGATTTAGCATATGCTAAAAAAATTTTTTTTCTAATTAATTTCTTCATTTATTTTAAGATCATCAATTAAATAAAAAAAAAAATTCATGAAAAGCTCGAAAAATTAGGAATACAAAAATATGTAAAGGAATTTAAAAGGAGTACTAGTGTTGTTAGGTTTAGGTTAACGCAAGATTTTCAAAGGTGTATGTATGTATGCAGATACTACATACATACATTTGAATATTTGAATAACTTTTCATATTTACATTTTATTCATACTTTTGTACTGTGGTACTAGATAGTGTTTTATTAATATGTTCACTGTACATGCATACATTTTATAACACCAATGGGATAAAATATCACATTACATATTTTTATTATCTGTTTAAACATACAGAAAACAAAATGGATTTTCACCAAATTTAACAATATATATGTACATACATGAATGAATGGATGTAATTTTAGCAAAGATCAAAAAATTCAAACGAAGGAAAAGCTTAAAATAGAGAACTTTTTTTTTGTGCGTGAAAATTGTATTAAAAAATCACGCACGATCAGGCACGGTATTATATTTTTGAATCACGATCACGCACGCACGCGTGATTTTATAAATTTGCAATCACGAATCACGTGATTCATGCGGGTCCTGTAAGTAAATCATAGTTTTTTTTTTCATCAATAACAAAAGAGGGAGTCTATAATAAGATACTCTGTCAATATTGCTTTTTGTAAAAAGAGGACAGAACCCCCCCTTGCCTGACTGTTGCTAGCTTATTGATGGCTCCCGCAGTGCTCCTCATGCAGAAAGTTTGGAATATCTTGATTCTATTTGGGTCAAGTATAATAACAACGTGTTCATTACAGTAGTAGAATGGGGTGTGTTTTATTTTACGCGAACTTTAAATGTGCAAAACTAAAAATTCGTTAACAGCAACAATTCCGCACATTTTAATTTCCCTAATAAGCTTTTAAATTTAATTAATTTAATTAATTTCTTATCAATTTCAAATTGAAATCTTCATCTTTTACATTAAAACGAATTTAAATTTTAAAATACACAACAATTTTCTAGAAAATACCCAAAAAATCAAAAATTCTGCAATTTAATTTTCTTTTAGACTTTAAAACAATATTCCAACAAGAATTGTATCATTAAAAATTTATCTTGTTAAATTTACATTCATTAAAAGAAAACGTAAAATAATTCCAAAAAAAAAGTTTCATCATTAAAAATATTTTCTAGCTAAAAATTAAAACTTTCTAATGTTCAATAAAAAGTTAAAAGCTGATGAAGAAGTATTTGTAACTGTGAACATCTAAGTGTGTGCTTTTGTTGAAACATATATTACATATTTACTCGTATGTATGTATGTATGTGTGTACACATGTCCTTATTTCTGTTTTTCTTTTTTGGTTGTGAGAAAATTTCTTCTTCGGAAAATTTATGTTGTGTAAATTAATGCGAAAAAGTTTTCCATTTTATTTTCATATATTTATTGCAAAAAGTGAAATGATACAAAATTATATACAAGTCACGATTCAAATGAAGTTGGACAATATATTTAGCAATAAATTACAAAATATCCATCAGACTTTTCTTTATCTGTTTGCTGTGAAATGGAAACTTCCTTGAAAAATTTAAAAATTTTAGTGTTATTTTGTAATTTTTACAATTTGTTTTTATTTTCAGTCTGAAATTTGCTCTATGACACAGGATAATTACTTTCTTGATAACTCTGGTATCGCTCTCCAATTAATGAATCAACCATAAATGAAAGTAGCTGTGCAAGGATACTCTATATTCATCCAACTGATATGTGAAATACGAAAATAGCTTTGTCTTCTTTACATTCCTTTTCAGCTAATAAATCCTTTTGTATGTACAGGGTAACATGTCCTTAATATCAGTCCAATTAGTTTTACTTTAAGCAACATCGATAGTGATTTTTTTTTTCTAATTAAGTGATGTCTTCTGCTGTCATTCATAAACATTTTCAACCAGTCATTATACAATTATGTTGAAACTAAATGCCTTTGATTTTCCGTTATAATGTGAAAATCTGTTATTGTCATATATAAAAAGTAATGGGACGATTTGGTACCCTCATCATACTGTCGCAGATGGGGGTTAAGTTTAACAAAGACATGTCGTAAATTATACCTCATTATCACAATTTTTTTTCTTTCCTCTTCCGTTTTTCTGTTTTTATTAGCATCATTTGTATATTATAGACACTTTTTTACATGCATATATATGTAGATACGTATGTATGCGTGTGTGTGTGTGTTTCATAGTTTCATACTGTTCTTTTAACAGGGCGAAAAGAATAAAAAAAAACAACTTCAATAAGACACTGATGTACATAAAAGGTTTTGTTCTAATTTTATTGCAGACATCAAAAAAAAAATATTTATGTGCTTTTAACGAGATCAATAATACACGGCTTGGACTGTCTGGTATGGAAAATATTTATAGCAAGCTTTTTTCACTTTAACAATATATCGTTCCTTGTAAAAGTTTTGAGGTTTGTGTGGAAGTTTGTTCTACTAGAACGCGAAAATCGCTTAAAAACTTGGGATGAAATTCGGTAGCTGGATATCATGTGCGTGTGATATTAAAAACAGGGAAAAAATTATTAGTTTTGATACTTTTTATATTTTTACTAATATTTTATAACAATTTTTTATAAATCAACATACTTTTTCGAAGCTGAAGTAAAAAAAAAAACTGGTACTTTTGGTACTTTTTTAGTTTTAGTACTATTTCCCTTGAGAATTTCTTTTAATAAATTTCATAAAATTTAGTAAAAGTATGCAATATGTGTATGTGTATATGCCGTATGTGTAATATTTAAATATAAGGTACTTTTAAAGGGTCGAAAAAGACAAATTAGTAGTTTTGGTACTTTTTATATTTTTAATAATATATTATAAATTTTCTATAAATCAACATACTTTATCTGGGCTGAAATAAGAAGAAACTGGTACTTTTGGTACTCTTTTAATTATTGTACTTTTTAATGTTGATACTATTTCTCTTGAAAAATTCTCTTAATGAATTTTTATAAAATTTAATAGACATATAGCATGTGTTTGTGTGTGTAACATTAAAATATTAAATGATTAAAAATGGTGCAAATTGGTACTTTTGGGTCTTTTTGCTTTTGTATTATGATTTTATAAATTTTTTATAAATTAAGTATTTTACGGCTGAAATGAAAAAATCTTGTACTTTTGGTACTCTTTTACTTACGGTACTTTTTTAGTTTAGTACTATTTCCCTTGAGAATTGCTTTTAATAAATTATAATAAAATTTAGTAGACGTAGAGCATTTGTTTGTGTAATATTAAAATATAGGGTACTTTTAAATGGGTAAAAAAGGGACAAATCAGTATTTTTGGTACTTTTTATATTATTACTAATATATTATAAATTTTCTATAAATCAAAATATTTTTTCGAAGCTGAAGTAAGAAAAAACTTGTACTTTTGGTACTCTTTTACTTAAGGTACTCTTTAGTTTTGGTACTATTTCTCTTGAAAAATTCTCTTAATAAATTTTTATAAACTTTAATAGGCGTATAACATATATTTGTGTGTGTTATATTAAAATATAAGGTACTTTCTAAATGACTAAAAATGGAACAAATTGGTACTTTTGGTACATTTTGCTTTTGTATTATGATTTTATAAATTTTTTATATATTAAGTATTTTACGGCTGAAATGAAAAAAATCTTGTACTTTTGCTACTCTTTTACTTAAGGTACTTTTTTAGTTTTAGTACTATTTCCCTTGAGAAATTCTTTTAATAAATTTTAATAAAATTTAGTAGACGTATAGCATTTGTTTGTGTAATATTAAAATATAGGGTACTATTAAAGGGGTAAAAAAGGGACAAATTAGTATTTTTTGGTACTTTTTATATTATTACTAATATATTATAAATTTTCTATACATCAACATACTTCTTCGTAAGTAAGAAAAAACTTGTACTTTTGGTACTCTTTTACTTAAGGTACTTTTCTAGTTTTAGTAGTATTTCCCTTGAGAAATTCTTTTAATAAATTTTAAAAAATTTAGTAGACGTATACAGTGTGTGTGTGTGTAATATTAAAATAAAGGGTACTTTATAAAATACTAAATATAGAACAAATTGGTACTTTATGTTGTACATATCATTTTATGGCTGATATGAAAAAAATGGTACTTCCGTAATTATTTACTTTTACTTTTTCTCTTGAGAAATTTTCTAGGCGGTTACCATGGGAACTATATTAATATATAGAGTACTTTCTTAAAGGGTAAAAACTGTGCAAATTTGTACTATTGGTAATTTTTTTTTTTTTTTTACGTTTACATTGCACATATATTCTTGGGGGTAATATGAGTTAAAGCTGATACTTTTGTTAAATACTTTTTGTTTTTCACGGGAAAAAAACTAGTAAAGACTATAAAAATTTAAAGTCGCAAGTGAAATTCTAGTGCTGGAGAAACAACAGTAGCTAAACATTTAAAAAATACAGAAATTTATAAATTTTTATTTAAACTTTTCTTTACTTCTTTGTATAGCTTTTTTTAGTTCATATATTTAATTATAAAAAATAAAAAATCTAAACTGTGTACTTTTCTTTCTTTCAGGACACTCACTCAACTTCTCGCAGGACTGCTACAGAAACATTGAAAACATAAGTTTGAAAACAATGAAGCGATATATGTGATATATTATCTATATTCAGTCAACGAGATGTAGGTATGTACAATTGTTTATATGTACACTATTCATGATTTATTTGTATATAAAATTAACAAGATTCTAATCATTTAAATTATTATCTTAATATAAAAAGGCCCTAACTGTTTTTTCAAAACGAGAATTTATTATATTTCGAAAGCTCTCCCTTTAAATGAGCAAAAAAAGCGTTTAAAAAAAAAAACAAGTTATGGCTTTTGTATATTAAGGTAATGATAATTATTTGTATTGTTCTCTTGATAATATTGTGATAAACAATAGATATTTTAGGGTGTAAAAAAATAGACATTATGGTTCTGAAACCATACTATAGTTGCAATTTAAAATAAGCCCAAAATAGTTCTTCTGATTTCTTCGATTTTTTTAATTTATTATATTTTGCCTGTTGTTTGTTCAAGTATGTCGGCAGTAGTTTCAATTCCGTAAGTTAATTCTTTAAAAATTCCAATTATTTTTACAATGAATATGTCTGCTAACTTCATTTTGTAGTAAACAATAAAAAACGGCATACTTTTAGGAGCATTAATAAAAAAGCTTAGGAGCATGTTAAGAAAAAAAATTCTTATTGTGAGCTTTGCTAGTGAAAAGCATTTTAAACAAACGTCTACGTTTTTGAAAAACTTTATCATTGTCTAATTGATGTAAAATATAAACGAAATCTGAAGACTGTAAAAGACTTTAAATCAAAACCTATCGAAATATAGTTACAGAATTGAAACCATTCCGATCGGAATGTGTTACTTGATCGAATATCCGCTTTTTCTGTGATTTTTAATTTAATTAGCAATTAACTTGTTATTAGAGCTGGCACATAAATACTATTGTGAATGATCCAATTGAGTGAAATTCACAATAGTGCTATTTTTATCGGATGTATTCCATAATATCAAATGAAAATTCGTTTGATCAGGTAATTAAGTTGATTATAAAAATTTTTATTTATTTGTTGTGCGTTAGCAAATCTATATGCATTTCGATGGTTGCTAAATACCAGAACAAATAATAATAATTATAGTTTATTAGTATTGTAAAATAATATTGAAATAAATTGAAAAATTTTTATTTTAAAAGAAAATTTAATTTATTGTACCTTGTGTATCAGGGTTTATTAAATATAAATTATTTATTTTAATTTTCTCGATTTTAAAAGAGTTAATATATTATAAAATATAATGTGACAAAATTATTTTTAATAATATATTGGAAATGAAATGTTATTCGTTTTTAAAGGTATCTAGTTCTTTAAGAAATAAATTCAATTTATAAATTTTATATTATTTAATTAAATAAATAAATTAAATAAATATTTAATTTTAATATTTTATGGGATAAGCTATAAAATAAAATTTTAAAAATTAAAAATAAATTATTAAATATAAGCTTAGAAATAGTTATTATTAATAAAAGTGTTATAATTTATTTTAATTATTAATTATTTTTTATAATTTTAAATTTTTATTAAAGTATTTATTTAAATAATTTAAATAAAAAAATAATGATAAAATTAGTATATTTATTTTAATATATATATATATATATATATTTATATAAAAGTAATTTTATATGATAAGTTTTATTAAAGAATTCGGCAAATATAATATTCGCCTGTTTAACAAAAACATGTCTTTTTGTATTTATATAAAGTCTAACCTGCCCACTGAATTTTTAAATGGCCGCAGTATTTTAACTGTGCAAAGGTAGCATAATCATTAGTCTTTTAATTGAAGGCTGGTATGAATGGTTGGACGAAATATTAACTGTTTCAAAAGTATTTTTAATAAAATTTTATTTTTTAGTTAAAAAGCTAAAATTAATTTAAAAGACGAGAAGACCCTATAAATCTTTATAATTTTTTATATTATGTTTTTATAGAATTTTTTTAAAATAATAAATTAAAATATTTTATTGGGGTGATATTAAAATTTAATTAACTTTTAATTTTTTTTTTCATTAATTTATGAATAATTGATCCGTTATTAACGATTAAAAATTTAAGTTACTTTAGGGATAACAGCGTAATTTTTTTGGAGAGTTCTTATTGATAAAAAAGATTGCGACCTCGATGTTGGATTAAGATATAATTTTAGGTGCAGTTGCTTAAATTTTAAGTCTGTTCGACTTTTAAATTCTTACATGATCTGATACCTTGCAAAAATGGAAAAGCAAAATATTGTAGCTTTTCTCTTATTAAATCTAACAGCAACTCTGTGAGTTTTGTACTCGGATGTGATCAAAACGCTATGATTTATTGCATTTTCGCAAAACTATTTGCACCAAACACTGAATACCACCTATATTTCCTTAAAATTACCCATTTTAGTACATGATTTACATACTTATATTTTTAAATATTGTTTTAGCCATCATATCAAAAGCATTTTTAATGTAATTTAATATTTAGTAGAATACAGATGATGCTGTAGTAAAATGGAAGTAGAGCAAAAAAAAAAAAAAACTTGCTAAACATTTTCATAAAGAACTCGAGAAGAGCAAAAACAAAAAATAATAATTTAAATATTACGGAAACGGAAAATTGCACATAAATTTTATTTAAGTTTTGTTTTTTTTTCATATAAAACGAAAATTTAGCTATAAAAAGCTACGACGAATAAATTTTTCAAGTACTTTCAAAAGTTAAAGTAGAGATTAAGATTAAGAGTAAATGTTGCCAAGCTGCAGTTATTATATACAAACAGATATACATACAAACATTTATGACGGTCTATTTCATTTTACTAAAATTCCAATAAACAAACTATGGATATTGGAATATTGCGAATAAACGCCAGAATATTAAAAAAGTTTGAAGATGATCGTTCAATATTAGTTAAGCAATCCAATACACTTCTCTAGTTTATTTTGAACTTCCGGCAGCAGCATATTAAAAATTCCATTATTAATTTTTTTTTTGTTTAATAAAAAATAATGAGAGACATTTCAGTATGAAAGTATTGATTTGGAATTTGCATTTCATTATAATTTTTTACACATTTCTAACATGTGCTGAAATGAATCATAAAGACTTTATAACTAACAACTAACGAACACTATTTTTAATTTATATCAAGATTGGTTAATAAATTGATAAATAAATTACAAAAGTTATACCACGAAAAACCGACACCGAATGAAACTATCAAACTAACCATGCAAACAAAGCAAAAAAAAAAAACGAATCATTGCAGGAGCAGCAGCAGTATTGCTGACAGACATGCGATGCTACAAACCAGACAATCAATGTTATTGTAATTTTGCTATTGCATCCACGTGCATTGAGTTTTTTTTGTAAACATCTATCAACATTATCTTGAAGACAGACAGCCAGCCCCACAAGAGTTGATACAAGTCAACCAGCCATACAATTACTCTTCATTGTGTGAACGGTATTAATTTTATTATGCATCATGATGTACATAGTTGAGAAGTTTATGTAAAAGGTTTTCCAATAAGAGTGATATGATTTCTTAAAAAAAAACACACACTTACTGTTAAGTAAATTCAAAAGTTTCTTGTTTAATGTGAAGTATAATCGATACAATTAAGTTCTAAATGAAAGGTCATTCAAATGGCCTCCACGAATTCTTCTGCAGGAACAAATTAAATGAACTCAATTATCGAGCACTTTTTCCACTAAATCAAGTCGTATGTCATGAATGGCACGTTCAATATTGACTTGTGAAGCTTTAAGAGAGCCTGGTTTATTTCGAAAGACCAATGACTTCAAATAGCCCCACAAGAAATAGTCTAATGGTGTTAAATCACAACTTCTCGGAGGCCATTCAATATCACAATTTCTTTAAATACTCGAATCTCCAAACTTTTCTCGCAATAATTCAATTGTTGCATTTGCTGTGTTGCACGTAGCCCCGTCTTGTAGGAACCAAATGTTGTCAAGATCAACTTCTTAAAATTTTGGCCATAAAATGTTGGTTATCATCGATCTATACCGCCAAGTTGTGGTTTGAGACAGTCCCAATTGTTGAGAAGGTCTTGGAATCGACAAACTGCGATCTTCAGCAACACTTGTCTGAATGGCAGCAATATTTGCATTACTTCGACCGATTCTTTGTCTTAAATTTTCAACAATTCGACGAATAGCGAGTACACTTGGACGATTATTACGACCATAAAATGGCAAAAGCACACGAAAGTTGCTATTGGATAGCGATTATGTTGATAATAAAACTGAATAATTTGTAAACGTTGTTCTTGCGAATATCTGTACATGATGAATGCCCCTATTATGATTCACAACTGAATTGATAGTTGAGCTGCAGTTGCCAAATTCTTATTATGGATTACAACTCAACTCAACTTCCAATCAGTTCCTCAATAAGTTGTCTTCGTTAATTTATAAATTAATTTATATAAAATATCCAAAAATATTATCAACACACTTTGAATATACATATGCATGTATGTATCTAATAGTTGATTCAAGTTGTCATGTTAAGGTTGACAACAACTTATCGAAGACAACGAAAATTAGTTGTAAACCATAATGCAATGAAATAGTTGAGTTGTGAATCATAATAGGCGCATTAATTGTAAACACTACTGAATACAATGAGAAACAAATGACAGATCATGACATATTACAAATGGCCGAACCGTCACTTCAAAATCATATCATCCCTATTGGAAAACCTTATTTGTGTACGTTATTATATGATAGTGGTTGTGTGTCAATACAATAATGAAAGAAAGTCTGAAAGCAATATTAAAACAATTTACAACTGAAAAATATTTGTAGTTTAGTGCCGGGATATATAGCGAGAAAAACAATAAGACTGTGAGAGAGAGAGAGAGAGAGAGAGAGGAAGAGAGAGTGAGTGAGTGTTAAAACAAGGAATGGTTCTTGATAAGATGGGGCTTTTTTTATTGCATGATCAGAACTAAATAATTGCAATACTATTAAGAGATTATTATATTTAGCGCGCTAAAACTTTTGCTTTCCTTTGTAGATAATAACAGTTAAAAGTTCTGGAAAAATAACTCGTAGAAAAAGTACACAGAGAAAACAGTGCCTAATAAATACCTAATAAAATAGAACAAAATTAATAAGATATCTCTATGGTTTTTTTTTCAAGAAGGAAGTCTTATTATTTTAATAAGGAAAACCTTATTGAAAAAATCAAGAAGGAAACTTATGGTTTTTATTAGGTATTCTTATTGTTTTTTTCAATAAGGTTTTCTTCTTGATTTTATTAGGTATTCTTATTGATTTTTTCAAAAAGGTTTTCCTTATTAAAATAATAAGACTACCTTTTTGAAAAAAATTCGTAGAGATATCTTATTAATTTTGTTCTATTTTATTAGGTATTTATTAGGCACTGTTTTCTCTGTTGTGATGTTAGGAAATTCAAATTTGATGTCATCAGAACGTCATGGTACGTCCCGAATGCTTATTTATAACATGTATTTGTATTATCTGGATGGTGGGGTGATGAAAACATTTTTATAAAACTTACGTATTCAGGGAGTTGAACCAAGGAACTTCGGTTTATTAGATTGGCACTCTAACCACCTCACTACTACACCTTACTATAGTAAACATGTTAGCAGCCAGTTTACGAAGATGATTTATTGTAGCACAAAAAAATTATGAAAAAATTGTTCCTATGTTGATTTATATGTATGAAATAACAAGCAAGCTAATAAAATCAAGAAAATATTCTTATTAAAAAAAATAAGAAGATGATTTACACATGATCATACAGGAACCTAATAAAATCAAGAAGAAAACCTTATTGAAAAAAACAATAAGATGGCCTAATAAAATCAAGAAGAAAACCTTATTGAAAAAAACAATAAGACGACCTAATGAAATCAATAAGAAATCCCTTTTATTAACAATTCATATGAAAACCTAATAGAATCAAGAAGTTTTTCTCTATGGATTGTTTTTTTGGTGCCAAAAATAACGGAAATTGGGTAAAAAAAATTGTAAATAACAAGTTTTCTTCTTGATTTTATGTGGTTTCCTTATTGAAAAAATTAATAAGATTTACCACATAAAAACAATAAGGAATCTCTTCGAAAAAATCTTCGCTTCTTTCTGCTGGGATACCCCTTAGCCTAAAAGCGTTTCATAGAGAAAATCTTCTTGATTCTATTAGGCAGTTTTGGCTCTGTGTAATCCAAAATTAAAATTTATGTACGCGAATGCATTTAAAGAAAAATTTTTTAGCAAAATAGGTGAAAAAGATACAGCGAATTTTCTAGATTAAAATTTTTTTTTTATTTTTGTGACATCTTTTCAGCTGCTCCCCTTTTACCTTGCGGCCATTGAACAGCTTTGTTATGTTATGTTGTACAGGTCACCCACCAGTACAATATTGTTGAGTGAATTAAACTGGTTACCCTAATCAGTATTAAGATGGTTGCGCTGATAGTCGAAAAACGTTATTCAACAGACGACTATGAAAGAAATCATGAAATGGCTCTTAAATGCCACCTTGCCATCTGTAATAGAATTTTCAGCAACTGGCAATTTTTCAACTGAGGTTCAGTTGCCATCCATAATCGAGCCATTAATTTCATTTGAAAAGTTATTTGCTGCGATATCATTCTTTTAGCTACGCTAATTTACTTTTCTTCTCAAAAATTAATCTTTTGGAAACAATTAAAGTCATATTAAATATAATTGGCCATCAACCCTCAGTGCTGCCAGCGTTGAAAGTTAACCTGAAACAATGTGTGTAATCCAATTAGATTAAAGCTTCTTGTTTTATTTTTTTTTTTTGCTTTTTCTATACAGAAAAAGCCATTAATTTTTGTATTTTTAACAAAATATTCCAATTACTTTTATTGCTGTTCTACAGTAAATTGCTAAACATATCTTGTGTGACCTTACTTTTCGTGTTACTTTGTAATCCTTAACAAATAGTTAATTTATGCAGAAAAATTTCAAGAACCAAATATTTTATATTAAAAAGTATAAAAACAACAAAAACATATAAAATGATAAAAAAGAAACACATGAAAAGTAAAAGAGCGTTAAACTGAAATGTTCTCAAAACACAATTATGATGGGGAAAAAGTGCAAAGTCGAAGAAAAAAGAAAATAGAAAAGATAGTATTCTTTGTTTTTTAAGTTATACTTTTTCACAGATAGCAAAAATATACCAAGAGAATGTATGTATGTTATGTACCTGTATGTGTGTGCAGAGGAACCCTGCAGTCGGCGTAGCTAGCGAATGTCTAGATATTTCGCTAACTACCAGTCATTACCACTAACTACCAGACTAACTACTAGCAATGCATTCGACTGACAATTTTAGCATGGGGATGACATTGACGGTAGTCACTTGACACGATCAGATCAGATCAGATCGCTAGTCAAAATATATCAGTTAGATCGCTAATGATTTTTCCTTAATGAAAATACTGCAGAAATTAAAATTTTTTGGATTTTTATTTATTTATCAAATTTCTTTTTTAATATTTATAAAATTTTCAATGAATTGTTTTTTTTTTCTTTTTTTATGCAAAATTTTAGTTGACTTCTGCTCATTTTACCTTAAAAAAAAACACTTTTTTTACTAAAAATTTAACATTCACTGACCACGAACTTCCAATAGTAACTGACGGCAACACTGACATTGAAGGCATTAATATTTATTCATGTACTGACGATTTCGAGTTAATTTCTACTTTTAAAACTGCAGGGAAATTTTACTATTTCACACTTATATACATACTCGTACTTACGTACTTAGATTACTTAAAAGCACAGTTATGTCAAACTAAAGACATTTCAAAGTTACATTAAAAAGGGGTGGGGGGGGGGGGTTTAACGTGAAATAAATGTTTGTGTAATATTTAAATAATTCATACATGTGATAAAAATATTTGCATAAATTTCGTTGGCATATAAAATATGCACACACGTAACTATCAAATTTTCATTAAAAACAATTTGCGTATTTTTCATGCATACTCGTCGTCCTACTAATTTCATATGTTGAATGAAACATTTTTAGTCATGCCTGGTTGCTTTTTTTTTTTTTTTAAAATTTTTAATTTTTATCTTTATATAAACGTCAAAAAGCAGCATACCTGGTGACAAACGGTGTTGGCAGCTTTTTAGATCGTTTTTTTGTGTGTTGGAATTGAATACAAGGACTACAAAGTGTAAAAAAAAAACATTAAACATCTCATTAATTATTTCGGTTTGATGAAATAAATTATTTAATTAAAATTTATCTTTTGTGCGTCATTTCTAACAAAATGATTAAGTATTTATCGCAGTATTCATAAACGATTAAGGGTGGTGTTGGCTGAAGTATTTGGCGCGTTGATGTCAAACAAAGCAAACACTGATTTAGGTCCTGCACCGAGAGAAGTTCTCACATCGAAAAAGAAAATGTGAAATTATACTTTTATACCCGATCTTTTGTAGGATGACTCACAGACGATAAATAGGGGTTTTATATGAGCCCCACCCTTCAAACCTAATAAAAGAACGAAAATTGTAATATTTTTTTCTCAGAATTAGTGTAACCAAATGAATTAAAATTTTGAAAATTTTTTTTAATTTGAATTCAAATTGGTTGTCGTATGGCGCAAATGTCGTTTTTTCCAGAAACTCACTAACATTTGTCTTGATGTTAGGAAATACAAATTTCGTCTTTAACAGGAAATTTTTTCCAAAAACTAGAAAAATATTTAGTAAAAATTTCGTTATGTGCGCCACATCTGCCATCTCTGCTGTGCACTTTTCACTTCCTGTTTTACCTTCTTCTAAACCGGCCCCCATCTGCTACAAGGAAGCTATCAGAGACCGCTTATTTACAACATGAAGTTGTATTATCTGAAATGGGGAGTGAGGAAAACATTTTTATAAAACCTACGTCTTTTGGGACTTTAACCAAGGAACTTCGGTTTCGTAGATAGGCGCTCGAACCACCTCATTGCTACACCTTGCTACTTGTTACCAACCGGTGGCCAAATCACCGCATACGATATCGAATTAACTATTGTATCGAATAACATTGCGATACGTGTCGAATAAGCAAATTATGGCATACGATACGTCAAATTACGAAACAATTCATTCGAAATCGTATGCGATAATACCAAAATGAAAAATATCGATAAATTTTTATCGATATCGTATGCGATGATTTGGCCCCAGTACACATAAGTACTACATGCGTAATTTCTTACATTAACAAAAATATTTTTTTTAAATAAGCAAATCATTAACTAAAAATAATTAATGTGTGGTTTCTATAATACAAACGATTGGTTTGAGTAGAAAATTTTTATGAAAACCAATCAGTTTATTAAGTGATTCCCATACAAAATTTCTGCACAAATCATTTGTCGTCTGTATTGTGGAAGCAGCACCTACTTCTACAAAGCTACCTAGCAAGTAGTTAAAGCATTTACACATGAATACTGACGGGGTATAGTGGCTTTTACCGAAAATAACATTTGTTCTATTCAGCCGTGTAGTTGAAATCTAAAGAGATGTTTTGATATTAAATTTTTATTAATATATCTCTGATTATTAACGGCCAATTTCACTATGTCGAAAGAATATTTCCATATGTTTTCATTCGTATAATTACATTTGAAGCAAAAACAAAATCTAAAATTTTGTTTTTGTATCAAATGTATTTGTACGAATGAAAATAAAATTCAAAATTCTTTCGACATCGTGAAATCGGCAGTAAATTTACACGAACTTTAGCCTGTGTAAATATGAACAAATAAAGGGTGTTTTTTATAGAGTGACGCAAATTTATGTCATAATAAAACAACGAAATATATTTTTAATGTCACTTAAACGGGCTTTATTGGAAAGAAAATTGTGTGAAATTAATGTTTAAATATGATTTTTGCCATATGGCCGCCAGGGCTGGCGCACAGAATAACACCAATTTTTAACCACTTTTGCAGCATTTGCGTCCGTATTTCGCCGAAAACTCTTTGAATGTTGATTTCCAGGTGTTCAATTGTTTGTGGTTTATCGACGTAGACAAGCGACTTAACATAACCCCAAAGAAAATAATGTAATGGGGGTAAAATCATACGATCTTGGTGGCTAATTATTTGGGCCATTACGTGAAATTATTTTTTCATCAAAAGTTTCTTTGAGTAAATCAATTGTAGCGCCCGCTGCACGATGAGTTTGATGAATAGAACAATTATTTATATTTCATAAACTGTCCGAAAAATTTAAATGTCCGGATTATTGGATAGTCCGAATTAGCGAGTGTCCGGATTAGCGAGTTTGTACTGTAATATTTTTTGCTCTTATTTTGAACAAAGTCCATTAAAAATTGCAAAAAGTTGCAAAAACTCCCAATTTACCGATCTAATATGTGGTGTAAATTAGAGAATTTTGTTAAAAAATCGGAACCAAAATATATATAGTGGTTTTAAATCCTTTCTATAGTTAATCGATGTCCCTAAAAAACACCATGTTACTATTGGAGAAGACTTCAATTTTAAATTTGCAAGGTTTTTATTTTTTCAATAAAAATTTTAGTAAAATTTGAAAATAACATAAATAATAAAAATATAAAATAATTTATGCAAACAGTTGTTTATAGTGCAAGTGAATAAATAATATCCTTGTAATTTTGTGTCCTCTATAATTTACATACAAAAATTACTATGACACTGGAGTAATTATTTCCTTATTTAATCCATTTAAAAATCGAATATTATGGGTCTCTTTATAGTTTTTCATTTAGTTTTTAGTGTTCAACGATAAATTTTTACAATTTTTACAAGTTTTTTGTAGCAAATTTATCACCCTAAGGAATATTTTTTGTGGGATGTTTTGTAAAATATTAGTTTAGCCCTTTTGAGCATAAATTCTAATTAAAAATTCTGCCATCACAAGAAAGAGTGGCGCCTACAAAAATCTTCTATACAAACATTTATCTCCTTTTTTTGCTAGTCATGAATTTTTGATGACTAGAGTTTGTCTTTTTTTCATATTTTTTTTTTTTTTGTTGCTTGACATGTCCTTAAAGGAAATGCAAAAAAAAAAAAAAACTTGTGTATATAAAAGAAGTCAGTGAACTTTGTCAGAATAATATTAAACTTTTACGGAAGTAAAGCAGGTCTTTAGGGTTTTAATTATACACATGTTTAGGGGAGAATATAAAATATAGTTTTAAGTAAAAACTACCAGGCAGGAAACAAACATAGATTTTTTTCTTTTCTATATTTGAAATGTTTAAAAGAACCCATTTTTAGATTTAAATTAACAATGAGTGTTGATTGAGCTGCAGGTGAATATAAAAGCTTTTGATTAAAAAATCAGAATAAATAAATTGTTCATCATTAGGCCAGTCATTTACGGAAAATTAATAATCATTTTAAAACTTTTAACATGTTGTGGCTGGGCATTTAGACACATTCTGAAGTCGGCTTGTATGGGAGTGTGAAATTATATTGAAAAAATTAAGGGAGTATCCCACTATTTTCTATAGAACGAAACAACAATTATTAGGTTTCAAATCTTTTGATTTATTGTGTAAAATTTTCATTGCATACTTTTAGGGTCGTTGCTTATTTGCACTAATTGTTGTGGCCTTAAGTAGAGATAAGCTTTAAGAAATACATTTTCAATACAATTTTTTTAAATTAAATTTACATAAAAAGAAAATTCAATAAAATTATTAAAGTGATTGTCTTAAACAAATTTTTGATTTTTTATGATGGAAAAAACCAATTTTATTTTATAAAGATTATTCGAACTACATAATTCGAAATTATAAGAAACTTTTAAATCTTATCAGGTATAATAATGTATTATAAATTAAACCATCATATATTGTGTGAACTATGATTTTGTGTAGAAACATTGATTGCCAACACAGGAGAATTGAAAACAAAAAAATATTTTTGTCTGCCATTTTGAGCACAGACTATATATAGTCTTATGAAAATAACTAAAAATGGCATTAAACATTTTTTTAAATTTCTCGCTCAAAAATACGACTTAACCTGCTTCTCCTTGTAGCCACAGAATTGCGAGCTATTCGTTTTTTGCTTGTACAGAGTCCTTGTGAAAGGTACGAGTTCACTAGAACATCAAACCACATAATTTTCTATAAAAATATTAACAATAAATTGATCACATTTACAAAAATGCTCCCTCGTTTTTAACTCACTTATTTTAAACTTCCTTGTTAAGTTGTTTATTGACATGCTTAAGGAGTTCTTATTCTAAAAGACTGTAATTCCTTATCTTAACTGAGGTTAAAACTAAGAATTTTATGGCTGCAAGCCAAAAATAAACTGCTTAACAAAATCCACGAAATTGATTATTTAGGTAAGCAGAAAAAAAGGAATAAAATTACATTTTAACGCTTCTGGATTTTTCAGATAATTTTATGCGGTTTATCCTTTTCAAAGATACACATTTTCTTCATTCATACATACAAACATATCGACATCAACATAGAGATGTCGATGGTGTTGTCATCAGTCTTAGTGTTGGCAGCCAAACCAATAAGTAGTTGTTATAAAGTATAAGGACTTTTTTATGTGAAAAGAAGTTTATTTTTATGACACTTTTTCCTTTTATTTTCTTACATAATTTATTTTTATGAGATACTTCAATTGAGGTAAATCATAGCAAGTTTTTTTTGCAAATAAGTGCAACCACAATTTTTGTAATATATTATAGAATTGTTAGAAACCACAAAAAACAGTATGATATCATGTACTGAACTTTCTACATTGAATTAAATTCATTATTGAAATTTGAAATCTTACTGCAAAAAAAGAAAATAACACTGTTTACTGCTACGGTGACATTTTAGAAGACAAGAATGATAAGAGATCGTAGTTGAACTGCCCAACATTTCATCCACCCAAAAATTTTTGTTACAATTTTTATGTATTTTTCAATACTTAAATGGCTTAGAATTTCATTTTAACAAAAATTTAATTTTAAAATTTAAATAAACAGAATTTTTAAAAAATAACTGGACTAAAAACACTTTTTTTTGTCAGTTCATGCGAGTTTCATAATAAGAGCTTTTCAGCTTATAATTCATGAAAATAATTTAGGAAATGTTTATTAAATAAGAACTAACGTTTTTATTGATATGATTTTATTATATGAAACAATTTTATTAAATTAATGAAACAATTTCATTAAAATCTTGAAACATTTCATTAAAATCATGATACAATTTAATCAAAATTATTTCATTGAAATATTGTAACAATTTTATTAAATTAATAAAACAATTTCATAAAAATAGAGAGCAGATTTAATTAAAATTATGAACACTCTTATTAAATTAATGAAACAATTTTATTAAAATATTGTAAAAGTTTCATTAATTAATGAAACAATTTGTTTAATATTTTGTTACAATTTCATAAAAATAATGAGAGAATTTCATTAAATTAATGAGACAATTTCAATAAAATCATGTTACAAATTAATCGAAATGATTTCATTATAATGCAACAATTTCATTATATTAATGAAACAATGTCAATAAAATCATAAAACATTTAATTTAAATCATGCTACATTTTAAATGAAATGATTTCATTAAAATATTGTAACAAATTTTATTAATTAATGAAAGAATTTTATTAAAATATTGTAAAAATTTCATTAATTTAATGAAACAATTTTATTAAAATATTGTAAAAGTTTCATTAATTAATGAAACAATTTGTTTAATATTTTGTTACAATTTCATAAAAATAATGAGAGAATTTCATTAAATTAATGAGACAATTTCATTAAAATCATGTTACAAATTTATCGAAATGATTTCATTATAATGGAACAATTTCATTAAATTAATGAAACAATGTCAATAAAATCATAAAACATTTAATTTAAATCATGCTACATTTTAATCGAAATGATTTCATTAAAATATTGTAACAAATTTTATTAATTAATGAAAGAATTTTATTAAAATATTGTAAAAATTTCATTAAATTAATGAAACAATTTTATTAAAATATTGTAAAAGTTTCATTAATTAATGAAACAATTTGTTTAATATTTTGTTACAATTTCATAAAAATAATGAGAGAATTTCATTAAATTAATGAGACAATTTCATTAAAATCATTTTACAAATTTATCGAAATGATTTCATTATAATGGAACAATTTCATTATATTAATGAAACAATGTCAATAAAATCATAAAACATTTAATTTAAATCATGCTACATTTTAATCGAAATGATTTCATTAAAATATTGTAACAAATTTTATTAATTAATGAAAGAATTTTATTAAAATATTGTAAAAATTTCATTAAATTAATGAAACAATTTTATTAAAATATTGTAAAAGTTTCATTAATTAATGAAACAATTTGTTTAATATTTTGTTACAATTTCATAAAAATAATGAGAGAATTTCATTAAATTAATGAGACAATTTCATTAAAATCATTTTACAAATTTATCGAAATGATTTCATTATAATGGAACAATTTCATTATATTAATGAAACAATGTCAATAAAATCATAAAACATTTAATTTAAATCATGCTACATATTAATCGAAATGATTTAATTAAAATATTGTAACAAATTTTATTAATTAATGAAAGAATTTTATTAAAATATTGTAAAAATTTCATTAATTTAATGAAACAATTTGTTTAAAATATTATTACAATTTCATACAAATAATTAGAGAATTTCATTAAATTCATGGTACTTTTTATTAAGGCATTTTGCAATTTAATTTAAATAATTTCATTAAAATATTGTAACAATTTCATTAAATTAATGAAACATTTCAAAAGGAACAATTAAAAAATATACTAACAATAACGAAATAATCTAATATATAAAAATCTCGTGTCAGGATGTTTATTATCGAATTCCTCCAAAACGGCTAGACCGATTTTAATGAAATTTTTTATGCATATTTGGTAGGTATGAGAATCGGCTACTATCTATTTTTCAAACCGCTATGGGCAAGAGGACGGGCGGAAGGGGGCAATTTTTGTTTTTCCGAAACGGCTTGACCGATTCTTATGGAATTTTTTATGCATATTCAGTAAGTCTGAGAATCGGCTACAATTTATTTTTCAAACCGCCGGTGGCATGAGGAGGGGTGGTAGGGGACAATTTCTGTATTTACTTAACTATTAACCGAACAGATGGCGCTATGTTTGCCGCATAATTATTTTTGTAGTTGAATGACAGATGGCGCTATGTCCGCTTCATGCAGGAGAATCGTCGTCGTGCGTATTTCAAACAGAACAAAATTATTGTTTGGTATTTTTTTCATCGGCGGTCATCGTAACACACTTAACGCATTCGTTATTTTTTATATAACACCCAAAATATGCACTACAAATATATTGCAAAACAACGTTTGCCGGGTCATCTAGTTTTATTATAAAAATGGAATAATTTAATGAAAATAATAGAATAATCTCGTCAAAACAATGAAATAATTTAATTTCACAAATTAAAAAAATTGTTTCAAAATAATAAACAATTTATGAATTGAAGTTATTAATTTTTTGTTGTTAGATCTGCATAGTTTTTAATCCAAAAAGAAAATTCGAATTTAATTTATTTATTTGTTGCAGAGTGAAATCCGTCTCTTGTGTGATAAATTTTTTAGCTGATTTTAATTGAGACGATTACAGCATCATTAACAGTTTGAGATGAAATTTAATTCCATGTTAAATTACAGCAACGCACCAGTTATAATATCACCTAAGCCCTTCCTCAAACCTAACCTTAGAATATAAATGTATTTGTACACTTATTTAAAAAGATTGTAATGTTATCAATACCCAAAAAAAAACCGCACGTTTAATTTAAATTGTTATTTGTACCTGAATATCCTGATTTTAATAATGTATTTTTTTATATTTTTAATTTGCACAGATGTTTACTTAAAAAGTCATAATTTCAAAGTTAAAACTAAGTGTTTGCTAAGAGAAACTTATTTTATTTGTGCTTTAAAATAGTATTTATTTTATTCAGATTTTGTTTTAATAATACTATAAATATAGTTGTATCAAAAGCACTAGTTAACAAATGTTCATACATACATAAAGACAAATAAAATAAAGCTATAAACCAAAAGACAATCCAGTACTTGCTGTTTTTATTTAATTAAGTTAAAAATGCGTTTTAGCAATACTGTACAATCGCATACAGTTTTATTTTTAGTAAACTTGCAGCATACCTTAGGGCTTAACAAAGAAAAAAATTTAACCGGGTGACTCAAAGAAAAAAAATAGGCAATTAATGTCCATTTTAGTAAGCACAGTTTAATCCATAACTCAGCGAATTTTAAAAATATCGAAAAAAAATTTCAGCGACTTGTAGATTGGGACATCATGCACCACACACTTTTTGTTAGATTAGTCTAGATCTAATAACAAGCGAGATATGATGCTTTTTATTAAAGAATCCTTTTTATCTCTGTTGTGGCGGGCCTCTAGGCGGGCCAAAATTTGACAAGCGGGAAGCTGAACTCCCGTTCTACCCGATGGTGAAAGATTTATTTGAATATCTACATCCGTTTAGGAGTTATTACACTTTCAATAAAATGATTTGACAAAATCCTCTTTCTACACGATTCTGGTGGCCTGGTGTTTCACAAAAAAAACTGGAAATTTATTTTTCAGAAATTTCATGGTAAAAAATATGTTTGGCGTTCGTTTTCTTTAATATCTGCTGATACTAAAGATAATTTCACGAAATTTTGTACGATGATGGAAAAAAGTGGGCATGCTGAGATATTAAAGTTGGAAGTTTAAATAAAATATGCTGTTTTATAAATTATAATCTTGTGGAATCTCATTGATAACTTCGGCCTTTTGGAAGATAAATAAATAAAATTTTACACGTCTGTAGATTAGGAAGCCGTGAATAATTCAACAAAGAATTAATTATCACAGACTTTTAGATTAATAGTTTATGATTCCGTCTAAAATGTACTGCAACGAAGGGAATTATATGGTCTTCTGTGGTGTGATGCATTTTTAAAGTTTTGAGGCGGTCCACCAGGAAGGCCATAATTTAAACATGGTGGAGCAAACCGTGCAGTGTAGCCGCAACAATTTTTTTGTGGTTCATTAATGTTTAATTACGAAAATAAAGAAATCATACAAAACGAAATGGACAAATAGTCTTTATTTAAGATATAAAATACTTAATAAAAACAACATATTAAAAACTGGATTGGATTCGATGAGCTCGATTGGATACCTGAATACTGAGGATACTGCGCAATAAACTGAATGTGATTAGTTTAATTTGGTAAAAATTTGCAGACCCATATTTTTGTTCATAAGTGTGTATTTTTTTGGTCTTTTAATAAAACACATTTTCAACCAAATATGTTTTAAACAAAATAAGATAATTTGTTTTTCATGCCATAAGAACTTAAAGAAAATGTGTCATCAAAACTTTGTTAAGCTTTGACTATTTATCATTAAACAAATTTTATAAAACTTTTGTATAAATATGCTTGAATAGAAGACTCCCATCATTTCTCGCCTTTATAATAAATATTGGTTTTGACATCACCCCATTCCTTTGCCATCAAGAATCTACAAAACAAAGATAAGTTCACTGACCTTTGTAATTTATTTTCTGTATATTTAATATTAAAAGTTTTCTGGTTACGAAAGATGACATGTTATCAGCTATATTTTTGTTTGTTTGTGCAGGTGAAACTGAAACAAATATAAAGAAAAAATTAAAAAAAAACTTATTGTGATACATGAGCTGTGTTGGTCAGAGACAAACAGACTACAAATAGAAAATGTGCGAGATGCAAAAGACAGAGAATTTATTTTATAAACTATAATATTGTGGATTTTGTCAAATCATTTTATAAAAAAAATAATAACTCTTAATAAACGGCTAAAGGTATTTATTTGTATGAATCTCCCATCAGAGGGTAGAACGGAAAGTTGGCTTAAAAACTTGACAAAGCAGATAAAAATCACAATATAAAATTTACGCCCATTTTTGCTTATCTGAACGTGAGCGTGACTAAAAAATTTTATTGGCATATTATATTCCACCTTAAAATCTATCATCGTACCAATTTACGTGAAATTATCTTTAATAGCAGCCGAGATATTAAACAAAACGCAAAACAGATTTTTTACCATGAAATTTCTGAAAAATAAATAATGTCCAGTTTTTTTTGTGAAACACCAGGCCAACAGAATCGTGTAGAAAGTGGATTTTGTCAAATCATTTAACTGAAAGTGCAATAACTCGAAAAGCTAAAGCTATTTGTATGAGTTTTTCACCATATGGTAGAATGGAAAGTTGGCTACCCGCTTGCGGAATTTTGCCCCGCGGGCCACTAGCCTCAATAGGGAAAAAGCTTCATATCTCGCTTGTTATCAGACTAATGTTCTCCTAACAAAACCCGAACGATGTACGACTTCCTAATCTACAGAATTTTATTTTGATATGTCTGTAATTACCTGAGATATTGATTTAACTGTGCAGACTAAAATTATCATTATTAGCATGTTTTTCCAAAAATTGGTGTTCTTTAAAACAATACAATATGTGAATGGGTTGGAATTTTATATTCAAGTTTTCACCAAATGATAGAACTGATAGATGGCTACCCGCTAGTCAAATTTTGGCCCGTCTAGTGGCCCGCCTCAGGAGTGAAAAAGTGGATTCTAGCATAAAATGCTCTATATCTCGCTTGTTATTAGATCTAGGCTATTCTGAACGATGCATGATGTCATAATTTACAGCTCTGTGAAATTTTATTTTACTTTGTTTGCAAATACCTGAGATATTGAACAGATGCTGCAGACTAAGATTATCATTAATATGCTTGTTTTATGTAAACTTCTAACTAAAACTTTTTTATTAACATCCAAAGCTTATTTTACTAGACTACGTAATAGACTACGTTCAACTAAAATATGCTTTTATAAAATAAATAAATTTAATTTTATATCTTATAATAATAATAATATTGTATAGTTGTACAAACATTTACTTACTACTGATGGCAGTAATGTGTCTTTGATTATGGTGGCGTATGTGCGATTTTCAGTACCGCACGAATATCAATCATACGCCACGCTGTTTTTATTTTACAGAGTTAAAACAAAGGCTGACTTCCAAAACGTTCGTATACAAAGTTTGTATACAGTATTGCTATTGTATTTAAATCACATACATATGCAAAGTTCCCAAACAATGCAACAACTATTAAACCGATGCCTTGTTTGCTTTGTTACTGCGTTAAAAATACTTGGCGGTGACGTTTTGAAATGGTATACATTGTATAATTATTGTACTGCTGCGTTATGAAATGTGATGCTTTGTTCAAACACAAAGCAAATGACGTTTTGGAAGTCAACCAAATTATACTCAGCGAATCCGTTATTCAACATATCAGAGAAAAAGACTCCTGCGATCGGGTAGGTCAGAAATAAGTACAACAGAAAACTTCTACTATTGAAAAATTAAATAATTCCCAATAATTTCTCTAAAAATAAATTCGATAAATTTTAAAGAATCTTGAGATTTGTATAGAAATTATTAGAATTATTTTCGTCAATTATGTTGTAGGAGATGTTTAACTTTTTATCGCTGTTTATGTTACTTCGATATTTTTTAACAACATCTGAGGCTTATTTTACTGACGCTTTCAAAAGTAAGAATGTTTTTATTGATTGTTATATTGGCTGATTATTAAAAAAAAATCCAAAAATGTTATAAGTCATTAGGTGGCTTCGCCTCAATAGTTACCATAAAGATTTTTGTTACATCTTAAACACGAGACTTTTGCGCAGCCAAGACGTTTTTCTGTTAGATTTGGGTAAAGAACAATGGATATTTGAGGTAAAAGTTTAGGTATATAAAACTTTTGAAAAGCTATGATTGATCTTTTCCAACCGCATCCTACAGTTATTTGTTATAAGTTAATATTATTACAAAATCATATGAACAGAGTAATTTTTTTGAGTGTTTAATATTATAAATAAACACAATTTTCTAACAAAACAAGTTTTTTTCAAGCCTAAAAATCTTTAATAAGATTTAAAAATTTTAAAGGTTTAAAAAATTAAAATGTTTTTTATGTAAAATAAGGGCGTTTTTTGTTTAAAATGGGGGCGTAAGTAAGTATGTTTGGTCTTCTGCCTTAGATGAAAACATGTTTCTATACTTCTGTTTTGTTTTAAACAGAAAATTTAATATTCTTCACAAGCAAAATAATTTATTAAAAAATTTCAAGCAGATCTTGAAAAGAAAGTAAAAATACTTCCTTTGTTTTTGCCAAAAGGTTTTTTTTTTTGTACATATATTTTATTTTTGCCCAAAAAAATTTAAATCTTTCTTAAATTCGTTTATATTTCTATTAAGGAAAAATATAAAAAGCAGCAACAATTTCCCAGAAAAAATATATTGTGCGACATATTTTATATGTCAGGGGAAATCACAAAAATTTTTATATGTTTTTACTCTTCTTCATACACACACATACACATACATACTCTTACATACAGACTTAAATTCTTTGTGTTTATTTTTCACATTTTTCTTATTATATTCTCGCTACTAAGCAACTTGTTTTTTTTTATAAGAGCAATAAAATAAGGAGTTTGATTTAAAACAACAACTGCCTGCCAGGATATTCGCTATAAATAAACATATTCTGCATGTAAAAACTTAAGTGGTAAAGCAACAAAAAAAAGTAATACTAAAAAATAAATTTTAAACACACGAAGTAAATCTTTTAAAGCGTTTCAATTGAACTATAAAATTTAAAAATAAAATTATTGTTGATATGTTACAAACAGTTTTCTAATGTCTGATAAATAATTCCAAGGCCATCACTTTCTACATACCAGATAGCTTATATTTATTATTCTTAAGTTTTATAATCATTAATAATAAAATATTTCTTAGTAATTTATTTAAAATAATTTGCTGTTTAATTATAAATTGCATAGAAAGAATATCGTTTAAATAAAATAACCGAAAATTTTGTGAAAAGGATAAAACTGTATTCTGCTTATTTGTCATTTGCTTCGAGTGTATCGCTTGTAAAATTGTTTTTACAAATAAAACTACAAACAATCTTTGAACATTTGAAATTGTCGTTAATAATCTGTGTTTTATCAGACTGTACAAAATATTTAAATATATTTTTTTATATTATTACAAATAAACGTAATTATTATTTGAACTTTTATTGATTTACATATGAAAATTAATATTTATCAGGCTCAAGTTTAGTTTTATTGAATTAATGAAAATTTAAATTACTATGAGTTTTTATTTTTGAAAAACATTAGCATGTGCAATCAGATTAGCAGAACGTATCAGTATACCGATTTCAAGGCCGCTACACCTCTCATCAGCGCTCATTTGTCCATTTTATAATTTTCGTAAAGTGGATGCTAATTGGGAAATAGTATCAACTATTTAACCAAGTTTTCAACAGATATAGAATACGAGAATTAATTTAATTCATTTTTATTCTATATTTACATGGTGAAACAATTCGGTTAGTATTTCCTATCACTGGTTGGAAATTGCTAATAATCAACAAAAACTCATAGTCCGTTATCTTCAAAGAATTCAACTTTGGCTCGATTATGGATAGCAACCGAACTTCAGTTGCTTTGCCAGCCTGCAACTGGAAATTTGTGGTTGCCAGAAAAGCACTAAATAGTAACTGAAACTGGAACCTCTCTGTTGCCAGTTGACATCCGTAATACAATTGTTAGCAACTGACAACGCAACTGGAGTTCGGTTGCCATCCATAATCGACCCATAAATTAGCAAAATATTGGAAAAAAGGAAAAAAATTTAAAATAAAATGCCACTATAGTTTTTTGAAATGTGGGGGTGCCCAAAAATTCTATTGACATATTATTGTCCATTTTCTAACATGCCACAATATATCATGCCATTTGCTTAAAAACAACAACTTTAATATGCAAAAAATGTCTAAAATCGTCTTTTTTTTTTCAAGCGAAAAAATTTAAAAATATATTTTTTTTATCAACGCTTTAAATTTTTTATGCACTTGAGATACCATATAATAGATTAAAAACTTGGCTACATGATGTTTAACCTTTGGCCCGCCTAGTAAATACTCATAAAGTTTTCAACATGAAATGTAAATTTTTAAAAAAATTTTATTTATTTGTTGTGTGTTAGCAATCTATATGCATTTCGTTGGTTGCGAAATACCAACTCATCAGTAGATCTTTACCATTTATGTTTGGAAAGTTACAAAACTCATTTACTCATACACAAGCTCGTAAATAAAATTTGCGAATTATAAAAGCACAAGCAAAATAGTTTTTCAAAAAGCTTTACAAACATCACAACGAACAATTTTCTTCATTTATTATGAATGCGTTCACTTTTCTACAAATCTATATACAATTAGACAACCGTTGTATATTTAAAATCTTTTTATGCACAAATTTTAGTGACTTGTACACCAATAATAAGATCGTATTATAAAGGGTGTTTTTTATAGAGGTATAGAACTTTAACAAGATTGCCATTGATCCCGATTTTCATAAGCGAATTTTGTTTGTTTGAATTGATACGTAAATAAACAACACTGCCATATTTGGCGTGATAATAATCCTCAAGTGTATTTTGAGACATCGTTATATCCAGAAAAACTGACTGCCTGTACTGCGATTCACTATGCTTTTTAAACCACTTTTGTTTAGTATAAAAATTTTAACCACAAAATTAAACAATTTGCTATTCACTAACACTTAACCACATCTGCAAGTGTTAAAAGTCAGTTGTTTCAATCAGCTGTTATTTTTAACCATACAAATTGGTGTTTATTAACACCAATATTTTTGGTGTGGTTTAATTTGTTTATAAAAGTGGTTAGTTGTCGTTGTGCGTATTTAATAGTTTGTGAAATGGCTTTTGAGTATTGAGCATACAATTTATTAGTAAATGAGCCACTTCTTAGTGTTCCTTCAGTTGGCAAGCTCTTCGCGATTTGGATAACCCTTTTGACTTGGGAGCAACGGAGTTTAAAAGACTCAACCGTTTAAGTCCGGAATTGGCTGAAGGAATTGTTTCCCAACTTGATGGTGTCTTAAAGGCTGCTAAGATCACTACAATATTGGCTGAACAACAGGTACATACATACATACATTCATATATACTTCCATATTATTTTATAAAAAAAATATATTTTCCCAGGTGAGGCCTTGTGTAAGGCTCGTAATCCTGTTAAACAACTTTTTGGCGTTCTAAAAGGAACTTGGTGATGCTTATCTAAGCAAAGAATTCTTTTGTATGATCCAGGCTTTGCCGGAAAAGTTGTAACCGCCTGTGCAACGTTGCATAACATAAACTTGCATGCCCAAAGCTATAAAACAGAGATTGAGACTTCAACACTAATACAAGTAGCAATTTGATAAATAATTACCTACCATCCTCAATAGCGAGACGTTTCCAAGACCGTTTAATTGCAAAATTTTTTACATAGGCAATAGTTAATAGTAACAACTTTTTATTAAATAAAACACTGATTTTTAAAAAACTGTAAACTAAACGAATTTTATTGATTTATATATTTATTGTAGGTACGGTAGTTCTATTGAAAAAATTTTGGTATTTACACATTGCCAGTGGGTACTATTAATAAATAAAAGACAATAAATAGATCAATTAAACGCCATTTAATAACATAAATCCAGAAATATAAATAAAAATAATACAAATAATTTTGCTTATCTCTAAGTTCGAAGCGCTCCATTCCGTTCTAAAATTTCGTTAGCTTGCGGTGGCGCTACAATCTCTACTCCATCTTTAAGAAGAATTTGCAGATTCTAATGTAAAATAATAGATTGTTATATTTAATCATACATATTAAGCCCATTGTAACTTACTTCCTCCATTGGCACATTTGTGGCAACAGATTCGTGGCCCTCAATATAGTCGGTCACGATAACAGCAACTAACCGCTGTTCCAAGCCACTCAAAGACTCTTGCGTGAACGGCTTATTCCCAGTAAGCGCTTGTTGCCTTTTCCGGTCTCGTATTTTGGTGCTGATGCGTTTTTTAATTCTTTCCAGACCTATATACATATGTATATGTGTATATGTAAAATTTTAATTTTTATTTATTCATATGCTGCTTTTTAAACTTACCGCCAGCAAATCCCGGATTATGTAGCATGAAGTCAACCATTTGACTTATCTGTTCGGCAGATGGGCGACTTCTTTTGGTTGAAGTACTAGCCATTCTATTAAAACATGTAAAGCGTATTATTATATATTATTAAAAAATAAACAAGTTACGTTTTACTTACTTTTCACAAGTATATTTCAATTTAAAAAATAAACTAGTTTCTTGGCACAAAAAATATCTTTTTGTTTGTTTATACTTTTCACATATTATGACATTTCATTTTGCAGAGATGCCACTTAATATCAATTGAAACAAAACACTCTTTACCGTGGTTAAAAATAAGTTAGTGAATAACAAAGTGGTTAGTGCAAACCCCAAAACATGTGGTTAAAAATAACACCTACAAAAGTGTTAAAAGTTACTGAATCGCTCTACTGGTGTGCTTTATGGGCTGGTGTAACCATCAGTTCGTACTTCTTTAAAAATCGATGCTGGTCAAAACGTTACAGTTAATGGTTACCGCAATAGAGTCATAATTACTAAAGTTTTCGTTCATGTGCAGGAGCCATGGTTTCAGAAAGACATGTCACACACCTCGTGCTTGATTTATTGAAGGAAACGTTTGGTAACCGCATAGTTTTACGTTTCGAACCCGCGAATTGGCCTCCAAGATCGTGCAATTTAACGGCGCTACACTATTTTCTGTGGGTAAGTGTGAAGTCGCTAGTCTACGCCGATTGATTGACTTGGAGGACAACATTCGCCGCGTTATTGCCGGTATACGGCCACAAATATTTGAATGAGTCATCGAAAATGGGACCTCTAGCTTAGACCACGCCTAGGCCAGTAGTGGCGGCCATATACCAGAAGCCATATTTAAATTATAATACTAGAAAATTATCTTTCGAATAAAATAAATTTCATGTCAATATAAAAAAAATTCATATTTGTTTTATTCCATTACAAAGCTCTATACCTCTATATGAATGGTTCTATTGCACACTGCTTGTTTTGAAGAAAATTGTATGTCTTGTATTTCGGCAACCGCTAAACAATGGTCAGAGTTTGGCCCGCTACATAATTAAATCTTGTATATTTCCTTAAGTTATTGACGCACAAAATTCCTTTAATTTTTATACAAATTTGAAATTTTTATTCTACAGTGGTGTGTAAAATATTCTTTAGTAATTTAGATAGCTTTTGATTTAGGACTCGATTCTATTCCTAAGGATTTCATAAAAAATTTAATAAATTAAAAGCTGATTGGAAGAAATTGGAAAACAGCCTTTTTCTGAAGCTTCATATAAAATTTTTTTTAAAAAATTGTATAGGGACATATTCAATTTTCATAAAGTATTTCTTTTCCATAATAAATATTCCTTACCTAACTGATGTTAGACCAGGCTTAGGACTCTTGTCCTCTGGTATGTAGAATTAAAGTTTCACCTGAGAATGTCAGAAAAGAAAGCATTGAAGCATGAAAACTTTTATCAGCGAAACCTTATTGGAACATACCTAAGGAAGAAAATTAGTAAGGCCGGCTATGGTTATTGTTTTAAATTTGAATTTTTAACTTGAAATTTTCACGGAAATATATATATATATATCAGTTCCTTTAGACTCCTACAAGGAGCATAGGGCCAAAACAAGTTGCTTCCAATATTCTCGATCTGATGCTCGGTGTTTAAGTTCATTCCAATTAAGATTTAGTTTGGACATCTCAATTGTTATCTGGCGTTTCCAGGTATGCGATGGACGTCCTGAACGGCGACTGCCTTGTGGGTTCCACTCTAAAGATTGTTTCGCTATATCTCCTGGTGGTTTTCGCAAAGTGTGACCTATCCAGGACCATTTTCGCTTACGGCTTTCATTTTGAATCGGTTGTTGGTTCGTTTCTGACCACAGACGAGTGTTGGAGATTGTTGAGGGCCAGTATACCCGCAGAATCTTACGTAGACATTTGTTTATGAAAACTTGTATGGCTTGTATGTCTCGAGTTGCTGCATTCCACGTCTCGCATCCATATAACAAGGTGGATTTTACATTTGAATTAAACAGGCTTAGCTTTGTACGACGTGACATATATGACGAGTTCCACACAGGATATAGTTGCCCAAATGATTGGCGAGCTTTATTTATTCGGCTGGAGATATCTGCGCCAGAGCCACCGCTCCTGTCGAATATGCTACCAAGGTAGCAGAAAGATTCCACATCATCAAGTTGATGGGATTGTAAAGTAAACCTTTGCTCGTTGTTAACATTCATGCGCATTGTTTTTGTTTTGTCCATGTTTATCTTAAGACCTACGAATAGTGCGGTTTCATAGATAATTGTTAACTTTGACTGCATATCAGAAAATGAATGTGTCAGCAAACAGATGTCATCTGCGTAATTAAGATCCTCTAAGCGACCTTGCAGACCCCACGTTATTCCTCGTGTATGACTTGTGGCCTTTTTCATTACTACATCGAGGACACAATTAAAAAGCAGTGGTGATAAAACGCAGCCTTGGCGAACTCCATTTTCTACAGAATTTTTTTTACTTAGTTGTCTCTCATGTAGTATGCGACAGGTGGCATTAGCGTATAGGCCCTTGATGAGATCTATTAGTTTATTGGGGACTCCTTTACACGCTAGTGCTTTCCATATAGAAGTGTGATTTATGGTGGCGAATGCATTTTCAAAATCTATAAATGTTAGGTAAAGTGGTGACCTCCATTCTACTGACTGTTCCACAAATATCCTTAAGCTATTTACGTGGTCTATGCATGATTTGTGTGCACGAAAGCCGGCTTGTTCCTTTCTGAGCTCAGGTAGAACAGTTGTAGATAGTCTTTTGCTTATTATGTTTGCAATAACTTCATTGGCCATATTCAGAAGTGTTATGCCTCTCAAATTTTTGCGCGCGGTTAGGTCCCCTTTTTTAGGAAGATTAATAATCACGCCTTCCGCGAGCGCCTCTGGAAGAGTTTCAGTCAGCCAGAAGTTTGTTTTAACGGGAGCCAGTAACTGAGCACTAGTTATTGGGTCAGTTGAAAGCAGCTCTGGGGAAATATTATCTGAGCCTGGAGATTTGTTGTTTTTTAATAATTTTATTGCCTCGGATATTTCTGTGATACCAGGGCTGTCGATGGTGATATTTGGGTTCGGAGTATGTGTGGCGCAGTTGCATATCGTATTTTGCGAGGTTTAAAGCGTATGTTGGGGCGTGGAAAGCATATTGGAGTAAAATGATTCCCAAAGATTCAATTGTTGTTCCTTACCGATGGAAATTGTGTTTTTGGTTAATTTCCTTGCAGTGCGATATAGGTCTCTAGCCCGATTTGTTTCAGCGGCCGCTTGTGCTTCTTTAGCTATGTTGTTGGCCCAATTCCGTTTGTCTCGTCGTGCGCTTCGTTTTACTTTGCGATTAAGGTCGCTATGCAATTGTTGACATCTTGATTTTTCAGACCGTGTTCTGCTGGAGTTGATAGCTGCTTTTGCTTCTTTTCTTTATAATACGAGTTTTCAGGTTTCCTCGCTAATCCACTCTTTACGGACATTGTTTTTGTAGCCGACGTGATGTTCTGCTGCTTTAATGAATACTTTTTTGGTTTCAGCCCAACTTCGGTTTTCATTTCTATTAGTAAGTGATGTTTTAAGTGATTCGGTAAAACAATTTGAGACTTCTTCATTTTTGAGTTTCTTTACGTTAAATTTCCTTCCTGGGGCTATGTTGTTGTTCTTAGTAGCCGCAATTTGTAAACGGAGAATTGCCAGGACAAGGTGATGATCGCTTGCGATGTCAGCCCCTCTTTTATTGCTCACATCCAGTAGTGAGCCACGCCATTTTTTGCTAATAGCAATATGATCAATTTGGTTTTCGGTTTTATTATCTGGGGATACCCAAGTGACTTTGTGTATCCTTGGATGGGGGAATAGTGTGCCACCTATAACAAGGTTCTTCGCCCTACATGTATCCAACAGCATCTCTCCATTCTCTGTCAGACGACCTAGCCCATGTGTACCCATTGTGTTTTCAACATTCGTATTGTTGTCTCCCATTTGGGCATTAAAATCTCCCGCCATTATTATAATATCGCCACGATGAACAGTTGCCAAAACACTATCTAGGAGATTGTAAAATTCAACCTTTTTTTCTATTTCGGATGTTTCCGTTGGAGCGTAGCATTGTATGATTGAGATTACGGGCTCTGGTTCGCAGTCTTGCAATAATAATTCTGTCAGAAAATGGCTTCCAATCGATTAGGGCTTTCTTGGCTTCTTTTGATAATAATATCCCAACACCACTGGATCGGGGTATTTCACCACTTGGCTTCCCAGAGTAGAGAAGAGTGAGACCATCACTCGTTGTGAGTTCACCAGACTCACACCAACGAGTTTCGCAAAGACCGAGTATTGTTAGATTATATGCAGTAAACTCATTACACAATTGAGCGAGACGGGTTGTTTCTAAAAGCGTCCTTACGTTCCATGTTCCAATTCTAGTCCTTAATTTCATGCCAATGGTTGTCATCTTTAAATCGGGTTTATTAGTTTTCTTATTTGTTTTGGTTTCAGTAATAATTTAGTTTTAAGAAGAATGACTTATTAGGCCAGAGCGTCCGATCCTAGAGTTGGGGCTGCCAACACACCGCTAGGCCGGCTAAATACAGTTGAGTTTCAGTGACTTATTGTTACCGGATGACACCTAATTTCCAGAGACGCATCAGTATTTGCATGCACTCTGGATACTCAGTACTTTACGCCTTCTCACTTTAGCTGTCACCAGACGGATGCCTAAATGACATTACCGGGGAACACTTGGTCTAAGACCGGAAGTTGTGAGATGCTTGGGAATTTCAGACAGAGGAATCACTTCTTGCTACCCCCAAGTGAATAGCAGCCAGAAAGCTTTCAGCCTCTGTGAAAGACTCCGTCCCCCCAAATAGTTGCGGTGAACTATTTTATTTTAATAATAAAGCATGAAGTAGCCGACATCCTGTAATTTTTTTTTTTATAAAAATCAGCTGTCAGTTAAACTTAGTTACGTTGGAGTTGGCCCAACTGGAGGACCTGTGACTCTGTTGTGAAATTTTGTTACTGATCTACAATTTTTTATAGCCATGAAATTTAACTGCTTTAGAATGTTCTCTAAAAAATTCCCATGGCTGTTTGCCAAGGATAAGCTACGGGTTTAAGCGGTGCTACTTTATACGAAAGAGAATTCTACTTCAACAAGGCGTTGCCATGATAGATGGAATAAATTCTTATTAATAATATTTGTTTTTCCGGCCAGCAGTCAGGCAATGTCCCCTACTTATGCTATGCATTCCGCAAGATTTTCAGTGTATTGTATTTTAAACGTGTCTTTTGTTCATTGTAAGTTGAAAGTAATTAATATGCATAAATATGGCTGTTAACTCCTTCACAACAACAAGTCCATAAGTTTGTGAAAATGTAGAAGAAGGCATAATTCTTTTACAACTCATGCTATTGTACGTTTTTATTAATTTTAAGGTGTTAAGAAGACGCCTTAACTTTCTTAAGCTGTTTACTTTAAGTGTTTTACTTCACCGACGTTTCCGCTAATCGGCGAAGGAGGAAAGCTGTGGTGTTCATTTGCTTGGATCAGTACCAATCGCTGTCAGACTAGTTTTTTAGTGACCATTGGTATGCCTTCATCACTTTAATCATTACAACCATAATTACTACAATTCCACATTAATACACATTAGAGAAATTTCTGATGTTGATTGACTTGCCCTGACCAGGGGTCGAACCCCGGTGCTAAGTCCTATATTCTTTTGTAGTTTACGCGCTAACCATTTCAGCCAATGCCACCCTCAATCTCAACGGAAATTATTCAAACAAAACTGTTATTTATAGACAGTGAATTTCCACAGTTTTTCTTTCAAAACTAAACAGAAAGCAAATTTATTAAAATTTAAAAAACATTTTTAGAAACTTTATCATAAAATGCTTCATGTTTTTGTTTTCCTAAATTTCTCTCAGAAAAAAAAATTATTTCTGTGATATTGAAGTATCATTAATACTTAAGAGAACCTTCGAAATGAAACCATTTTTTAATATTGATTTTTTTTTTCGAAAAATATTCTTGTTTGAATTGTTTATTCTTTTGTTTCAAAGTTTTTTTTCTCATTTCTTTTTTCAGTTTTATATTTGCATAAAAATCGCAAAGCAATTTTGAAAATACTCATATATGAGAAAAAAATATTTTTATTTCTTTTTATTATAGCCTTGATATGATGCTACGGTATACGTTTGAAATAAAATATTAAAAATTTTATTTTTTTCATACATTTCACGCTCTCTGCTGAACTTAACAGTTTGCTGATTAAATTTTGGAAATAATATTTGCTTGGGCTGCAAATCTGCTCTACCATCACCTTAAATTAAAAACTAACGATCTAATAAAAGGCAGCAGTATATGTTACAAGCAAACAAAAACTACAATAAACCGGAAGGAGAATAAAAAACAAAGTGTCCAAAGAAAACTTAACATCAAAAACATTGAAAAACATTTTATTGTTATGCATGCTTATTCATGCATGCTGATAACAAGAGCCAACACAAGATGCAAACTGTTTTTTATAAAATTATATATTATATGATTAGACGTATGTATGCATGTCTTTGCACATTTCAAAGAAAACGAAATCAAAAAAAAAAAATACCATAAAAGGAAACGGATATAAAGTGATTTTTGAGAAGAAAAAAACACCAATTGACATTTAACATGATTTATGGAGTATATTATAATTTTCCACGTTTGCCTAACGATGTGAAAACATTTAAGTGAGACGACACTCACCATAATTTTAATATAAATCTTTATGAACTACTAAATGATTTAATCTTTACACATGCCTGCAGTAAAAAGAAAAAACCAGAACCTTTAAACGGCTTCTTAAAACATTTGTGTGAAGCTAAAATAGCTGGAGATAAAATCTGTTTTATTAAATCTTTGTATATATTCCAAGGGAAATTAACAAATCGTTAAGCTGATTTACCTTAGATTATGCTGGAGAAGAAATAAAAAAGGAAAATTGTGAAGCTGGAAGGAAGGTTGGCTAAAAAAAAAACTTAAAGAAATAATAGACTACGTTCAAATAAAATATGCTTCTGTAGAAGAAATTAATTTAATTTGATATTTAAACAATTAAATGTTGCACAGTTGAATAAGAATATTCGTACTGATGTCTGTTTGATTGTGGCGGCGTATGTGCTATTTTCAGTACCGAACGAATATCAATCATACGCCACGCCACAAAACCATTCGAGCTGTTTTTACCCCCCTCATAACTTTGCTCCTCTTGATCATAATATAATACAACTTGAAACATAAGGTGTCCCCACAGAGGTTGGTTAAATTTGAATGTTCTACCGTAAAAGCATCCCGAGATATTAAGGTGTGAAAAGTCCATATTTTAGTACATATTCACTCACTGACTCAATGACTCACTGATTCATCAATATTATTGGGCACTTACAGTGTAGCTAGAGCGGTGAAACTCGGTACACAGGTAGGTCTTGGTGCGAAATTAACCAAAATATCAGAAAACGGGCACTTTCCACCCGGGGGCACTAGGGTACCCCTTTTTTGTATGGGGCACTTCCAGTATAGCTAGAAAGTTTAAATTTGGTACACAGGTAGGTCCTGATGAGAAATTAACAAAAATAATTTTTAAACGGGCACTTTTCACCTGGGAGACTAGGGTTCCCCTTCTTTGTATAGGGCACTTCCAGTGTAGCTAGAAAGCTGAAATTTCGTACACAGGTAGGCCCAGATAAGCAATACATATAAATACTTATGTAAAAACAACTTAGAAAAAATAAGTGAGATCCGCACAAAAACACAAATGTGAAAATAAAGCCAAGTTCCTATCCAAAATATTTCAGCCGTAAAAAGTACTGAGATCAAAATAAAGACCAAGTTCTTCATAGGTCAATTCCATCTCCTTTCTAGGCAACGTGTAAGCTTGGGAAAATTTTTTTGCTTTTCTAATATGGGAAAGAATTCTTGGAAAAATATTGTCAAGCTTATAGGTTGCCTGGAAATGAGATGGAATTGTACCAACCAAGAACTTGGTCCTTATTTCGATCTCAGTACTTTTTACGGCCGAAATATTTTGGATAAGAACTTGGCCTTATTTTCACATTTTTGTTTTTGTGCTGATAGAGTTAACACGAAATAAGCTGCATTACTGTAATCAGCGAATCTGTTATTCAACATATCAGAGAAAGAGAGTTCTGCGATCAGGAAACAGGAAAAATTGCATTAATTGCCAAAAAAATTTTTTTAAATGAATTCGATAAATTTTATAGAATCTTGAGATTTGTTCGTCAATTACGTTTTAGGAGATATCAAATTTGTATAGCTGTTTTTACTCATTAGAGCAATCTCTTGGGCGGGCCAAAGGTTGGCCACTGTATGTTAAGTTTCTAAGGACGTCACAGCCTAGGAAGTGGCAGACTTGGAACTGTTGCTTCTTTCCCTTTGTGATAGTTTATAGTAGACAAGGCATATTCAATTCATTATTTAATTTTTTTGTAGATGACCTGCCGCCGAGTCACGCCATCACGAAGAATCATATGCTGACTGGCCCCATATTTTTGTAAATCTTTATGGGTCTTGTTGCTTGAGCACAGAGTAGTTATTCTATTTAAAGCCAGACATTGATACAGTTTGGCAAAGATTCAAATGCTTTATATCCCAGCAAAATAAAATTTAATGGGTTCTAAAGGAAGTGATTTTTCGTGACTTCTTAAGAATGTATTTTTTATAATGCGTTCTTAATGTATTCATAGATGTCGAAATCCTGAAAAACCCATTTATTTCTGCAATTGTTCCATATGAAAAATATCTGTCACGTATTAGAACTGATCTATTTCACCAATGCAAAAACGTATCTAAACCATCGATTTTACATTGATTTAGTTTATGCGTTCTAAAGTATTGCTTTTTATTTAAATTGGTGCATAAACACATGATCTCCAATGTCACGCCTGTGTTAAAATCATGCATGTTTCACATAAATCGAACCAGTTCGTAGCCATTCAAACACACAATTAAACTACTTTCTTGTCACGTAACATTTTGCTGGGATGGTATAAAAACTATACAAATTGCTCAAAGGGTTGCCAAGATGTAACATAAAAAAGCCACAAATTTGCTACAATTTTTGTACAATTGGACTTGAGAAATCAGTTCATAACTCTGAAGATTCTTAACAAGAAATAATGGAATTTTAAACGTTTATAAACTACAATCATGTGAATAATATTCTTTAGAATAAATAATTCAGAACAAGAAAAAGTTTTGAATTAAAAATCTCATCTTTTTAGCCATCAGGAGTATCAATGAGACGGTGCTAAGGGTTAACCAACATGTAGTCAGGATGCCAACCTAATCGTGAGGAGAAATATTTTTTTATATCTTAAGCGTTTAAGGATTTGATATGTTTTAAGGAAAACACTTTAAATATGTTATTCAGTTCTTCTTTTTCAATTTCAGTCTCTTTCAAGATTGAAAAATTCTTTTTATAAGCTTTAAAGCAAACACTTTGCTAGAATCCATATGCTGCTTAATTGAAAAATTAAAACACTTTTTAAAAATTTTAGTCTATTTCCTAGTCGTGGTCAACTTTAAGTTTCCTTAATGCAAAAAAAAATCTAAACAATATTTTAATATACGACATGTTCTTGTTTACTTTTTATATAAACTAGCTTATCCCGGTGTGCTTCGCTACCCCCTCGTTATAAAATAAAATTAAAAGTATTTATATATCCTATTGTGAAAATTTAATGACGATCGGTCCAGTAGTTAAGACTATATTACGATTTTTAATTTTCCTAAAACGGGGTGTGGTCCCACCCACTTTTCTCCTGGTACCTATTCCAAATTATGCCAATACCATATGTACCAAATATCATCGACGTAGGTCAAAAAATGACCAAAATATGGCGATTTAAATTTTTGGGTTATGTGGGCAGTGCCACGCCTCTTTGTCCAATCAAAACTTCATATAGCCTATAATTCATCCGAGAGTTCCAGTTAAATACTGTGAAAATTTCAGGAAGATCGGTCCAAGGGTTTGGCCTCCGATAAGGAACAAACAAACAAACAAACAAACAAACAAATAAACAAACACACATTCGGTTTATATATAGAGATAAATAAAAGAATATAAATGTTTTTCGTATTAAATTTAGAAGTTTTACCTTAAAATAAAAGATTTCCTTGCAATTCCTTTCCTTAAATATAATTTTTTTTTTGCTCTCCCTTAAATCCTTCCATTAAAATGAATAGAATATTTGTAAAAAAAAGGTAAATCTTTTTATGAAAGTTTGTATTCCTTTTTTTTTCTTTGTTTCGGGCTAAAAGAAATAAACCAACAAAAACTCATGTTCATGTGTGCATGTGTGTGTTAAAAATGAAATCCTTTATTTCGTTTATTTTTTTCTACACTTTTCTATTTTAAACCATTAGTGTTTTTATGTGTTTTTCGGATTGCTTTCATGTGGCAAACTTATTAAATGTCCACCCATCTTGAAATATTGACAATTATTGCAGTTATGATTTTCTTTTTTTTTTCTATTCATAAAAACAAAGAAAACTTAAGAGGAAAAAAAGGTGTAGATAAATACAATGAACGAAAACTCTGTTACATAAACGAAATTATTTTAGTACTGTTGTGTTGTGTTGTGTTGTGTTGTGTTGTGTTGTGAAAAAAATCGTATTTAATAAAAATCTATTTAAAATTATTTATTAAATTATGTTCATGCAAGAGCATAATTTCTAATAGTTCCTTAATATTTTCTTTACATTCAATATTTTTGCAAATTTGATCGTATCAAGAGAACAAAAGATCATTATTCAGTTGTTGCGTAGTGTATGCCCAAGTTCTTAGTTCGTGTTATCGTTTTAATGTTTTCTTCAACATTGTTTTTAACTTCTGGCGTGTTTTTTTTTTGCTTCTTTTTAAAAAATTTAATAGAATATTGCATTTGTTATTCTTGGGGAAAACTTTAATAAATTGTGTCATAAATATTCTGTTGGCTCATACGAAACGGTAACGAAAACATTTTTTTAAAAAATATCTGTATAACCACAAGATGCTTATTTCAAATACAACAACAAACTTGTGTAGTATTTCACTGTCTAACGTTGGGTTTTTTTATGTATGTGAATGTAGTGTGTGTGTGTGAGTAAATGCAACTCTTCTACTACGACTTTGGAACGGAAGTTTGTGACAATATATACTTATGTACATGTGAAATTACAAATACTTTAACTTACCACACATACGAGGAGTGTTTCAAAAATTAGGAAATGTAAAATTTCTCGCGTTTTTTTTAAGTCGGATTGAAAAAGGAAATTTCTATTTTCTTTTTTGTGTTTAAGAAAATGGATAAATGATATCAATCAGAGCAATCAGATATGGGGAATTTCGTACTAACCAAAAATTCTTTCAATATGTAAAAATGGAATAAAAAGGAATTATAACAATTCTCGTATTCTATTGCTGTTGAAAACTTTGTTTGGTTGATATTCTTCCCAATTCGCATCCACTTTACATGAATTGTAAAAATGAACAAACGAACGCTGATGAGAGGTGTTGCGGCCTTGAAATCGTTATATTGGTACGTTCTGCAAGTGTGATTGTTTTTCAAAATAAAAACTCTTAAGCCGGCCACTCACGTAAAGTTTTAACTGTCAGTTTCAACTGTTCAGTTATAACTGACAGACTTAACTGTGAACTGAGATCTACACACAAGTGCAGTTCAATACTTCAGTTTTTAACATGGATTCGAACGAGCAGGACGGTTTGGCCGCCCTCGGTGTACTTTTTTTGTAATTTTACAAAAAAAAAAACAGCGTCAACAGTGGTGCAAGAAGTGCATGCTCCAGACTTCTTTGATGCCTCAAGTTTTTTTTTTCTTTGCGAAAAGCGGATCTTAAGCTGTTTATTTTTGACAAAACAGATTTATTTTCCGCGTCAGGTTCTACTTCTGCTAACTTCCTCGCCAGCTAGTTGTAGGCAGCATCTTTTTTGGCGCGATCATGGTACTTGCTAGATTTAACTTGCCATAGGCAAGGTTCAGATCTATATATTGCAATAAAATCAACTATCACTTGGTTCTGTTTACGCGACATGATACGCACTCTCGCTCGACACAAATCGAACTGAGAACGGTACAGATGAACCCCACACACGTTCACTTCAGTTGAAACTGTCAGTTAAAAATATAAAAATTTTAAATTTCTCAGTTAAACTGAACAGTTGAGTTGAACTGTCAGTTATTACCCACATACGTGCAGTTTTAACTGACAGTTTTAACTGACAGTTAAAAATGTACGTGAGTGGCCGGCTTTAGTAATTTGAATTTTCATTAATTCAATAAAAAACTTAACTTTAGCCTAATAATGAAAATTTCTCATTTATACATTGGGTGCGTTCAGCAGACACAGTTTGCTACAGAACTGTTGCTCAACAATCTGTGGAACGCTTTGATTACTGAGCGACGAGTGAACATGTTGAGTGAGCGCTTACTGTTTTTGGTGGCAAAGAAAAAGTACGATACTTTGCATCAAATTACGATATTCCACTTCAGTTTGACTTTTGAGTCAAATTTCATAATATATTTTTAAACTTTAATTTATTTAAATTCACAAATAAAAATTATGATTTTTTTTTTTTTATTAATTTTTATTGAAAAATAAAATTTTTGGATATTTTTATCAGGATTCTAAGAAAAATGTAGTAAAGCGCTAAAACAGTAAATATTAGCGGTACTCAGTGTTTGATGCAAATGGTCTGGCAAATAAATGTAAATGAAAAATATTGTAGCTTTTTTTTAAGAAATACAATGGCAGCTGTTAAAAGCTACGATATTTCACATTTGCACTTAGGAAAAACTTTTTGCAGCAACCCTTGAATACCGACCTAATGATGTTTATCTTTTTTTTAACAAAAGTATTTTGCAATTTTAGCACATTAAAAAAAATTGCATTGAATTTTTAAATTAGTGAAATCATTGAAAATGTTTATACCATCCTTTATGAGGAAAAAATTTTTGTTAGCAACGAAAAATATACCGAGTTTTTTTTTAATAAAATGAGTTGGAAAACTGGTTACATTTTTGTTATAAAATCAAATGTGCTCTATATGTTTAACTTCCGAAAACCATGCACAATCATGCAAAAACAGCAGCACAATTGCCTCAACATCTCCAGATGTTCAAAATAATTTCAGAGTAGTCCAGTACATACATGTCTACAAGCTTCCATTTGTAATTTTTTGAAACCACCTCGTACTAGAGTAACGATAATATCTTTATTTGCGGATAGTATAGATGTAATAACTACAAAAACAAAACAAAACCAAACTAAACAAAACTTTTATCTTTGTAAGTACGTGAAAATGACTTGCAACCTAAGTTACCTTAAGTTTCTTTTACTTGAAAATAGTTTTAATCAGATTTAAACTTTTAAATACAAATAATTTTATACAATTTTGCTCTTCTTATCTTATGCCGTCGTATATATTTTTTTTGTAAATTGTATTGGTAGAGTAAAATATTATCAATATTTTCAATTTATTTATTTTTTATTTGTTTGTTTAATGTGATCATCACATGAGGTGATATTAAACGGTTTTTCGAGAAGTACGCCTACATGAGTTTTAATTTTTACAGGCCATTTAAGTTAAGACATAAAGAGAAAAAATATGTGCCGCCCTTTAGTGCTAGTGGGACCATTGTGTTAATAATCTAATAATCGAATAAGGTTAACCTTATTCGAAGTTTAACAGGTTTATTAATAAAAAAATTGCCACTTATAGAGTGAATCCGATCTAAAAGATATGCTACAGGGGCTATTCACATACAACATTCCGCTATTTTTGCCGATTTTATACCAACCGACCCCAAAACCCCTGGAACTTTTTTTTATATATTTTCAGTATAACATTTTTGCTAGGAAATTTTTAGTCTGTAACAAATCTTTAACCCCCTTATCCTGGAATACTGCTATAATATGTGAATAGCCCTTTACATCAAGGATGAAATGCACCATTTGGTGCATGTTACACTCTGGTGGCATATTGGAAAATTATTACCTCCAAAATTATGCAGAAGCTTCAGTTACGATTAATGGAGATTGATTGATTGATTTTTTTTTCAAAGATATGTGTGTTAATTATCCGAGCAAGTTGGGGGTACCCAAAACATGCTGCCAAGTACCATAGAAAGACCACACCACACCTTAAAACTTACAGAAGTCAATTTAGCCGATAATTTGTTTTTGAGAAATGGATTAGTCAAATATTTCTCTAAGGTAGTGCGATTTTACACCTCTCGATTATATATTTGCGGGGATGTCTGAGTGCTGCATGTTCTTACGTGAAGTTAGTGAACGAATTTTCTTTTCTCAAGAGAAAAAAAAAGCGTATAGAAAATCATATACATTTACCTGGCAAATATCTCCTGAAAACGATGCTTGGAAAAATACGAAAGGATACAAAAAAAAAGTAAAACAACGCCTCAAATTCTCTGATATTTAAGGGGATTATTCGCAAAGAAATCTGAGGAAATGCAAGTGTTTCGACAGTTCCTGGTGTTTAAATCATGATTTTAATTTCTCGAAAACTATAGAAGAGCGATCACTCAAGGACATTTGTAAATCATAGCAACTCAAAATTGCAAACACATGGCGGGAAAAGACATTCAAAATAGAATGTTCTCATTAAAAATCAGGGATCCAACCCAGGTCCTAAAAAGTAGTTAAAACAATAACTTCTTCAGCCAACACCGCCCTCAATATGTTAAATTTTTTTTTTTTTTTTAAATTTTGCACAAAAAAAACCTGTTTTTTTTTATATGTGCAGCTTAAATATTTGCTGATAATTATAAAAAATTCTTCAGGGTAATTTAAAAAATGTTATGAGTCATGAAAATATTATATCCATGACGAAGACTGTTAATCGTTTAAAAATATGAACACAATAATCTGCCAAATTTTGTTACAATAATAATTTTTTAATGAGAAAAAGAAAAAAGAAAATATATATTTTATAAACCAATCAGGTTAAGCTACGCAGTCTTGCTTTAAAAAAACACCAGATGTGTAAAACTTTAAAATATTCTTAAATTATTTAGAGAGAAAAACAAACAGATATAAAAGGTTTTTGGAACCTTTGTCATTCTACGAAAAACTAAATGACAACAAGGATATTTTGTCCTTAAGACACCGAAAAGTTTAACATAAAAAAACACAAACACATGAGTTTACAACAAAAATTTACCAGATATTTCGTATATTTTTTTTTTGTCTTTTATTTTTTATGATTTTGCTTTAAATTTAAACGTTTTTATGCCAACATAGTGGGATTTGCCTTTGTGTGTAAAACTATTTATAAAGTTTTATAGTGAAAATTTAGGAAATTTTTCTATTAAAACTTAAAATAACAAATGAAAATATTGCTTTGAATAAATAGTAATAAAACAATTTAGCAATGATGCATATGAAAGCAAATATATATTTAATAAATTTTATGAAAATTTTAACGAGTTTTCAAAAAACATGTATGTATTTGGATACGAAAAAGTTTTTTAATTGCTATTTTCAAAATTTAGAAAAACTGTAAAACGTTTAGCTCAAACAACAATTTCTCATTAATTTAAAAGTGAATTTTGGCTTGAAGCTGTACTTTATGTATGTGAAAAAAATATACATATATTGAGACCAATGACATAAAAATATAGTTGAAGAAAGTGATAAATTTTAAAATTTGTTGGTCAATGCCATCGCCCAACCATTTCCCGATGATAACAAATTTAAAATGAAATTTTTACACTCAAAAAAAAAAAAAAAAAAGACGCGTACCAAATTTTAGTAAAAAAAATTCCTTGGAAATAGTTTAAAAAATTTTTATACTTAAGTATAATTTGATCAATATGTAGAGTATTTTTTAAAATTTATTTTAAAATTTTCTTATAATAAAATAAAGTCAAATGTACATATGAAAGTAATATTATCAGACTCAAGTTCAGTTTTATTGAATTAATGAAAATTCAAATTACTAAGAGTTTTTTTTTATGCTGAAAAACATTCAAATTCATATCCAATCAGTTTAGCAGAACGTATCAGATTACTTTGAAGATAACGGACTATGAGTTTGTGTTTATTATTAGTCCAACCAGTCATGGGGAATTTCGTACTAAAAAAAATTGTTTCAATATGTAAAAATACAATAAAAATTAATTAAATTAATTCTCGTATTCTATTTCTGTTGAAAACTTGGTTAAATAGTTGATATTCTTCACAATCAGTATCCACTTTACGAATATTGTAAAGATGGACAATTGAACGCTGATGAGAGTTGTAGCGGCCTTGAAATCGGTATACTGATACGTTCTGCTAAGCTGATTGGATATACGCATTTTCTAAAATTAAGAACAGTTTTTTACTATTGTCATACGATTAAAATTACTTTATTTAAGCTGTAAAAATATGATTTAGGAAATGACTTACTCCTGAATAGTTAGAATAAAAGTTACAGGCACTTTTCTTTAACCCTAATTATGCCATTGGGCCTCTTTAAATATGTTAAAAAATTAAACCCATATATATATTTTGTTGAACATACATATACGAGTACATATTTCAAAATATGTTACATCTTCTATATTTGACTGTTTTATATTTACGTTTAACACACATAAAATTTATAACAGCATGTTAAAGTCAGCCAACATGATGTATTTACATTTGCCATAAAAAAGGCTTCCTAACAAAATTTGTATCTTGTTTAAATATTTTTTTTTGTTTATATCATAGAAAACTTATTATTTATTTCTTCTAACAAAAGTATTAACTATTGGAAATGCTTAAATGTGTCTCTAGAGCAAGCGATCAAGAAGTCTTTTTAAATATTCATTACTCGCACACAAACTGGTTTTACATCCTTTTCAGAAATTTTCTAATAAAAAAAATATATTTACTAGCTTTACAAGTGGTTTTTTTATAGACGAACAATTTCATCAGCAAAGGATTTATGTTAACAATTATGTTAAACATGTGCAATAAATGTTTGAGCATAAAAGTTGGCATATCAAATGAACATAACGGAAAGAATAAGAGAAATTTTTAATGAAAAACAAATCCGCACAAAAACATAAATGTGAAAATAAGGCCAAGTTCCTATCCAAAAAATTTCGACCGTAAAACATACTGAGATCAAAATAAGGACCAAGTTTTTGATAGGTACCTATAACCTATAAGCTTGGCAATGTTTTTCCAAGGATTCTTTCCCATATTAGAAAGGCAAGCTTACCAGAGGCGCTCCAGCACTGCTCTCAAAATTACCAAAATGCGCGATAGCAGAGTTGTAAAGAAATAAAGCCTTCTATATTACCAACATCTATCTTCTTAGATAATATTAACCCTTTCACAAAGTAGAGGTCATCCCCTGAGTGCTGGTCCCACAAAAAACCGAAGAAAAAAATGTAATTAGTGGCTACTATTTTGAAGAAATATTTGCCAAGTGTGGACGTAGCCTTAGAGTAAATAGATTTTATTTGCTACAAATTATTTATAAAAATTTAAAAATACAGTGTTTTTTTTCAATAAAAATCAACAAAACAAACATTCACACACTAGAAAATGCATTAAAGCGTTCGGCAATCGTTAAGTGCCACCTTGGTATGAAAGAATAAAACATCAATTAAACAATGAAAAATATAAAATAGTGAATTTCCGAACCAGTAATGTCCAGTAATATATGAAAAAATCTGACGAAAAACTTTCAAGTGAACTCAGGCGGCTTAATTAAAGTCAAAGGATATTCAACCTCCACTGTGGCTAATAGGTAGCAATGCTAGCCAATTAGTCCACAGATTGTCGGTTAAATTCCAGTCAAACGCCCTGGGCATTTTCTGCAGACAACAAGCTAATCGCTTTGCGGGTTGGATTTGTTTAAAAAGAAACGCATATGTGATTTAAACTGTTGTCATTGGCAGTGAGGGTGGACTAAGCGAACAACAACTTTAATGATGAGTTTGCGATTAATTTCGAAACATCATGTTGTCAGTTCAACTCATACGTGCAGTAAAAAAAAATTTTCTTTGGCTGTTTTATTCTAACAAACTTCTGGAGGTTTTGTTAGATTAATAGAAAGAAGTCGAGAAAATGATGAGCTTAAAAAAATTATGATTCAATAATTTTTACTTTATTTCTCTCTTCTTATACCAATCGATTCTCAACAATCTTCTAATTTCAAATCCTTTCAAATCTTTTAATATTTAAAGATGAATTGAATTTTATCACATCATGATGTATTTCATGATTTCACAGATATTCAGTGGAGAATGGTAAAAATATAATTTTTTTCTTTTAAAGGACTGTTCAACTGTCTTTTATAACATCTCATATACATTTTGGCCTTTAATTATATCTGTTGAAAGTACTGAGTTCTTAAGTTCACTTTAGCTTTTTTCAATGCTACCATGAGAGTCATTTATTTTATATCACTTTTTATCTTGTTTTTCTTACAACCATTTTAATTTATAACACACGAGAGCTCTCACACACACACTTGTAGACGAAAACGAAATTTTAAAAATCAAACAAAAGCAACTTGTTGTCGAAAGGTGTCATGATGTTATAAAAAAGATTATCATATTCATTTCTATTACACGACCACGTATTTTATGCCTACTTTCTCTTTTTTCCTTTTCAAATTTTTTAATTAAAAATTTTTTTAGTACATTATTTACGTTGTCAATGTCAATGTCAGTGTCAATTTTGCTTGTCAATTATTATGAGTTTTAATTAAAGTGCTACTGTGCGTATAAGTAATATTGTAATACATATAATATATTGTTCATACGTAGTGTTGTGTAAACAGTTAAACACTTTTACAACAATTCCAGCAAGTTATGTTCAAGCTTGGGGAAAATGTTTGACGTAATAACTGTAAAAACTAGAAAACTTTTTACTTTAACTGCCTGCTTACTTTGGTGTGAACTTCTTCGCAAAAAGCATAAAACTTTCGACAAAAGAACAATAACATAGTAAAAGCTTTACGAAACATGAATTTGTTACACCACTGACTCAACTATAAATATTATGGAAGACTTGAACTATGTATATACATTGAAAATAAATGAACAAAAATTTTGGATATTTTACTTAATTTGAGTTCAAATTGGTTGTCGTATGACGCCAATGCTGCTTTTTATAGAAATTCAGTAAAACAGTAACAGGAAATTTTTTACTAAAAACTATTTCAGCGTTTATCCCAAAATTAGTAAAAATTCTGCCATCTTGCTGTGCATTTTAAATTTCCTCGTTTTACCTTCCTCTTAACCGGCCATCTGCTACAACGAAGTTTTTAATGTCACCAGAGCTTTGTAACGTCCAGAATGCTTATTTAAAACGTGTTGTTTGACTTTATCTATAAAGATGGGTTATTAAAATATTTCCATTAAAATTGCATCTTTTGGGACTCGAACCAAGGATCTTCGGTTTTGTGGATAGGCCCATCTAAGCACCTCACTGCTACAACTTGCAACCTCTCAACAGCCAGTATACATATGTAAGTACTACTTTCGTATTTTCTTAAATCATGAAAAAATTTCTAACATTAGAAAAAAATATGAAATTAAATTCAGGACAGCCGTTTTCCATTTTCTATTCAGGAGTAAGTTAGATTAGGTTAGGTTAGGTTAGGAAGGGTAGAGTGAAACACACAACCACTCGTGGACCCAATTGGATCCATTGTGATTCCCTTCATTTTTAATTTATTGACTAATTAGTCTCCTTAGTCTCCAAGGAGAAACAAAAAGCCCTTATTATCCATCATTCAGCCCTTAATTCCCATGATAAAGCCCCTGATATCCTCAAGTTTGCACTTCGCGATATCACTAATGCCCTCATGGAAACGTCTGCTCTGCCATCTTTGCCTATGGAGTTGCAGCCTTGGGCAATGTCAGATGATATGGAGTAAGTCAGGAGTAAGTCATTTTCTAAATTACTTTTTTACAAATAATTTCATGCACTTAAATTTAGTAAAAACTGTTCTTAAATTTAGAAAATGTGCACTCAAATATTATAAAAATTTCCCTTGAAGTGGAAGTTTTCTGCAATGACATTAAGAACATTTGATTTTTTTTTCATTTTAAGAAAATTTTATTTGATTTAAATTAAAATGTTTACATATTAATTAAATTATACCTAAATATAGAACTTGTGTAAAGTATTTTTAAGGAATTTTTTTTTTGCTAAAATTAAGTACATGTCTTTTTTTTTTTTTAGTGTAGCTAGAATTTTAAAACGATATTAGATAACGAGCCGAGTCTGCCGCTTATCACTAATTTAAAGAAGTCAAATTCGCACCTTCAGCTTAGAAAAAAAGGTTTCAGATCTAAACAGACACTTTAACGAGAAAGTAGCGTATAGTCCTTATCCCAATATAACGGCTGCTGAAAGTATTAAGAGTAAATCCAGCACAAAGTCCTTGATACATTCATATAAATATCTAATTTCTAGGCAATTTGTTAACTTTAATATATTAAATTGTTAGCACACACAACACACAACACATACATAGTTTATGTAAATCGTTGTAAAACTTTATGTAAAATTTACACACATTTACATTTTTATGAATTATAATAATATGATCAATATTTATCCAAAGGATATTATCAGCGCACTTTTTTGAGAAGAAAAACAAACAAACAAATTTCCCTACACACCAGACCATATTTAATCAGAATTGTTAATTTTTCAAATTCTACACTGTACAGCAAAATTAAAACTGATTTATGTTGAATGAAAAATATATTATCGCAACTGAATTCAATATTCCCGTTCAACTAAAGAGACACATGTGTTTGAGTGTAATACGTCAGTACCTGCCTTCTGAAACTGGATAGTGACACTTATGTTTCAGAGTGGCCGATTACAATTAAAATTTTTATTCAAGATGCCACCCAAGTGGAAAATGAGTGCAAAAAAAAAGAGACTCCTACAGCGAAAAAGATGAAAAAAGGATGAAAACATTTCCGTGTTGGTTTTTTTTTGTGCAACATTTCCCATCCCGATTTACTACAACGCTGTGCAAGAAAGAGTAAAATACTCTAGATCTCTCTAAAATGAATTGCAGATGTAAGCTGACAAAATCACCAATATGTCCTTTGGGTTCTATACTAGATATTGAAGTGTACCCATGTCGCCATACAATATGCACAATGTATACATACCAACTTCAACAAAGTAGTGCAACCAACAAACAATAAACGCTTGGGTTACACATGTTGAAGTGGGTCAAAAGAATATTGTTTGCTTGCATTATTATTGTAAATTTAAGATGTAATATAATATTTGATAATTGTAACTTTAATTTCTATTTTCTTTTATTTATGAATTTGTAAAACATTGAGTGATTCAGAAATCACTCAATGACCTAAGAAATTTTAGTATATAAGCTAGAACAAATTGTAAATAAAATCAGATTATTACAAACAACTGAATTCGGCACTTGTTTGCCTTTTGTTTTAATCTCCATTAATTCGGCAGTTCCTTTGAACGCCTTGCAAATCAGCTGAAACCCTGACAGCTACTAAAAATAACCAAGGGCTATAGGGAAAGATTTAAACACTACACATTTCACAAATAAAAACTACACATTTCATGGCGATCCTGCCAATTCGGACCAACCATACAAAAAAAAATTTTATTATCAAAAATTTTATGATCCTGCAAAAATCTTACAATCCTTCGGACTTCGAACTGATCCTGCCGACACCACATAAAGATGATTTATTTACAATGTGTATTTACAATTCAAAAAGTAGAAGAGAAGAAAACCCAAAACGGACACAGTCGTAAAATTGTTTAAAAGTATTGTTTGATTAAAAATAAATTCTCCAGAATAAAGAATCCAGAAATTAAAAATTTGCTAGTAATAGAAAGTACCAATCATGACTCGTGGAAATCAACGTGACTTAGCCTGTCAAAAGAACACTAAAAATTTGGCTGAACAAAGCACTGACAATCTAAAACGACGTAAACACGTTTGGGTTTGGTTTATAAAAATCGCAAATGTAAGATGTTCTCTAGTTTCAATATTTTAAGTTTTGCTTAAATAATTTACAATTATACATACATACATACAAACTTAACTTAAAACAGCATTAAAATAATATAAAAATCAACAAAAATAAGCAAGCACAACAAATAATATGAATGAATTGCAAAAAAAAAAAAATATACAATCAAGGATTTAAAAGAAGCATATGCAAGGATAAGAATAAACAACAAAAGACCTCAACTAAAAATATTAATATATAACGCCCCAACAAGAATAACAGATGACATACTGAAATATAAACTCATCGATGAATTCCACAATGCCACACACGCAGGCCACTTAGGAATAAGAAAAACAATTATTAAATTAAAACAGCAGTACATTTGGAAAAACATGAATAAGATGGTAAAGCAATTCGTAAAATACTGTGACAAATGTAACATAAACAAACAAACCAAACACATTAAAGAACCACTTACATTAACGGACACCCCAAGCAACAGTTTTGAGATAATATCAATTGATACTGTAGGACCTCTTCGTATTTCAAACGGATACCGATACATATTGACAATGCAATGCGAACTAACGAAATTCGTTATTGCTCACCCAATGTCAACAAAAGACGCACTTACAACTGCCAAAACACTAGTAGAACAATTCATTTTAAAATACGGTAAATTTAAAGTGCTCAAATCAGACAACGGGACAGAATTTAAAAACGAACTAATGCGCAACATATGCTCGTTACTTGATATCAAACAAACATTCTCAACTCCTTACCACCATGAAACAATAAGTGCGGTAGAAAGAAATCACAGGGTTCTCAATGAATTCTTGCTTACATCAGCAAACGATTACGAATGGGATAAGTGGATAAATTACTTTACTTTTGCCTACAACACGGCACCACACATAGACACTTTTTACACACCATTTGAATTGGTATATGGTAGATTGCCATGCTTACCATCAGAATTTTATGACACAGAAAATAACAAAATATACAATTATGATGACATTTCAATATCCCCCATTTAATATTGATATTTTTCCCTGTTGCCTAGTGTTTTATTCATATATTTTTATCAACAGCAACAACAAAATCCTTTACGGTAATTTTTTTTTTGCTTTGTTTTTAAAAATGTTTGTTATAACTTTCATAATAATAATTAATTTTGTTAGAATTATTTAATGAGTTTGTTAAGGGAGGTGTTTTCTAGTAATAGTCAGTCAGTTTGCAAAGTGCAAACAAAATATGATAAATAAGCAAACAAATGTTTTTGTTTATTTTTTAATTTTACTATTTATATTTTCAGTGCTAAAGGATTTAATATATATATAGTTAAAGTAATTAGCAAAACTATTCGTTTTATTTCCATTAAACTTTCAAACTAAAAGCTGTGTATGTATGTACATCGAATACTTATAAAAATCCTTCATTAATTATCGTCTAGCAAATGGTAAAGATTAAACAAAATTGAATTATGTTACATAGATGATATTTTTTTTGTGGGGCCGGAGTTGTGGAGTTGAAAAGTTTAAAGCTAACGACCATAGTTTGTTTGTTTGTTTGTTTGTTTTTTTTTTTTTTTGCCTATACAACTTTTGTTATTCAAATTGTGTTATTTTTCGGTTTTACTTAAAATCTACATTTCGAAGGAAACTAAACTGCACTGAACTCAAACTTATCTCTTCAAAAATTTTGTGTTATTTTAAACATGCAGAATATTTCGTTGTAAGGCAGTTTTGTAATAACTGTGCAGAAGAGCAAATGTTACAAATATTGTATCAGTACGAGTATCAATCTCACAACATCATCATGTCAACATGTAGACCAGGAGATTTTACTTTAGAGATATTCATCAAAACCATTGTAAGTAACTTTTATACTAATCGGTCAATTGCAGATACAAAATTTATACATGTGTATATGTTTGTTTAAGGTTTTCCAATAGGGATGACATGATTTTGAAGTGGCGTTTCAGCCATTTGTTTTTCATTGTATTCAGTAGTGTTTACAATTTCATCACTTTTTTTTTTTTAATTAGGACCATCACTCATGGGATGACCCCTACGTATGCAAGGCATTGTGCTGGAACTCATGGAGAGGGATAGGGTAGAGACGATAGATGTTGAAAATTTAGAAGACTTAACTCTTTCACAACTCTGCTTTGCGCGTTATGTTAATTTTTAAGGCAGTGTTGAGGCGTCTCCGGTGTTAAGTAGACGCATTAACTTTGTTAAGTTGTATTAGCAGGCATTTTATTCATTGTTTTACTTCGCCGATGGTTCTGCTAATTGACGAAGGAGGGCGATGTTCATTAATTAGCTTGGATAGAACCCAGGCCCCAAGAGATATACACAAGAACATCTTTTACAAATTATTCAGTTTAATTATTTTTTTAAGAAGACGAGGCTCACTTTCATCTGAATGGTGCGTTAAATAAACAAAACTGTCGATTCTGGTGCGAAGAAAATCCTCTAATTATTCATGAAAACCCAAAAAATTCCCCTAAATTGACAGTTTGGTGTGGTTTTTGGTCTGGTGGAATCATCGGTGCGTACTTCTTTCGGAATGAAGCTGGCAACACCGTTACTGTCAATGGAGAGCGGTTAGATCGATGATAACCAACTTTTTATGGCCGAAATTGGAAGAAGTTGATCTTGACAATATTTTATTCCAACAAGAAGGGGCTACGTGCCACACATTAAATGCAACAATTGAATTATTGCGAGAAAAGTTTGGAGATTCGATTATTGAATGATATTGAATGACCTCCAAGAAGTTGTGATTAAAACAATTTCTTGTGGGGTAATTTGAAGTCTTTGGTCTTAGTAGAAAAAGTGCTCGAAAATTTGGTTCATAGAATTCGTTCCTGCAGAAGAAGTCGTGGAGGCCATTTGAATGACGTTTTTTTTACAATTTAATTGTATCGATTTTAATTCACATTAAATAAAAAACTTTTGAATTTCCTTAACAATAAGTGTCCTTTTTTTTAGAGATGTCATTTCACTCTTATTGGAAAACCTTTTATGTATGTATGTTTAAAATTGTTTTCGTATTTCTAGTTATAAAAGAAAAGCAAAGAAACTTACGGCAAACTATTTATTCTGTTTATTGTAGAATTTAATTTAAATATTTGTTTTCCTGTTAAAAAAATTGTCGATAAATGTAAACATTAAGTGTAAACAAGAAATTATAGACCACAAAATATGTTAACTTTTTAAATAAATTCACTGCGGAATTTAAAGTAGAATTAAAACGATATTGAATGTTAATAATTAAATGGCAATAAAATTTAATTAAATTCTTTTCTTTTCAATTTATTTAAAGCAATATTATAAAAAAAAAAACGAAGAACTCATAACCTTTCAAACAGTGATACACTGATTTTATTTTACACCACAGCATACCACCACACCACAGTTGTTCCTGTTCAATATGTATAAAATTTTATGAATGTTCTTAGAGAAATTATCCCAATGTCATACAAATACAATGAATACATGCATATACTCGTATGTATGTGCAAATTAAAGTTCAAGTTGGGTTTTTAGTTAAAAAAATATATTTTTATTTTTCAACTTGTTAAGCTTAGGTCTAACTTAGAACTGACTAACTTATTCTTCCAGAAGCATTAATAACTTTTTATTTTCATCTTGTCAGCATAAATGTGGGAACGTTTTTATATTTTAATATTTTAATATTATTAAAGTTGCAGACATAGTGTCAGCATAAAATGTGGGAATGTTTTAAGCGTGTGTTGCAATGTGATCCCAAAAGAATTTATTTGAATTTGTTTATGCATTTAGACGAAAGTGATTTCTTAACTCCCCTCTTCCTTAAATCAATTGTCCCCAATTGAATTACTTAATAAAGTGGGATTTCCAAGGATTCGTTTTTCGGATCACTGTCCCTTGGTGAAGTAGTATTTACATTAGAAGGTAAATTCACTGAGGAACTATTCCTGTATCTTTTGCAACAACATAATATTATCACAACCATTAGAATTGATAGAGTAAAGTTTATTGAGGTTGTGATCTTGCTTTTTGTATCAATTGATTTTAATTCTTCAATATTATTTACGTTAAGTTCCTTGATAAGTTCCAAAGACAATATTTCCTCGCCTGGCTGATTCCCAGAGGAATACTGAAAAATGGCTGGAAGAGGTTTTACAAAAACATTCTCTTTTGAAGTATAAGTTTTATTTTTTATAATTAAAGTTTCGTTATGAAATTGGATTAGATATGTTCCAGATAAAGCGTAAGTCTCATATCCTTCAACATTTACAGATCCTTTAAAATTATTTAGTAATATTGTACCTTCGTATAATTCCTCGACAGACGGAACATGTTGATTATTGACAATTGTACACTCATGCTTCTGGCTGGTTAAAAGATTTGGGATACATTTTGTTTCACTTAAATCTACTAAGTTTTTCTTATCGCAAATACATAATTTATTTAACTCAATACATTTATCTTTAATTGCAAAGGTAAAATTTTTACATTGTATTATATTTTCATAGTTCATTTTTATAATTGTATTATTCTTTCTTATTGGCTTAATTATTGACTTTTCACAAATAACCTTGTCAATAGACGGCAAGTTTGCTATATATATTATGGCATTTTCATTAGATGCAATTTTTATTGAGGCAAAGCTTAAGGCTTCTTCCAAGTTATTGTAAGGGAATAATTCTGACTCTAAAAATATTTTAGCTTCTTCAATTTCTTTTTCTGACAAAATGAATGAGTTTATAACTCCTACCTTGGCCCATTGTAAGGCATATTCTATGTTAGTAATTTCTTCTTTTAATATTCGTATTTTGTTAGTGAGATTATCCTCTAATGTTTTTTGAACTTCTTTTGAAGAACTCACGAATTTCATTATATTATTAGTCACTTTAGTGATTCCGTTAATTCTTTCGATAATTTCTTTATTTATAATTCTCTGCCTTTCATTATTGGTTAATAGACCTTTAATATGGTCTTCAATGATTCTGTGGTCTTCATGGTCCGGTGATCCCGCCAACCATTTCCACGCGGTTTTTTCTATATCGGTTTGCCTTATCGATATTTGATGGAATCCCGATTCGAGATCAATTGTAGAGAAATATCTCGCCTTTCCTAAGTTGGAAAGTATTACGCTACAGTCGGGTATGGGATACTTTTCCTCGACTGTATTTTCATTAAGTTTTTTATAATCAATTACTAGGCGTAATTTTTGCGTGCCATTACTATTAGAGCCTTTTTTTGGTACGACCCATATGGGTGAGTTGTACGCGCTTCTACTTGGCCGGATTATTCCGTCGCCTAACATTCTTTCAATTTCTTTATTCACAAAATCATTCGCGGACAAGGGATAGGGATACTGCTTACTCCAAATTGGAGTTCCAGCAGTTGTACGGATTTCCGCTTTCACATCTGTTCTAAATGGAAGTGTCATATTAATATTGGAATGACATTTCCTAATTTCATTAATAATTTCATTTCTTAAGAGTATAATTGACTCTTCTTTTTCATCCTGATCACCTTCTGTAGGTGACGAAATTTCGTTCATGACACATTTATTAAGTTCGATTCTTTCATTTTCCTTATCACCATGATCGAACAAATCCTCAAAATTGTGAAACTTTTCCGATTTCGCTCCACATATTATTAAACCCTTCTTAAAATCCAAAATTATTCCAGCTCTCCTTAAAAAATTGTATCCTATAAGGATATCTGCGCTTAAATTTCCTATCTCATAAAATATCTGCCTAAACCCGAACAAAGTAGCTTCGAAGTAATTTTCTATCATTGTATATCCGTTTACAGTTTTTACTCTTTTTCTTATTGCTAATCGTTTCCTATTTTGGAAGGTATTTGGGGAACAGTAGCAACAAGTTGCCCCACTATCGATTAGAATTCTATATCTTCTCCCGGTTGCTCCCTGTTTAATGATGTATGGGAGTTCGGGGTTTCTTCTAAAAAAGCAGTTTCGTATATATTATTAATACGCTGAGCCTTGGTCTGTGGCTGATAATTAGTACGATCACTATTTCCTCGCTTCAAGGTGTTATTAAAACCAAAAGGTCCATTCTGTTGCTGCGGTCGGTAATTATTATAATTATTTTGCCGTCCACGAGTTATATTAGCTGAACTTCCTATGTCCATAGGCTCTGGCTTGGGAAAATTATGATTATTATTCGCCGATCTTGTGTTAAGATTCCCTACTCTCAAATGATTATGAAATTTATTATTAGTGTAATTTCGAAAGTTATTGTTGGTACGATTATTTTGGTTGTTAGTATTAAACGTATAATTTGGTTTATTAAATTGTCGAGCGAAGTTAGCTCTCATATTATTTGATTCTAATTCCTGCGCCTTGGCAAGTGCATTTGGAAGATCACTAGGAGACAATGAGAACAATATGTCTGCTAGAGGAGCGTTTAAACCGGTAATAAAAACTCTTAGTGCATATTGACGGTTTCTATTGTTTAATTCTTTTGTTAAAGCCTCATTAGACCCGTGTGTCATAATTGTTTTGTTTATTAACGACGTCAATTTTTTGTTGACATCATTGTAATAATCTATGATGCTAAGCATTCCCTGACGCATCACGCTCAACTCCTGCTCAATGAGGTGGAGAGGGCGCCTATCTGCATACGCGAAGTCCAACCTAGCTAATATGGCATCCATGTTAAGCACGGTACCATGGTTTGTTAACATGTCGTTCGCTTCATTTGTTATTTTATTCCTCAATATAGAAAGAGCTGCGTAATAACGCCGACTACCTTTTTTATATAAATGCATAGAGTTGACGGCAGCTTCGCGCCAACTAACGTAGGAAGATTCGTTACCATCAAATGACGGTAGTGACTTTATGACATCTAATGTCTCGTCACAACGAATGCTGTCGTCTATATTTTGTGTAGTATATTCCCTAACTGAATCACTGGCTGTCAAGGATTGTATCCTTAAAGTTAGTTCATCGATGGTTCTCTTTAAAGGAGCAACATGGCTCAAAATTAAGCTTGTTACACTCACGGATTCCGAAGTTGCCATTTTTTCTTCAGAAACTTTGAGTTTCTTAAATATGTCTTCCAATGAACAAGTAATGAAATTTTCTTCACCCGGAAGAAGCTCTAAATCTTCCTCATCAATTTTAGTATCCACGATTAAAAGTTCAAAAAACGTTAAAGGAAGTTTTATTTTCTTAGAATTAAAATTTAATTAGCTTCACTATTTGATCAGCTTTTATCAACTTTTTCTTAAGGGCAAATTTCAAATAATTATTTTCACAATTTGGTAAAAACTAAATTTAAATAATTAGCTTTACTTAATACTATCTTACGTAAAATTCTTTGCTGCTTGTTTCCTTCTCTTGATTGTTGATTGCTGATATTTTCCCTCTTTGGCTTTCTTTCTGTTGTTGTCACTTAATAAATTCCTCGCTATAAAATTGGCAGTTGTCTTTGGTTGGTTTGGCCTCCTTTTTGGAACGAATTTCAAAGCTTCAGGTTTTCCACAACGGACACTTTTTCAGTTTTTGTATAAATTCACGCAGTTAAAGATTCAGTTTTTTTTTTTTAAAATTCTTTTATTCTTTAGTTTTGCGCACAAAAATTCAATGGTTTGTAGGGAATTTTTATTCAAAGGAAAAAATTTTGTTTTATCGTTTTTGGCTGCAAATTAATGCTTTCCAAGCAAAAATTTTATTGCAAAAATTTTTTTTAAGTTTTTTGTTCACAAGCCTTTAGTTTTTATTTAACCGCACTTGAAGAATTCGTCAATTTTTAATGCAAACAGTTATTCACTTTACAAATGTTCAATTCATACGAATACTATTCTCCTTTATTATAATTTTTTCCACGTTTTTACTTATCTTCTTTCTTTAAAGGATATTTTACGATTTTTCACTGTCTTCTTTTGTTTCTCCTGTTATTTAAAGGATACTTTTTTACACGTTTTTTTTTTTTTTTTTCCTATATTTTTAGGATACTTATTTGTAAATTTTGTTCGAGGACACCCGCGATAGCACTTCTTACTTGGTTTTTTCAGAATATTGTGTAAAATTTGCGGGGCCCCACGTTGGGCGCCAATTAAAGTTCAAGTTGGGTTTTTAGTTAAAAAAATATATTTTTATTTTTCAACTTGTTAAGCTTAGGTCTAACTTAGAACTGACTAACTTATTCTTCCAGAAGCATTAATAACTTTTTATTTTCATCTTGTCAGCATAAATGTGGGAACGTTTTTATATTTTAATATTTTAATATTATTAAAGTTGCAGACATAGTGTCAGCATAAAATGTGGGAATGTTTTAAGCGTGTGTTGCAATGTGATCCCAAAAGAATTTATTTGAATTTGTTTATGCATTTAGACGAAAGTGATTTCTTAACTTGCACACATTTGTACATACATATGAAGCAACTATACTTAGTTAACCGTATATTTTCACGAATGTCTCTGCATGTATTAAAAATAAACAAAGGAAAAAAAACAAAACATTTCTCTGAACTCTCTTCTCTTTTGTTCCATTAATATTTTTACAGTTCTCCCATGTTAATAATTTTTTGTTGTTACTTTCGATGCGATTTCAAATTGGACACAAAACACATACAAGTTTTGTATTTATTATTTTTAACACACAAACATACTTTCATGTACATATACAGCCTTACGGGAATAATACCTGTGCATGTATTAGTTGCAATTTTAAATGCTTATAGTTCGGCAAATATTGAACCGATTTTAATAAACTAAATATGGTTTAGTTTTGTAAAAAACTAATTTTAATTTGCTATAAGTTTTGCCAAAATCCAAAATATGATGAAAATCCTTTTTGTTTGGCTTAAGGTTTTGTTTGGGTTAAGGTTACAGCCCAACTATGCAATCACCCTACAAAATCCGAAATATCTAAAAACCAACAATTTTTACATTCTTTAAAATTCTTAAGACATGCATTGTCTTACGTTGTCTTGCAATTATACCAACTTTTAATTGTATCGAAACACATAAAACAAAATTTATAAACAAGAAAAAACTAAATAAAATCTTAAATAAAATAACCAAATTTAGCCAATTATGAGCAGCAGCAAAACCAAAATATTATTTTTTTATGTCTATTTATTTTCTTTTCACAACTTTTCTAAAAGTTTTTTACACAATTTGTGTTGCAACACTCGTAGTACAAACATAAAAATATATGAAAACTTTTGCATATTTTTCAGGTATTTAAAATAATATTGTAAATGAAGCATATTCTTCGATTTGTTTTCTTTTTCAACAAAACTACTTTAACTTTAAGTGACATTGTAAAGGTAAAACTTTCTTCATTTTGGTTAAGTTTTTCGCCATTCACTTATATAAAAATATTGCAATTAATAGTTATGTTGTGGAACCAAAAAAAAGGAAAGAAAGGTAAATGCAGAAAAGAGAAGAAACAAAATTTACTCTAAAGAATATCCTTAAATTAAAAAGTTGCAACAACATTTTTAACTTAGTTAAGTTTGTAAAAACACACATTACTCGTATATGGTTGTTGTTTTGTTGCTGGTGGACAAAAAGTTGAAGGGAAGCAAATGCATGGAAAGTATTAGTGTCGGTCTTGGAAGAAATTGGCAAACTTTTTTTTTGCATAAGTAATAAATTCTTATTTTTTAAAAATTTACATGAACAGAAACAGAGTTGAGAAAATAAATCGCTTAAATCGAAATATTTTTTAACAGATCGCTTTAATGCCGGGGTTGTCCAATTAATACCAAGTTCCACTATTTCCGCATGGTAAAATCTGCTTTTTATTGGAAATATTTTTTTTGTAAATTGTGAGGCAAAATTATAGGTTTTTTGGAAAAGTTTGCGCAAAAAAAACTCTGCTAAGTATAGACGTTGAAATTTAAACCCGTTCCTTTGTAGTTTTCTCTTGTTTCATAATTTTGTGACTCATTAATTGCCAACAGCAAGATGAAAGTTAATAACAAAAGCAATTAATACTTAACTTTATTATCGATAAAAGCATTACAAAACAATATATTATTTGTAGAGTTTTTTTTATCCTTTTTCTTTGTTTTTTTTTTTTTTTTTGCTAACTTAACTTTGTTTCTTATGTTACTAATTGACTTGTGCATGGCATATTAACCAGTCAAGGGAGTATGAGGAAAATTATTAATAAAAATATCATGATGCGTGATTATTTTTAATATATATCAAAAATATTTTCCATTGAACATGGCTGTTTTCTATATCACACACATTGTTGGAAATGATACATCATGAAGTATATAAAGATTGTTAAAGGATTTGAAAGTAAATTTTTTTTATTCCATTTTTTACATAATTAATCAGAGCAACGAAGGAAAAAGTATTTGCTTTAGTTTTCAAAAAGACCCCCAAGCAATCAATTGAGTTTTTTTCTATAAAAAAAGGGGATCAAAAAGAGTAAAAAGAGTAGATCTGTAACCAGGGCCGTCTTAAGGCATGTCGGGGCCCCTGGGCACAAAATAATTTGGGGCCCCACTGGAAAGTAAAAAAAAAAACGAATGACAAGCATTTTTTTGTTATGATTTTAAATTTATTATGTTTAATACATGTTATTTAATGTTATAAGAAATATAACTTAGGTATTTATGTTCTGATTTAAATTGGCTACGCTAAAGGTTTTTTTCGGGATTTCTGTGCTATAATTATAAAACAATATAGACAAGTTGTATATAACTAAGACGTCTTCACTTCACTGAGTTGACTTTACACTTATTGGCTGCGTTAAACTTTGACATTCATATGGGAAATCCCCTAAATATACACAATGTCAACTATTACTATCTGCACCAGTCAGGCTTGCCAGTTTTTTTTTTTTTGTTTGTATCGCCAAATACAGTTGAAAAATCGCCCAAATACATTTTTTTTAGTATTTGTTAATATTTAAGTTTCGGTTAAATTTTTTTTTCTATTCCTTTTTGTTATTGAAATTAAGTGCCTGTTCGCCGATATCGAAGAAGTTCTTTCTTTCGAGCAATTACACTTGAAACAAATACAAATTCAAAACTTTTGTTTTTGTGTCAAATGGAATTGTTCGAAAGAAAGAACTTCTTCGATATCGGCGAACAGGCAATAACAAAAAAAAAATTAACAAAAAAAATTGCTGAAAATCACCAGAAAAATACAAAATATTTACTTATTTCTTTCGTGTAATCGAATATATCGGCCTTTCGGGGCCCCCATAAGGTCGGGGCCCTGGGCATGGGCCCCCTGTGCCCTTATGGAAAAGACGGAATTGTCTGTAACCCTCACACAGAGAATTTATTATACGTGTACTTGTATTCGTAGTAAGTTTAAACATTTATATCTTTCAAAATACTGATCCCTCTGTGCATAAATATTTTCAAATTTTTTCAAACTACAATAAGTTTTGTCTAAATCGGTTGAATAATGTGACCATAAAGTCCATCACAAAAAACGGTCTTGCGTATTATTAGATATAAAAGCGGTCACACTGAAAGCCATCCCTTTAAAAAAAGTAAAATATTTGAAAATCGTTGCATAAATTAGGGAAATGCGGAAAAATTGTGAATTATATTAATTCTGAAAAGAATTATTTGTATACGTTTTTTTTTTTTTTTTTTAAATTTCATTTGCAGTTTTTGTACTAAAACTGTTTCGTTAATAGAAAATATTTTTAAATTTTTATATTTTACATTCAAAATTTTTTTTCTCAAAACTAAAATTTTATTATCGTTTTTTTTCACGCCACTGTCCAACAGTAACCATGTACGTTTCTGTACATGAAAACAAAAAACTTCATGTTTTCCATATTTTATAAAAATTTGTTGGTTTATTTAGATACACATCAATCCACAAGTCTTAGAATATAAAGCAAAAGCTGTGACAGAAGACAAAACATTTATATATTTTGTGTGTGTGTCCGTTTTATTTTTTTTTTTTATTTTTATTTAGAAAAAATCATTCATGTCCAACTTAATGTAAGATAATACGTGCCCGCATTAAAGATTTACTCAAACAATAGTACTATATACACTTGTTCACAACTCTAGTAGAATAAGAACAACAACAACATCAACAAATTATATGCTATAAATTCGAATAAATGGTCATACAAACACAAGAAAGTTCGGTCAAGAATATTCAAATTAGGACGGGTTTTTTATTTCTTCTTTTGCTGTTTCTCTTTCAATATTGTTTAATGAAGCTTCTGTGAAACAAGTCATTATATATTTTGTGAATTTCCTTTTTGATAAAACTTTATAGAAATTTGTAAGACAAAATTTTTAAAAATAAAACCTTAAAAGTTATGAAAACTTTTCGTATTTGTTTAATTTATATTGTTTTAGTATTTAAGGCCCAAATTCACAGTCATTAGTTAGCTAATAGCAATAGTTTAACTAATAATATATGATTCACAGCTTCTAGTTTAACATTAGTTAGTTAAACCATCAAACGTCATTGGTTAACTTATAGTTAGACAACAGCTGATTCGTTGGAATTTATTATTAGTATTTTTGTTTTGTGAAAAATTTTAGATATGGCATGTGAAATTGAAAACACGGAGTTCGATATTGAAAGTGACACTGATACTGATAATACGCGGAATATTGTTGCTGAGCGTCGCCAACGTAAGCTAAAAAGATTTTATGGAAAGATTCCATCTTAGCAAGTAGGTGGCGTGGCAAGTTCTTTAATGTATACGCCATTTTTTAAGAAATAATACATCAAATGTAAACAAAAACCATATGCTATAACGGAATTGCCAGTACTGAAAGTTGATAGTTTGATAGGGTTACCATTTTTTGTTCATATTAAGAGTGTTGGTTAAATAATACACTGTGAATATGAAGTATTAGTTAAACAATAGTTATCATTTTAGTTTACTAATAGCTAACTAATTACTGTAAATTTGGCCCTAAGTAAACTAACTTTAATAAAGTTTCGTAACGGCAACAAGGACGATCTAAAAAATTATTTGTACAGACTGTCAGCATCATAAAAAAATTTAAAACTGCTTAAATACATAAATAGTTTTTACTATCTCTCTTTAGGGATTATGAGTTCATTGACGTGAATAGTTGGATACTTCTTTTTGAACAGGATATAATTAAAAAAAAAAAAAAATTGCTGCTATTTTCGAAAAAAAAAAAATTTCTTTGCCTTTAATTTTTCTTAGATGCAAATACTCGAGACTCTTGCAATACAATCTGGGCTATCGAAATTTTAAAATTAATATTGAAAATTTATAACTTCTTGGTACCTGTGTCAGTGGTAAATAACGGCAACGGGTGGTGTTACCTGAAGTGGTTAGCGCGTTGACTTCTAAGCAAACAATAACTTAGGGTCTGTTCAAACCCTAGCCAGAGCAAGTCAACCAATATCATTAATTTCTCTAATGTACGTTGTGGTATCGGACTATTTATGTGATGAAGGCATAGCTCTGGTCACTAAAAAACTGTTTCGACAGCGATTGATGCTGTTCCAAACTAATGTACACAACATCGCCATCCTTCGTCGGTTAGCTGAAACATCGGCGAAGTAAAACAATTAATAAAATGCCTGCTAATACGTCATAACAAAATTAATGCGTCTACTTAACACAAGAGGCGCCTTAATACTGCTAAAAAATTCAACATAACGCGCATAGCAGAGTTCTAAAAGAGCTAAACCTTCTAAAGTTTCAATATCTATCTTCCCTACCCCATCCCTCTCCCTGAGTTCGGGCACAATGCATTGCATAAGATGTGGTTATCCCCTAAGTGCTGGTCTTAAAAAAAAGTACTTTAAACTGGCACGAGTACAACACTTTGCAGAGACGTTTAATTTTTAATCGATTTAAAAAAGAGAAGGAGGTTTTCAATACGGTTACATATTGTTTTTAATGTTTGGACCTCCATAATTCTTTATTTTTTTTTTTAAAGGATTTGCTTGCTGCTGTCGGGCAAGTTGCCAACGCCCACAGCCCATCCCCCAAATAATGTTTATCTTATAAAATCTCTCTTTATAAATCGATTTTCAAAATTTATTGTTCTTTTGTATGGAAAGACTTGCTTGCCGCTCGATCCCACAACATTTTGTGAAAATCGCTGGGCAAATTTTCCCCCCTTCCTACAAGAAAAAAATAGGATTATCGCAAAATTCCGATTTTCTAAATTCTTTATTTATTATACCAAATTTTTTCCGCAATTTGGTACCATTTTTGAAAATCGTAGAGGCAAATTTATCGACCGACTTTGTAAACGTATTAAGGGGATTGCTTGTAGTTGTTCGTCCCCCAGAAATTTCGGATCGAAGAAATATTTTATTATTTATGTGCGTTTATCTTTAGTAGGAGTAAAATATATCGGGCCTGAATGCTTTTGAATCTTGCGTCGGTTCATTTGGCCTGTGGTATTGAAGTCAGTTTATTTTTTCTAAAACTTTTATTAGTTTTTCCATATTTTACACTTTAATCCATTGAAACCTTTGATAAATGTATGAAAATTTAAAATTTTCACGGATATTATGAGTTTTAATTGAACTAAAATTTTTATAAATATTTTTACACTTTTTCCATCTTTAAAACACACAAGTCAGTTAAAAGTCTATTATAAATTTAAGACTCTGTTTACTTTAAACTTAAGAAGCAGTGTGAGGTGAAATACTCACACAGTAATAAAAAGAAAAACCTGAGAAAAATTAAAGAGAAATAAAACTTACCTGGTAGTCCATTGAATTCCCATACCCCATATGATTACAGGAACACGAACATTGTTTGATATGTTCCTCAAGCTCATCGTCTATAATTAGAGGTGAAGAGGTGGCATTCAACACATTACAATCTAGTAAATGATGAAGATGTTGAGCCTGTAAACGTTGGGCATGATATGCTCGATTCTGTAAATGTTGCTGTTGTTGCTGATGATGCTGTAGATGATGATGAAGTTCCCTAGAACACATTTCTTTGCAATCCTGATTATTCTGTTGTTGTAGCTGTTGATTCAAATCGCCGGTTGTATTATTACCATACGGCATTGCTAAGAGTGCAGAAGGAGTTAAAAGCTTTTTATCGGACAAACCGCTAGTTTTAACTGATTTCAGTATGGTCATTCCGTTTTCTTTATTAGAACATTTTTTATTATCAAGCAAAGGATTTTTCAGGACTTTAGTGGAATTTATATTAAAATCTAGATACGAAGAAAGTGGGGCATCAAATGATAATGATTTTAATAACAGTCTATTGTTAACATTATGTAATTGTGATTTGTGATGAGGCTGTTGCTGTTGCTGCTGTTCTAAAGCATCATGTTGTAAACTTGAATTTCGTTGCAAGGTTTGTGCTCTCCGCAGTTTTTCGCCAGAAAAGCTTTTGCGCCGTGAGAGCATATTGTAAAAAGCTTCGTAAGCAACAGTTTCATCAGCTCCATCATTATGATTTGAGTTGTCAACAACAACAGCGTTTGTTCTACCCAGATTATAATTATTAAGAGTAAAATATTTGGGAAAATCCACTAAACTATTGTCAATAATACCGACACTAGTTGCTGCCGTATCTGTGGGTGGTGGAGTCTCCTCTAACGTTGCAGCTATTAAAGATGGTTGTGTTTTTACAGCTGTTGAGGCTGCAGTTAACATTAAACTCATCATTTCCATGGAATCTGTTTCCAGTGGCACTGAACATGAACCTGTTTCGGTATTTGCATCATCATATTCTACCGCTTGTGTGGCATTGGGTTGTATGTGATGTGATTCTTTTAAACGTTCACGTTCCTTTTCTAGCTGTTGGATATTATCAATCGGCTGGGTTTCTTCAGAGCCCAAGTCATCGGATGTATTGGATTCTAATTCGGAACTGATGCTTTTTCTTTGTTGCAATTTTTGTTGATGTTGTTGTGTTATAGAATTGGCGGTTGAATGTATGCCATATTTCCAATAGGTTTTGTTGGTGCCTGCTATACGTTGCAACGTGCGATTTTTACTTTGCGCCTCTTGTTTTCGTTCCTGTTTCTGTTTTTCCAATTGCTGTAAAGTCTTAAATGCTTTTCTTACTTGTGGCTGGGAGTGATGCAGAGTATTACAGCGCCTTGTAGGAGGTGGCGTGTATAGAGGAGACGGTGATGCATAATGATTGGGTGAGTTTGAGCCACTAGATTTTTTGGTCTTTTTAAAACCTGCTGCCCCACTTAAACGGTTTGTGAGTGAATGTGCTGATAAAGATAAGGCTTTTGTAAATTTGAGTCTTCCACCACCACCACCTTCATTAGCGGATTTTATTTTATTCTTAAGTAAATATTGATGATGGTGATGTTCGTTGATCGTTGGCAGTTTAAGTAAATGTTGTGCCTGCAGTTGCATGTAGTTTTTAGAATTGCATGTTGCTGTAGTGACTGCACTTTGAGAATTTCTTTCACGTTCCGTTAAGGCGGAATGTATTAGATGTTGTGCGTTTATTTGTTTTGCTTGGGCTGGCGGTGAGGGCGGTTCGAATAGGGATTTTTGTGATAAAGCTAGAAATTCTTTTTGTTCCTCTTCTTCGAGTGCTTTAAGGGCACGTAAGTCCCACTCACCGGATGTCATTAAAGAAACTTTTTATATGTTTTACTTTTATTTGGTTTGATTAAATATGTTTTTCTTTATATATCTAATTTATTATATCTTTGTTAGGTTTTACAATTCTCATCTATTAAGTTTGAATTAAAATTGTTTTAATTTTAATTACTCATTTAAAATTTCATTAGGAAATAATTGCTGGTGAAAAGAAACAGAATTATCTATTTTTAATTTAAGAGAAACTTTAAACAATTCTTGCAAGTTTTTTTTAAAACACTTTAAAGGAAACTAATCATTCAATAATTTAGAAATTTTAAACTTCAAATTTAAAAATATTTTAAATAATTTTAAGAACAAATTTAAATGAGCAAAGGAATCTTATTTTTCTGTGTTCTTAAAAGATTTTCATATCCGAAATTGTTATTTTTCTTTTAAATTTTTGCAAATAGTTTCTTAGTTAAAAATATGTAAAAATTGCAAAAAACCAGCAGTCATTATTTACAAAAAAAAATTTTAACAAATTTTATTTTCAAATCTCTTCAGCATTCTCTTTCGTTTAGAATTTTTACTCAATTTGTTATATAAAACCGATTTTTAAAATAAATCACTTGGAAAGGCATTCACTCAAGTACTGATTGCTCGTTTAATCGAAAAATTCAAGTCAAGCAGTCTTCGTTTAAAAATGAAACGCCTTAATTTCTGAGTAAACGTAATACAAGAAATTATTGTAGGGTGCTTGAATAGAATAATATCGACACTTAATAAATAAACATTAATAGCTAAAAACAAATGCATTTAAAAAAAAACAATATGGAGGCCAGTTTCTTTTTTCGGTAAAAATAAATGAAAAATACCACAGTTTTTTAAAACATATATTATATGTTTTATATGCAAAAACCCCTTAAGCCAACTAAAAAAGATTTTCATTAGAAAAAGTTATTCGAATAACTCGCAGGATATATCCGACTGATTGATTAATCGACTAGTTTTAAAGTCAATTAGTATACTCGTAGTATACTCGCGCATTTACTAATAGAACGTCATAACTCAAAAAATCCATTTCGATGTAATCGCAGTTGAATTTTTTGACTCGTTCTCACCATCTAGAAAAAAGTGGGACTTATTCTCTTAAAACGTGGAATGAACAATAGACATAAAGATGAAACGTATATACAAAATATAAAGCATAAAATGGCAAACAATTCTGCATGATTAATTTCAAAATTTTATATAAAGTTATGACGTTGTATTAGTAAATATGTTAGCGATATGTATATAGAAAAGTAAAAGCCGTATACGTAATACACTTTTCAATAAAAAATATTGCTCATACGCTTAAGGCAATGTTTTTTTTTTTTTTTTTTTTGGTAAACTGAAAAGTATGCAATAGTTTTATTGCATTTGAGCGTAGTACAGTGCACTCGCGAAAATATGAATACCCCAAAATATGAACACTTTTTTTCTTCCATTGGCTACTCTTATATATGAACTTAATGCGAAAGCTTTAAAATGTGAACAACTTATTTTAGCATTTTTTAACGGATTTTTATCGAAACAGTGATGAAATCTTGTTAACATGATCGTAGATAAATTCTGCTTCCACTGCATAATAATTTTGGGATTTCCTTATTTGTTTTTGAATTGCTTTTAGCTGTCAATCAGAATTTCATACATATACTTTTAGTTAGTGCTCATATTCAGGTTTTTAATATAAATAAATTTAACATTAAAAGTATTTAAATATGTATGCATAAAAAAGCATAAGTTTTCATCTTTAAAAGAAAAATCGGAAGATTTAGAGAGAATAAATTTAGGGTGAACATGTCTACAATATGTGGAATAAAAAAAATAAAAATTTTGTAAAAGAAATATGTCAACAATTCTTTTATTGGACCTAAAAAAAAGAAAAACTGTGCGGCCTTCCGAGTACCCAAAAATGGATTATGCTTTATACCGATGGTTTTTGGATATTAGAGACAAAAAATTCCCTATTAGTAGACTTATGTTAAAAAAAAGGCAAAAAATAGACGTTCAACAATAGGAATTCAAAATTTTTAAACAACAATAAAAAAGTTTAACATAATAAACTTTTGTTTTTATAGGAAAAATGTTTCAAAGGGGAAATTAGATGCCATTCGTATATGCGAACAATCTTGCAAAAGTGAACTGGCTTGCTTTTAATTAGTTCATATTATCGCGAGCGCACTCTATAATTAAAGTAAAAATATTTTCTTGCCCGAAAGCAAGTACAGACTTTAGAAACTGTGCAAACATTTTTAAAAAAATACAGTCACATCCCTTATAAGCGGATATTTTTTATAGCCAGTTCTGTGAGGTTTCACTTTATACAGTTTTTAAACGGAAGACAACGATTTTTTAAATATATTTTCTCTTGACCTTATATGAATTTTTACTTTATATTCTCGAATGGGTACGTTGTACAATTCCTTGAGTGTTTAAAAAATCTACACCGAAACTTTTTTTAAATATATTATTTTCTAAAATTATTAGGAATGTGCAATTCCAGCCAATGTGTAACGTAACGCTAGATCGTAAATCCTTTATAGTTTCGGATCAGCTTGTTGCTTTGGAATATTCTATCTGGCTAATAGATGCTTAAGTGCTTAAATTTTATATATTTATCAAAAACCAAATGAATAAAACCCAAAACTTGTGCTTTTTGCATTAAAGCATATGACGTTGCGTTACGAAAAGTAGACTTTTCGCTGAAAAAGCCCAAATATTTTAAGAATAATTTTTGTTGAACAAAACAAAAATTACAAAATAAATGAAATGAAATGAAAATGTCTTAAAAATTTATTTATTGCTACAATCTAAGCGCATTAGTAATATTATGAACATTCATACGCCTCATGCATCACTGTCTTTATATCCATTTTTAAAAAAAAAACTTGCAGTTCAAGTCTTGTGGAAATTTTAGTATTTTATTTTTAAATTATTTTTTACTGTTTTTATATCCACTATTTTAAAAAACTTGCAACTCAATATAGAAATTTTAGTATATTATTTTTAAATTATTTTTTACACTTAAAGTAGTTTTTTTTTTATATATGTATAGTTTGCTTTGGATTTTTTTTTTTTTTTGTTAAAGACACAGCTCCAGTGTAGAACATTTTAAATTTCTGCTCACTTTACAAATATCTATTAACACTTTATTAATTAATTTATTGAAATTATAGATTAAAATTTTTTCATAGTAAATTGAATACAAAAATGTTAACCGGACACGTGATTAACTGTTGATCTTTAAGATATTCCATTTAAATTCCAAGAAATATTGTGTTCATGAAAGCAACAATAAAGATTCACATGCAAAACCAAACGGCGCTAACGACAGAAGTCACACTTCTGAACAATCAACAGTTTTAAAGTCAACAAGAAAGCAAATACAATATTAACCCCTTATGGCCTTCGAATGAATATAATATAGAAACACGACGAAGCAACAAATGAAAAAACAAAAATACACACACAACAAACCGCACACAGTAGCGGCACACGCATTTAATACATAAGAATTACAACAACGAAAAAAACACAAAAAACCAAAAAAAAATTAATAACATAACATGCCGTTATTATACATCAAGCCGTATGCTCCCACATGTCATATTTGAATGTATGTACTCGTACATGTATATTCACACTAACACAGACAGGAGGGTAATCACATCACATCTCGTAAAATACAAATCAACGTAACTTTTTCTTTATTGGAGTAGGTTAGTAGTGAATAACGAATTGAAGACAGCATCTTGCGGTGTTGTTGTTGTTGCTTAGATATTTACAAAAAACAACACCACTCATATCAACACATTCTGTTATACGTACAAATACATATATACATTAAATTATACGTAAATATATTCTCGTTACGCTTTCAAAAATCAACAATCACAAACAATATTTTACTTGTTTCTTTTCTCACTCATTTTGTTTTTTGTGTTCTCTTATTTATTTTGTTTACGTTACAATGAGACCGTTTCCGTTATTGCCCATGACCGATATGCAGCATAAAAATGTCTTAACTGAAGTGTAACTCATACAATCATAAGTTTTTATACCTTTATCTTGTTCTTCTTGTTGTTTGTTCTTTGCAGTTACTTTTAGCAAAACCATAACCGAATGCTATGTTAACTAACAGTGCTATTTTATTTCATATATTTTCATGTTAACATGTCATCCACGTTTGTGTTAAAGTTGTCTGCTAAGTTAAGAGTAAATTTTTAAGATCTAAATGTCCACTGTAAGCAATTTTACATGTGCGGCTACAGGGATTTATCTATAATTATGCAGTACATACATACTTGATCATTAAAAGGAAGTAATGACAAAAAAAAACCATAAATTGAGCTCTTTTTTCATTTTACTCCAATTTTCGGAAATCCATTTTTTATTCTTAACAAAATGCTGTAAATTTTATTAAAATCCTTCAAGCATCATTGTCGAAAAAAATGCTTTCAAATATATCATCTGTTGATGAGTTGATGCTTAGCAACGAATGAAATACAACATATAGATTAGCGAACCCAACCCCATAACAAAAAACTATTTTTTTTTATAATAATGTTTAATTATTGTAAAACTTTTTAATGATTTAATTATCTCGTTTTTTTACCTTTAAATCATTATATAACTAATTTAATCAACTCAATTTTTATTTTCGATATTTCACCACACCGTTGGAGGGCTTCTTCAGGGGAAAAAATACTTTTTATGAAAATGATTTTTAAAATTCGGCTACATCTTTTGAACTTAAAAGACTGCGTCAGTTACTGCAAATTTTATATAAAATTTGCACTTAGTGAGAAGTTCCTGGGATGACCCACAAGGTCAACAATATTCCACATTTTTTATTTATTTTCATATTAATTCCAAATTTTTGTTCGGTTTTTTCATACAAAATCTTATAAAAAAAAATCAACGAACCTTTTGCTAAAATACCTTTAGAATGTTTTGCCATGACTTGGTGTGATTTCTTCTAGAGGAACTAGAGAAAAATTCATATCAGGCAATTAATTATTCTTTGATCATGTCAATGTAACATTTCACTGAATTTTAAAAGCTTAAGGGAAAAAGGGCATCTCAGTTCTGATGATGATTCGTCAGAAAATCTTTTCATTTTTATACTAATCAATCCTCCATGGAAATCGTTTCTAATGAAATTATATTTTTTCTCTTATAGAATTTCTTTGCATTAAGATTTATTTCAAGATTCAACGAAAAACTTTAAAACTTGTATCAATTGATTAATATTGTATTTTGGGTTTGCTATGCAGAATATTTCAAAGTTCATTTATCAAATTTATTTAAAAATAGATCATTTTGTGTATTTGAATATCTTTACACAACGCGTGTGATAAAGATCATTTGAGTGACAGTAATATACTCTTACGATATAAGGCAGAATTTCTCTGTATTTTATTTTGTGAATTTATTGAACAATTTTTTTTTCTTTAATTTTCAATTCACTGCAGATTTACGACCCGCCTCACGATTTCGATCGATTAATATTACTGAAATTAAAAACGAAACATAACCTTCGAACGCATGCATACTATTTATGGGGATGACCCCTATGTATTAGTGATGTTACGAATATCAATTTTTAGTATTCGCGAATACGAACACGAATATTTAAAACCGTATTCACCGAATACGAATACGAATATTTCTTTTGAGGTTTATATTTCAAATTTAATTGGAAAAAATCCCTGCCTTTGCGTTAGTAACTAGAAATGAAAAAAAAAATTAGTGATTTAACATTATTATTGCATTAAGATGCCGAATTTGAAAACCTCTACAGAACATTTTTTAATTATTTTACTTACATACTTTTAGATTTCGTTTTTCTTACTCTGCGTGAAATACAATGGGTTTTTTTAATAAAAATTAATATATTTTTTTACATTTTATGTACTTTTTTTAAACTTTTGTATGATTTTTTTTTTGGAAATGTATGGGAAAATTATTCGAAAAATAATCGCTTGAATTTGGCGAATACGAGTACGAATACGAATATCTTAAAACAGGCGAATAGTCGAATAGTCGAATACGAATACGAGTATTCGTAACATCACTACTATGTATGCAGTGCACTGTGCTGGAACTCAGGGAGAGGGATAGGGTAGAGAAGATAGATGTTGAAAATTTAGAACACTTAACTCTTTCACAATTCTGCTTTGCGCGTTATGTTAATTTTTAAGGCAGTGTTGAGACGCCTCCGGTGTTAAGTAGACGCATTAACTTTGTTACGCTGAATTAGCAGGCATTTTATTAATTGTTTTACTTTGCTGATGCTTCTGCTAACCCACGAAGGAGGACGATGTAGTGCACATTAGCTTGGATAGCATCAATCGCTGTCGGAACAGTTTTTAGTGACCAGTGCTATACCTTCATCACTTAAATAGTCCGACAACAATTAATACAATTTCTCACTAATGTACATTAGAGAAATTAATGATGTTGATTTAAGTCAAACGTTGGAATAAATAAGTATGCAAGTGATATTTATCAACCCTCCATTACCAGCATGAGATCTGCTTGATTGCGATTGAAACTACATATTTTTTGCCTTTTTTATAATGCATACTGAGATAGCAGTTAACACTAAAAATTTTAGAATGGCAATGCATGATTCACATCAATGAAACGTTGTTACTACATGTGTGCCATTGCTTGCTTTTGTAAATTATTCATATGAATCAAAAAAGCAATGAATCAATATGATTGTTTTGAATACAATTTAATTTTTTTTTTCATAAATACAGATTAATAGAGCACATTTAATTGTAAGGTAAAGTCCAGTTTCCATATTTTATTATATTACAAATATTATTTTGAAACTTTTACTTTTTAAATACCTTTTACATTTGTATTGCTAATTTATTGCGCTTTTCTTGAAATTATATATGTATTTTCGATTTACTGTAAAAAAAAATGTGAAATCAGACTTATACGCACTATTTTGTACACATAAAAGACAGCAACCTTTTATGAGTTATTTGAATACGTTGGAAAACAATTATATGTCAGTAAAACTATTTTACTAACTTTTGCTAACGGCAATTAAAAACAATAGTAAATTAAAAACAGTCAGTTTTAAAAGAGTTAACACTGCAACCAATATCAATAGTACATATGCATGTTTAACAACACAACAAGAGCAATTTAAATATGAGTGGAGAGCGAAAGGGAATCAACACATGCATTTCTCTGTTAACAGCTGTAGGTATACATATTTATTTGCAAATATGGCTACGTATACTTAATATTCTTAACGCTATTAAGTATACGTTGAAAATAGCATATTTTTAAAAAACATATAAAACTGTTTTAATACGACTGTTTACTTAGACGATCATTAATTTTACACGTTTAAAAGAAAAAGGTAGTCATATTAAAAATCAAATTTGACGAAAATTTTACATATTTTTGAACAGCATACTAAGATTTCAACAACTTAAAATGTTTACAAAACAAAGATCTAAATGTTGTGGGTGGGTGACTGTAACGCTATTTATCCTCATAATCTTTTTTTGGAATGGAAAAACAATTATTAACCTTAAAACAAATCATATTAAGAAAAATTTCTTAGGAATTACAAAACCTTCAATCTAATTACTTCTCATGCAATTCAGCTAAAATACTCTTCCACAAATTTCAAATAAAATTCTTTGATAGCACAAAAGATTTCAACAAACAGTTGTAATAAAGCTTGTAAATTTTAATAGTAAATAAGAGAAAAGGGTGGAAGTTATAGAAATTTTAAACGCAAATACACCGCAAAATATTAAAAGAAGAAATTTAATTTAACTACTTTTCAAAGAATCTATTTATTAAACTGATAATTGGATTTAAAGGATATACTTGAATATTTTAAACAGCAACTAACTGAGAACTTGATGTCAGTTTATATATTGAAGATTTTTTCTTTGTGGCTTTTATCACTTGAATGAGTAAAACTTTATTCTAGACTAAATCGTTATTTAAAAGTACAGTTAAGTTTTTTCTATTTTATTTTTTTTGTTTTTTGAAAATAATAATAAGGGTGCTGGCAGTATTATTAGAAACTATCACATAAATTAGGTTACGCATTGAACTATAAGACGATCTTAAAAATTAGTCCTTTCAAGTTGCCTTCCACTGTTGTATACTTTTGAAAGGAGCCACCTCTAGTGCCGCCGTAGCTGACAGGTAGCAATCAGAGCTATAAACGAATGATTCTTTTTTTAATGAAACTGAGAATCATTCAAGCATTGAATTAAAACTTTTTTAATGCATTCTTTCTGGCCAAAAAATGAATTGACTCAAATTTAAATGCATTCATCATGAAAAACAAACGTTTAATTTAATTCATTTTACAAAATAATGAATTGAGTTAAAATTTTAGTGAATTCGTCTTGAATTAAATATTTTGAATCCATTAACTTCATATAAATAAAAAAATTGAATTAAAATTTGAATTCATTATCGATGAATTAAGGGAAATGAATTGTAATTCATTATTTCATTCACTTCTACAGTTAGGATAAAAATTCCCAAAAATTATTTTATCATCTCATACGCTGCTCTGCAATTTTTTATAATTATGGTACTTAATTGATTTCTTAAGTTATACATACATAGATACATAACCTATAAGTAAAAATACCAATCTAAATAGGTTTTGTATTATATGAATATAAAAATATAATTGTCAAGACGATTGAAATTAATTCAGTTGATTTTTTTGGCTATTAGTATTATCTTCTGTTTTAATTTCATTGAGTTCATAATGTCTATGTCGCCAAATTTATTTAACAAAACTGAAGTTCATAGTAGTGAAAATATCCTACTGAAATCTGGACGAAAACGCTTGTTTACATTGGATGAATTTGTAAATGTCGACATGTCTAAAAACTTGGCATCTGAAATAGAGCATACGGATGAGGTTAAGTTTGTGGATGTCACTTCATCACCCGAAATCAGGAATCATTCAAAGCGATCATTGTTATTTGAAAAATATTTTAACATCATTGAAGAGGTTGGTTTGTTTAAGAGCCAGCGAATTGGTAAGAACTTTTTTCTAAATTCGGTATTCAATACTCATACAGGAAGCGTATCCAGAAAATAAAAATAAAAAAAGAAGAGAAATAACATCAGCGAAGTGTATTAATTGTGACAAAGTGTTGACTGGAACTCTACATGTAACATCGAATTTTCTTCGTCATTTACGAAAGCAACATTTGGAAAAATATAACGAATACGAAATGCTAAAGCAACAAACAAAAATAATTCCAACAAAACAAGAACACTTTGAATATGTGGAGCTTTTACAGCCTGTAGCAGAGGCCATAGACTTTCTTCAAAGGGACGATGGCATGATGTTTGGTTATTTGCTACCATCCTTGGCTACCATTATAACAAAATACGTGAAAATACAGTTAAGGGGTAGTACTAAATATATAAGGACAATGGCTATAGAAATCATAGGCTGTGTTAATACACGTTTTGCATTATATATTAAGTTAGACAAAAGCACCCACTCAGCAATTGTGGCCTCAGTTCTGTGCCCTGCAGTAAAATGTCTCTGGCTGAAGGCACTAAGCCCTGATTTCGATATAGCAACTGAATCCAAGGTTGTAAATATAGCAAAGGGAGCTGTGATTGCAATGGCAAGCGAGGGAGATCAGCTCATACCAAGTTCATCAGAACCAAATATATCAAGATACTTTAATTTTTCAATTATTGGTAAAATATTCCCCATTGTGTACAAGAACTGATTTAATTGCTATTATTTTAGAAAATGTTGAAGAACAACTGTGTGGTACAGCTTTATCATCCGAAACTGAATTCCTGGCCTATTTAGCGGACACATCAAAATCATTAAGCATGCTTAACAAATACCCCATAATTAAAAAAACTTTTCTAAAATACAATGCCCCTTTGCCATCGTCAGCTGCCGTTGAAAGAATGTTCTCATATGCGTCAATGCTAAACGCCCCTAAGCGTGGCTCTCTTTCTGACGAAAACTTTGAAAAATTGCTGCTGCTTAAAGTTAATAATGCGTTATAAAATTTTTGAAGCAGCTTAATAAATATACATACATAAATGTAATATGTAAATAAAATAAATATAAATATGACGAGAAATTATTTTTAACTGCATATCTTTTTACAATATTGCTAATAAAATTTTTACACACAAACGATGTGTCTAGTCAAATGGGTATACGAATTTGTTGATTAGTTTTTTATAAATTTGTATACAGAGTCTGCGACGCAAATATTGTTTTTGAACTTAATTGTACTCTGTTCGAATTTGTGGAAAATTTTGAGCAGCATTGATGATTTCACTTGAAAAATATGACATTTAAAATGTGGTGTATAAATTTTTATTGTATGTATGTTTTTATACATGCATTTTGACAGCATTCCGCGTGGAATACTGAACAGAATACTGGCTTTGAATACATGCTTTTAGACAAGTTAGACGATGTTAATCCAAATTAAAACAGTGAATCCAAAATGAATTACAATTCCTTTCCATTTAATCATCGATAATGCATTCAAATTTTAATTCAATTCTTTTTTGTGAAAAAAAGGAATGAATTTAAAAATTTTTTTCATGTTAAATTCATTCACACTTTAATTCAAGTAATACTTTAAGTGATGTCAATGCATTCAAGAATTTTTAATTCATGAGGAATGTTTTCGTTTTTCAATTCAATTCAGATTTTGAGTAAAAGAAATTAATAAAATTTTCTATAATTCATTGTGAATTAAAAATCAGGTTTGAGTCATTCTTTTACAGCTCTGGTAGCAATGCTAGACTGGTAGTCCGGAAGTTGTCGGTTCGATTCCCGCCAGAGATCCTAGGGGTTTTCTGCAGACAAGCTAATCGCTTTGCGGGATTGTGTTTGTTTTAAAAAAAACATATTTTCCTTTAAAGATCCGTAGAACATGGATGCAAATTCCATAGTTATATATTTATGTCGCAAAACGATTGCTACTGAGTTCTGGCAAAGCATAGACAGGTCTACAGTATGCATTGAAATAAATTTTTCAAAGTTTTTGGAATATCCTTTTTGTTATCTTTTCCAATCCTTTTTTAAGTACCAAATCGTTTCAGGCATAATACTGATTATTATAAATTTTGCTATAGATAAATTCCTTATTTAAGTGATTCGCTGTATTTATTCAAGCTTTCCCGCAAGTTTCTTAACCTCTTTAGTATTTTAGCCCTTTTTTTCTTTTCTTATTAATTCTTTCTTTTCCGAGTTGTTAAACATTGAAAAAATTTGTTTTTTTCAATGCTTTCAATATTAGACATCTTTTTTTTTTGTGTTAAACTAACTGAAATCATTTATAGCTTGTTGCTTAAAAAAATTAATCCTTTTTTTTTTTTGCTATTTATACACACGCACATGTTTCTTTTATGTTTGTTTTAGTGTTTATTTATTATGTCTTAAGGTGCGTTTAGACTATGCTAATATTTGTCCAAACACAACAAGTAATTGTTTGGGCTAATAGTATGGTTTGTGACAAATATTTGGGCATGGGGTTAGATTGCACTAACATATGTTTGAATTTTATTTGCGCAAATAACAGAAAATTTTGTGTCAGCCATGTTTGGTACAAATATTTGTGTACCCCTTTACACTATACTAATAATTTTATTTGTCCGGTGTGTATGACAAACATCTGTCAAACAATGTTTTTATGTTTATGAAATCCATCTGTCAAACAGTATCAAATTGTGTTTGTGAAGCAATGTGAAAAGTTAAAATGTTTAGTGACAGTAATATTGGAGAGTTATTATTAATAACTGCTGGAGCTTTAGCAGTTTCGGAAACCCAGCAAAAAGAAAAAAAGAAGATCCAGAAGAATGTGGGTTCGAGCTTGGGTGAAGCGCCGTAAAATGGAAGGATGTTGCCAAAAACTTCTGAAGGAATTGCGTTCTGAAGAACCTTCGCTGCATAAAAACTTCGTGCGTATGGGTTCAAATGACTTCGATTACTTGGTAATTTGATTACAATATTCATCTTATTAACATTAAATATATGTTCATGTTTTTCACATAAAGCTGAATCTAGTGGCGCCGATGATAACAAAGAAAACCACACATTTGCGGGAACCAATATCTGCGTCTGAAAGATTAGCTCTGACTTTGCGGTATTTGGCGACAGGCGAAAGTTTCTCCTCGCTGCAATATGTTTTTACGATTCCCCCATGCACGATATCGGGTATTGTGCCAGAAGTGTGCGATGCTATTTACAATGTTTTAAAAGCAGACTTTATGAAGGTAACAGTATTTTTAGTTGCAATGTTTCAATTAGGTTTTTTTTTTTTAATTAAAAGGTTCCGTCGAACGAAGAGGAGTGGAAAAGCGTTGCAGATGAGTTTCTGGAAAAATTGAATTTTCCAAACTGCCTTGGTACCGTAGATGGCAAGCACGTGGTGATGGTGTCTCCTAAGAATTCAGGAAGCGTATTTTATAATTATAAAGGTTATGCAAAATTTATATCAAAAATAATTGACAAATTAATTAATCTTCTTTTTTTTCTATTTGGCAGGCACACATAGTATTGTGCTCATGGGCATTGCCGATGCGTCATATAACTTTATTTACATAGACGTAGGAACAAATGGTCGAGTTTCTGATGGGAGCGTTTTCCGGAGAACTACATTTTATGATGCGCTACAAAACAATTCTCTCCATCTTCCTCAACCTGTGCCATTGCCCGAAAGGTCAAAATGCATGCCGTTTGTCCTAGTGGCTGATGATGCATTTTCTGCAAGCACAAATCTTTTGAAACCCTTCAATAAGAACAGGCTTGATGGTATTCAACGCATCTTTAATTATCGCCTATCGAGAGCACGAAGCGTTGTATTGTCAGCACGATTTCGCATTCTCCGCAGCCCAATACAGCTTAATCCCGACAAAGCAAGAAAAATAACCACTGCTTGTTGTGCATTACAAAATTTTTTAATGATGAGGAACGCAATAACTTACTTGACGTCTTCATTGGTTGATCGTGATAATGCAGATGGTAGCGGTAACAACCCACCAAATCAATATTTATAAAAACACGTCTGTTAGGTTTATTAGTTTAAAATCAAATTGTTTTATTCTACTCCTCGTTTATAATTTAATTTTCATTCCCGTTGACATTTCGTCACAGCCTACTCAAATATTGTCTTTTTATATAAAACTGAAGTTGTTTTTATGTGGTTGTATTCTGTTCACTTGAACAGGTTTGCCACAGTAGCATTACTCTAGGAGAATGGCGGAATGATGCAATTGACTCATCTTTACATCCTCTCACAAGACAACGTTCTTACAACAGCGAAACAATAGACGAAATTAAGAATGAATTCAGCCAGTACTTCATAAATGAAGGAGAAATACCTTTTCAATATCAACAAATATAACTGAATTGCTGTCTATTTTTTAAAATAATATTTGTCAATTTGAAGTACATATATTTTTATTATTATTCAAAAACTTAAGGCACATTCTTTGGCAATCTTAAGATTAATGTTTGGTAAAAAAACTAAAAATCAGGCACATTCATTGGCAATCTTAAAATTAATGTTTGATAAAAAAAAAATATAGCAAATTCGTTGGCAATATTAATATTAAGAAAATTATCACATTCATCGTTGCACTTTCAATTAAAAAGCTGGTTCAAATTCTCTTGGAACTCTGTCGCTGCATTTTGTTTTTGTTTGAGCTCACTTAATTCTTTAAATAAAAAACCTCCAAGACTTCTTCTTATGTTTGCAGCATCGTCTTCATTCAAGGCATTGAGCTCACTGACCATGTAGCGTCCGAATTCCTCATTAGGGTTTAATGATTTGCGCCTGTCCTTCATAGTTTGGACAACATCACAAAATGTTGCCATGACATTTGTCGTTGTGTTGTTCGACGAGGGCGCAGATGATAGGGCTGATTCTGTAAGAAAAAGGTTTTCCGATAACAACAATATTAACAATTAATGAATACATTCTCATTAGTTTACCTTCGCTTTCAGATGGAATATATAAATTTGTTGTTGTTGGTTGCCGCTGGCTAACCTCCGCACGTCCAACAAAAGCCATGGAGTCGAAATATTTCCACTTTGGTGCATTGTCTGCACCTTGTCCAGATTTTTTTTTTTTTTGTTGAGGTAGCCCCGGTACTGAATCCTTAAATTCGACCATTTTGTGCAAACTTCTTCCGTTCTAATATTTAGCATACCGCCAATCTCAGTCCATGCATTATCCCGCATGGGTTTATTATGGTAGTCAGCACTTGATGCATTCCAAATGCAAGGATGGCACTCCACTTCGCCGATCAATTTCTTCTTCGCTCCAGTCATGCGTCATCTTCTTCCTTTTAGTTTTTTTGGCAAATGATGGGGGCGATTCAATAACTGCTGCATCGTTGTCGTCCATTTTCTTTCAGAAAAATATGCTTTATAATTCAGAATTACGGAAACGCGTTTTTTACTTACCAATCTGTCAAACGAATTGACCAGTATTGCCATTTCAATTTATTTCATTTTTTATATGTTAAGCACTGTCAAAAATAACTGTTGGCAACCCACGTTTCTACAATTATTTGTCGCTGTTTGTTCGGCAAAAAATATTGCGAGAACAAACAAAATATCGAGCCAAATATTTTTTGCGACGTGCTGACAAAGTGTTTACACTATCCAAAGCTTTCTTCACAAACAAACCTTTTTGTTAGTCAACAAACAGTCGAAAAATATTTGGAGGCTAACAAATTCGAGTGTTTACACTAGGACAAACAAAATTTTTATGATTTTGTACAAATATTAGCATAGTCTAAACGCACCTTTAGAGAGAGATTTACATATTTGCATTTCTTTGTTTTGAAGAAGAAAAAAACAAAAAGTATACAACGTTTTTTTAAGCCAATTTCCAAAAGATATTAAGGCAGACAAAAAATATATGCACACACACACACATGAAAGAATGTATTTAAAAATAACTAAGAAACAAATATTAAAGTAAGCGAACACAAAAATAGAACACAAATACGAATACATACATACATATATACACACATACATACAGACAAAACTACATAAAATAAAAAATCCCAAGGGATTTACACAAATTATTAACCGTCTTAAAAACTTCAGCACGGCACACTTTTAAAATGTGAATACTCGTATGAGGATTATTTTATTTTACATTTTTTTATGCTACGGTGAGTTCTTAAGGATTACTATAATACAGTTGGAAACATAAATATAGAAAGTATTTGGTGATAAAAATATTACCTGTGAAATAGGAAGCATACTTTTTTTTGAAAAATAAGAACGTAATTAGACGTAATGATTTTAAAACTAATTGAAACTGCTGTATTTGTTTGTATATTGTATTTATAAATGTATTTGTAAATGTGATTTTAAGACAATTATAGATAATTCTGTTCAATACAGAACCGACTGTGATACAAAAATCTAATCTAAAAGAGTATAAAATAGAGGCAAAAAGCTAACAACGCGATTAAATTTTTTTCACTTTCTTTAACAAAAAAATATCATCTAATCAGCCCATTCATAGCAGATTTACTTCTCAATTAACATTTCAGAATGCTTATAAAGAGTGTTTTTCATAGAGTGTCACAACGTTGAGGCATCACGGCCTTATTTGAGCACCCATTTTACAGCTGATAGTTGCTTTTTGTTTAGTTTGTTTTGAAATTTCATTATGAATCGACTTACACTAGAGCAACACGAGAAAATTTTTTAAAATTTTTAATCAAAATAATTGTTTTATTCTTCAAACTCATCGTGCAGCTGATTTTCACAAAGAAACTTTTGATGAAAATATAATTTCACGTAATGGCCCAATTAATTGGCCACCAAGATCGTGTGATTATTTTCTTTGGGGTTATGCTAAGTCACTAAACCACAATCAATTAAACACCTGGAAATCAACATTCAAAGAGTTATCGGCGAAATACGGCCGAAAATGCTGCAAAAAGTTGTTGAAAATTGGTGTTCCAGATTGCGCCTTCTACGCGCGAGCCGCGGCGGCCACATGGCAGAAATCGTATTTAAACATTAATTTCATAAAATTTTCTTGAAAAGTAATATTATCAGGCTCAAGTTCAGTTTCATTGAATTAATGAAAATTCAAAATTACTAAGAGTTTTTTTATGTTGGAAAACATTGTTATTTATATCCAATCAGTTTTTAGCAGAACGTATCAGTACTAGTGATGTTACGAATACTCGTATTCGTATTCGACTATTCGACTATTCGCCTGTTTTAAGATATTCGTATTCGTATTCGTATTCGCCAAATTCAAGCGAATATTTTTCGAATAATTTTCCCATACATTTTCCAAAAAATAATCATACAAAAGTTTATACAAAGTACATAAAATGTAAAAAAATATTTTAATTTTTATTAAAAAAAACCCATTGTATTTCACGCAAAGTAATAACCTTCTTAAAAAACAAACAAATATATATATAAATTATAATTTAAGTTGTCTCAAATGTATTAATAAAATTAGAAATGCTTTCGCAGCAGTGAATTGAACAAAGTACATCATCTATCGGCAATAAATTGGAATATACTCGTATAACTTAAATGCAAGCTCGGTGAGATGTTTTGATTCTGTTTATATGTAAATGTATACGGGTGGGAAGCTACAGGAATCAAACTAAAACTTTTTATACATGAAATTCCACTGACACAGGTGGATGCGCCTTCTGCAAAAATATGTTCGCTAAACAGCACTGAATTATTAATTAAAAACCCAAACAGAGTAATAAAAACGAAATCTGAAAGTATATAAGTAAAATAATTAAAAAATGTTATGTAGAGGTTTTCAAATTCGGCATCTTTTTTTTTTTTTTAAATTAGGACCAGCACTCAGGGGATGACCCCTACGTATGCAGTGCATTGTGCCGGAACGCAGAGAGAGGGAAAGAATAACGAAGATAGATGTTGAAAATGTAGAAGGCTTAACTCTTTTACAACTCTGCTTTGCGCGTTATGTTAATTTTTTTTTTTTATAGCAGTGTTGAGGCGCCTCCGGTGTTAGGTAGACGCATTAACTTTGTTAAGCTGTATTGGCAGGCATTTTATTAATTGTTTTACTTCGCCGATGTTTCTCTGCTAACCGATGAAGGAGTGCGATGTTGTGTACATTAGCTTGGAACATCATCAATCGCTGTCGGAACAGTTTTTTAGTGACCAGTGCTATGCCTTCATCACTTAAATAGTCCGACAACAATTAATACAATGTCTCACTAATGTACATTAGAGAAATTAATGATGTTGATTGACTTGCTCTGGCCAGGGTTTGAACCCAGGCCCCACGTCATTGTTTACTTAGTAGTCAACGCGCTAACCACTTCAGCCAACACCACCCTCTAATGCAATAATAATGTTAAATCACTAATTTTTTTTTTTCATTTATAGTTACTAACGCAAAGGCAGGGATTTTTTCCAATTAAATTTGAAATATAAACCTCAAAAGAAATATTCGTATTCGTATTCGTATTCGGCGAATACTGTTTTAAATATTCGTATTCGTATTCGCGAATACTAAAAATTGATATTCGTAACATCACTAATCAGTACTGATTTCAAGGCCGCTACACCTCTCATCAGCGTTCAATTGTCCATCTTTACAATTTTCGTAAAGTGGATACTAATTGAGAAGAATATCAACTATTTAACCAGTTTTTAAGAGAAATAGAATATGAGAATTAATTTTTAATTCATTGTTTGTTTATTCTACATTGAAACAGTGCTGGTTAGTACGAAATTCCCTCATTACTGTTTGGAAAGTACTAATAATCAACACAAACTCATAGTCCGTTATCATCAAAGTATTCTACTTTGTATTTTAACGTTTTTGTTGTTTTTACTCTATATTAGGGAAATTCACATGTTACTGTGACCCTTGTTATTAGGGTATTTATAGCTCGTGCCCAAGCGGAATTAATATTTTATATTATTATTACGAATAAACGTAATTATTATTTGAACTTATATTGATGTATATATGAAAAGTAATTTTGAATTTTCATTAATTCAATAAAACTGAACTTGTGCCTGATAATATTACTTTTCATATATACATCAATATAAGATCAAATAATAATTACGTTTATTCGTAATAATAATATAAAATAAAATTTTCTTTTCAATAAAGTCCGTTTCATTGATATTAAAAATATATTTCCTTGTGTTATATAATTTAAACTTGTGTCACTTTATAAAGAACACCCTTTATTACTATGAGTCCAACATTTCTTGGTAACCAAAAAATCAAACAAAAAACACTTATTTTGAAAATCGGTCTATAACTTGAGGATCTATGGGATTTTGTTTGGCGATGGGGGTGGGGGTAACAACTTGCCCTGATTTGAAAACAAGTTCTATAAAAATGATAATGAATTTTTTTGGGGGAAAAACTATCCCCCGATTTTCAAAATAAAAAAAATTTTTAGAATTAAACTGAAAACCAATCCTTTTCTTGAGTCTTGAATATTGAAAATAAATTTATCAATAAAGGAGTTATTCGTGTGTATATTAAATAAAATACACATACTTGCGAACTGATAACCTTCGTCCTTTTTTTGAAGTCGGCTATAAATTTTAAAATTAATAATATTTCGGCTTAAGTTCAATAGTTGATTTAATGCAAGTTAAAATTATTAAGAGTATGGGAATATTAGAATATTATTTCATTCAGGAGATAAGAAAGATCGTTTAAGGACCGGAAATACAACATTTGACAAGTTGTTGAAATTAAATTAAACCTAAAACTGCGTTCCACCTTTCTTTTGCAAATTTCTATTTGTGTCTGAAAACCACAATAGAATTTCGAATAATGTAATATTTTCGTATTTACCTTAACAAGAGGCAAAATAAACTTCACAAAAATTTCCGCATGTTTGCAAAAATAAAAAAAAGAAAACATCCAGGCGAAAATAACTTAAAAGTAGTAGGTAAACAAGAAACACACACACACAAAAAGAAATAACAAACCAGACAGGAAAATAAATAATGAAAACAAATAAACATGATGTGTACGACAGGTGGTTAAGGATATGAAGTATTTGCAAAAGAAAAAAAAAACATTGAAGTATCAAGTGTATTTTTATTCTGTTTTTTTTTTTTTAGTTAAGTGAAGTAACATTAAGGAAATTAATACTAACCACTTAATGTGATATTTTCTTAGGGCAAATCGTAGTGTAGCAGAGGGAGAAAAATATCAGATAATTCTATTTTACAGGCGTGCAAATTGAAGTTTTTGTAGCTGCTCCAACTTTAAAGTTATTAAGAGGTTTGTAAAAACAATCAAGTTGTGAATTTTAATTCGAATCATCTTTCATCCACAAAAGATTTGGTCGAAATTTATCAATCGGTTACTAAGATATGGCAGATGCAATTTTAATTTTTACAAAGAAATTTTAATTTGTCAAGCTTAAGTTCGTTTTCTCTAAATTTAATTTTTTATAAATTAAATTATTATTTTTATTAGAAAGAAAAATCTAGAATCTCGTAATAATTGAATAAAGAAAAAAAACTCTGATGATGAGACAGGGGTTAGTTTTGAAACATCATGATGTCAGTTCAACACTCGAGCTTCTAGATTTTTCTTTCTAACAAAAATAATAACTGAATTTATAAAAAATTATATTTATAGAAAACGAACCTAAGCCTGACAAATTAAAATTTGTTTGTAAAAACTTAAAATTGCATCTGCCATATCTCAGTAACCGATTGATAAATTTCGACAAAATCTTTTGTGTATGAAAGATGATTATGTCGACTTTAATACGCGTATAATTATGGATTTTAAGAGTTAGAAAAGAGGCGTGGCTAAAACTTTTTACCAAAAACTCTTAAGTTTTATATTTTATATCTTGAGGAATGAGAGAGATATCAATGAAAATGTAAATTGTTTATTTTTTGTAAAACTGCAGGACCATACTGTGTTTGAGATTAATATCGCACTGATCATTTCATTGCTCACATGCACTGAGTTTCAGTTATTTAAGCCATATCTTTCCCAAGGATTTCATTAGCACTACAGCCGCCCTGAGCATTTCCAAAGGAGACCTCAGCAATATCCGAATGCAGAATCTCCTGCCATCATTTAGGGCAGCATGATGTCCCATCATAATATCCTTAACCCAGGGGGACAGAATATGCACCTCACAGCAAGATGAGTTGAATATACGAGCAACACTTCTCTAACTCTCTAGAAGTTATTCATTTGTAGGACTTATCGGTTTCCTTGACATCTGTATATGGTTACTGAGCCAGCCTCGTAAGAGAATCCTGGGATGTTAGCTTGCGAAGACTATAACTGCCGGTTCACCTTCTACCAGACTAGCGAAGGTTAGTCTAATTCCTTTTCGACCCTGTATGCATGCCCATTGCTCTGTTAGTTAAGAGATTGGATAAGGACATATAAGTTTTATAGCAGATAATTGGCCAAGTGTAATATCTGAAGAAAAAGCCAATTATTCTTTTCCCCGGAAAGCACAGCACCATAATGTGCAAAGTCACCTTGACGCAGAACTATGCTCTCCGCGGACAATTTTCGAATAATATTCAAGCCCTTTGGTAAGTAGGTGCATTATTTTTTAACCGATTCTTATTAATTTGCTTACTTCGGCGATAGCTTTTCTAAAACTACCCACAAAGGACATCGCTGTGATCTACTACAGCATAGAATAGTAGCAATAACAGCCTGTGCAGTATAGCGACAGAGTGGTATGTCTTTATCAATTAAATATTCCAACGACAATTTAAACAATGTCATGCTTATTCATACATTAAATAAATGCTACTCTGTTGATGACTTTCCCTGATCAGGCAACAAACTTTCGCTCTTAGTCGAAGTTTGCTATGTTGTCAATACGCAAACCTTTCCTTCAAAAGTACCATTCCTACCATTATTCCATTTGTAATTTCTGGAAAAAATATTCTTTATTATTTCAAATAAATATCGATGTCCTTTTATCCTTGTATGAAGTTGCTAAGGCCGTAGTAATGCATTGTCTCAAAAATTTTTTATGGTGGAATTTTTCCAAAAGTTTATGATGATAAAAGACATTTTTCCAGTTAATTCTTGGATATATTTTCTTCCTATTTCGCATGTTTTTCTTGCGTTTTTTTTTTAATTTCATAAATTTTTTTGTTATTAAAATTAAAGAGTTTTCTGAAAAAATGACCTGCGAATGTTTCTATTAAAAATCAGTAGAATTTGGGCATTTACGGCTGCGATAGGACTAATTAAGAAATTAAAGTCATTTTAACAAACAAAAATTCGCAATTAAGGACATGATATCACTACAGCGTTTATAGTTCAAAAAGCACCAGATCTGTTTTTAATATCATTCGATTTCATTTCTTTAAATTAAACTTAAAATCTCTAGTCACTTTTAAGCAGAACAAAATGTTTTCATCTTCTGTGTTTTCCTCTCTTACTGATATAACTACAGCGTTTATAGTTCAAAAAGCACCAGATCTGTTTTTAATATCATTCGATTTCATTTCTTTAAATTAAACTTAAAATCTCTAGTCACTTTTAAGCAGAACAAAATGTTTTCATCTTCTGTGTTTTCCTCTCTTACTGTTCTCACAATTTCGTTTGACTTTTAATTTAATTTCAGTGAAGAAAAATTTTGTGTGGAAAAAATTGTCCTTTTGTAAACGACAATTTATTTTAAATGAAAATTTCATGCATTTAACCCTGTTGCTCTCTTTTATTCATTCGGATTAGTTTTTATTAATGGTTGGTGTAGTAAAAAAGAAGAAAAAAAGTAATAAAAATATATAAAAATTTCGAATAGCAAAATGTCCTTGACGGAAGGAATGTAAAAATAAATGTGGTTTTTATTTTTGATATGTTAAAGTTAATTTGTTTGTTTGTATTTTTATACTTGGTTCAACATTATTTGTTACTTTTTCTTTTATTATTTTTTCTTTTCTATAAAAATTCTTTGTATGGAATTTTTTTCTTATCGTCTTGTGAAATACGAAATATTTAGGAATGAGAGATTTATAGTCTGGCAATGCGTTAAATTACTTGTGATTTATAAAATTGGGCAGAATCGTCGTATCGGAAAATTGGGCCAGTATTCTGTTTTATGTCTAAGAGAAATTTAGACAACTCTTTTCATGCTGTGTTAAAAACTCAATTAGATTTTCAGAGATTTTATTTAAAACCGTTTACTGGGATAAATTTCCTATATTTATTTTATAATCCCAGAAAAGAAAAATAGCAGCAAAGCTATCACAATGATTTTACCAAATTGCACATTTTAAAAATTCAATAAAATTTCATTTCATTCATTCTTCTTTTGCTTAGTTTATCTCTGGACAGGACTAAGCTACCACTTCAATACTCCATTCATATTTTCACGTTTTATTTATTATCAAAAATATTCTGTTCTATTGCATTTTGCTTATTTATTTTGTTCATAATTTCCATAATAATATTTGGTTCATAATAATGCCGGCAGTTGTGCAAAATTACTGCTTTTATGAACGAAGTACAAGAAGAGAAGAACAAACTAATCTCAGCGTGACATGGAAAAATTGGTTTTGTGTGCATTCAGTGCTCTATCTATCATCATTTACAATAAAAGTTGAGGTTTAAATATGACTAAAATTCATTTAAATTCTTTTATAAAATTTAATTTTGATACAAAATAGAAAAAAACTTTAAATATTTATGTAAAGTCCTTAAAAACTTAATAATTTCATACAAATGATTTAGATATAAAATTTTTGAGTTGACTATTTCCTTCGAAACTCTCAAAAAAAATAACTTCTAAAGTTAACTTTTGCTGAGAATAGATTTTACATGTACTATAGACAGTTTAATCTTTCTAATCGCTAGAATCGCTCGACAATGCCGATAATAAGTGCAAGCTTTCTCAAAGACTCCTTGAAAGGCATGAAAAGCTGAGTATTTATCTTGAAAAACCATCAAAGTACGTCTCAAATTAAACTTAGCAAAAACCAAAAACAGAGAGAGAGAGAGAAAAAAAGAGAGAGATCATATCAATTAATTTATTGAAAATTCTACTAAATCAAGTTCAACGTCTAGAAGAGTTCCAATACTTTTTTGTTTTTTCTTAATTAGGACCAGCACTACGTATGTAGTGCATTGTGCCTGATCTCAGGGAGAGGGATAGAGTAGAGAAGATAGATGTTGAAAGGAAGGCTTAACTCTTTTACAACTCTGCTTTGTGCGTTATGATAAATTTTTTTTTTTTTTAAACAGTGTTGCACAGCGCCTCTTGTGTTAATTAGACGCATTAACTTTGTTAAGCTGTATTAGCAGGCACTTTATTAATTATTTTACTTCGCCGATGTTTCTGCTAACCGACGAAGGAGGGCGATGCTGTGTACATTAGCTTTGAACAGCATCAATCGTTGTCGGAGCAGTTTTTAGTGACCTGTGATATGCCTTCATCACTTGAATAGTCCGACAAGAATTAATACAATAATGCCACTCTAATATACATTAGAGAAATTAATGATGTTGATTGACTTGCTCTGGCCAGGGTTTGAACCCAGGCCCCAAGTCATTGTTTGCTTAGTAGTCAACGCACTAACCACTTCAGCCAACACCACCCTCAACATTATCACGAAGAAAGACATGGAAAGCACTACACACACTACAGCGTTAAAACAAATACTTCAACTATACAAACCCTATATCTCCTTCGTTCTTCCTTTCAGATGTGAGAATTGTTTTGGTACCGATATTATACAAAACAAACTGAAACACTTCGTAAATTTTTGCCTACAAAAAATTATTAAAATATTTTGACACTCACAGAATTAAAAACAAATAAGTTTGGAATAGATCAGATATGGGTAGAAACAAATTTTTTGAAAAGGTAAAAAACTTGGAAAAACTCACCGAAGAAATATCCAACCACATTATGGTTTACAAACCACTAGGAAGAATAAAAAAAGGACAGCCCAAAACCACTTGGTGAACCTAAACTTTACAGGAAATTAACAGCATATCTCGTAATCATACATAATCCCATTAACAGCATGTGAACTGGACATCCTTTTACAGAATAATATGAGTGCTGCTGTAGTACTAAGTTAAAAATCTTCGAAAATTTTACTCTAAAATTTTTATAAACGTTCAATGCAATATTATTTTAATTAGACATAAACTTGAGTTAATTTCAAAAATAGTTATCCGCCAAGGTCATGTGATTTCACACCATTCGCTTATTTCCACTAGTTTATGGTGAGAGGCCAGCAACAATTGAAGCTAAGAAGATCAATAGTGTTTGTATTCTTCGTGACATACAAACAGCAGCACTCAAAAGATTTAGCGAAAATTGGATGCTTAGAAAGAGCTTCTTGACATATGCTCGAAATTATTTTAAAGTTATCTATCTTTTGAATAAAAAAAAATTTTTTTTTTGCACTAAAATTTAATTACTTTATTAGAACTCTGTCGTACTTGAAAAAATTCAAGTACTTGTTTTTTTAGAAGAGATATTAAAAGTATTTTTAATAATAAGGCGAATTCATAACAGGCATTTTCGCCCTAATTTTACTTTAAAAATGCCTTACTGAAATTAAAAAAAAAATTGTCCAGAAATGTACATCTGAGGAAGATAAAAAATAGAAGCGGAGAAAGTTGGCGAATTACATATAATCAGCTGTGCTGTCGAGACCGCCTTGTATGTATTCGCCTCGGTTTGTTAGAAACATATGATCTCCGGAATTATAGGAGATGCTAGGCTGAACTTTTTTAGACATTGTAAAATAATTCCAATATTGAATGAATTCAAGGCAAATTCAAAACACGTAGACTTGCCTCAATTCTCTTTAAGAAACCTCCACTTTCTTTGTCAAAAAATGTACCGAAAAATATGTCAAAAAATTATTTGAGAAAGTAACCGGAGCGAAATAAGGCGAAAATAATCACTTCGGCTGTGGAGACTATCTGTTATGAATTTGCCTTGAATGAATTCTTAATTTTATAAATTATCAATTTTACTTCCAATTCTTTAAACACATAACGAAAATAAAATATTTGAGATTAAGACAATCAGCCGTGTCACAGATTCCGCATTTGTCATTCCGTTCGAAATCATTTTTGGTGCTTTAGATTAAAATCGGTTTCTTCAATCCGAAAAATTTGGCTTAAGCGATTTTTATGTAACCAATTTGGCAACATTAGGATTTTCACTGTACAATATGGCAACAAAAATCGCTTAGATATGGCAATGCTTCACAAATCAATTACGTAAATTTTGTTATCCTGTAAACATTTTTTTAAAGAGTTTTAAATATTTGTACATATTGGTTTATTGATAGAAAGTATATTTTTATAGTTATTTGCCCTTTGAAATATAGAAAACTCCCATTCCGTTCATGACAACAAAAGTGGTTTATTCTGAAAATTTATTTCGTAATTAATTTTCTGAAGCACTAAAATACGGAATGGATTCCGTTTTTGAACGGAATTGTACTCTGTGACATGGCTGAATATTTGCTGTACTCGGCTGGTTTCCCTATAAAATAATTGATTTCTTTAGTTTGATTAAAAAGAAACAAAAAATTTTGTGAGATTTTACTAAAAAGCTAATGGCCTTTTTTGTTAATCCTTCCCTAGCTACTGGTCACATCTATACAAGCAGATGTTTGTTCAGTCATGTTCACCAGTCTGTTGCTATAAAGTGCTATTGATGTTTTTCTTTTTAAGCCAAAAAAATTTGTTATATTTTATTTGTTTTATAAAGAATTTTATGCAATTCCATTTTTTTTATTTTATAATTCTTATTTCTGAATAACCAAGAAGCATTATGTGTCGTCTTTAAAAAAAAATAAAGTCCTTAGGGTATAATTTCTACCATATCCATATCACAAAACATGTGCTGTTTTCTTTTTTTTTTTTTTGCCAAAAATAAAAACAAATTGTTTGTAATTCTTTTGATTTGAAATCCCCCAACCCTCCTCATATTCTTCTGTGTTTTTTATATTCTTCAAAACAGACAGTTTTTTTGGGGGGGTATTTGGGTAAAATCCAAAATTTGATGTTGAAATGCAATAAATCAAGCTTATAAATTTCAAATGAAGCCTCAACTATTTTACAAGCGATACCTTTCTGGTATGTAATATTTATGTTAAAGGGTGGTGGGTGAGCAAACAAAACTATAAACAGATGATTCGGTTTGCAAATAAATACCAAAAAAACACACCTTGAAACAACAAATTGTTTTCCATTTATGTTTGCTTTCTTTATTCGCCCAGTTTTGGGCGGGTTTAACCCTTAAGAGAGATTGAGATTTTTTTTTTTCTTGGATAAGAATTTGAATTTTATATGACCTGTTGTCTAGCCAACAGCAAGCAGTACTTTAATATATATTTTTCTTTTATTTCTCAGTAGATTAAATGCAAAAACAAACTATTTTTAGTTTTGCGGTTTTTCGTTATCAAATATCATACAATAAAATACTTTTTACAGTTTTCTTTCAGATTTATTCCATTGCAATTGCTAAACGTTGCACAAGAAATGTATTATATTTGGCCAATTCACAAGGTGTTGTAAATGCTGTGAGCCGTATAAATTTTAAAGTAATTCACTTTATTTTTTTTATGGTCTTGAGATTAATTTTAATTTAAAAAAATTAATAATATATTAATAGACAAGATAATTTTTTGTGATAGAATTTGTGGCCACATTATACAACCGATTTTGACAAAACTTATATCAATTTTAAAATAAGAGAAGTGAACAAGATATATTGGGGTTTTTTGGGCTCACTATGTTGAGAGCTATAAGCTTTTAAAGTTGCTACGATTACAGACACACGTATTTGTTAAAGAAACAAACAAACTAAGCAAGCATGTGTTTTCTCCACATCTGCTACTTTTGCAAAAAAAAATTAAACAACAATAAGAAATTTTTTCTATGTTTAGATGTGGGAGAATCGTAGGAATGTAATGGTACAAAAGGAAAGAGAACTAAGTAACTAAATACATATAACTCATTGGTGGGTTTTTTTTTTGTTTTGCTTTGCATTTAACAGGATCATTAAATAATTGTTATCGAGATTGTAGTATGACTGTGCTTGAAGAGATGTTTTATCTCTATATAGAATACGGTCGACTGTGTCGTCGGTCACTGATGCAGAAATGTATGACAGAAAATGTAAACTTTTTTGATAACTTTATTTAATCAATGTAGAAACAGAAACAAATAACTAGTGATCACAAAAGCAAATAATCTATATACATGCTCCCTTACACTAGTGCATACTAGAAAGCACTATTGTAAGGCAATGATTAAAATTGTAAATTTTACGAAAAGTAACGAACATAAAAAGACGACAGTACGAATGTTTGGATGATGCAATAAAAAATAAAATATACATAATTCAGTTGATATTATTTTCGTTCCATGAATTTATTTCATATCACTGCTCTGAAATAAGCACTTAAAACGAAATGCTCCAAAGTGGGACATCGCGAACAAATATCATGCCATACGTAAGCAGGTTTGTAAGCTAATATCACCTGATATTCCAGGCGCAGCAGTACTTGTTGCCGGGTGGTTATATTAGTAATTATTATTCCTCAATATCTAACGAAAATTTATAATAAGACTGTCTAAACCTACTGTAAGTTACTCTGAGAAGAAATTGCAATTTTGAGGAACAAAAGCATGGAAAATGAAGATGCCCAGCAAACAATTAGACATTAGCATTTGAACTACTTGTCATACAATGACATACTTTTGTGATTGTCAAATTTGTATACCCGCTTGCAAATTACATTCCTTAAAATGACGAAAAAAGGATGCAGAAATGAAACTAACTCTTTTAGCTATAAACAAACTAACTACTTCTCAAGAATCGATTATAAAAGTCTCACGCCATGTTTAAATCAATAAGTTGTTAATTCAGTTGGGAAGAGCTTCTGCTAAAAATATTTAATTCAAAACTAGATTAAATTTTAAAAATTTTTTGCTGGCTGGTTAAGCTCCCATACAAACCAATTTGTAAATATTCTAGAGATTTTTTAAGAAACGCAACCCACAAAGCGATTAGCTTGTCTGCAGAGAATACCCACGGTCTTTAGCTGGAATCATAATTTTCCTTACGCTGATAACAAATTGAGGTGTGACTGGAATCCCTACACAAGTCAACTGGAAATTACATTTATCAGCTAAATCTTTAAGGAATACGATGAGAAAGAAGACATATAATAAATTACAAATAATTGTAAGGAATCTTATCAAAGTCAACTTTTAAACGCATTCTGGAGTTTGCAGCGCTTCTAGTGTTTACTGGCCTAAGCCATACTTTAACTTTTTTTACTATTATATATATTTCTTTGCTTTTATCCAAAACAGTCATTTGACTATAAGAAAAATAAACAGATTCATGTTGAATAAAAAATGTTTGCTGTGTTATTCGTATAAGTTTTCTTTAAAACTAATGTGCTGTTGCTGTTATTGATAACTTTTTAAGCATATCGGTAAAATCAACTGATCAGTATGCACTAGCAGCCAATTAATTGCTGCATATTGATTAAATACCCCAATAACAAATAATTTAAATTTTTAAAAATTCAAATCAAAATCTATTAGATTTTTACATTAATAAAACTTAATTTTTATGCTAATTTTAAATTTAAAAAATATGGTGTATTCCATAGAAAATTTAATGCTAAAATTTATTTTAAATTTCTAATATTAATAATATTTTGTGAAAGCCAAAAAGATATAAATTTTCCATTTGAACATCACATGAATTTTCACACTTTGATATGTTTTCTTGTAGAAAATGCAAAATTATATACACTGTGGTGAGTGTTTTCTTATGTAAATATTTTTAAATAACTTGCAATAATTTAATAACTTCGAATATGTTTGCGATATATGAATAATATATTATTTATTTCTGTTAGAATATTACTAATTTAACAAATATTTATTTTATATGTTGAAACAGCGCAATATTAGGGTTGTAAAAAGTTTCAATAGCTTAATAGTTGTTCAAATGAAACGTAATTATATAAAATGATACACTGCTAATGTAGACATACAGACTTACTCACATAGTTATGAGTTAATTTATGATATTTCACAAACACACACACACACACACACATCTTCTTACTACTAAAATATTTGATATTAATTGAAAACTTGGGAAATGTTTAAAATCAACATGATGCAAAATTTTGCTAAATTTTCGGTGGTAGCTGCCAGACAAACACACACACAAACGCTTACATATGAATAAACAAATTTACTTTATTCATTTAAATGGAAATATAGACTTCATCTTCAAATGCACAAAATGTTAACAAGATATTTTCATAATTTAAATGTTGTTGTCACACACACGCACGCATACATCTTCCGTTTACTTTCTTATTTTGTATGTTTATAACTATGTAAGACTTAAATATACTCATAATATAAATTGACATACACACACACACACACACACACATATATACATACATAAGTAAAATGTATAGTTAAGCTGAAAATGCATTTGACATACATACACTACGAATCACTGCAATAAGGAAATTAATTTTATCAATTCTGAATGAATTATGGGGGCGGTGGGAGTGTCTTTCCACAGTCATATTCTTATCTATTAGACTATTCCCAGAAATTTTTCATTGCAAAAGACACGTAGAATATGAAGATCAATTTAAAACTTCTACATCATGCTCACGATTCTCCCGTTTTATAGCTCTGGCGGTTTGAGATGGAGCTTTTACGTATTATTTGGCTGGCAGTATTTGTCCAAAAATAAATTTTTAAATTGTTGAAACGCCTTTAAATATACTTTTGTAATAGTAGGACATTGCACCCTACTCCATAATTTCGACTTTGCTGCCCTATTCTCGTTTTAAAAATATTTATTCCATTTTATCTCGGGAAAATAAAAAAAAACTCTGTCCATTTGCTCTGAATCTATCAACTTTGAATTACTTATCTGATCGTGTCATTTTATTCCTTGCAATTTGGAAATGATGAGCTGTACAACTGTCAAATGAGTGTAGATTTCTTTTGTCTTTCAATTGTATCAGTTTCGTTTTTTCACGTATTTGTAGAAAGTCAAGCACAATATGTTGCCTCTCTTCACGCGTTGTTGAATCCTTTCATATTTTTACCAATATCTCCAATGTTGTTGTTCAAGTATGTTTTTATTTGTCTGATATTTAGTCGGCATTCTTTTTCGAATAAAAATTTATTGCTTTTCGAAAAAGCAAGGAACTTTTACATAAAACTAATTAAGGTGTAATTCATAAACTATTCATAAAGTTATTGTAGCGTTATTGACGAATTTTGTATGGGAAAACAGGTTTTTATGTGCACTTTAGCTTTATGAGTCGTTTTTGACTTACACCTTTAGTGTTCAACATTCATTGATTACAACAATACAAATAACAATTCCTTATTCAAATGATTTACTAATGGTGAAGAGAAAAAAAGCTTCACTCAAAGTTGTTACCAAATTAATGGCAAAAATAATCGTTTAAAAATTTTTCTCATCCCACAACATTTGCTTTGCACTAAAATAGTATTCAATTTAAATGCCTTTTTTAAATTCTTTGTAGTGTAGCAACCTGAGAACAGTTTTCATCTTTCATCTGAAAACATTTAAAATATTTTGCTATATTAACTGTTGTTTGTTATTCATCTCAACTATCAATCTTAATTAATTACTCGCATTTATCTGGTACAACCAATGAATAATAGAAAAGTACTTTTAATAATTGAACCACTTTTAAGTTTTGCCTCGTGTAAAACTTTCCGTAGGCTTGTGTAAATTTTTGTTGCATTCATTAACATTCACAAACATTTTATAGTATTGCTTAAGATTTATGTGGTAAATAATAAAATAATAATATTTATATTTGTAAATTGCAATGAGATCTTGTTGAGTCAATATAAAGTATTGGAATTACATAAAATACTGTGTTTAAAAAGTTAAGAGACTTCTTGTAAGAAGTGGTTAAAGAAATGTGTTGCAAACTATTTATATACGATAATTTATTTATTTACATTTTAATGTAAACTTAAAAGACCCCTGCATTTAATTTATTGGCTTTATATGAAAATATTTTGAATACACATACATTCATACGTAGGTACGTGCTTACATGCATATATATTTATATATACGTATGTATGTATGTAATTACTTTTTAAATTTTCATTACACAGAAGTGTAAGCTAATGCAGTCTAGATAGAGAGAGTAGATTAAAATAAAATTTACTGCATTAAACCATTTAATACGTAAGAAAGTGCATGCATATGTATGTACGAGTATGAATAATATACATTGTATATATTATATATAGCAAGCTGTAATTATTTATATTTTACGAAAATTCTCTTAAAAAACAGTCACATTTGAAACATTTGCATGAATAAATTCCCATGTTGTAAAAATAAACAAGAATAAATAAATTGCAAAAACAAATTAGTTTACAATGAGCAAAATCAATCAAGATCTCAATTATTATCTTCCTTTTTATAACCATTACCATTTACACGAATTCTCCCATATCAAATAATAGAAAAAAATTGTCTTATTGTTGTTACTTTTTTTCTGTTTTTTTTTTTTTTTTGTTTTTTGCTAAACCACGTGCTTGATTGTGTTTGTATTTTGATTAACTTAAAGACATGGCTAATAAATAGATGTGTTCAATATATTTGTAGCAACTTTAAACCCTTATATCTCGCAAACTACTTTTTTTTTTTGGGTAGTTTTATTATTTATTGAATCTTCAATTATAAATTGAAACTTCAATATGTTTTTCAAATCTTAAATCTAAAAATACATTAATATATGTTTAGCCAGTGCTAAACAAAATTTTTAATTTCAACAGTTGATTTTTGATGTTTTACATCTCTCGTGTACTGCTGAGAGAAAGAGTATCCCTCGTTCTCAACCGGGTGTTGCCTCTATAATTTAGAATGTTGTGCGCAAGTGGATTTGGGTGCAATTCTAGTTTTTCAATATATTTTTTTTGCGAGTTTTGAAAATACTGTCTTCACCAACGGAACATCAAGATCTTTGTGAATTCGCTGATTTCGGATATACCAGGGGGCTGCAGTAATTGTACGTAGAATTTTGTTTTGTCGCCTTTGAATTTTTTCTACACTTGATGCTGCGGCAGTGCCCCATAACTGGATTCCGTAGGACCACATTGGTTTCAGGATCGCGTTGTATAACAAAAGTTTAGAGTCAAGACTTAATATAGAATTTCTTCCAATAAGCCAATTCATTTGGGCTGCTTTTAATTACATTTGCATCAACTTTGCGTCTATATGCGATTTCCATGTTAAACGACGATCAAGATGAACGCCTAGATATTTTACTACAGTGTGTTGCGGTATAGTCTCGGTGTTGATTTGTATAGGCGGGCATGTTTCCCTGCGTAAAGTAAAAGTAACGTGTACACATTTCTGCTCATTCACTTTTATCCACCATTGTTTTAGCCATGTTTCCAATTTAGAGATGTACCCTTGTAGATTCCGGGAAGCTTCTACAGGATTTTCATGAACGCTTAGAAAAGCCGTATCATCAGCAAATGTTGACGTGTGAATGTTACTGCTTAACGGTAAGTCGGAGGCATATATTAAATAAAGTAAAGGACCGAAGATACTGCCTTGGGGGACTCTACTCTACGCAAACTACTGAACCGATTTTAAAAAGCTGAAGCTTGTTTTATTCTGTAAATAAGTGCTTTAAATTTTCTAGAAGATTTTTCAAAATCGTTTGCATGATGCTTACATTAGGTCCATCACAAAAAATAGTCGTACCCATTAGTTACACATTTAGAGCCGTAAAAGTAATAAACCTCGTTATTTATAAACGTTTATTAAAGTTACTGTTTGTTTAACGTTCAAATTTTATATGTGAAAATCGGTTTTACTATTTACTTCAACTTTATCTATTGTTTATGAATACGGCTGTAAGAACTTAAATGTGAATTTATTATGTGCACTATTAATGAAACTTTGCCAAAAAAAAATGAAAATTTCTTTTTATAACTTTTTAAATGTTGAAGAAAAGTTATAAGTTCTTGAAAGGAAAAGAACACTGGAGCTACTTTTTCTTTATTGCGCGGCGAGGTTGTTACTATTTTACTGTCTTTTGACTCATCAAAGAGCAGAAATTGGCAGTAAAAAAGAGATATCCTGCCTATTAGTTACACACATCAGGATGTCTTTATTTTTTTTTAATGATATTTTTTGTTCACAAATTTAAGTCAGAATAAACATGCAAAAGACTTGTTTTAAAACTTCACGTTTAAAATAAAGTATTTTATTGACAAAATACAACACACCTTACAAATATACGAAATACACGAACGGTGTTTATAAGTGTTGTATTACTTATGGTCTAGTTTATGTGTGTGGTGGGGCTTTACAAAATACATAAAAATACTTTTGTAATATTCTCCATGACAAAAATTATGTGACAAAATAGAATTTTATAAAACAGCGCTGTTAGTATCACTTTGTGAATTTGTGCTCTTGCAAATTTGTTCTTTAAATTTTACTTTCTTTTTGTTTTGTTGTAATATTTACAAATAAATGTGGATTTTGAATAAAAGGAAAATGAAGCTGTGCTAAAATCTACTCAAATATTTTGTTACTTTTAAATTTTAATAATGTTTTTAGCACATTTAAAAATTGTACAAATAAATACTAGACATGAAAGCTAGACATTAACTTATGCAAACGTGAGTACAATTTACAATTTAAGTATAGCAAAGTACATTTTTTTTGTTTGTTATTACACACACTTAAGATTGTCATACTTAAACAAACAAAACTTGTAGTACCCACTCTCCTCAACTCATACATACTAGTGAAGTTACGAATATCAATTTTTAGTATTCGCGAATACGAATACGAATATTTAAAACAGTATTCGAAGAATACGAATACGAATATTTCTTTTGAGGTTTATATTTCAAATTTAATTGGAAAAAATCCCTGCCTTTGCGTTAGTAACTAGAAATGAAAAAAAAAATTTAGTTATTTAACATTATTATTGCATTAAGATGCCGAATTTGAAAACCTCTACAGAACATTTTTTAATTATTTTACTTACATACTTTCAGATTTCGTTTTTCTTACTCTGCGTGAAATACAATGGGTTTTTTTAATAAAAAAATATATTTTTTTTCCATTTTATGTACTTTTTTTAAACTTTTGTATGATTTTTTTTTGGAAAATGTATGGGAAAATTATTCGAAAAATATTCGCTTGAATTTGGCGAATACGAATACGAATATCTTAAAACAGGGGAATAGTCGAATACGAATACGAGTATTCGTAACATCACTAATACATACTTCAAAATCGTATGATAAACCGCACCGCATTAAATTATCATTACATTGTGCTCAGACTCAATGTTGTGAACATCGCCAGTTATTCAAAAACTATGGCAACATCAGGAACAGAAAGAGTGTCAAAAATTGACAGAATAAGAAAGTACGTAATGAAAATTAAATAGATTTTAATTTTATGCCGTTCCGCACTGTGGTTTTTTACTTCAAAATTGTATGAAAAACCGCACCGCAATTAATTATCGCAGCATTGTGTTCAGACTCTAAAATCAGGAATCGAGTAAGACATTAATTAGAGTTGTAGGAAAAATTTTGCAATCTGTGTTATGTTGAAATTATTATTTAAATTTCGAAAAGATTGTCCTAAATTTTGTAAGGAAATAAATTAACAATTTCGGAACAGATTATTCAGAACCACAAATTATTATCGAAATAATATGTGACTTAAAATATTTTAAATTTCAAACTATAAAACCCTTAAATTATAAAAAGTGTTTCTACGGACAAATATCTTACAAAAACATGTGATTTTCATTCACACACACATTAAAATGTTACTGGAATAATTAACTTGGTATTATTATTATTACGAACTTGAGCCTGATAATATTACTTTTCATATGTACTTTTCATTAACTTGGTATTTTTATTAGTTGAGGTCCTTTGAAATCTATATATATAAAATTGAATGTCTGTCTGTCTGTTTGTTTGTGCTTTATAGGAGGCCAAACCCATGGACCGATCTTCCTGAAATTTTCACAGCATGTTACTGTGACTCTGGAAGGAATAATAGGCTATATGAAGTTTTGATTGAACAAAGGGGCGTGACACCGCCCATATATCCCAAAAATTTAAATCGCCATATTTTGGGCATTTTTTGACCTACGTCGATGATATTTGGTACCATATGTACCATTGGCATAATTAGGAATACGTACCAGGAGAAAAGTGGGTGGGACCACGCCCCTTTTTAGGAAAATTAAAAATCGTAATATAGTCTTAACTACTAGACCGATCGTCATTAAATTTTCACAATAGGATATATAAATACTTTTAATTTTATTTTATAAGATAGCTTTCTTTAAAGTAAATTTATAAAGTTTTAAGTTTTTTTTTAACATTTAAATTTTTATGAATTTTTAAAAAATTAAATTTTCGATATTTGTTTATGATCAACTAAGAAACCACGTATTTAACCGTATGAAAATAATTTGACAGGTTATTTTTGTGATCAAAATCGAACATTATATGATATGTTAAATACGGTGTTTGTTGTAAAATTAACACCACCTGCAAAGTGAATTCGCCTTGAGTAGGTTTGCAAAACTTGTTTAAAAGTTTTTTCAGTCAATAAATTACTTAAATTATATATTTCTAAAATATAATGTACATACATATGTAGTACATATTTATGTATAATAAAACGTTTAATATTTAATTATTGGAATAAAATGATAAGAAAAACACATTAATTTTTATTGATTTTGATTAGAAAACTTTTAAGTTTGTTCAAGAAAAAAATTTTATTGCATCCCTGAATTATCGGATCAGTATAAAATTTCACATAGACTTTTCAATAGAGTATTTCTATTTTATTTTAGAATAAGAGACTTATACATTGTTTCTCTGTAGTATTACAGCTGGAAACCCTCACTGTAGGACACTTCACGTGCATGAAAATTTTTGCAAAACTTTTTTTCCCACTTAACTTTTTGTTAAAGTTCTCGTTATTCCAAAAATTCAAGTATTTTTAATGCTTCCTGCTCACAGTGAGAGTTTAAGCAACAAAATATCACGTTGATGTATAGAAGAAAATTCGATTTTAAAGATTTCTTAGGACTTTCTTGAAACTTCGGATATTCGTAAAAGTAAACCATGTCCTTTTTTTTAAGTTAAGAAGTTGTTATTTGATTAACAGCTTTTGCTGTTTTAACAAAAAATTTTGAATATTTAAATTCAAAAACTGCTGAAACTTTACATCGCATGCTTTTTAAATTGTGATTTTTTTTTTCATAACTTTAATTTAACTGCAAGCGATTTTTTTTCAATACAATCAATCAGCATGATTAACTTACTTATGCCAATATGAATAATTTTATTTTAATTCCATTCTTCCGTAAGGTAATAAATCAGGCCACAATATAAAATTCGATTAAATAATTTTATTTAAGCCGATTATGTTTTATATCGATATAGTTTTTTTTTTCTATTTTTGTCCTTAATAATTAATGCGGTTTAAGTTGTTAAGTGCTGACGATTGATTGAAAATATACACATTTGCATAATATTTTCTCTTGTTTATTTATTATTCAGCTTAGCGTCGTTGAATGGTAAAAATCCTCGCATGAATAGCAGGTAATAATTTTAAATTAGTCTTTCAACAGTATTTATCACAGTTATACACACATAGATGCACATACATATGTATGAATGTATGTGTTTAGTATACAGTCATTGATTTAGCTGCATATATTTATTTATAGCCGAGTGATTAAAAAAAAAAATAATTTATACTTCAATGACATTGTGCTAATTTTTATTAAATAATGCTTTTGAATGTTTTTTCTTTTTTGCACTTGATCAGCAAAATGCCTTCCAGGAGTGTTGGATGTTAGAATTGAAATGGAAATAAGGCAACCCTGGCTAAATGATGAATTGCAAAAACTAAAAAAGAAGGCAAAGAAACTATTCCATAGAGCAAAATACACGGCTGACCAGGCCAACTTTTTAGATATACTAAAAGCATGCAAGAAGTCCAAAACTATCAACGTGGTAAATTCACTGTGAAATCATAAATAATTTGCCTGCTACAAAAGTACTTTGTCACAGGATCACTGATATATGTATGTATACTCTCAACAATGAACTGCCCAGTTGCGATGTACTATACAGAATCAGCACTTCCTTGGACTACTGCCAGTAAAATCCATTTCACTCCCTCCTAGTTCCCGCCAGGCCTAGTTCGGCCACACACAGTGTGTATATTTACACGAAACCATTCGAGCTGTTTTTACTCCCATCATAACTTTGCTCCTCTGATCATAATAGAATGAAACTTGACGCATAAGGTCTCCCCACAGTGATGACCTCACAGGTTAAATTTGAAAGTTCTACCCTAAAAGCTTCCCGAGATTTAAGGTGTGAAAAGTCCATACTTTAGTACATATTCACTCACTGACTCAGTCACTGACTCATCAATATTATTGGGCACTTCCAGTAAGCTAGAGAGCTGAAACTCGGTACACAGGTACGTCTTGGTGATAAATTAACCAGAAAAATCTGAAAACGGGCACCCTCCTCCCAGAGGGACCTGGGTTCCCCTTCTTTGTATTGGGCACTTCTAGTATAGCTAGAAAGGTAGCAGGTAGTCCTGATGAGAAACTAACCAAAATAATTTTTTAACGGGCACTTTCCTCCCAGGGGGACCTGGGTTCCCCTTCTTTGTATTGGGCACTTCTAGTATAGCTACCAAGGTAGCAGGTAGTCCTGATGAGAAACTAACCAAAATAATTTTTTAACGGGCACTTTCCTCCCAGGGGGACCTGGGTTCCCCTTCTTTGTATTGGGCACTTCTAGTATAGCTAGAAAGATAGCAGGTAGTCCTGATGAGAAACTAACAAAAATAATTTTTTAACGGGCACTTTTTACCTGGGGGACCAGGGTGCCCCTCCTTTATATGGGGCACTTCCAGTATAGCTAGAAGGCTGAAATTTCGTACACAGGTAGGCTCAGATAAGCAATACACATAAATATTTATACAAAAACAACTTAGAAAAAAGAAGTGGGATCCGCACAAAAACACTATCCAAAATCTTTCGGCCGTAAAAAGTACTGAGATCAAAATAAGGAGCAAGTTGTTGATAGGTAAAATTCCATCTCATTTCCAGGCAACCTGTAAGCTTGTCAAAATTTTTTTGCCTTTCTAATATGGGAAAGAATTCTTGGAAAAATATTGTCAAGCTTATAGGTTGCCTAGAAATGAGATGGAATTGTACCTATCAAGAACTTAAACCTTATTTTGATCTTAGTACTTTTTACGGCCGAAATATTTTGGATAGGAACTTGGAATTATTTTCACATTTGTGTTTTTGTGCGCATAAATTTGAAGATTTTTAACTTTTTGTAATTTTCAAGTATATTTTTGAAAATATATTGCCGTTAAAAAAAAAAACAACAAAAAAAAATATGTATATTCACTATCCCATATACTTTTAGAATATGAATTATATTTTGCATATATTTCTTCGAAAACTTGGAAAAAAAATTGCATTTTTTTTTCTAAAAATAGTACTAACATCCACTTTTTTAATAATACTGTTATGCGTTTTTAAGTTGGTAAAAAAAAATTCTGTGTAGATTATTTACTATTTGGACACAAATAAAGAAACATAGTAAAATGGAAGAAAGCAACATACATGTTTGTAACATCTGTAGCTTGGCAGCATTTAACAATCTTAATTTTTACTTTAACTTTTCATCATACTTGAATAATTTATTCGTTGCTTTTTATGGCTGAGTTTTTATTTTATGTTTTTTGAAAAAAGTAAAAATAAATTTATGTGCAGAGTTTTCCTTTTCCGTCATATTTAAATATAAATTTTGTGAATATATATTTTTTTTCTTTTGCTATTCTAGCAATTTTTTTCTATTTCTTTGCGAAAATGTCTAGTAAGTTTTTTTCTCTGCCTTCTTACATTTCACTTCAGCTACCTTATACTGGCAAAAATTAAACTTCGAAAAAAACCTGCAGAGAAAACAAACACATTCTTTTGTACATGAATAGAAGTGTGAACTAAGTGCTGAGTTTGAAAAATACTAACTCAGGAAAATAATGTAGTAAATGCTCATGTTGGATTCAGTAAAAGAACTTTTATAGAAAATGTCGTGAAATATTGGCTTAAAGAAAGTTCACCCAAAGTTACATGAACTACCGCCCATAAAACTGTTCATACCTTTTTTGGTTGTTCACATTTCATATGAAGAAAAACCCCTAATATTTTTGCGCAAGTTGGGTAAATTTTCATACAAAATTGTAAAAAATATATTGAAAAATATTCTTTGGCAAAAACTTTTCTAAATCGAAAAGGCATTTAAGACATTGACTGTGAATAATTTTCAGGTGAAATACAATACTGTCTATGGATATAATTTTACGCTAAAATGAAATTAATATGCTTGGCCCTCATTTCCGTTTTCCAAGTAAACATTATCAAAAAAAAATTTCTATAACTAAAAGTGCACTTAATTTAACATCCAGATTTTGACTTCTAAATCAGTTTTCAAATAACTTTAATTAATGGAAAACACAACAGAAAAAATGACAACTAATTGCAAAAATAATAGGTATAAAGTTCTAGTCAATTGCACCATAATGATCAATAACCACAAAACAATTAAATTGTACAAAATTTCCAACATTCTAAACGCAACAACAGTTTAAAAATAATGAATATTGTTGTATTCAACGGAAGCGGATCTAACACACAATGGAATATGAAATAATGAACACTAATATACAACTACATATAAACGTTTACGTGTGCTGTTTTATAGCTTTTAGGTTGTTTGTATGTACATATGTATATGTATGTATGATTTTGTATGTGTGTGCGTTCGTATAGGCCCTTTGTGGCTAAAAAAACAGTTGTTTTTTCATTCTGTTTTAGTGTCAATGTGCAAAAAAGTTGTTTTTTTTTTTAATTATCTTCACCAATGTCACCACATGAAACTGTCTGTACCAATACTCACATGTTCAATTAATAACGATGGTTTTATGGTTTTTAGATTGACAACAGACAGTGGACAGTGTATCAGAATGATTTACTCGTAGTTGATATATTAAGAACAGTGACACATACTATGAACATGCTTACATATATTTAATAGGGCAGCTAGTCGATTTGTGAAGGAGAAAAAAGGATAAACCATCGATATTAAATAACTATAGAAAGATGCAAGTTTTTATTTGCATATTTACAAATATTTTACTTAATTTTTTTCGGACATACAATATCGATCATTTGATAAAAAAACTTTTAGACAATTTTATTATTTATTGAATCTTCAATTTCAAATTGAAACATCAATAAGTTTTTCAAAGCTTAAATCTAAAAAAAAACTAAATTTTTAGTTTCAACGGTTGATTTTTGTTGTTTTACATCTTTCGTGTACGGCTGAGAGAAATAGTATCCATCCTCCTCACCCGGGTGTGACTTTATGAATTCGATGATTTCTGACGTACCAGGGGGCTGCTGTAGTTGCACATCGAATTTTATTTTGTCGCCTTTGAATTTTTCCTACACTCGATGCTGAGGCTGGTTTCAGGGTCGCGTTGTATAATAGAAGTTTACAGTCGAGGCTTAGTATCGAATTTCTGCCAATAAGCCAATTCAATTGGGCTGCTTTTAATTTCATCTGTGTCAAGTTTGCGTCTATATGCGATTTCCACGTTAAACGACGATCAAGATGAACGCCTAGATATTTTACTGTTATATTTTACAGTGTGTTGCGGTATAGTCTCGGTGTTGATTTGTATAGGCGGGCATGTTTCCAACGTAAAAGTGACGTGTACACATTCCTGCTTATTAACTTTTATCTGTCATCGTTTTAGCCATGTTTCCAGTTTTGAGACGTACCCTTGCAAATTCCGGGAAGCTTATACAGGATTTTTATGAACGCTTAGAAAAGCCGTATCATCAGCAAATATTAATGTGTGAATGTTACTGCTTAACGGTAAGACAGAGGCATATATTTAGTAAAGTAAAGGACCGAAGATGCTGCCTTGAGAGACTCCGGCTTCGATCGACTACGGAGAGCTTAAAAAGTTGCCCTCTCGAACTATAAATTTACGTTCACTTAAATAGCCTTTTAAAAGCTTGACGATGTTTGCTGGTAGGTTTTGTGTTAATTTGTAGATAAGACCTTCGTGCTATACCTAATCGAAAGCCTGTGCGACATCAATAAAGAGCGCTGAGCAATATTTCTTTTTTTCAAAAGTGTCTCTAACAACATTCACAAGTCTGTGTCTTGACTTGATAAGAAACATTTGAAAAACTGTTCTCAGCAGGCTCTGCATATTTTTTTTATTCCTAATCGACAGCCGAAAATTTTAGTTTATACCCATTTACAATGCTAAATATGAGAGGAGTTATCTAAGGGCGTGGCAAAATTTAAAAATAGCTGCTCTGCCTATGTGCGAAATTTTATAGCTTTACAAAAGTATAACATTTAAGTTTTTGGGGGATTTTGGCCGCCAACTCCCAAAGTACACAATTGCAAAAAATTATTACGTTTATGAAAACAGTAACAAAATTTCATGCATTCGAAATGCGCAGTTTCGAAGCGCTTACGAGGCTGCACAAAAAGAAGGCAGAGAGATCACTCCACTTATTTTTGAGCGCGTTGAAGCTCGTCGGCTATTTACATTTAGTTGACACGAACAATAAAGTAAACAGCGAATAGAAGATAAAATTTCATTTGGATGCTCTCTGCCTCTCTCTCTTTCTCTTTTATTTATTTATTAACTTAAAACTATGAATAATTATAAGCTAATTAGGGCAAACTATGGCTATAGAGGCCTTAAGCTTAAGTCTCTCTTTTTCTTACTTATTTATGCTTGTGTATTTGCTTGCAGATGAAATATGTATGTGAGTAGATGATACAGTAAAACGAAGGCCTAACTCAGATAATTCAAAAATGATTTTAGCACATTTTGAATGATAAGAAAAAAAGCGGTGTTTTATGTAAAAAACAAGAGCTCCAAAAATCGTGCAGGTTCGAAGCAGGAGACACAACAACAACAACGAGCACCTCACCCTTACAAACCCGCTTCGACCGAAGCAGTAGTTTTCGCAATTAACATAAATTGTTCGTGTTGAAGTACGGAATTCAAATATTTTAAAAATAGTTCGATAGGGCTGATTCAAATGTATACTACTGCGTATGATTTATTTATAAATAATTAATATTAAGTATTCGCAAAGAAGCATGGTGCTTCAGAATTCAAATATTTTGGCAATACAGTCGAAACTCTCTATAACGAATTCCAAGGGACTGGATATTTACTTCGCTATAAAGAAAATTCGCTATGTAGAAAAGCCAAACAATTTTGTTCCTTTTAACATTTTTTATTTGTAGTAGTCAGTTATTTTGGTTTGAAGTACATTTTTCCACTTTTCTTCTTCTATACAATTTTCTAATACATTTAGAGAAGTAAACACAGTATCTGGTACGTTGGTTTTCATTTCTAAATAGGTACGGAAACCTTCAACTGATGAAGAAAGTTGTCCATATGTGGGTAATGGTTTCGCAATATCGGCAGATTCTTCTTCGTATTCATCTGAATCTGTTAAAAGAGAAATTATAATATACATCAGAAAATTATTAGCCACGGGTTTTCTTTATTATTGTTTCTTTACCTGAGATAGCTGGTGCTCCCAAACTTTCTTGAACGTCGGAAGGGTTGTCTGTGGTAATGACATCATAGTCAACATTAATGTAGTCTTTAAATGTTGCATTAATATTAGCAGACAGAGGAAGATTCCTACCACGCACGGCGAATACCCATTTCAGCATTGCTTCGTCAATATCATCAAAGGTACAAGTTCGAAGCTTCTTGCGTTTAATACTGGATGCATTATCTGCGACACTGGTTAAAAGCTTATCCTTGTTTTTTAAGATCGTAGATAAGCTACTGGAAGGAATTCCAAATTGCTTAGCAATGTCTTTTTTTGAAGCTTTTCCCTTTTCAACTTCTTTTATGATCAATAGCTTTTTTTCCACAGTAATAGTTAAGCGCGGAGTCATTTTACAACTTATGACATATCACGATATACAAAGGCAAACTGATAGCGACTGCAAGAAATGTGAGAGATGGTAATGATTCCAGTTGTCACTTGCATAGTTCGGTGTTTCCCCAAAATGCACTTTAAATTTTATGGTAAATAAACGATTCAAAGCATCAGACTCTGCTTCTGAGTTGTGAAAGCAACAAAGTACATACAGAGCAACAATAACAACACCAATAACACACAACAAAGCGACGTCGATTTCTTTTTTGTGTGCGTGCGTTCGGTTTTACCTACCACTGATATAAATAATAATGAAAAATTATTTGAATAAATTCGTTATATGGAGATTGAAAACGCTTCAATCTTGAAGTTACGGTCGCAAAAATGCTTCGTTATAAGGAAATATTCGCTATAGGGAAATTCGTTATATGGAGATTATAATACACTCAACTAGACCCAAAATACAGTGTTCTTATAATTGCTTCGCAATAAAGAAAACTTCATTATATAGGAGTTCGTTATAGAGAGTTTCGACTGTATAATCAAGCATTTCCAAAGCTACGTTCAGATTTATCAAATATTTGTCCAAAAATCAGAGATTTTATACCCCCCCGGGACGCTTCTTAATTATTTTTTAGTGCAAAATTTCCAATCCGTAACAAATCTTTAACCGCCCCCCCCCCCCCTTGGAGCGTTACGTAATATGTGCACAGCCCATTAAGTGAATAATCCAATCTGGTAACTACAACTATACACTAGTGCGTATGATTAATATCTAAATAATTAATATAAAGTATTCGTGTCGTAGCTCAGTGATTCACTATCATATTCACCCTAATCGTGAATAATTTGCCACATGAAATTTTTTCACTTTTCACGTATTTGCAATCGTGAACAACTCGCATGAAAAAATTTTATTTAGTTGAGAATAATAACGTGAAAATTTTTCACTTAAAAAAAATTCCCCTTATCGTGAAAAATTTTTTTCCCACGATATTTTTCACTTTTCCCATCAATTTATTCACTTTATTTTTGGTGGGGAACAGAACAGAACATGGATGTATTTCTTCTTATAATTCGAATATTAAAGTAAAAAAAGTTTATTTTAATGAAAAGATCTGATAATAAGGCACAAACTGATGTATTCCTCAACAAAATGCAAAAAACAGGCCGATTGCCTGCAGATTTGTGAAGCTTTAATTTGTTGGCATTTTTTCGTTTTGTTGGCTTTACAAAAAGTAGCGGAATTATTTTACCACATAAAAGTTAGAATGCAATAAACAAACGGAGCAAACAAACTAAAGCTCCAACACTGAATATTTAACTTTGATTTTTGAAGTTTTCCTTAAAATATATATGCCTGTGTATATTTTTGAACAAAAAGTTCTATGATTTTTTTAATCTTCTTCCCTTTTTTACATTCACTAAGAACTGACAGCGGGAATAATTTTTCACGAGAGATTCACGATACCATTTTTCCCTTAAAGTGGAATTAAAATTTCACGTGAACAAATATTTCACTTCTTATTCACGATAGGGGTGATTAGTTTGAAAATAACTTAACAATTTCTATATGATTATTCCAATCAGCCATCTTTAAATGTACACTAGTGCGTATGATTAATATAAAAACAATGAATATTACGTCTTCGCACCGAAGCACAGTGGCTTAGAACAAAAAATATATTTTGGAAACTGTCATCAAACATTAGTAGCTGAATAATTCTACCGTAATTAAGTTACAGTTGATTATAGGACAGAAGCATTTGCATTTAAATTTGGGCAGGGGTCACATCAGACTCTCCAAAAGCCAAATTTGACGTCAATTCTATTCGTTTTATCGTTTAAATGGTTAAATACTTGGCTTCCCAACGACTCTATCAGTCATTGGCTTTAATTTATTAATAAATCAATAAATAAATAATCATTTAAATTAAATCATAAAGTAATTAAAGGAAAAACACAATTTTTTAAAAAATAATATAAAAAACCCAAAGTTTTTTTTATCATATTTTCGTTTGTTTTTAATTTTTTATTTACAAAAAAGCAAAATATCAATTCTTATAACAGCTTTAAATATTTGCAATTGAAAAACAACTAATTTAAATGTTTAAATTAAGGGCTTCAGGAATTTTACTCCTTCAATTATGGCAGCAGCTCTTACAATCCACACACTTTGCACCTCTTTGCCACAAAGAGTCTGCGTAATATTGCGCACATTTTTTTGCTAAATGCAAAATATTTTTACAGCTTTTTATTAAAGCTGTTTTTTGTTTATATTTCGTAAATCCAATTCATAACTAATGGCTTTCCTGGGATACAAATTGTTGTGGTAGTTGTTACACATTTTTAACTTTTATTCTTAGATTTCTGTATTTTATTTAAATTTAAATAAATTTATGACTATTATTATTTTAGGAAAGGTTTTGAATTAAACTCAATTGAATCCGTTTCTTATTTCTTAGAATTAAAATTAAAGGACAACCAAATGCTAGTTTTGATTTAACTATTAAAAATCATTTTTGCTAGCGCATGCTATTTTTTCTAAATTCTTTTTAAATAAAATATGGGAACATATTTTACTGATTTTCAAAATAATTTCACTTTTAAATATTTTTAAGCTAGAAAAAATTTAAACTCAAAAGTTTATGAAGCAAAACCATTTTAAAGAAGACTTTATTTGCATTCAAATATTTTAATCTTATTAAAGATATTAATTTGAATAGTTAAAGCTTTTGATTAAAAACATGAAAACATATACAAACTTTTACATATAACCTCCTTTAGGTTAATATTGAAGCAAAAAAAATATATTTGTAGGGAAAAAATATTTTGTAGCTTCAAGCGGATGGCATTTTAATGCTCCAGTTACTTGTCTGAAAAAGGGCACACAGTAAGAAAGGTTACACACTGATATACTACTTTAAATCTCAAAGTAACATCATCAAGAGACACCAACAATAAGAACATGAAAGTGGGTTAAGAACACACTTTAAGTGAAATTGTTGAAAAATGCTCAGATATATGACAGCAACTTTTCATATCCGCATATGTAGAAGAAAAAGATGCAAATGAAAACAGTACTAAAGCCTAGATAAAGCGAAGCAATAAAAAAAATTATAATTTTCTTAACTCTTTTATTTTTCTTGTAAGAGGCAAAATTATTAAATTTAAATAGTTTAAGTTTAAGTGCATTATACGGTCTCTGGCTTTCAAGAACAACGTAGGAAATAGTAAAAAAAAGGCAGAAGATGAGGCAGTGGTAGAAGTATCTCTTTGTGGGTTTTTAAATTTCATTTCACAAAATATAAGTGAACATTAATAGAGCTAAAAGGAGCCAGAGGGTTTTGAAAGAAATATCGCTGCTAAAAGTTTGTTTCTGTTTCAGCCGATTAGAAATATTTTACAAGGCCGGCCTTTACAAAAATCCAAATAATTAGTTTTTTTTTCGCAGCAAAAATCTTCAATGTCATCAGCTCTGTGGCCAGGCTTTAGAGCAATCTTTTCTTTGTATACAAAGAAATTATTGTCTAATGTTTAGCAACTAAATTTTTTAATCAAATAATTTTTTTTCAATTACTATGTTAATTGAATCAACAATTATATTATCTGATGTTAAAGCAACTTAATTGATTTCATTAATATTTCAATTAAATTTTTTATTGATTTATAATAGTTTTTTATTGAAAAAATTCAAAATATGTTGAATTAATATTTTAGTTGAATCAACAATTATATTATTTGATTTAAAAGCAATTTAATTGATTTTTTTTATTTCATTTAGATTTTTTATTAATTTGGAATGTGTTTTTTTTTTTTATTGAAAAAATAAAAATGTGTTCAATTAATTCTGCAGAGTACTGCAATTTTTTTCAATTAATATTTTAATTGAATCCAAAATTATATTATTTGATTTTTTTCAATACATATTTCAATTTATTAAGTTATTAATGTTAGTTTTTTTATATAAAAAATTCAAAATATTTTGAATTAATTCTGCAGAGTTGATACTACAATTTTTGTGATTGGTTGAAAACTAATTAAGTTTTTAATTGAATCTCCGTTTCTTTTAATTGATCCATGTTAAACTACTTCCTTACTGAGCCATCTTTTTTTTTTTGGCATAGTGAGTCTTCTCGAATTTTCTAAAACATTAGAACACGGTTTTAGTGTATTTTGCAGAGACAAGATTGTTCTTGCTCTTTCCAGTTCAAAGTTCCTTCAGAAGACTGATAATAAAGTTTAAACCTCTTTTAAATACTTCCATTCATGTTAATAAATTGCTAAATTACCGAAATATCAGTATAACAATTGTTTATGGGTCTATGATGTTGCCAACTGTGGCACAGTGCTCTGTTTTGTTCGTGTGGCAAGAGTGCTTACAAAACCAAAACAAAGTTCACGTACTACATCACAAAAGTATTTAAGGAGAAGCCTGTTTGCATTATTATGATGTTTGCTTGAGAGTGCAGAGCCATTTAGAAAAAGTGAGTAGGTGTTTATGTACAATTGTCTGTATGTGAGTGTGAGTGTGTGTGCATTCAGAAAATCTTTATTACAGTCACATGCATGTTTGATTCTTATTTGTGCGTATGGTTTTTGATATTTTTTTTTTGCTGTTTTTGCTCTTCATTTTGCATCTCTTCTTCATTAAGATTCATGGTAAAAGGAAACTTTCAACGTAGCAGCAGCATCAACAGCAACAGTTACAAAGTATTACATTCAACAAAAATATATCACAAAATAAAAAATTAAAAATGTTACATACAAACAGACTTTTGCAATAGATCAGAGCAATATAGAAATGTAAATTGCAACCACCTTTTACAATGTTTGTCGTCGTGTCGTCTATTGTGTACTCATTTCGTATTCTATATTTAAACTGTTCTAAAACCAATTTAGGACTTAAAATGAATTTTAATTTGAATTTACTTGGATTTTCATTGTTTGTTTCATTTTCTCTTGTTCTCTTGTCTATCTTACATAAACATTCAAGTGCACCCGTTGTGGCAAGAGTAAGACTCACAGAAATAAGCAAAAAAAAAACAAGAGAATCTTATCTTAAATTTGACAACAATAAATTTCATGTTTTTGTGGTTGAAACTATTAGGCAATTTAAAAAGCAATTAAATAAAAATATTATTATTTGATTTGTTTAACTTTATCAGATTTCTTCAAATAGCTGCAACAGTGGGACAAGAAAATTAAAAATAAATATATAATGATTTTTGCCTTTTAGTCTACCAAAATTTTTTTGTTTTTTTTATTAAATATTTAATGAAAATTTCACAAAATACATATAAAATTAACCAACCAACCAACCAACAACCAAATGTTTCATAAGCTAAAAAATATTTAACAATATTAGTCTCTTTAGACAAAATTGCCAGCCCTATCTATTTTTCAGTTTGTTCTTTTAGATTTTTAAAGCTAATAAAGAGGGTGGTGTTGGCTGAAGTGGTTAGCGCGTTGACTACTAAGCAAAAAATGACTTGGGGCCTGGGTTCAAACGCTGGCCAGAGCAAGTCAATCAACATCATTAATTTCTCTAATGTACATTAGTGAGACATTGTATTAATTGTTGTCGGACTATTTAAGTGATGAAGGCATAGCACTGGACTCTAAAAACTGTTCCGACAGTGATTGATGCTGTTCCAAGCTAATGTGTACTACATCGCCCTCCTTCGTCGGTTAGCAGAAACATCGGCGAAGTAAAACAATTAATAAAATGCCTGCTAATACAGCTTAACAAAGTTAATGCGTCTACCTAACACCGGAGGCGCCTCAACACTGCTATAAAAATTAACGTAACGTACAAAACAGAGTTGTAAAATAGTTAAGTCTTCTAAATTTTCAAAATCTGAGTTCCGGCACAATGCACTGAATACGTAAGGGGATAACCGTGCTGCACAAAACCTCAAGGTCGATTTAAGTTCTCCGAGTTACCTTTATGGAAATACATGACAATGATGTCAATTTTTTTATTTCTCAATTTCTCAGAAAGTCTGGACATAAACTTCATAATGTTTCACACAATTATGAATTTTCTTACACTTTCCAGCAATGAATATCACTTACGTTTTGTTACTACAGCAATACGTTAAACAAAATTATTTTTTTTCCCAGTGCTTGCAAATTCTGACATTCTCAAGAAAAAAACATTGCTGATGTATGCAGAAAAATATACAACTAAATGTTATTTTAAAGACAAAGTGAAAAACATTTTTGCAGAAAAAAAGCTTGAAATGTAAAGAAACGTTAAATTACGAAACTCAACATTTATGACAGCACAAATGCAGAGAAAGAAAAAACCTTTCAACTTTTATGTTCGTGTGTTTTTCCAGATATTTCACTTGATGTGTTAATATGTTTTCTGAGTCATACATACCAGAAATTGTAAGAATGTATACCAAAAAGAAAATCTTTGGAAAGTTTTTTTAAGAAACACGAATTTTTGTATAACTGAGAAACAAATGATTGAATTACATTCAAATAATATGAACAAACATCTGTATATTATAAGAAACAACAGAGGAAAGAATATTTTTTTATACATACAGACTGCACAGAAAACAGCAAAAACGAGAACCAATTAAGGAGACACAGAGTCGCTGAAAAAAATTAATTAGTTCTCAATCAATAACGAAAATTGTGATATTTACTAAAAAGAATTGATTAACAAAAAATCCAATATTCGAATGTTTGAAAAAAATCAATCAACTCCCTTCAAAAATATGTTCCATACTATTCAATCTGCACATATGCAAAATTCCTTTGCTTTATTTAATGCAATTCGGAAGATTGTGTGACACCCTAATTTACACACACATTCAAGTTTACAAAACACACACTTTGTCGCATGTCAAACAAAAGACCATTCAAAGGTACGTGAGAAAGATGCTTTAATTTGGAAAATATTAGCAAAATTTATATAACGTAATTTTGTAAAATAGTTTACATAAACTTTATTCGAACTTTTGTAAGTTGCGCTGCTATCAAACTTTTATTAAAAATAATGTGTAAATTTTGCATACATACACATGTGCACATGTAATGTAACGTAAAAAAAAAACTATAACAACAATAAGTACCAAAATTACCAATTTTTTTCCGTTTTAAAAATAAAAAGTACCAAAAGTAAAAAAGTACCATTAGTAGAAAAGTACCAAAAGTAGCATTTTTTTCTCATTTCAACCTACAGAAAGTACGTTCATTTATAAAATATTAATATAAAAATAAAAATTACCAAAAGTACCAAATTGTCCTTTGTATTCTACGTCTACGTTTCCATCTGTGTGGAAACATGCCAAAGTTGTACCGGTGTTAAAATCTGATAAAAGCTTTCGACCTATTGCAATCTTGCCATACCTATCAAAGGTATTTTAGAAATTAATACACTCTCAAATAAGCCGTCATTTGCATACTAACTCGTTTTTAAATGAAAGACAATCTGGGTTTAGGCCAAAGCATAGCTGCCTTAGTACTTTAATTAGCGTGTCTGAGGAAATAAGGTGCCAAATTGATAAACGCCAGATGATGTCATTTCTTATACCGCCATATGATGTCATTTCTTATACTGCTTTACCACTCTAAGGCAATTGACACGGTATATCATACAATTCTCTGTCATAAGTTAAAAAATATGTGTAATTTTTCCTCAACTGCTATAAAGATTTTATATTCTTACCTAAGTGATAGAAGTCAAAGTGTGTGACATGATTCAATGATATCCAGCAGCTCTCCAATGCCAAGAGGTGTACCACGGGGCTCGATACCTTTTTTTTTTTTTTTTTTTTTTTTAATTAGGATCAGCACTCAGGGGATGACCCCTACGTATGCAGTGCATTGTGTCGGAACTCAGACTGAGGGATAGAGTAGAGAAGATAGATGTTGAAAATGTAAAAGGCTTAACTCTTTTACAACTCTGCTTTGCGCGTTATGTTAATTTTTATAGCAGTGTTGAGGCGCCTCCGGTGTTAGGTAGACGCATTAACTTTGTTTAGCTGTATTGGCAGGCATTTTATTAATTGTTTTACTTCGCTTGTAAAACATTGCCAAATACAAATGTATGCTGATGATGTACAACTGTATATATTAGTTGCAGTGTTGATGAAGCAGCTAATTGTGTACGGTTGATAAACGATCTGCATCAAATCCACTTATGGGCATCTGCAAATGGATTAAGTTTAAATGCCAAAAAATCAGCTGCTTTATTCGTGGGAAATCCTAGAAACCTTTCAATGTGTCTTCCACCAATAAATGAGCCGTTTATTTTGAAAGTGGCATAAGTCACTTTTTCAAAAAAAATCGAGATAATGGCAACAATAAATAAAATTGAACGGTATCTTTTCTTTCTTTTGCAATCAACAAAAAAGTGACTTATGCCACTATCAAAATAAAAGGCTCAAATATCAATAACACGATCATAAACTTTGTGGGATCTGTTAAAAACCTCGGTGTTATATTTAATAACCAACTAAATTGGTCAGGTCATATCAAAATGAACTGTGGGAAAATCTTTGCTATGCTTCGGAAGCTTTGGATGACGCAATATGTCAAGCCAATTCGTATCCGAATGCTATTAAGCAAAACTTATTTATTGTCAACTCTTATATATGGTTGTGAGCTATTTGCTAGTTGCGACGCTGTAAGTAGACGAAGATAAAATGTAGCGTATAAAACCATTGCTAGATATGTATTTGGTATCAAAAGAAATAGAAGCATATCGAATTTGCAAAAACAATCTATAGTGTAACGTTTGATAATTTGTTAAAGTGCCGATCACTACTGTTGTTACATAAAATTGTATATAACCCTGTTGCTATCTGTTTCGAAAAATAACCTTTCCTAGATCGAATAGAGGAAACAGGATAAACAGCATCAAATATAAAAAAATGATCTCTGCGCAACATTTCTTTGCCAATTAAATTCGCATTTGGAGCCAGCTACCCCCTCAAATACAAATCATAAGCAATGCAAGTCATTTTAAATCTGCCATATTTAAACACTTTTGGTAGATATTTACTACTATTTGTAAAAATACGGACAAACGAATTGGTTTTATTTTATCTTAAATGTAACTTTTATTCCTTTTTTTATTTTAATAATTATTTCTTATTTATTCGTATTATTAATTCTAAATATTATTTTTCATTTTTAAATTTAATTTATGAGCTTGTTACATCTTTAAATATGCAAAATTACTATCCAATACTATAATATAAGATATGTTCTTGTTGTATTGGCATTACTATATAAATAAATAAATAAATAAGACATGTGGCACTCGGGGACTGCTGCGGTAAAGCTATTGTATAGCATTTTTTATCAACTTATGCAATTATATTATTACGTTTTGTTTAATAAATCCGTTGTTTTTCTGGCACTACTGTATGTTAATGAAATCAAAATCAATAGCATACTTTAGGGGTTAACATACATTGAGCGATTTAAATACTTAAAAATACAAATGACTTAAGAAACATACTTAGTGTCAGGTTTTTTCGTTTCAAAAACAAAAGACTTAAGAAACAAACTAAGTGTCAGGTTTTTTCGTTTCAAAAACAAAAGATGTAAGAAACAAACGTTTCAAAATTTCTTGATTCGGTCGCCTCAAAGGCCGCGATAGAAGAAGCTATGCAAAAGCTTAATAAATAAATAAATAAAATAAATAAATAAATAAATAGTACCCTTTAATTTAATATCGGTCACATGCCATTCTGCTACCAGATTTTATCCAAATCCATTCAAAGAATTTCCCAAGAGAAAAAGTACCAAAAAGTAAAAAAGTACCATAAGTAAAAATGTACCAAAAGTACTAGTACCAGTTTTTTTCTCAAAAAAGTATGTCAATTTATGAAAAAAATTTACAAATTATATGTAAAAAATAAAAAGTACCAAAACTAGACATTTCTCCCCTTATTTTACCCCCTTAAGAAGTATAATATTTTTTAATCTAAATCACTTGCTATCCATCGTAGAAATTTTCATTCAAAACCATTGAGCGGTTAAATTGACAAATCACTTCTTCTATAAAATTCCAAAACACGAATCGTCATCGATAGTTCTTGAGAACCAGCAGAGCATGATTTGTCTTGTCCGTTTGAAAACTTAAATCAGACACTTCAGTAAAACCTCTATAAAATCAAACTAAAATTTGTAGTAAATTTCAAACAAATTTTATTTCAAATTTTCAAAGAATAATATATAATTTTTATAAAAGAAAACCTTCTTATAAAACAATGCACGTTTAAATATTGATTTTTATTTTAGATTCATATTTTTGTTTTCTTTTACTTTTAACAACAACACATGAAGTATAATTGCTGTTTTTTTTTTGTGCCAAAGTTTATTATATCTTTCAAGCTTTTTATTTGCATATAAAATGCAAAGCGATTTAATATAAAACCAAGAGAAAAGAAAATCAAACATTATCTATCAGATAATACTATATGTACGTATATATTGGTAAAGCTTTCAATAGTGTTAAAGATTTAATTTTACATGTTTATATCGTCATATAAAATGCGGAAGGGCGAAACAATATTTTAAAATAAATTTCATTTCTAATTTATGATAATTTTTAATCGATTTTTTTTTGTAAATTTCAACAGGTGAATTTCTAATCTATCAGGTCAGAGCCTTTTTATATTACGTTGCATATATGTTTACATCTCTCTGCTCAAACTTAAATTAGCCTTCAGTTGAGAAAACTCAAAATATAGTTTCTTATCCAACATCGTTCGTTATCAGTCGATTTGTAACTTTTTGAATAGATAACTTTTAATAGCAGATGCCAACTAAGATTTTACTTTCAAAACTTTACATAAGGCCAATATGCAGTCCCCCATTTGCACAGTTAACTTGTTTGCGTATTGTTGCTGTTTTCTCAAATGCACAAATATTTAATAGATGAATGAATAAATTTTGCAACATGTTTGCGTTATAATTTGCACTTCAATAAGATTTGCATGTTGCAGGTGCGTGGCATAGTTTAATCCCCATATTCCACATTGTTGTTGTGTTTGTGTTTTTTTTTAATTTCATTGAATGTAAAATTTTTGTTTTTATACTTTGGAGAAAACTTTAATAGATTGTGTCATAAATTTTACGGTGTAGCACTGTAATGGCCTTATTTTCAGAAAATTTAACCACAAGTTGCTTATTTGAAACTTTCGCTGTGTTTTATTTTTCATGCAACAGACTTTAACTATTTTCTTAGCTTGTACGTTTATAGAGCAACTTTATGTATTGCTGTAACTATCTTGCCATGAAAGTTTGTAAAAATATGTCGCAAAACATGGTGTATCACCACCACTATCGTCAATCGAGGGTTGATTAAAAAATCTTGAAAAGGAAATTCACAACTTTTGTGAATCTGTTTACAAAACAGTTTTTTGTTATTAAAATTGACACAAAAAAAACATCGATTTTAAAGTTGTTTACGTTGCCCCTAATATTTGATTATTAAATTTGTTAATAACATCCTTTCGCTAAGGCTTTCTAAAAGCTTTCATCAACATACTGGTCCTATGATTCGTGACAAGAGAAGCAAAGTGCGAAGACCACACATCGATTTACTAGAATGAAAAATTCTGAATATTCTGAACATTTCATAGGATATCTTGATATAATCAATTGAATTTCTCCAAGGACCAAATCGTGTTAAAGTGACAATGCCCATCTCATATAAAATTCCAAAGCTCGATCCTCTTCTGCAAGTCCTGGACAACTTATTATTTGATTCATCCTATTTGTCCTAAAAGCCCTGCCGAAATGTACAAAAAATTTTCTTTTTATGCGCTAATCAAATTTAACTTAAGCCATTGATCACCCCTCGTACTCAAGTAGTAATATCTACATTTGCAAATACAAATAGTTACTTCGAAAAGTACGTGAAAATGACATTCAGCGTAAGTTATGTAACATTAGTTTTTTTACAGGTGAAATACTTTTAATAAGATTTAAAGTTTTCAAATACAAAAAAAAAAACTATTCTTGTTGCATGCACTTGCAAGCATTGGCAAGACAGGGTACATTCTACTTAACAACTACTTTGCTCTACGTATATTTCTTATTTTTTTCTTCCATTTATTTTATTTAATGCGATCATATCAACGTTAAAACAGTTTGTTTTATTTTTACTTTTAGGTGAAAAATTAAAATAATTTTATTCTCATAAATTTTAGCGTTGCTTCTGTGATTCCATAAAGCAGATATATCTACTCCATGAATAAACTTAAATAACAAAAAACTTTATAATCCAGATGCTGGGGCACTATAACATTTTAGACTTGCAAAAGGCCATGTTCCGAATATTAATTTTGAAAAAATTACCACCAATAGAATAAAGTTTTTCTTATGAATTTTATTTGAAAAAAAAATTATTTGTCAATGTCCTGGAAAACATCATTTCCATAGATGTCTACAGTACGCTAAAGACTTTGGAAAATTTTACTATCTAACATCTCACATTTGGGCTACAGTGATCATCAAGTTCTACGACTTCATGAGATTTTTTTTTTAAATATTTTTTTTTTTTAACAAACACAACCCCGCCAAGCGATTAGCTTGTCTGCAGAAAACATCCAGGATCTCTGGCCGGAATCGAACCGACAACCTCCGGACTACTAGTCTAGCATTGCTACCTATCAGCCACGTCAGCACCCGATATCAGCAACCACTGAAAAATGCTAAAATAATTTCTGAAATATGCAGCATATTGATACAGAACTCAAAAAATTTTTATCTGAATTCTAAGAAATTGTGTAATTAAGGTTCTGTTTATACAAGTGTAAATTTTGTATGAAAAGCACTTAGTTTTTTGAGTGGTTTCCATACAAAATGTACACTCAAATCACTTGTTCGTCTTGTATAAACAGCACCTAATTAACTTTCACTTAAGATTTACAAACTGCTTATTTTGTTTTTGCTGCCAAAAAAAAAAAGAAGCCTTCTCTTTCCTTCCACAATAGAAAATCGTATTTTTTCTTTTAGTTTATTAATAACATACATATGCCATAAACATTTATCGAATTTTAATTAAAATCATGCTGCAACATCATAAAATTATTCGATATAAAAAATAGGTTTGCAAGGAAAAGTTACAATAAAAAAGAGTTGCGGCCATTAACGATGAATTTCCAACAACTTGGTTTCGTCTTTACTTTCTTTCCCGTTTTATAAATTATGCGACCAATGAGTTGCCAAAAGCAACAAAACGATAATTAAAAATTATAAGAAAAGCAATTATTACGGAAAGTAAAATAACAAAGAGGATAGAAGGTAACAATTTTATGTTCTTAATGGAATCTTTCGTTTTTTGGAAAATAAACTTTATTTTAAGTATTCATAAATACGTCATGCATTATTTATTTTTCAATAACATACAATGAAGACGAAAACTTGGTTAACAATTAATTATCGAATTCATAAAGACCTAGACGTTCCGTTGGTGAAGACAGTATTTTCAAAACACGCGAAAAAATATATAAAAAAACTTGAGTTGCACCCAAATCCACTTGCGCGCAATATTCTTCATTATAGAGGCCACACCCGGCTGAAAAGAAGGGATACTCTTTTTCTCAGCCGTTCACGAGAGATGTAAAACAACCAAAATTAACCGTTGAAATTAAAAATTTTGTTTAGCATTGGCTAAACTTACATTTAATATTTTTTAGATTTAAGATTTGAAAAACTTATTGATAATTTAATATAAATAATTAAAGATTCAATAAATAATAAAATTATCAAAAAAAAAAAAAAAAAAAAAAAAAACAATTAATTTGCAATGGGCTCTTAGTTATGGCGAGTAGAAATATTTTTCCAATAATTATCCAATTTAGAAAATCTCAGGATTAAATAAAGAGATTTAAAATTATCGTAATTAAAGGTCAAGACCATTTAAAAATGTTCTTTTTAAAGCTGATAATTATTTAAATGGTGAATATTTATTTAAAAAAAATTTTCGAAAATAAAACTTTGGAAAATTGAAAAAATTTTATCTCGCATAATTTTCAAAAAGATTTTCAATATATATATAGAAACTTTTATAGGAAAGTTTAAAAAAAAAAACCATCATCACGTTTGATCTATTGTTTGCTGGGCTTTTTACTATATGTAGTTGTGCTTGCCAGCCACTAAAGTCAATACCACATAGAGAGAAAACCAAACAACCCAAAACACTCACACACTTACAAAACACTAATCCAACTATTTTTCTCGTGAACATTCATCAATAAAATATGTGAATAAAAGTTGTGTTTTTGTTTTATCTTTTTTTATAAATATTGTTTATTTTTTTTTTTTTATTTTCTGTGGTTTTATTCTGTCGCCTAACAACTCAATTTTTCACAAATAAATAATAAAAAAAAAAGTTTTGATATTTGATTTTCGTTATTTGAATGCAATATTTTGTGACCATTTTACTGGTGGTATATAATTTATGCATGATTTGCTATGGAATTTATTTATTTTGTTTAATTTAATTGTTCTTTTTTTCTGACATAAAAACACATGAATAGTTAAATAAAATATTCACGAAAATATTAAGAGATGGAAATATGTGAAAATATTTTGTCTATATGAAGATTGAATAATGATCATTAGTTAAAGAAGTATTTAGAAACCGAATTTAAAAAAAAAATCTGCTCTAACGATATGACAGACAACCTTCCCACGAACTTTGTAATTTTCTAAGGATTCTAATGATGGCCCATACAATTTTCATTTGAAATATTTTAGACCTGCAACTTTACTTTTTCCAGTTCTTTAAAGAAAAAGTTCACCGAAAAGTACAGGGCGTATTAAACCAGGTGGTAGCGGGAGAAAACAAGAACTTGGCAGCTCGAGAAATAGAAATAGAAATAGAATGCCTAAACAACTGCAGCTGTCAAAAATATAAGCAGAAAACAGCTCTTTGACATTTTCAACTAAAAAATAAGTAGGGCAATAAATAGTCAGCTGTCGTATCGCTGCCACCTGGTTTAATACGCCTTGATACAATATACTGAAAATTACAATATCCAGCCATGTGAAAGAGTTGCTTCTTCAGCAAAACAAAATATTAGAAGATTTGGTTTGTAATCAAATCACTTTTAAAACATTAAATAGAATTGAAAATGAATCTTCCCACTAACTTTATTTACACAGAAAACAAAAAACAAAAGGCTAGCATACTTTTAGGAGTAACAAATAAATATTTTACAGCAAAAAAACTATAGAAACTTCATTTTATATAGTTCGTGGCAAAGTATATTTATACAAGATCATGCAAAGCTTCTACACAATTTTCTTAAAGTTCTGCTGAGCAGAGCTGAAAAAGAATGATTGAAATTTGGTTTTTAATTCAAAATGATTTACAAAAAGTTTAATTGATTAATTTTACACAAAATGTGAATTTAATTGAAACATGAATGAATGCATTCCTCATGAATTAAAAATTCTCGCATGTATTTACATCAGTTAAGAGATTAATTGAATTAAATTTTGAGTGAATTTATTGGTGATTTAAAGAAATGGAATTTTTTTAATTCACTGTTTTCACTAGGATTAGGATCATTATTAAAAAAACTCTAGAATGTTTTAAAAAACTTTTAAAAACGTTTATGATTAAGCAATCATTCCTTTACAGCTTTGCTACTGAGCTATTTTTGACAATTATAATTTTATTTTACACAAACAAAAAGCCCGTTTTTTTTTTATTTTTTATGTTGTTGCCGAGATGCATGTACTTGATATTGATATACTTTGTTTCGTGGTATCTAAAAAGTTTAACAATATCATAAACAATCAAAAAGATTATCTGAAATATATTTGAAACATATGCCCCTTTAGATTTTAACCAACCATATTGTTTTTGTTTTACACTCGGTATACGCATACTTTTTTCATTTATTTTGGCATTCTATTTCTATTTTCTCAAACAACTTGAATCCTCGAGGACATAATTATGCTAAACAAAAACTATAATTATACAAATCAATAACTAAAACTAAAACGAGTACAAGTGCAAATTGTTGAAATTTTTAGATAATGAAATTTTATTTCTATAAAATGAACTCTAACAAAACATGGGAAATTTTATGTATTGAAGTTATTGCAAATGAAATATGAAACCAAGAGAATAAAAAAAAAGTTCTATGTAAAGTATACGCAGTGGTGCACAATTCAAAAAACTATAAACTTTTTTACATTAACATTTTTAAAGGACGTACAACAAAATTAGTATTAAAAATTGAAATATTATGTATATACTAGATGATTGGACCGGCTTCGCCCGGAAGCTATTTTCTTATATTGGGGAACCATTATCCCCACTCATCAACCCATTTTTCTTATTTTGATAGGCGAACGTAGCACCATCTGTAATTTTGTTCGGTTTGGAATACGAATTGGGTTAATAGTTTAGTAAATACAGGAATTGTCCCCTCCCTCCTCTCCTCGTGCCCCTAATCAAATACCTACCAAATATGCATACAAAATTTTATTAAAATCGGTCGAGCCGTTTCGAAAGAGTTCGATAACAAACATCGTAACACGAGATTTTTATATATTAGATATAGAAAAAATATTAAAATTTTTCTACAAATTAATTACAAAGGCATAAAATTTTAATACGAATTAGATGTGGCAGTTAGTGACAGGTCCGTTAAACCTCCAATCGGTTACTACTATAGGGAAGTCAGTAGTTGGGCAATTAGCACAACTAATCATTCCTGGAGGAATAGAGAAGATTGTAAAGTCTCGAGGTACATATGGACAGAACTAGACTCAGGTAAATCTGATCTACTGCTGGACATGAATAGAAAGGTTTTGAGAGTCTTAGTAGGCGCCTTGACTGACCATTGCTCGGTTAGAGCGAGGACCAGCATATGGGAAAATGGCACTCCGGATTTCTGTACGATGTGTGGGGATGAAGAAGACCCAGAAACTATAGAGCATATCATCTGTCATTGCCCAAGGCCGCAACGCCATAGGCAAAGATGGCTGAGCAGACGTTTCCATGAGGGCATTAGTGATATCGCGAAGTGCAAACTTGAGGTTATCAGGGGCCTTATCATGGGAATTTAATGGCTGAATGATGGATGTTCACAGCTCTTTGTTTCTCCTCGGACAGTAAGGAGACTAATTAGTCAATAAATTATAAATAAAGGAAATCACAATGGATCCGATTGGGTCTCCGAGTGGATGTGTATTTCACACTATCTTTCCTAGCCTTAATACGAATATTTGCCGAAATTTTAAATAAGTTTAGGTACAAAGACGAGGCTCGATTAAAATTTTATATAAACACCCATACACGCATAATGTCCATAACTTTAACAAGCAGCCTATTTTGTCCTAGAAACATGAGAATTTGGTCCACTAAATATTTTTTAAGACAGAAATTTTAAAGTATTTTAAAATTTTGTTTAAAGTAAGATTGTCATTAAAAATCTAAAGAAAGTGTTAAAATAAAAAACCAAACAAATTGTGAAAATGTTATTTAAATATTTACGACTTGAAACATTGAATTAAAAAAATTGGTTCAAGACAATGGCATTGTTTTAAAAACTCGCTGATGTGTAAACCTTCATCCCGACAGTTTTATGAGGGATGGCAATAAAACTTACGTTGAAAAGTATTCTATGTCTCGTTGCTAATATTTATGAAGAGCCAGCTGTTAGAAATACTTGCCTGAAATGCAATATCAGGGAATGTAAAAATGCCATTGTTAGCTAAAAGTAAAAAAGATTAATAAATAATTATTGATCTACAATGTGTTGCTTAAGACAATACATAAGATGTTTTATTGGATGAAGATTGAACAAATAGAATGCAATTGTGTCAAATAAACACTACATTCATCTCCATGTATAAAATATATTAAATATTTCATAGTTAAAATGGATAAAGTCTCTTCCTATAAAGCGAAATGTATGCATTTTGATAAAAGTGAGAAAAAGGACATGAATGTCTGACACTTTCTTTTAACAAAAAACATGTTTTTACTAAAGAAATTCATGCAGTCAGTCATTCACATGTAAAGTTTCAAATAAATAAAACTGCAAAAATAAAAAAAAATACAAAATAAATCACAATAAGAGTATTTGCAATGCTTTTAGTGCTGTTGTTGTTGGCTTTTTTAACATTTATTTATTAATCGTCTTTTTAAGAGTCCCGTTCGGAAAGAGATACAATGAAAGTCAGTTGAAACATTGCACTTGTTTTTTTACATACGTCCATACACACATACATATTTATGTGTGGTTATGTTACTGGCTCAAATCAATTTTATACTCATGAAAATAAAACTAACAACAAATAAAATAAATATTTATAAAAATATTCAAAACGATAATAAATAAATATTCTTATCGGACATTCCGTTCGTTCAATTTCGTACTTGTATTCCGCTTTTTTCAATTATTAATTCAAATTGTTTTTAGAAGCAAAGCTCACATGAAGTCTTCTATTAACATTCCAAGCTTATAAAAAAAAATTATTTGGCTAATATTCCTAAAATATGCAACATTTTTTGTCTTCACTGCAAATGAAGTTATTAGGTAGTAAAAGTTTAATCAATTCCACATTGAATTTTAAAAAATTTTAATTGAAATTTTCGTTTACGGAATCGAAATCACTCTCGATCGCTTGAAGCATTTTATTAAGTGCTGAATCAAATTTTTTTCCAAAATGAAATTTAAAAAAAAAAAAATCTTAGACATTGAATGAAAAAAGTTGTTCGAAGATAATGACATTGTCTTAAAAAGTCGGTGATATGTATGCCTTCATACAGAAATTCATATGAGGGATGGGAAAAAAATACGCTGAAAAGTATACTATGTTTTGCTTATATATTTTAACTGCCAGCAATTGTCACTGTAACAAATATTCCCCTGAAATGCGATATCAGCGAATTTAAAAATGCTATTGTTAGCCTAAAATTAAAATATCCAACAATTTATTTTTACCAAGGCTTTCTGTCGTTTTACTAGGTAGTTTGCACCAGAACTATTGTCCTTCAGAATTCCAGTGAAATCTCAATTTTATTGCCTCACAAAAAAAAAAACTAACACAAAACTGAAATCTCCCCCAATTAAATTTTTAAATTTATGGCTAAATCTTTTTTAGATTTAATTGAATGTTTCAATGTGTTTATTATAATTGAAAATAGCACAGTTTTTTAGTGTGTCGTATGTTTGTGTGTGCGTAAATGTTTTCTACCTGTTCTGTTAATTAATTTCAAAAATTTTTTATATCATTTCTTTTTTATTGAGTTCTATTTATAGTTCGTTTAATCTCTTTTTTTAGGAAATTTAAGCTGTTGTATATGATTAATATACATACATTTACACACACACATATGTACAGCATATTCTCATTTAAATATTTTAATGAATATTTATAAAAATTTGCAATAAATTTATAAATATACGGTTTTTGTTGTGCAAATTTACGACAGATATAAATTATTCAGATTTTATATTTAATAAATATAATGCAACGAAAAAAGTTTCATTGAACTATTTAGAGATAATTGAATTTATTACAGATAATTTAACCAAAAATTTGTTTTATTCCAGGCAAAAATTTTGATAAAAAAAGTATTAAGTAAAATATTGATAAGGTTTCAAAAGCCTCTTCGAGCTTTCAGCAACAGAACTCAGAAACTTAAGGTCCTTTATCTGGAACAAAGGATCAGTATGCCTGTGACTGTCTTCCCTTTCGTTGTATCTAATTTTTTGATGGCCCTTTATCTTTCTTCTTCTAATCTAAACTTAAATTTTAAATTCGACCCTAGAATATGAGTATATGTTTCAATTTAATTAAGACAATAAAAAAATTTCATTAACAAATTTCTGGCTGAGTAAGAAAATTCTTGCGATAAAATCCTTAAAAAAGAGGAACTCGGTGTTAGTAGCCTTCTGGTGGAGTGGATAGTTCTCATGTTCAGCTGCAGGATATCAACTCGAGTATGGGGGTGAAAGCCTGAGGAGGTTAGAGACAAGAGAGATGCCGCAAGGGGAGTATTATCCCCCCTTCTGTGGCTGATAGATATAAACGTAATTCTCGGGCGTTTTGAGAGGAACGGTAGGAAGATAGTCGCCTACGCTGATGAAGTGGTATTACTGGTAAAAGGGAAATTTCTCTGCACTATCAGTTAGGTCATGCAGGCAGCGCTCAACGAACTGTCTTTCTGGGCTAGTAGTAAGGGACTAGGGACCAACTCGGTCAAAACGGAGCTAGTTCTCTTCACCAGGAGATACAAAATAGATAATTTTTTGCTACCTAGGATTGGCGGGGTGGAGTTAAAACTAGCAAAGGAGGCGAAATACTTGGGTGGTTTCCTAGATAGCAAACTTTCCTGGAAGAGAAACATACAAGAAAGGCTCAAGAAAGGGCTCAATGCCTACTATACATGCAGGAATTTCATTGGGAGGAACTGGGGTCTGCAACCGAAGGTGGTAAATTGGATTTATACATCGATTGTCAGGCCGGTGATTTCTTATGGATGTGTCGTATGGTGGGAGGCGTTGGGAAAAGAAAGCCATAGGAAGCTGCTTGCTAAGGTCCAGAGGTGTGCTTCGCTGGGTACTACTGGGGCCCAGAGGAGCACCCCTCATGCTGCCTTGGACGTCATCCTTCACCTGCTTCCCATTGAAGAATGTGACTTCGTTCATAGATAATAAACTATCTGCATACCAAGTTTATCGAAAAAACAAAAAAGTACCAAAAACAAAAGTACCAGCGTTTGCTTATTTTATCCACCAGAATGTATTCTGCGAGTAAATGGAAGAAAATATTTGTGGAAAAACTAAAAAGTATCCAAAGCATCTAATTGTCTCCTTTTTTACACCTTAAAAATTAATTTTTATTTTAATCGGGGTCACTTGCTTTCCTCTACCAAATTTCATCTAAATACATTAGGAAAATTTCTAGCTCCAAAAATAAGATAAAGTTCCATAAGTAAAAAAAGTACCAAATCTAAAATTTTTTTTCCTTTCAACCCCAGAAGGAATGTCAATTTATAAAAAAAAATAAAAAATATTATTAAAAAAAAGGTCCAAAAGAACCATTTAGTCATTTTCTTACCCTTTAAAAAGTACCCTATATAATCTCGTTCACATGCTATTCATCTTAAATTTCACTCAAATCGAATAAGAAAATTACTCTAGAGAAAAAGTACCAAAAATTAAAAAGTGCCATAAGCAAGAAAGTAACAAAATTATAATTTTTTCTCATTTTAGCGCCAGAAAGAATGTCAATTTATAAAAAGTTTATAAATATATACCTTTTTACCCCTTAAAAACGTACCCTATATTTTAATCTGTGTCAAATGCTATTCATCTATTTAATTTCATTTAAATCGAATGATTTTCTAATGAAAAGGTACCAAAATTTAAAAAGTACCATAAGCAACAAAATTATCACTTTTTCCCATTGCAGTCCCCATATAGTATATCAATTTATAAAAAGTTTATAAGAAATTAGTTCAAAAATCCCTTTGTACCCCTTAAAAAAGTACCCTATATTTTAATCTAGGTCACATACTAGTCGTTTACCAAATCTTATGCCTTTTATTCCTTTAGAGAATTTCTTAAGATAAAAGTTACCAAAAGTAAAAAATCATCAATATTAAAAAAGTACCATAAGGAAGAAAGTACCAAAAATAGCATTTTTTCTCATTTCACCTCCCAGAAAATATGTAAATTTATAGAAAATTTATCAAATATTATTGGAGAAAGTAAAAAAAGTCCTTTTTTACCCCTTCAAAAGTACCCTATGTTTTAATCTGGTTCACATGCTGTTCTCTTACGAAATTTCTCGAGATATAAAGTACCAAAAGTAAAAATGCTGCAAAATATAAAAAATTCAACATCGTCGTATGAAACTAAAAATGCTCTATGTTACACAGAAAAAATTTTACAGGAGAAACAAAAAACTTTGTAAAATGAAAACTATAAATATATAAAAGTCATTTTGTCATTTTTGATCACAGAAGTTTCAACTTTTGCCAAGACATGTAGATTAATGGCATACCTAGAGTACCAATTTTTTCTTATTTCACCCCCAATAAAAGTATGTATATACTCAACTCAATCTCGAATCCCGTACTTAAGAACCCTACACTCGTTATTAATATAAAGGGCTACAGAACCATTAAACTGTCCTAAAAAAATTATTAAAAATTTTCATGAGTTTCATTGGCATTTTTGTGATTTTTTTTTTATTTTAGACGATTGTATTTTTCCCACTGAAACTACACAAAAATAAGTCGACTTGATTACCTTATAATCACATGAGCTCATTTTTCGGTTGCGACTTCTATGCTTCCTGATCAAATACGATTTACAAATGTGTCTAAAATTACTGATAATTTATAATGAAATTTACTTGTTGTTGGTCTGATATGTCCGGTTCTTCATTGGCATTGATGTCATACATTTTTTGAATAGGTTTTGAATAATAACATGCATTTGCACATACAAACACACACATCCTTGTTCATACTAATACACAAAGTTTTGTATCAAATAGTTTTTTTATGTGTATTTATTTTTAACTCTATTTTATGGCACTTTTATTTACAGATACCAACATTTATTTTGCAAACCAACTCTTGCATTTGGTAAACCGAAATAGTGTAGGAAGCAACAATTTCAATTTGAATAAAACTGGTCAATTTGAGTATTTGATTTTTAGAGAAGAGCAAAAAAAATAAATCAAATGATTTCTAATGAATACTAATAGTAAAAAAAAATTTGATGAGAAATTTTATAATCCAGCAAAAAAACACATGTGGTGGGCGATGCTAAACAAACAATCAAACTGAACATTTGTGAAACTAAAAGGCATATTGATTTTTGTAACAATAGAGTATTATTTTCAACTTGTTTTTTTGGTAATTAAAATTCAGTAAGTCTATAGATGGCTACAAAGTTAAACTTTTTAATATAAAATTAAATATCCTTTTTATTTTATAAATGAAAAAAAAACCGCTTAATGCATTTCAATGAAATTTGGTAGGCAAATAGTATTTCACAAGGATTAATAAGTAGGGTACTTTTAAGGGGGTAAAGAAGGACAAATTGGTCCTTTTTATTTTTGAAAAAAAGTATTCTTCCATTAACAACTCGAAATACTTTCTGAGAAATAAAATAAGAAAAATCTGGTACTTTAGCTTTTGGTACTATCTGTTTTTTTTTTCTCGATGAATTTGATATGCAGACAATTGATTCCTTTAATTACATGTGGCATGAAGGGAGAATTTGATCCAGATTTATATACAGCTTAATGGATTTGAATGAAATTTGGTAGACAAATAGTATTTCACAAGGATTAAAATATAGGGTACTTTTAATGGGGTAAAGAAGACCAAATTGGTACTTTTTTATTTTTGGAAAAAATGATTCTTCCATTAGCAGCTCGAAATACTTTCTGAGAGAGAAAAGAATAAAAACCTGGTACTTGTGGTACTTTTGCTGTTGGTACTTTCTGTTTTTTTCAATGAATTTGACATACAGACAATTGATGCCTTTAATTATATGTGGCATAAAGGGGCCATTTGATCCAGATTTAAATACAGAATACTGAAAAATTGGTAGTTTTGGTACTTTTTGTTTTATACTAATTTTTTATAAATTTTTTATAAGGTAACATACCTGCTAAGACTAATACTTTCGGTACCAATTTTAACTACGGTGTTTTTTTCTTACTTTTGGTACTTTTTCCCTAATATTTTATAAACTTTGTTAACATACTTTCTGGGGTCTGTAATAAGAAAAAACTTATACTTTTAATACTTTTTTTGCTGATGGTGCTTTTTTACTTTTGGTACTTTTCTCTTGAGAAATTCTCTGAATGCTAGACGGAGATAGCAAGGGACATAGATTAAAATATAGAGTACTTTTACAGGGATGAAAAAGGGGCAACTTGCTGCTTGGTACTTTTTGGGTATATCATTATTTTTTACGTTGATTCACAGTGTACTTTCTTTGGGGGTAAAATTAAGAAAAGCTGGTACTTTTGGTACTATTGGGTTTTTTTTATTTTTTTTTTTTAATATATTTTACAAAAACATACAGTGTTTTTTTAGAGCTATGCTCTTTATGGCGCGATGGGGGTTGAATTTTATTTTTCGTAACATAATTAACGACACTATTACAGTTATATTTTTCTTTTTGCTTAGATTTGCTTGTCCTTTAAAAGCGACTTTGTTGTTGTTTTTTAAAATCAAGACGAGAATATATGTATGTATGTATATGGCGTGTTACTCACATTCAACTGCAATAACAAATACAAAATATTAAATATATTCATATGAATACATATGTATGAATGTTAGTGTTTCGTTTTTTTTTTGCTTTGTGTTTCTGAGTTGCTGAGCCACCGAGCAAACAAAACGTCAAGCGGGTGAACTATTATGCTTTGATGAATGTAGTACATATTAGGTCAACAAAATTAATTGAAAATTATTTTTTGTGTTTTCTATAAAATAAATATTATATTATTAAAAAACATATGTTTTAAATTTTATTTATTTGTTGCGGGTTAGCAATATCTAAAAATATATTTATATATATTTATTTAAAAATATATATTAGATATTGCTAACCCGCAACAAATAAATAAAATTTAAAACATAAATATTTGAGTACATGCTCAAATAAATGTAAAATTTTATTAAAAACTTAACTAAAATTTTTAAATTATGGATTAAATTTCTTAAAACAATGTCATAAACTCAGAAATATTATTAAATCTTCACACATTTTATGTAGGTATATACCTTATGAGCATAGCTTTAACTGGGGGTCCTAAGACACCTCTCTTCTTTTTTTTTTTTGGTTATATGCAGAAAAACCTGGTACTTTTTGTACTTTTTGCAATTCCGGGTACAATTTTATTTTATTCCCAGCATAATATGTTTTTGACTTATGATCAAAGTTAAAATTTATTTTTTGGTATTATTTTGCGTATTTTTTCATTAAAGAGGATATTTTATTATTTTATGCCACTAATGTTTCAATGAATGAGAAACAGTTGAATATAGAAAAAGGAAATTATGTTAATGTTGTTAAACAAAAAATTTATATTAAAATATGTATCATAAAAAAAGCTGTCCATGAGGAAAACAAAACACTGTCCTAATAAAAAATCTTTGGTTATTCAGTTGATTGTTACATCATAAGCTTGAAGATTTTTAATAAAAAATTATTAAAAAAAAGAAGCAACACTTGAGTAACGATTTACTTAAAACAAAAACGACATTTGCTACAGCTCCCTCCCCCCGCACTCTTACATGGCACAAAAGCTGATTGTTACAAAATTTTTCTTTAAACTTTGGAGTATTTTTTCTTAATTAAATGCACAAAGTTCCTTAAATATAGTTTTTTTTTTTTTTTTGTGGTAGTTTTATTATTTATTGAATCTTCAATTATATATTGAAACATCAATAAGTTTTTCAAATCTTAAATCTAAAAATACATTAATATATGTTTGTTTAGCCAGTGCTAAACAAAATTTTTAATTCCAACTGTTGATTTTTGATGTTTTACATCTCTCGTGTACTGCTGAGAGAAAGAGTATCCCTCCTTCTCAACCGGGTGTGGCCTCTATAATTTAGAATGTTGCGCGCAAGTGGATTTGGGTGCAATACTAATTTTTCAATATATTTTTTTGCGTGTTTTGAAAATACTGTCTTCACCAACGGAACATCAAGATCTTTGTGAATTCGCTGATTTCGGATATACCAGGGGGCTGCAGTAATTGTACGTAGAATTTTGTTTTGTCGCCTTTGAATTTTTTCTACACTTGATGCTGAGGCAGTGCCCCATAACTGAATTCCATAGGCCCATATTGGTTTCAGGATCGCGTTGTATAACAAAAGTTTACAGTCAAGACTTAATATAGAATTTCTTCCAATAAGCCAATTCATTTGGGCTGCTTTTAATTTAATTTGTGTTAGCTTTGCGTCTATATGCGATTTCCATGTTAAACGACGATCAAGATGAACGCCTAGATATGTGACTACAGTGTGTTGTGGAATAGTCTCGGTGTTGATTTGTATAGGCGGGCATGTTTCCCTGCGTAAAGTAAAAGTAACGTGTACACATTTCTGCTCATTCACTTTTATCCGCCATTGTTTTAGCCATGTTTCCAATTTTGAGATGTACCCTTGTAGATTCCGGGAAGCTTCTACAGGATTTTCATGAACGCTTAGAAAAGCCGTATCATCAGCAAATGTTGACGTGTGAATGATACTGCTTAACGGTAAGTCAGAGGCATATATTAAATAAAGTAAAGGACCGAAGATACTGCCTTGAGGGACTCCGGCTTCAATCGACTGCGGGGGGCTTGTAAAATTGCCTTCCTTAACTACAAATTTTCGTTCCTCTAGATAGCTTTTTAAGAGCCTGACGATGTTTGCGGGTAGATTTTGTGTTAATTTGTGGACAAGACCTTCGTGTAGTTTGAAAACGGTTTTCTTGATGTTAAATTACTTTCTTATTTCTGTATTATTCATCTTTTACTTTCTTTTGCTTTTTAAATACAAAGTCACACAAGCAATTAATTTTTTAATTAAATAAAAAAAAACTTTGCCCAGGAAGAAGATCATTTTCAACTTAACTTAAATGTCCTTAAAAGTGCATTATTAACAAACGCTGTTCTTAATGCAGTTTAATATATATTCTTTAAACAGAAGTAAGGATGAAAAGTTTTTATCTCTCTTGAAATTTTTTTGGAAAATTATGTTAGATCCTTTTACTTTTTGCATGACAAAAGATTTCCTTACTTTTACTAAATTGATTGTTGTTGTTAGGAATAAATTTCTCCTTTATCAATAAATCAGCAAATATAATTCTAAAATTTTTAAATTAAGATGCTGTTTCCATAATACAGACAAATGATTTGAGTATAAAATTTGTTTTTTTTAAATGAAGTCCCATATAAATTTTATAACAAAAACATATTTGTAATAAAATTTCTTTTCGGTAATTTTAAGCTGATGATTAGGGTTTTGTAAAACAAGCAACACGAATTTGTGCATTGATTGTGAAGTGCTCTGTCTGTCTATTACCATCAATAGTCCTCCCTATAAACACTTACCGCGAAGCAATTAGGATTTGCTCAAAATTTCCTATTCATATGCGAAACAATAGTTTATTACTAACGACAAAATTCAACGGAAACGTCAATATAACACTATATGGAATATGAAATGATTCACACATTTCTATGAATGCATACGTATACGTATGTTTGTGTGCGTGCATATTTACGTTGCACATACGTGTTTGTCAATTCTTCCTGTCCTATTTATTTCTGTTTTGGAGAAGGTGTACGTATATTTGAAGGTGTATATCCTTGCTTGTATCTGCATTTTTGTTTAGTATTACACTGACTTTAATTCTAAATAAATCTTTAAATTAACAGTGAACACAAATTAAAGTGCAATTTTAGTAAAATATTTTTACAAATGTGGAATGTTGTATCCAAAAAAAATTTATACCAAACACGGTTTGTGGAAAAAAATTTATTAAATTAGATTTTTTTTGTAACTCTTTGGCCAGTAAATATATTACTGCTCATAATACTTTTCAGTCTTCATTTCAATAAAGTTGTAAAAGACTTTTATCAGAAATATAATTAATTTTCGTAAGAAATTTTTTTGTTTAAGAAACTCAAATTATTTGCAACAGCTGGTAGAAGCGTAACATCCACCCTACACTGCTGTTCCTTTCTACAATTTTCTTTTTTAATTTATCTAAATATTTATTATAAAAGTTTTTTTTATTTCTATTTGCCAAATTTTTGTAATATTTATGATTTGACCTGGCAATGAATTTTGGATTTATGTTTAACAACAAACAAAAGGTAAATTCTATATATTTTAAGTTTATTTGTTTTTCATACAAACTTTTTTTTTTAAAGAAAACAACAAATAAAATATATTTAAAAAATATCAAAAACATTTTTCAATTTAAATTGTTTTTATTGCGAAAATATACAAACAAGAATTGAAAAAGTATAAAAGAACAAATTTTCAATATAAAAATTTTTTTATTAAAAAAATCCCAAAATTATGTTTGTAAATATAAATTAGGTCAGTCTTCCAGTTACGAGATTATAATGTCTCTGTGAATACATTCATTAGCTTGAACCTTATATAAAGGCATGAATGAGTTAAATTTATAATTATTTATATACATAAGCAGGGCTACCGGAAATATGTCTTTAAAATTGTGCTTTAAATTTAACATCATGATTTTGAAACAATTTTTGGCCAAAAATTTTTCAATAAATCAGCAATATCTTATAAATTGTTTAAATATTCGCAAATTTCGACTATTTTCTTCTTGTGATATTTTACATAAACTGCAAAATCATGATGTATGAAAACTATTCAGAAAATTGGTGTGTGTGTGTGTGAAAAAAATTTCCCAAATTTCCTTTGTAGTCAGATGTAAGCCAAATTATGCTTTAACAATTAAAATATGCAAAAATATGCACTGAAAATTCACCCCTAGAATAAACTAAAAACTTTAAATCAATAAATAAATTGGTAATAAGCCGAAAAAGTGTGGACAGTTTTTAAAAAGTTGGGAAAAAATTTAAATTTGTAAAAATTTCACCTTTTTATAAAAGTGGATATTAAATTAAAAAAAAATAAAAATGCTTTACATATGCAGAAAAACCACCGAAATACCTAACAAATATATTAAAATTTTGTTCTATATATCCGTTGAAATCAGAAATATGCAAAATTATGCACTAAAAAAATATCCACAAAAAAACTGCTAAAAATTTTCAAAATGTTTTGATCTGAAACTACATATTCTATTATTTTTTTTGCATCAAAGTCAAAATATGCATAAAAATCAAGCAAATACACCACAGAAAAAAAACTTCACAAAAAAAAATGCTTTTTAGCCGCAAATATCCAAAATTATGCTGTAAAGACAAAAATAGGCAAAAATATGCAGAAATATGCTCCAGAAAATTGACGCCAAAAAAATTAATCTATAGCTTTGTAGTCGGAAAATGCAAAATTATGGTGTAAAGAGTAAAATATGCAAAAATATGCGAAAATATGCTCAAAAAAATTGATGCCAAAATTCTTAAAATGATCTGAAACATAAAAATATTTTATTTTCTTACACATTTATCGCAAAGGAAAAAATATGCAATAGCATATTTGCAGTTTCCCTGCACATAAGTATACTCGTACATACAAATTTATATAAACCATAAAAAATATATATGAAATTTACTCAAAAGCCTTAATATTAAAGCTCTTATTTACGTATTAATATTTAAGCAATTTCAATGTGCTTAATTAAAATTTATTTCATTTATTTTAATTAAATAAAATATTTTTAAAAATTAAATCATATTAAATTTTACTATTATGTGAAAAATTATATATTTAAATTATGTTGTTGTTCATTTTCAAATAAAGCTGCATGATATTTACAATTATTGGCATATACACTGCAAATCACTTAAACAAGGAATTTGATTTTTATCAACTTTGGATGACTATTTTTTATAAAAAAATTTAATATCACTGAGATACGCGATGCCAATACCAGCGTTCTTTCTAGTAGTTATCGACTTCATTTATTATTATTAAGTTTTTAAAAACTCTTTAAGCAAATTTATGTATAAATTTAATTCTAACATGTTTATTATAAAAACAATCACTTTTTTCAAAATAATCAGACCCAGTAAGTAGCATTCTATTTCTTTTTATGTTTATAACCACATTTTAATTAATTTATATTATGTTAATTTTAATTTATGTTATTTACAAATGCACGCTTGATGTCAATTAATATACATATTTTTTTGTTATATTTTTATGTCATACATATTGAAGCCTAAAAATGTTTCAGTGAATTAAATTAATTATAAGTTAGCAAGCTAATTATTACAATCAATTATGTCAATTAATAAATGAGCAACAGTACACAAAAAAAGACGTATTTATTTGCGTTTCTTTGAAATTTAATTTTTGTCTGCATTCGGCACTACGATGGCTGAAAAAGATCTTATTACGAAAAACAAAAACAACAATAAATAATAAAGTATGTACTTAATTAATGAAATTATCAGATTGTTTTAAATATGAATTAAAATATGCTGGAAAATAATTTTAGTAAAGTTACTATTTCTTACGTGTGACACGCCCACGCTGGATGTTAAAAAAACAAAAAGTACTAAAAATCAAAATAAAAGTACTACCTACCCTTTCTTCGTAGTACCCCAAAGCAAAAAAATCAAAAGTACCAATAGAATCAAAAGTTGCAGCTGTACCTTACTTTATCCCCAAAAAATACAATTTAAGTCTACGTAAAAAATTAGTAAAAAACAAAAAGCACCAAAAGTACCAATTTGCCCCGTTTTTTTCTTCTTCTTAATAAGTCGTCTATATTGAAATCTGGATCACACGCTGTTCGTCTTCCTAATGTCATCCAAATCCATTAAGAGAATTTCTCAAGAACAACAAAAGTAAAAAAAACCATAAATAAATTATGTACCAGAAGAAAAAAAAGTACCAGAAGTATTAATTTTTTCGCATTTCAGTCCCTAGAAAGTATGTTAACTTTTCGAAATTCATAAAATATTAGTAGAAAAATAAAAAGTACTAAAGCTACCAATTTGTCCCTATTTTACCCCTTAATAAATATTCTTTATTTTAATCATGCTATTCGTCTTCCACATTTCATTCAAATCCATTATGATAATTTCTCAAGAGAAGAGGTATGAAAAGTAAAAATGCACCAAATGTAAAATAGTACCATAAGTAAGAAAGTACCAAAAGTTTTAGTTTTTTCGCATTTCAGTTCCTAAAAATATGTTAACTTTAAACAATCTATAATATATATTTTTTTATTTTTTTTTTTTTTTAATTAGCACCAGCACTCAGGGGATGACCCCTACGTATGCAAAGCATTGAGCCGGAACTAGGAAAATAGGTTTTGGGAAGGAGGATAAAGGGAGTAGTGTTTGTGGACATTCGATTTGAACTCTGACACACTGAAAGTAGCAGGAAAGACCGAACAGACGAACAGTACGGCCAAAATACGAATTCTCTCTGTAATGCGTGGTGCGGTTCACTGACATATCGACCACAAAGGGATGTGCTCCTGATGAAGAGCGTGGTATACGTGAAAAGTGGCGGGTTTCAGGAACAACTTCCCTGATTTCATTAGAGCACATTCCGTTGTAGTAGCGATAGAACAACGAAACACACCCAACATTGCGTCGATGCTCCAATGAGTCAATAGAGTTGGCTACCCTACTGTCACCGATAAGCTTCTTCGCCCTATCCTGTACGCGGTCGAGTAACTTCAAAATAGATTTTGAAGCACCGTCCCATACATGAGAGTTGTATTCCATTTTCGGTCGGATAAAGGTGGTATAAATATTAAGGAGATCAGATGTAGTGAAGTATGTCCTACACCGTCTTAGAAAGCCGAGGCACTTGAATGCTTCTTTTGAGACATGAAAAATGTGATCATTCCATCGAACATCACAATGAATTTTCATGCCAAGAACATCAAGAGCTTCGGATTCCTCAATATCTATACCATCCATGTTTACAGATGGAGCAGCATGTCCGGTCATACGTCTATGTGTGAGCATAGCACATTGGGTCTTTCGTGCGTTAAAATTTACCCTATTAGCATGACCCCAATTTGAAATTAACAGGAGATCGCGATTTAGCGTATCATTCATATTTTGCCGCATTGCCCGGATCTCCGACGGTTGTGGCCTGTTGCTGAATAAATACGAATGAACTAGGCTACTGTCATCTGCAAAAGAGTAGATAGGGTTGGAAGTTTGACGTAGAAGGTCATTAAGAAAAATAAGAAAAAGGGTAGGAGAAAGAACGGAGCCTTGCGGTACCCCTGAATTTAACTTGAACTCGTTTGATGAGACCCTATCTACAACAACTCGTATAGTGCGATCTCTGAGAAAGCTCGATAAAAATCGAGTGAAGCCATCACCGACACCAAAAGCAATCAGTTTTGACAGAAGTGCTCCATGCCACACTCTATCAAATGCCTTAGAAATATCTAGAGCCACCACTTTACTTTCGCCAAAGTGATGTATGCTATTACACCACTTCTCCGAAAGGAAAGCAAGTAGGTACCCCGTAGAGCGGCCCCTACGAAAGCCATACTGCCGGTCGCTAAGTAAACTGTTGAGCTCCAAATACTTCACAAGATGGAAATTCAACATACTTTCCATTACTTTGGAAAGCGCAGAACAAATTGCAATTGGGCGGTAATTTTCATGGTTGTTGGCCTTCCTCTTTTTAGGGATCGGCGTTACATTGGCAACCTTCCAACACTTTGGAAATTCACCAGCATGGTACAAAGTGCTAAACAGGCGTGCCAATGGACGTGCTAACGTCGAAAAGCACTGTTTCAAGACCAGTGCTGAGATACCATCCGGCCCAGGAGACTTGTTTACGTTAAGCTTCGCTAAAACCTTTTTAACTGCACGCACTCGAAAGAATATTTTTGGCATAGTTACAGATACTCCCTCGAGAACGGGTAGTGGTTGACTGCTTTCCGGCAAGTGAGAATTTCTTGCAAACAGCCAGAAGGTTAGCTTTATCAACCGGGTCAGTGAATACATGGTCGTCCTTTAAAAGGGGTCGAATTGAAGAACTAGCATTATCCTTGACTCTTTTAACGAATGACCAAAAGCTTTTGCTACGCCGTGGAGCATCAAGAACTTTAGTACGAAGGCGCTGCTCGTACAAAGCTTTTTCGCGCCTTAATACTCTGGCACATGAAGATCTCTCCTTTTTGCGCAGCGAATTAGTATCGGCGTTTTTATTATTACGCCAGATACTAAATGCTTCCTCTCTGGATCTGATTGCATTTCTGCACGTCTGATTGAACCAAGACTTAACTTTCGGTTTAATCAAAATTTGCTTAGATGGAATGAAAGTTTTCATTCCCAGCAAAATGATATTTTCTACCATTCTCGCCATGGCATCGACGTTATTGTCTAGAAAGCATAGCTTCCAATTAAAATGCCGGAAAAACTCGTTGAGCTCAGCCCAACGCGCCTTTTCGTACATATATTTCAAACGCCTCGTAGCTGATTGGGAGACGTTGCGAAGATTAGAGAACGAAAAGGTGGCGGTAACGGTACAATGATCCGAGTTACCAAGAGGTGAGTAAAAAAGTACCAAAATTAATACTATTTTTTTCATTTTAGCCCTTTAGAAAGTATGTTGATTCGTTCAGTTCACGCTTCATGTTAATGAAGGCATAAACTGTCTGTATACCAAATTTATCAAAAATACAAAACGTACCAAAAAAAAGTACCAGTTTTTCTTTATTTTATCTCCCAGTAAGTATAATGTATGTTAATGTAAAGAAAAAAAATTGTAATATAATAATATATTCCAAAAGTACAAAATTGTCCTGTTTTTTCCCTTAAAAATTGTTTTATATTTTAATCCTTACACTTTCCTACACACATACATACAGATATGTTAAGGTGTTTGTAAGAGTGTGCAAATATAATCAAATTTGTTAGTTGGTACTGTTTGCAATTTTTTAGGTTTCTCTAATACAAAACTCCAACAAAAAATATTGCCTACATTAAGGATTGAGTTTTAAATTTTCAAAAAAAAAAAAAAAATCCTAAATCTAATATTTACTTGTCTCTTTTATGGAACATATTTTATACAATAAAAACATCTTATTTAGTGAGCATTTATTTTAGTATTTTCTGAACAACATATCTTTTTATAATAATTTTGTTCATACAAATTATTATTAACAACAAAATTTCAGTTAATAAAATATGATTACAAACTTAAACATTTTACATTAAAACATTTCACAATTTGGTTTCAATTTCATGCTGTTATGTTGTATGTATGTATTTATCTGTATATACAAATTTATATCGTTAAGTGAACTGAAAAACCACAATGTCAACCTAGAAAAATTGCTTAATAATATTTAAAGCAAGCTCTCCTAAATATTTATACTTTTAATTACATCAAACAGATAATATTTGTAAAGTTTATAAAGATTATTAGAGTAATTCACAAAGCTCTTCATTTAATTAATGGTACAATACAAATTTCTTTAATAACATTTAATAATTAGGCAAAATTAAATTTTACTCTTTGTGGTCTTGAAAACCATCAGACTTAATTTAAACTAAAATATTATAAGTAAAGTTTAGCATAATCATGTTTGAGTAATTGCCGAGTATTTATTTGTTATAAAATACATACTTTAGTTTACAAACAAAATTAATTTAAATTCTCTGCCACAATCTCTTTCTCATAGTAAATTTAAATATTGTCTCACTTGTGTGTTGATGTCGTGTATCCCATCTTATTCTGTACCTGTTTGTGTATGGTCGTCATGAGATGTCACCTACGAGTATGTTTAGACAAATTTGTGAAAACAAATTTATGTTTGGCCACAGTAGTTTCATACGTAAAAATAAAATTACATATTTCAATAATAATTCCGACACGAAATAAAGACATCGGCACATTTTTTCAGGACCACTTAAATGTATGTAGTATTTTGTAATTTTGCTGCTTTTATTGAAATTTATAGCATCAAAATGCGTGAATGAAGGTGGGTCTAGTTTAATATGCATTGAAGTCCTTTGTACCGGGTTAAAAAAACAAGACTCCTTACAACCTTAAAGTAAATTGGGAAAAAGCTATAAACAAAAATTGCATTATCACTGCAATTTACTCCCAATGTTGAGATAGAAAATGCAAAAAAAAATTGTTCAGTTTTATTGAATTAATGAAAATTCAAATTACTATGAGTTTTTTATTTTTGAAAAACATTAGCATGTGCAATCAGATTAGCAGAACGTATCAGTTCAAGGACGCTACATTTCTCATCAGCGTTCATTTGTCCATTTTTACAATTTTCGTGAAGTGGATACTAATTGGGAAATAATATCAACTGTTTAAACAAGTTTTCAACAGATATCTTCAAAATATTTTACTTTGCAATTATAACGTATTGTTATTTTTCTCTCAATATTAGTGATATTCACATCACTGTGATGATCCTATTATTAAGGAATAGGTCGAGCCCAAACTGAATTAATATTTTTATATTATTATTACGAATAAACGTAATTATTATTTCACCTGCAATAAACGGACACTTCTCATAAGCGGGCAAACTCGTCAGTCCCTTAGACGTCCGCTTAAGAGAGAGTACACTGTAATTCTATACATGTATATGAGTTTTAATGTGCTACGTATAATTAATTTTATTTACATTTGACTCAAATATTCATTATACGTAGCAGTATTTTTTTCATCTTTAAAATATGCAACATATTTTTATTTTTTTTTTTTTTTCACCAAGCTTCATTGCCACTCGCACACTATGAGTGATATTTAAAGTAAAAATAATTTAAATTAATAATACGTCACCATATATTGTACTCTATCTTAAAAGTATGCAACACATTTATGTTCCTCCCTGGTTCTGGCACAAAACATTTCATAAGTAGGGGACATATCCTGAGTTCTGGTCCTTAAAAAAATAAAATTCTGTGTATTTCAATTTAATGGCAGAACAGCCCACAGTGCAATATTACCCACACGTTTAAGCTTTAATAATTATTTGAATTCTCCTTCGTATCTACGTATCTCAATTTGGACATCGTATATTTTCGAATGAATGCATGAATGTATGTACAATCATGTTTCCTTCTATATGTATGGAAATTTATGAAAACAACCTCATGGAGCGAACATCTTGTGAATGTGTGTATCATTATATCAACTCTAAATGTATGAAAACTATTCATGGAACAATAAGAAGAATCTGTAGTTGGCAACAGATTTACATAATGAATGAATCTTGTTTGTATTGTAAGCAGGCGTCCGATCGTTTATACGTTTGTTCATGTCAGGCTTTATGTAAAATTTATGTACGTGCCTCTATTAAGAATTTATGTCTATGTATGAGTACTTCGTTTGTAGTACAACAAACATTCCATCATAAATGGTCATGTATGCCATTATGGGGGGCTTTTTTTTTTGGTCAAGTTAATTTTAAACAGAACTTTTCTTTATTTCTGTTTTCTATACTAAGAAATTTTATGTAGCAAGAAAATTTGTTTGTGTAAAACACACATACATACTCGTACATATTGAAATTTTTGGAAAAATTTTACTAAGAATCTTACAATGAATTTTTAATTTAAATTTGTGAATAAAGAAAAAGCCATCCTAAAATAGAGGCATTTTTAATGATTTTGAAATTTTTGAGAAAATATTTAAGTTTTGGGTTTGATAATAATTGAAAAATAGTTCCTTAATGATATTTCCTGCCAAGAGCTTGATTGGTGCTCATTTTGGTGTCCACAATACAAACAATTGCTTGGAGTTAAAAGTTTGTATGAAAAGGACTCAGTTTTTTTGAGTGATTCTCATACAAAATTTATACTCAAATTATTTGTTTGTATTGTTTGTATTTTAAAGGCCTTTAACTAAAAACTTAAGTACGGTTGCCACAAGACAAACAATTGTTTTGCGTTAAAACTTTGTATGAAAAACACTGTTTTTTGAGTTTTTTGAGTGATTTCCATACAAAATTCAGACTCAAATTATTTGTTTGTATTGTGAAAACAGCAGCTTAATGCTAAAATAAAATCGTATTCTTCTCTCAAGAGAATACATGATAAGCGTATAGAAAATATTTTTGTAACACTTAATTCAACATCATTAACTGGAAAATCACCTAAATTGAGTTAAGATTCTCTTGCAGTAAAGATTCGGTATGTATCTGCGAGGAATTAGAAAAAGGGGTCTGTTTTATATTTTTATGTAATTTCATAAATTGAATTTATAAATTAAAACATCACCGTAGGGCATACAACTTTCAACAAATATAAAATTTAATAATTTTTCTGGTTTCCTTTTTGTTTCTAATTTACATATACATGTGCAAATAATACATATGCAATTGTATGCGCTTGATTTACAATTTATATCATGTGTATGGATTTCTTTATCTACTCGTAGGTTAAGCTAACAACACTAAAGTTATTGCAATAGAGTGAGTGCAACAATGGAATACAAACGTTAATAAAAAAATAATATTACAAACCATATTAAATTTGAAGCTTGTTTTCGTGTTGAATATTTCTATTTGCTTCCTGGCATTATTATAAAGGAGTTTCCAGACAGACTTCTACCGATATACAAAACTTTTATACAATCTTAAAACGTTATAAGCACATGACCCGCTCATGGCTTAGATCGTGTAAATATCAAGCAGAAGGAGTGAATTGACAAAAAATACTTTGGATATATATTTTATTTAGAAAAATATTAAGCCATTGCACCGTGGCGCTATAATTTTTTCTTTTATGATTATTTCTATCAACTTGAATACCAAATTTTTAATATTACACTATTCACTTCTACATTAATTCTAGTCATCATAATTATTTTATCTCATTATTACTACACTTAAAACAAAGCAAACTTAAAGCATTAAAGTTTACCATTTTCGTTCTTGACAATCAAATATCGAGTTGTGAAAGAAATATTTGAATATTTTAACTACTTTTCCAAGCATTCTGTTTTACTTATCTTCAATCATATTGAATTTAATACTTGGTTGCTGTGAAAAAAAAAACTGATAACATAATGACAAAATTTGCACTTTAAGCTATAAAGTGCAACTAGATTTTATTTATTTTCATTATTTATTTTTTTATCAAAAGTTTTAAATTCTCCCAAGAGAGAAAATGTAGAACAGAAGAGATTAAAAACAATATCAAGTACATTATTATCATTATAATCATGTTGGTAGTTGTTGGCAAAAACAACAACAATAAATAACTCGTACACAGAGCAGCAAATGCTCAAAATCAAGTGGGTGGGTATGTAAGAGAGAAATATAATGGATAAAAGAAATATACTAAAGAAACTAAAATGACATCAGGTGTACTTTTAGTTATCTGTTTTTTTTTTTTTTTTTTTTTTTTGTTTTACAAAGCTATTCTAGGATAAATAAGCTGTAGGGACACTTCGTAAGGAAAAAACTGAATATAGAAAAGAAGAAAACTTTTTAAAAGTTTTCTTTTAATATAACAACAGCACACTAGTAATAAACACATTAGTACACTCAAAAAATGTCCTTCAGCTTAAAAAAAAAATCTTAATTTAATTATAATTTTATTAAAATTTAGAAAAATATATGTCAAATCAAATAAAGTATCCTTAATGTAAGAAAAAATTCAATAGATTATGTCAACTTTCTCTTAAGGACATTTGAGACATAATTTGAGAGATGCATTTTGTAAAAGTAAAAATATTTTCACCATGTTTAAGAAGACTTAGTTACTCATTCCATAGAAGACATCCAGCGCTCTGACGGGTAGTGTTGGCTAATTCGTAGACTTCTAAGCAAACAAAACTTAGGACCTGGGCTCAAGCCCTGATTACAGCCAGTCATTCAACGTCATAAATTTCACTAATGTACATTAGTGTGGTAATGTATTAATTTTTATCGGACTGTGTAAGTGATGAAGGCATAGCACTGCTCACTAAAAACTGTTTCGACAGCGACAGATACTGTTCCAAGCTAATGTACACACACCACCCTCCTTCGTTGGTTAGCTGAAAGATCGCCGAAAGAAAACAATTAACAAAATGCCTGCTCATACACCTTAAGAAAGTTTATGCGTCTACTTAATATCAGATGCGCTCCAGCACTGGTCTACAAATTAACAAAAACCCACATTAGCAGAGCTGTAAAAGAATTAAGCCTTCTACATTTTCTATCCATCTTCTTTACCCTGTCCTTTTTCCTCAGTTGTGGCACATTGTATTGCATAAGTAGGGGTCATCCCCTGAGTGCTGATCTCACAAAAAAAAAAAAAACAAAAGATTCGTTGTACCAGATCGACGGCTCAGAAGGGAGGAAAGCACGGAAATTAGGATTGCTTAAGCAAGAGCAAAAACCACATAGCAAGGAAATCAACCACTACACAATTACATGAAAACATTGTTCCTATCCGCGGCAGATAGCGCCAAATGACGAAATTTTTACTAATTTTTTATTAACCACTAAAGCAGTTTTTAGTAAAAATTTTTTAATAATAATGAAAAATTTCCGTTAAAAAACGAAGGAAAAAAACGGCATTAATGCCATATGACAACCATTTTTAATTCAAATTAAGTAAAATTTTAATTAATTTGTCTTCTGAGTGTATGAACAAATGGCAAATAATTAATTTTTTTTTATGATAATTTATAACATCTTTAAAAAGTGTTTAAACGTCATATTAATACACACCGATGTGGATCTTATTGAAGATTTTATAGGGGAGAGACATTTAAAATAAAACAATCAATTTGAAATATAATTTTTTTTTTGTAAATTTTTGACTGAAATGCGAAATAGCTAATATTTTTGGATGTTTTTACTTATAGTACTTTTTCACTTATGGTTCTCTTTTACTTTTGGTACTATTTCTGTTGCAAAATTCACATAATGGATTTGAATGAAATTTGGTAGATGGATATTACGTAACCCAGATTAAAAAATTGAGTACTATTTAAGGGGCAAAAACGGGTCAAATCAGTACTTTTGGTACTTTTTGTTTTCATTGATATGTTAATTTTTACAGCATACTTTCTGGAGGAAAAAAACTAATTTTGGTACTTTTGGTACTATTGGTAATTTTTTTAATATTTTTTTTCTTATGCCTCTCTTTTACTTTTGGTGCTATTTCTTTTAGGAAATTAATTTAATAGATTTGAAACAATTTCGTTAGACGGATGTCAAGTAAAACTGGAGTAATTTTCAAAGGGTAAAAACGGGAGAAATCGGTAATTTTGGTACTTTTTCTTTTTATTAATTTTTTTACGTTATTTTTACAGTGTAAATTCTGGGGGTAAAAATAAAGTTGTAGTGCTTTTGGATACTATTAGTAGTTTTAGTACTTTTTCTTTTTTTAGAGTTTTTTTTCTCTTAATCACACACAGTGTTCTTTCTTTGGGGTTAATATGAGGAAATCTGATACTTTGGTACTATTCGTAATTTTGGTACTATTGGTACTTTTGGTGCTATTGGTACTTTTTCTTTTTTTCGATTTTTTTTTCTCTTTCAATCACACAGAGTGTTCTTTTTTTGGGCGTAATATGAGAAAAATCAAATTCTTTGGTACTATTGGAACTTTTTATTTTTTTAAATTTTTTTTTTTTAACAATCACATAGTGTTCTTTCTTTCGGAGTACTACGAGGAAAATGTGGTACTTTTGGCACTTTTTGCTTTTAATTATTTTTTGTTTCTTCATTAACATGTAGCGTCAACAAAGACACGAATAAAAGCTAGTATCACATATATGCAACATAATATGTCGCACAACCCTTAAATGTTTCACAATTTAAAGCTTTCACTGCACGCAAGCAAAATGTCTATTTTGTTCGCCTGTGTTATTAATTTCATAAATATTTTTTGGTTTAAATATTTGAAATTATTACGTTGAGTTACGCCGTCTTTTATGTTATTATTAAATATTTCACTTGTTCCTGCTGCTGTTGCTTTTAAGTGTCGCTGTAAAAACTAATTTATCACACACACACACACACCACCGCCACCACCAACAGCGACAGCAAGTGAACCTTAATTAGTGGCGTTGATAACTTATAATTTATAGCTTTAGGCTTAATATTACTTGGCAGCTGTTAATCTTGATTAGAATTCTTTAAAGTCTATCGTAATTATTTGATGGCATAAATGAAAGTTTCAAAACGAATATCTCATAATTCTTAAACGCCAAAAACACTTGCCACCGCAAATGATATTACAAGACAAAACACTTCAAAAGAGTATTAATATTATTTTGCTATGTGACAATATGTGGTTTTGCGGTTTTTGAAGAATAAAACAATATGTTGCAGCTTCGCTATTGAAGTCTCTTGTCACGTCTGCATTTTTTTTTTTTTTTGTTTAGAAATGAGTGGATGACGTTTTCTCTGTTTTTTTTATCGCTATTATTTATTATGTCGTCATTGTGTCCAAACTGAACATATTGTTCATTGACTGCAATAGAGTCATAACTCAAAATTAGTAATTTTGCGAAAACTAGTTTAAAGTTTTAAATTTTCCAACAACTTCAGGGTGTACGAAACTTTTAGGTTTCTCTTAAAAGTTCAGAAAACATATAAGATATTTCGAAGGACATTTTTACACATTCTAAAGAACGATATGGCAATTAATGCTGCATTATTAACTCACAAATCCAATTTTTAGAGTTAGGACTCTATGGCAGCAAAGGGTTGATATGAGGTTTGCAATCAATAGAGATTTCGTGGCTTATCCTTTTTTTAAACAGCAGTTGCTTTTATTTAATTTTTTTTATTTTATTTCTTTTATTTTAATGACGTTTGTCACCATCACTTCCGTTAACCACCGAAAAGAAACAGCATTTCTCAACACCATCATATGTGGCAGATATGCTTTTTTGCTGTGTTGTAAGAGCCACTTTAAAAGTATTATTTATATATATTCCCTTTTTGTTCAACTTGTATTGAATTATTGATTCATTTGTTCACGAAAGAGGACAGTTATAAAAACTACGATTTCAACACTTTTTATAAATTATCTACACCATTTGTTTTTTAAAATACAACTTTAAAAATCATCATCGACATTGATCGAAATATCGGGCCAATAAAAATCGAATAAAAGAAAAAAAATATGAAATGAAAATTTATTCTTTTTAAACTCATACCCAGAAAAATACAAAAATATTTAAAATCGTATATTTAAACATTGAATTATTATAGTGGCTGATTTTGCCAAAACCCTCCACCATTTCCCCTCAATTTGTACTTTCTTTAAAATAAATACAGAAAATGCTTATTTCCTATAAGCCATATGCACACACACAAACACACATAAGCACACAATAAAAAAAAACCTAAACAAACATGTCACATAAGCTATTGACATTTTTTTTTCTGTTCAAACACAACACAAACAATTTTTGTCATAATCACAGCTGTAGTACTTGTATGCAGTTAAACAAACTTCACACATACAAAAAAAGAAAAGATATCTTTTTCAATAGGATCACCCACCCAGCAATCAATTCCATCCGCTAAAAAGAACAAAGCTTTTATACAAAAAAATTATGATAATCAGAATTAATCTTCGATTTTTTTATTGCAATATTTGTTTAACGTTGAATTTAATAAATGCAATTAACGCATATGGACTGAAATCCCTTTACTACAAATACTAAACCATCCATTATATCCAGAAAAATTTAACATTTTATGCGTCTTGTGATGGTGGCATCAATGGAGTTTGTTTCTTCAAAAAACTGAAGAGAAAGCTTTCGTTATGGTCTCTGCAGATCGTTAGAACATTTTTTTTTTGTTTGAAATAGTTGATCGAGGCGAGATATACGGTCTGATCCACGATGTTAAACGATATCGATCACTGGATTTCTAGACGTAAAAAAAATTATATTATTTGTTTACTGGCACAAGCAAATAAATAAAATGGTTAGAAGCTGCTTTTCGTTTACAATTTCCATATCGATCGATCGATCGACATCGTGGAACGGGCCGATAGTTTTAACTGGATGAAATAAAAATTTGGCGATAAGTTGATTTCTGGCAATAGAATTGTTAATTGACCAACAAGTTCGGTGTGATTTCACACCTCTCGATTATTTGCTGTGAGGTCGCGCGAAGGCACTGGGTTCTGCTGATAAGACGGTAAGAATTAACGAGTTGGTGGCCAACCTTTCACGTGCTATTCGTGACATACGAGCAGCAATGCTCGAAAAAGTGGCTTAAATTTTTACCTCCAGAATGCATTTCGTCAGAAATAGCCATGGTGGCCATATGACCGAAGTCATGTTACGGCATGTCCCACAATATCAACTGATCAATAATCCTGGCACTGTAAACCATACATTTTATTTATTATTTTTTTTAGGACCAGCAATAAGTATGGACAAAATTTTGTGCGCATTTTCTAAATTAATGCATATCCTACTTTTAAATGCTTAAATTTATATCTTAGGCTAATTTCACTTTAAAGGTTAAAAATGTGGTCATTTCCGGTTTTGCATTGCTGCATGTTTGTGCATGCATAAATTTTCAAAACTTTTGAAAATTTTGATATTCCAATTCAAAACTTAAGACAGCTTAGTGAGAACAACCTGATGTAGTGTCAGCTTAAAAACCTAATCTAACTTAGAGAATTTTCAAAATATAGAGAATTTTTGGTCCTGGACTTGAAAAAAATTTTGCAAGAATTTCAATAATTTGTTTGACTTGAAAAGAAAAAACAAAAGCGGCATCACTTTAGCACTTCACAACTCCACAAATGAATATGTTTAAAAAAATATTTTAATAACTTTCATAAATACTAAATGTATCCCCGGCAACTCGATACGGAATTTTTTTTAATTGTCCTGCTTCACAAATAACGCCTTGACTTACACACACTCTTATTACTTAGTACCTGCTATTAAGGTCAAGGATATAGATTTTAAAATTTTCTTTTAAAAATATTAAATATTCAATTAATATTTATACAAAATAAAGTGATATTGAGTGACATTTTATGTATATTTACCTTTAAACTGAATTAATAATTATATTTCATCCTTTTCAACTTTCTTCACAGATTGCATGCTATAAACTTCGATGAAAGAAAAGGAAACCCAGCACCATGAATAACTAAAAGATAATGAAAAATGTATGATTATATTTAATTTACAATAAAATTGGTTAATAATCTTAAATGCATTACAAGATATTACCACAGAAACCTCACACTAAGGGAAACCGTCAACAGAGAAGAGATAGAGGGAGGAAAGGATATTGAGAGAGAGAATAAAGCTATCAAGCATTAAAACAGACAGTCTGCCAGGCAGGCAGGCAGGCAGCCAGGCAGGCTAGCAAAAAAATTTTCTCTTTTACCATTGCAACCACGTAGGTTCATTTATACAAACGTCAACGTTACTTGAAGACAACCAGAAGACAGAACTGCTGATAAGACACCCACAGCCACACAATTATCCCTCATTGTTTAACGTACGAGTACATACATTTTAATATGCAGCATGAATATGTGTGGTCTTGTTTGTGTGGAAGTGTGCAAAAAAAAAATAAAGGAAAATCTCGAATGCAGCACATTCATAACTGGGAATTACAGTGCATAAGCAGTGTGTCTCCTTGTTGCTTAAAGCACTATGAGGATGAATAAAGGCAAAGGATAAAAACTTCACATCATTGTTCCAATTGAAGCAGTTTAAATATTTAAGATGCGAGAGGCGGACATCATATAAAATCTAGAAAACATTTTTATAAAATCATATTGCAAGCAAACACCCCAAGGATCTTATGTGTCACTTAACTAAAGGTGGCTCTACTTAAAACATGTATACTATTCGACTATAGTATTCAAGAAATAGTAAAACCATTTTAATTTCAAATTATTATTTCTAAAACAAAACCACTTTACCATGTGACCAATATGTCTAAATAAGATAAATCCAAACAATTAACATCCTTAAATATATCCTTAGCGGAAAATCTTATTAAAAATTAAATATACCAAATCATTTAACTCTCTTAAGTATTATTTCAAAGACGTTAAAGTAAACTAAATTTATTCCTTTACCAGCAGCCACACGAGATAAATTATGGGTCATTTATCACAGACAGCTTTCATCAGTAGCCAAACCAAGTCAGAAATATATTAATATAGATTTCTCTTCAGCAGCCTTCTTGAGAGGAACTCTATACCTAATTTTCTTTAATGAAAATCTTCTTCGTTCATTAATTTTTTTCATAACTTTTTTTTCTCTTTTTCTCTTAATTTTTTACCATAAAAATCTATGTTGTAGAGATGCTGAGAAGGATATTATTTTAACCGCCATGTAAATTGGTTATTTTAATCTGTATCATCCTCACAATTTTCCACTTTTTAACGAACATTTTTTGCAAGAGAAAAACTTTTATACCACATTCTTAGTTAAAAGATGTAAATTTTTTTTTGTGCTTGCAGGAATTTAGGACTTTGCAAGACATTACTTCACACATCGCAAAAGAAGAAATTTCGCTGAAAACTCAAACTTTATTATTCTTCATAGTACGAGGTTATCTGTTTTCCACAATAATTTAAAACACACAAAATATTGAAAAAGATTTAGGTTGAAAAATTGACAATTTTTTTAAAAGGATAAAAATAGCTTCGATATATCCCTTTTAGAATAATTCTGCTTTCAGCTAAATTAAAGTATCAAAAGCGAAAAAAAACGATAGCAAAGATGTCTAAATATATTTTTTAGTTGGTATAAAAAATTTTAATGATATCGAAGTAAGGACATAGGTACCTCTCATATATCCTTCTTCGAACACTTATGATCACAGCTAAATTAAGGCGCCTTAATAAATACGTTCTAATTTAACTTTTAGTTTGTAAAAAAAAATTATTGAAATTTCATATATCCTTTTTTAAAAAATAATAAAGAAATTTTCCCCTGGTCTAAAGATATACCGCTTAGTTAAGGTAAAAAAAATTAAACATATGTTAGCAAGGATGTGCGTAACTCCCATATATCCTTTTTAGAAAAGCTATAATTTCATCCAAATTAAAGTATGAAAAGTGATAAAAATCTAACAAAAGTCTTCAAATACATATTTAAGTTTGTTTAAAAAATTTTCATTGAAATTGAAGGAAGCTTATCGGTGCTCCACACATATATCCTCTTTCAAAAAACAATGATTTCATCCAAATTAAAGTCCCAAAAGTGATAAAAATCTATAAAAAATCTTAAAATATAATTTTTAGTTGATGTAAAAAATTTACATTGAATTTAAAGCAATCTCATGGGTAGTTCTCATATATCCTTTTTCAAAAAATTACGATTTCTGCTCAATTAAAGCAACAAAAGTGATGAAAAATTTACCAAAGACCTTAAAATATAGAAAAAAATTTATTGACATTGAGGAACATACATGGGCAACTCCCATATATCTTTTTTAGAAGAATTATGACTTTAGCTAAGCTAAGAACCCAAAAGTGTAAAAAAAATTAAAAACGCCTCAAAATATATTATTTAGTTTGTGCGTTACATTTTCTTGAAATCAAAGCAAGGATATGTGCACCTGTCATACATCCTTTTTAGAAATATTATAATTTCAGCTGAATTAAAGGAACAAAAGTGATGAAAGATTTACCAAAGACCTTAAAATATAGCTTTAAGTTTGTGTAAAAAATTTTATTGAAATTGAAGCAACCTCATGTGTACCTCCCATATATCCTTTTTCAAAAATTTATGATTTTTGCTCAAATAAAACAACAAAAGTGATATCAAATTAACCAAAGACCTTAAAATATAGCTTTAGTTGGTAGAAAAAATTTTAGTAGAATTGAGCTACACTTATGGGCACCTCCTCTGTATCCATTTTAGAAAAATTATGATTTCTGCAAAACTAAAGACCCAAAAATGAAAAACAATTCATTAAAGGTCTCAAAATATACCACTTAATTTGTGTGTTGCATTTTATTGAAATCGAAGCAAGGATATGTGCACCTGCCATATATCCTTTTTATAGAAAATGTAATTTCATAAAAAATAAACTCTCAAACACTAACCCATTATTCTATTATTGTTATTTTCCTTCTGTGTATTATATATGTATATAATACAAATGTTTTTTGTCAGGTACATATGTATTTAACTTAGCCGTTTTATAAGCTCAACTACAATTAAAATAAAGAGAAAAGTGTAAATGCAAGCGCATCTGGGTGTATAACAGTCGATATTTAATAATATTAATTATTTTATTTTTGCTGTCGAATAACCAAAAGCATTTTTCCAACGAATTTTGCACATTCCAAGCGAATGCTTTATTTTGTTTTGTTTTAGAAAATAAAAAACATTTGCAAAAACTGGCCGCCAACAGCTATAAACAGGATGGGTATACAAAATTGTTCACAAACAATAATTTTATGAAATATATCGATTTATATATATTTGCCATGGCCTTGAGGAATTTTCTTTTTTTGACTGAATTTTTATAAAAATGATGTAATCACAAAGAGAATTTATAGTTTCTATAAAGATTAAAATTTTCACAATAATGAAAATACACTGAACAGCAAATTGAAATAAATTTGACACAAACTTTCTTTTGCTCAAGGATTCTGTCGGTGACGTTTTATCTGACTTTAAAAAAGGAAATATGATCAATTTGTTACTATTTTCCCCCATCTGGTAGTCTTACAACTCTCTCATTTATTTTGGGATTTCATGGCATTTTTGTAATACAACAAATATATATATATTTGAGAACAATATTAAGGTTGATAAAAGGCAAAACATATTAAATATTAATGAGCCATAATTCTCATAAATTTATGTATGTATGAATAAATTATTTCCATTCCTTTTTTTAAGCATCTATTAAAAAAAATAGTTAACTCTTAGTTTATTCAATCACTGAAAATACCTTTGGGGGAAATTCACTTCTATCACTTTATCCTTTATAAGCAAAAAATATTTATTCAAATACAAATTTGCCTGGAAGGTGGTTGAATAAAAAGGAAGTTCGTTCATCATTGATTGCTGGTATAAAAAGGATATTTAATATTTAACAAGAGAGTAGGAAAAAGTTGTTCAAAGAAGTCAAGTATACATTTAATAATGCATAAGTTGAGTGCGTTGTAAGCCTCAGCAACCATTAGACGACTGGAAGTGCCAAAAAAGCAATCGTTCAAATCTATACTGAGCATATGATACTGTACAGTACAAAAAAATTATTACAAATTTTCATCGACTGATTCTAGTAGAGAGGAGACCACAAAAAATATATACTCGTACATACGTACCGGGTTTTTAAAAAGTTAACGTCTGCATATTATTTTTCTTCTTTTAAGCAACTTTATAGTGAATTGGCAAAATTGTAAGGCATATTTCATATAGAACCATTTTAATGTTTTAAGTTAACAAATATAAAATACAAAAAATCTTTAACATTTACCCACAAAATTACTTGCACTTTTTTCTGCTAATAATTGTCGATAATAATATTCTTGCTGCTGATTTTATTTTTCTTAAAAACAAAATGTTATAAAGAGGCTTGGCAGAGTTTAACGTATTTCTATTTATAAAGGATGGGCAAATTTGAGGTTAGGAAATAAATTGGCTGTGAAATAATGAAATGTCAAGAATTGAGCTGTCGTCCTTTGGCATTTATTTAGTAAAAAGTTGGGAAATTTAACGATGAAACACTACACTCTTGAACAAAGAATTTTAATTGTGAAAATTTACAATTCCCGGTCGCGCACAGAAGAAACTAAAAACTAGAATCAATTAAAAAATGTAACCGCCCGTCCAGACCAGCAATTTCATGTGTCTTAATACAAGCAATAACGTCGGCAGAATTAAGACGGCAAATTGCCAGTGTTCAAATATGTATTTGTGGTAGGGAAATCGTAGATATCTTAGAACACAAATATGAAAATTTTACTGAAAAAGGTTGTATATTATTTGTATTGTAAATTTTAATTACGGGCTTAATTGTAAAAAAAAATTTCAGCATTATCAATAGTATGAATGTTTATTTTAAAAATGTTTCACTTTTTTCTGGTTTTCATTTACATATTTATACATTTGATTTTTAATTTTTTTTATTCTATTTGCCAATAAAAAACAATTTTCATAGAAATCACAATTGATTTTGACAGCATGTGTTCAGAGATAATTACTCAGCAATATCTTCTAGCAATTGTTGCTAAACATGTTTTTGAACACATATTCGTGCGGTCCACACGCAAATATCTTGTGTCGGCAATCAAATTTGACGGTTGCCACGGAAATAATTGCCAAACTAAATTGCTGGTGTGGACGGCCTGTAAAGATTCAATTAAAAAAATGTTTGGATTTCAGCCAATCATGAAAATTGTAGTATTAACTAAACCATTTTATTTGAAAATTTTTTACAAATATATTATATCAACAAAAAAATTTATTGAAAATTGAAAAAAAACTAATTAAAATAATAATTCACTCAATTAATAATTTAATTGAAAATTTAAAAATAATTCAATTAAAAAATTAATTGAATTAATTAAATTCTCGATTTGGCGATATCAATTGGCCTTCTTGTTCTTTTTTTTTTTTAATTAGGACCAGCACTCAGGGGATGACCCCTACGTATGCAGTGTATTATGCCGGAACTCAGAGAGAGGGATAGGTATTGAGGGATAGATATTGAAAATTTAGAATGCATAACTCTTTTACAACTCTGCTTTGCGCATTATGTTAATTTTTAGAGTAGTGTTGAGGCGCCTCCGGTGTTAAGTAGATGCATTAACCTTGTTGTTAAGCTGTATTAGCAGGCATTTTTATTAATTGTTTTACTTCGCCGATGTTTTTGCTAACCGATGAAGGAGGGCAATGTTGTGTACATTAGCTTGGAACAGCATCAATCGCTGTCGGAACAGTTCTTTTGCGACCAGTGCTATGCCTTCATCAGTTAAATAGTCCGAAAACAATTAATACAATGTCTCACTAATGTACATTAGAGAAATTAATGATGTTGATTGTCTTGCTCTAGCAAGGGTTGGAACCCAAGCCCCAAGTCATTGTTTGGTTAGTAGTTAACGCACTAACCACTTCAGCCAACACCACCCGCATAAAAAGAAAATATTTATTTAAGGAGAAATTTATGCATTATAACACATTATCCGGTATAAAAAATAGGCCTGAAAGTAAATCGTTCGTTATATCGAGGTTTGCTTGTATATAAACTTTTTTCATTTCTGATAATTATCCAAATGAATTAAAGCTTTTGTTAAAAAATTGTATATAAATTATTAAAGCTATTTTTAAATAAAAATAGTATTAATTTTTATACACCGTCACTTTTTTCACCGAATGAATTTGTATGAAAATTAAAAACAAATTTTTTAAATTTTTCAGACAATTCAGAGGCTAACCACAATGTAGCGATAATTTATTGCGGTGCAGTTTTTCATACGATTTTGAAGTATGCACAAATAAATTTATACAAATGTAAACAAACAATGAGAAGTATTGCCGTCGCCGTCTTCCGTTGTATTATGTTTATTTTTCTCTCCCGCAACGAGAAATCGCACCGCACTGCAAACATTGTGTTCAGACTTTCAAACCGAAATTAATGGCATTTGTGTATTTTGGAATATTTTTTAAAATACTTAATTCAATACAAATTAATGGGAGCGTTCAGCAGAAAACCCTACTACTGAACAGTTCAGATGTAGCAGCTTTTGATTTGATTTGAATTAATTTTCTAAACGAATTGCTCACTTTTTTGTCACAAATATCAAAAATTTGACTTTTCAATTAAAGTTATTAAATTTTATTATGTAAAAAAATTTCATAATATTTTTTTGTGAATTTAAATGAATTAAAATTTAAAAATTTGTTTCAAAAGTCAAACTGAACTGAAAAATCGTAATTTGATGAAATGTATCGTAATTTGTGAAATGTATGCTACCAAATATAGTGAGCGCTCACTCAACATGTTCCCTCATCGTTCAGTAATCAATGCGTTCAGCAGATTGTTGAGCAACAGTTGTGTAGCAAACTGTGTCTGCTAAACGCACCCAATGTGTTTTCTGTAGCAAATGTAAATTTTCCCTTTTAAACAAATTGTAAATTGCCATTTTGTTTTAAATAAGAAATAAATAAAAATTACATTGTTTTCTACAAAAGAATATGTATGTATGTATGTGTCATAATAAAATACAAAAAGTAACGTATGAGTGATTTTAATTGTGTACATCAAGTATAATGCAAAATTTCAATATGGCAGTACCATAAAAAATAAACGTATTGCATACTTTAGAGCTGAAATAAAATAATAGTGCACTGACACGTATAATCGATATTTGAAACGAAACGCTTATACGTAAAATAAGAACACAAGTTTGATAGAAATAGCGGAGCTCTCTGTGCAAAATCAAAATTTCACAGCAAATAGGAGAAAAAATATGCGTAGTTTTTATTACATATTTTCCCGACGCGTCGCGACGTTTCGTGAATTTTCGTTCAGTTCTTCAAGGGATTCGTATTGTATTTATACACTACGTTAAGAAATGTAAAACAGTTTTTATTTAAATTTTATATTTTCAAAACACACAAACTTTATGGTAATAAATATCATAGTAATTTTAATATTTATAATATTTTAGAATTTTAGGCCTTATTAGCTTGTATAAAATAAACAAACTCTACAAAAATTGATTTGGCAAATAATATAATAAAAACCTTTAATATATTTTTAATAATAAATAAAATCATAAAATCTTTTAAATTTTTGTGGGATGTATTTTATAACTAATCATGAATAAGTATGAAATTAAGTCTTAAGCACAAATTTTAAATTTTAACATGGAGATAAATAATGAAATCTTAATTTTGTTCGACACTGTTAATACCACAGTTAATTATGTTTGTATCTATTTTGTGTTATATACTTTGTCAGAAGTGTTTTTGATTTTATCTACACCCCTTAATTGAATTCAATAGCAAGAGAACCTTAAAACGATAATATGGAGCCAATGGTACGCATACCGAGGTAAAACTACTAACTAAAAGGTAATACAAAATTCCTTTTTGCAACAATACACTAATAGCGTTAGCAACGTACTACTGACACGTATACAAAGTACCAAAGGGAAAATTGTTGGAGTCTCATAAGAATTAAATTCTTAGGTTTGAAATTACAAAAAATAATTTACAAATCCATTTTAATTGTCATTTTTAGAATAACTGAAGAAATACAAGACAAGCAACATACAACTGGAATAAATTTTTGAATAAAACATTTAAACCCTGAATATCTTATCTGTTGTGCTTAACCTTGCGAAATAATTTATTTTTTACAAGTCAATATTGTGCAAACAGCTTCCGTAAATTGGTCTTCACCTTACTTAAAGTAACTTTTCCTTTTTTGATACATAAATAAATAATTAACTAACTCACAGCAACTTATAGCAAAAATTGTATTGTCAATTTTAAGTAAAAGTCTTAACTAACTTGACACATGTTGCCATGTATTAACTTTAATTAAACATAAACAACAAATAAATTTGATTCGCTCATTTATAAAAAAAATTCCAACATAAAATTATACAAATGCAAAACTGAAATAAATAGCATGCACATGCAACCACACAAACACTTTAATAAATATAAATTTTCCTGGTTTGGCAAAAGCAGTTCCCCAACGAACATCGTTATTATCATAATGTAACTTTTGGTTAGAAAACTTTAATAACAGATGTCAGTAGAGTATTTAATTTTATTTTAGATATTTTCAGACAAGGCAGCACAGTAGTCAAAATGTGCGATATATTTGAAATGAATATCTTCCAAAGCACACTCAAAGAAAAAGCATATACACAATTTTAGTAAAAAAAAAATTCCTTCAAAATAGTTTAAACAATTTGATTAACATGTAGAATTTTTTTTTTTTTAATCAAATAAAATTTTCTTATTATAAAGAAAAAATCAAATGTTCATAATGTCTCTACAAAAAAATTCTACTTTAAGAAAGTTTTTATTTTATTTGAGAGCACGTTTTCTAAAAGTGAGAATGATTTTTACTAAATTTAAAAAAAATTTGTGATACGATTCAAATTATTTTATTATAGCTGTAAAAAATGATTTAGGAAATGACTAACTCCTGAATAGTTCGTGAAAATTTGAATACTTGAAAACGGAAAACGGCTTTCCTTATTCTAAGTTAATTTTTTTTTTTTTTTTATTAGGAGCAGCACTCAGGGGATGACACTGCGTATGCAGTGCACTGTGCCGGAACTCAGGGAGAGGGATAGGGTAGAGAAGATAGATGTTGAAAATTTATAACGCTTAACTTTTTCACAACTCTGCTTTGCGCGTTATGTTAATTTCTTTTTAGGGCAGTGTTGAGGCGCCTCCGGTGTTAAGTAGACGCATTAACTTTGTTAAGCTGTATTATTGCAGGCATTTTATTAATTGTTTTACTTCGCCGATGTTTCTGCTAACCGACGAAGGAGGGCGATGTTGTATACATTAGCTTGGATAGCATTAATCGGTGTCGGAACAGTTTTTTAGTGACCAGTGCTATGCCTTCATTACTTAAATAGTCCGAAAACAATTAATACAATGTCTCACTAATGTACATTAGAGAAATTAATGATGTTGATTGATTTGCTCTGGCCAGGGTTTGAACCCAGGCCCCAAGTCATTGTTTGCTTAGTAGTCAACGCTCTAATCACTTCAGCCAACACCACCCACATATTATTCTCATATTGGAAATTACAAATGTCAAACTTATGGATACTAAATGTTAGAGTGCCTATTTACGAAACCGAAGATCCTTGGTTCAAGTCCCAAACGACGTAAGTTTTAGAAATATGTTTTCATCACCCCTCATTCCAGGTAATACAAATACATTTTGTAAATAAGCATTCTAGACATTCCAGCGCTCTGATGACATGAAAATCTTCGTTTTAGCAGATGGGCCGGTTCAGAAGAGGGGATAGATAACAAGGAAATGAAAAATGGGCAGAAAGATGGCAGAAATTACGAAACGACTTACAAACGACTAATTTTGGAATAAACACTGAACTTGTTTTTAGTTATTATTTTTTTAGTTTTTTTAAAAATTTCCTGTTAAAGATAAAATTTGCATTTCCTAACCCGACGGAAAATTTTACTGAGTTTCTGTAAAAACTACATTGGCCCAATACTACAACCAATTTTAACTCAAATTAAGTAAAATTTCCAAAATTTTAGGTGCGTTTTATACAAGCCGAACGAGTGATTTGAGTGTAAATTTTGTACGAAAAGCACTTAGTTTTTTTAGTGGTTTCCATACAAACTTTACACTCAAATCTTTCGTTCGGCTTGTATAAACCGCACCTTAGTTATTTTTTTTTTTTACTGCACTACAGTTTTAAAAATAAATTGGAATGAAAATTGGGCTTAAAACATTAAACACTAAATTCATGACTTAAGCTTAGCTGAGAACTGCTACCCTGTGCTGAATATTCTCCTGTTTTATCCTTGGCGATATGCAAAGTTAAAATTCAGTTTTTTTTGTTTTCACGTTCTTTAAAACATATTTGGTTGATAAGAGATTTTAAATCAAACGATCAAATTGTCATTGGAAGAAATGGCTTTTTTCAGGGCCTAGGAGAAATCTTATTATTTGAAAAAAAGTTGAAAACCACTATTAATACACTTGACTAAATGTATTGAGATTAAAGGATTTAATTATCATTTTTTTGGGGGGAGGAAAATTTATTTAGTGCAAACAGTCGCGGATATATCAAACTGATGTCGTAAAAGTTGATACTAAAAAAAGTTGAACACTAAAAAAAATATCCAGACTTGAACATGACATTTCGAAAATTTTTACTCTCTTGTAAAGAGAATTTAGAAGAGAGATTTTTTAAATTAATAACTTCAAAGTTACTTAAATCAACCTACGCTGTTATTCATTAAAACCAATGATATAAAGATTTTTTCAACTAAAGTCAGTTATTGTTGATCACCTGGGCCGGTAATTATAGTTTAGCCGCATCTGTTTTTTTATTAATTCAACGATGACAAATAATCATGGAAGTTCATACGATTAAGAAGCTGGTTGGCAGCCCAAGTAGCAATACTTTTTATCACTACATTTTAAAACTAAAAAAATAAACAACTTTTATCTTGAAACATATTAAAATTAATTAAGATGGCTCATTACCCTCCAGAAAAACAGAAAACCATTTAACTTTATAATTTAAAAGTAGACCATACAAATTGTTCCACCGTGCAGTGGGTATTGTTCATTTTTACTTAAACCTTCTTCTTGTTTGGTAATGGAAAAAAATTTTTAAAATATATAAAATGAAGACAATTCTAGTAGACATGCTAATGTTGCATTGTAACAAACTTGCACCTTAAAGTTAATTTTAACTTTCATGTTTCTTTTCTTTTTATTTTAAAAATTGCTTTTATTCTTGTTGTTGCTAAGGAAAACATAAAATTTGTAATAAATGTTTTCTCTTTGTTTTTGTTCTTATAGAAAAAAAAAGGATACATAAATAATAAAGTGATGTGTTTCTTACTTAAAATGTAATAAAACTTTTGAAATTCTTGTTCAACTTTGGCACACAAATTTATTTGCTTTTATGAAGATACAAATAACAAAAAAAAACATATCGGTGGTTTTATATAAAATTGGCGTAACTCGATATTTTTAAGCTATTTCATAGCTTCTATCGCGGGCTTTGAGGCGACCGAATCAAGAAATTTTTAAACGTTTGTTTCTTACGTCTTTTGTTTTTGAAACAAAAAAACCTGGAAAAAATCTGTCAAAAATCTGTCATTTGATTTGAAACGAAAAAACCTGGCACTAAGTTTGTTTCTTAAGTCTTTTTTTTTGTTAAGTATTTAAATCGCCCAATGTATGTTAACCCCTAAAGCATGCTATTGATTAACATTAACATTTGATATCATATTGATATCATTAACATACAGTATTGCCACAATAACAAAGGAAATAAATAAAACGTAATAATGTAATTGTAAAGTTGATAAAAAATGCTGTGCAATAGCTTTACCGCGGCAGTCCCCGAGTGCCACATGTCTTTTTAAATAGGGTTTTTTTATTGTTTTAAAAAAATATCAAATGAAAATAAATTGAAGCATAAAATTTGTTGCCTTTTTTTATTGAAAGTTGCATTAAATTTTTTTTTATTCATAAAATTTTATGGATTTTATCAATTAATTTTTTCTTTAACGTTTAAAGTAAATAAATTTAGTTACGCCTTTTTTATATTAAGCCATCAATATGCAAATATACACATCCAAACATGCACATACATGTACATGCATGAACACTATTTTATTTATTTAATTTTTTTTAGCTTAACCTGGATTTTTTGGATTTGAAAAGTGGACTCAAAGATCGCAAAAAACTCAAATTTTATATGCATACGTTAGGGATGTTTCAATGCATGGCTTTCGTTGAAAATTTTTAAAAAGTGTTTGAGAAAAGGGAATTAGAGGAGGAAAATTTTTAGAAAATAAATGGGATTTTTGGGAAAATGGAAATTTGTTTTTTTACAACTTCAGTTGTAGGTATGAACGGAAGCTTTCAACTCGATTTTGATTGATCCACTTTAAGCCGCCGGATTTCTTCAAAATTTCACACACTTGTCAACGATTGTCCCATCGTCCTGGCTTTGGACTCGATGATTCAAGTTTTCCCCACAATTGCCGAATATCGAATATTTATGGCCCAAGTTCTAAACTCCCTTTTTTGTTTGTCAATATTTTGATTGTCGCACAACTCAACTCCTCCATTAATATACCGATTTTGAAAATTCCTTTTTAGTTTAAAAGATTTCGCATGCTGCTTCCTTTTTTATGTAGAAATTCGGAGGAAAATTTCCCCCCAGCCTCACCCTTCCCATAATATATCGATTATCGCCTAACTCCGGCATTTATGGACCATTTTTCAAAATTCTTTTTTTTTTTTTTAAATAGTTTGCATGCCGCTTTGTTGACAAACTTCGATTCAGTCAGAGTTCGATTAACTATAAAAGCGTGCTTTTCTTATATTTAATAAATAAAAAAAAATAATCTGTTAAGCAAAAGCAGAAAGAAGCAAGAGTTGTCCTGTTGATACGGAACTCTAAAACAATGATACGGACGATGGGTAGACAACTGTTCCAGAAAAAATTAAATTTGTGTATGTATGTGTATCCTTTCATGTAAAAAAAATACATTCTAAATCCACTCCATTGCACTTGTATTCCTATTTCAATCGTCTGAAGGGTGTTTATTTGGAATTGTTTCATGTGTAATTTAACTTCAACACTTATCCTGCAACTATTTCTGCTTTATTAAACATGTGAAAGGACATATGTTTTCCTTAAAAAAAAAATTCTAAATTCCAATAACTTTAATTTTATCAGTTTTTGCACATATCTCATATACCTACTTATATCTATTTATATGTATGTATGTGTTTACTTGCGGTAGTGTGTGTGTGGCTGTGTGTTTGTATTACCTAATCAACCGCACATAAATAATCATAAACTAATTGATGGTGTGAGACGTTATCAAATGAAAATGTTCAAAATGTAATTTATATTATTAATCTTCATCAATATCACAAACATCAACAGTATCACCAATCAATTATTTAATTCGGACATACAAATACATATATACAAATGAAATAAAATGATTAATGTCCGATATGAGTGTGAGTATTAATTTCGTTAATTTTTTTCATTTTTGTTTATGAACTAGTATTTAGAAATTAAGTAGGGGAAAATAAAAAGTTCTTTCAATTAATATAATATTTTATAATTAAGTTGTGAATTTTTTATTCGAACTGAGTGATATTTAATCAAAGAAATTTTTAAATTTTCAGGCTTAAGTTCGTTTTCTCTAAATATAATTTTTTTATAAATTAAATTATTATTTAAATTAGAAAGAAAAATCTAGTGGCTCTTAATACTTGAACAGACAAAGAAAAATTAGACTGCGCGGAGGGTTGAACTGACATCGATGTTTCGAGAGAAAACGAACTGAAGCCTGAAAAATTAAAAATTTCTTTGATTATATATAATATTTTTTTTTGAACTTGTTATTATTTTTATTTGACTGTTTAAATCAAGCACAAGTTTTTTTTTATTTTGATATATAGAATATTTATATAGATACCTTAATATAGAAAGACCCTAAATCATTTATTTTTAAATCGCGTTTTTTTTTTTTTTTGTTGTTTAAACCGATCACTTAGGGCCAAATTTACAGTAATTAGTTAGCTATTAGTAAACTAAAATGATAACTATTGTTTAACTAATACTTCATATTCACAGTGTATTATTTAACCAACACTCTTAATATGAACAAAAAATGGTAACCCTATCAAACTATCAACTTTCAGTACTGGCAATTCCGTTATAGCATATGGTTTTTGTTTACATTTGATGTATGATTTCTTAAAAAATGGCGTATACATTCAAGAACTTGCCACGCCAGCTACTTGCTAAGACGGAATCTTTCCATAAAATCTTTTTAGCTTACGTTGGCGACGCTCAGCAACAATATTCCGCGTATTATCAGTATCAGTGTAACTTTCAATATCGAATTCCGCGTTTTCAATTTCACATGCCATATCTAAAATTTTTCACAAAACAAAAATACTAATAATAAATTCCAACGAATCAGCTGTTGTCTAACTATTAGTTAACCAATGACGTTTGATGGTTTAACTAATGTTAAACTAGAAGCTGTGAATCATATATTATTAGTTAAACTATTGCTATTAGCTAACTAATGACTGTGAATTTGGGCCTTAGAGGGTTAGCTATTGAAATATGATAAAAACACGATTTGCAAAAAATTATGAGTTAGGGCTTTTATATATTAAGCTAACGATATATTTGTATCTAATTATACATCGATATTTCACTTAATAGTTTATTTTTATCTTCAGGAATAGTTAATTGAAAACTCTACTGGCCTTTAGTGCCGCAATATCAAAGTGGTGCGTGCGATCGCCTTCTAAGCGAAAGAAACTTGGATTGGGTTCCTCTAAGCACCCTTCTAGTAAAACGAGTATGGGAACGGCATGTATATAGTAAATGTAAGTGTTTTCATAAAAAAAAAACGAGGCCACAATGTAGAAGTAATGCGAAAAGAATGTTTAAATTTTCAATAAAATCTTTGCCATGTTTGTATACCACCTTGTTATAATAGTTTTTCTAATGGGAATTTTCCGGGAACATGAGGGTAATTTTAATTGGGCACAATATTTGTCTGGCTAACTTATTTGTATGTAAGTTAAAAAAACAAAACAAAGAAATAACAGTACTTAACACAGAATGTGTTAATGTGGGAGAATTGTTGATATGTTGCAAAATAGAAGATAGCTTAATTAAATGATTAATATTTTGTTTTCGATTCTCTTTTAACTCAGTTGCTTTATATATTGTCTGACTCTTTTTAAGGATTTTTTTTTTTATAATTTTAATTAATTTCTCTATGAGACCTAATAAAATTATTTGCATCTAGAATATGAAAGGTTGTGTCGTCCGTTGGCTATACTTGTAGTAACAACATGAACATTTCAAAATTACAATTACAAGTCTAAGCCTTGTGCATTGAACTTGTGCGTGTTTGTTTTTGTGTTGTATCTTAACTTCTAGTGTGTCTAGTCATAGAAAGAAATATCATAAAAAATCTCTTATAAAACAGTCATACAGCAACTAAAACTAAAATTATTTAATGATACATTTGTATGAATTCACAAAAATTAAAAAAAGAACAGCTAAATTCAAAAACAAAATACTCAAATCTCTCATGTTTTTCCCTACATTTCTCCCACAACTTAGTATGTATAGATGTCTTGTTGTTATTTTTCTCCTTCCACCCAAATGTGTGAAACACATGTATGTATTGTTTGTTTTTTGTTACGTGTAAATGTAGTTGTAGGAACTTTAGCTCCCAAAATACTAAGCCCATAAAAACCCACAATCCCTCGTTCACTTCTAGGAAAAAATGTCTTTCATTTGGTAGAAGTTTTGTAAAAATCGGTTGTATAATAGATGCATGGGCAGCACAAAGAAGCAATTGTCTATTAATTATATAGATTTTGTTGTTATTTTTCTCCTTCCACCCAAATGTGTGAAACACATGTATGTATTGTTTGTTTTTTGTTACGTGTAAATGTAGTTGTAGGAACTTTAGCTCCCAAAATACTAAGCCCATAAAAACCCACAATCCCTCGTTCACTTCTAGGAAAAAATGTCTTTCATTTGGTAGAAGTTTTGTAAAAATCGGTTGTATAATAGATGCATGGGCAGCACAAAGAAGCAATTGTCTATTAATTATATAGATTTAACTCACTGGTATACTCAAAGCAAAACTCTTTTATAAAATTAAACCAATATTAAACTGTTTTCTTTGTTTTTTAATTGAAATCCGTTCTTTATCTTATGAGATATATATATATAGATTACATATATACATATGAGCCGTTTATTTTGAAAGTGGCATAAGTCACTTTTTTTTTGTTGATTGCAAATTTAAATGAAAATAAAAAATGATAATATACCGTTTAATTTTATTTCGTGTTGCCATTAACTCGATTTTTTTGAAAAAGTGACTTCAAAATAAACGACTCATATACATATATATAAATTTCCATAAAAAAATTCAATTATTTCAAAAGCCTTTCGGCGGCTTTTCCTTCATTCGATTGTTTGAAAAGCCAATTTAGGAACTGACTTGATTTGATGATTATTGTTTTAAAAATAACTCTATTTAAGTCTCTTAATAATCATTTAGCCAATTTTAGTTTAAAAATTATACAAAATTATTTTGACTCTGAGTGTAAATTAAAATTAATGTGAAATACTTTAAACATTCATGTTTTGCTGCTTAAAAACAAAGAGATGCCCTGATTGCTTGTAGTTGTTGTTTTCAAAAATAGTCATAAATTTTAATTTACAATTATTATGGTGATTTTATATTTTCGGTTAGAAACAAACAAAAAAAATTCGACCACTGAACACCACAATAATAAATGTACCATTTTACACATTTACATAAAGTCCTTTGGGTCTGTATTGTATATAATTGTTTTATTTCATTTTATTATTACAATTTTACATCGTCTAGTTCACTTCAGTATTTCCATTTATTCTTTTTTTCTACTTTCCTATTTCTTTTTTTTTGCTATTATTATCAGAATTTCTATTGCTTTCTGTGTATATTTTTAGTTGTTTTTATTTTCTAGTTAAAAAAAAAAAAAAGTAGGAAAAATTTTTCACTTTTTCTGTTCATCATAATTTCCATAACGATGCTCTTGCTTGGCTCATAGCAACCAACATTGTTTAAGGTACTTTGTTCGTTTTCGATGGTTTTCCATTTATTTTTGATGCAGATACAGTCAGTGGACAGTGACTAAAGTTTGTATTATGGAAATAAGTTTGTTTTGACATTTATAAGGGGGAGGGAGAAAGGAATATGGCTGGATAAATAAAAATACAACATAAAAAAGTAGACTATTTTTCTTCAATCATTGTTGCATACTATTAACAGCTCTATCAACGTTTAAACAGTGGCGGATTAACTTGAGCTACGCTTCAATTAGCTCTTACTTAAATAAGAAAATAATTAGTAAAAAAAAAAAATTCAAGCAAAGACAAGCATAAGACAATTTAAGACAAGCATACACTAAGAGTAACACGTACGAGTACTGTGATTGAATTATATGGTTGTAGTCTAGTCATACTATTATGTTAAGAAATTTTGTTTTAAATATAATATTGTCTTTTTTTAACAAAAATTTGTCGTCATACGATTAATAAAGATTAATTGTAAATATGATTTGGTTTAAAGTGAACATATTATAGTTGTGTATATAAATAGCACGGTTCTATCTAACCATATTTTGATGGAAAAAATGTACAACAATTTAAAATAAAATTTACAAGGGCCACTTTTATCAATCTGCAACTAAACATAACATTTTCCATTGTACTATTTATTTTCACATACATACATATATCTGGGCACATATTTTAAAGGGTGTTTTCAATAGAGTGATACAAGTTTAAATCATTAAAAAACAAGGAAATATATTTTTAATATCAATCAAACTGGATTTATTGGAATGAAAATTTTATGAAATTAATATTTAAATATGATTTCTGCCATGTGGCCATGACGGCTGGCGCTTAGAAGGCGCAATCTGGAATACCAATTTTCAACAACTTTTCGCAGCATTTGCGGCCGTATTTCGCCGATAACTCTGTGAATGTTGCTTTCCAGGTGTTCAATTGTTTCAGCTTTATCAACGTAGATAAGTGACTTAACATAACCCGAGAGAAAGTAATCTAATGGGTTTAAATCACACGATCTTGGTGGCCAATTATATGGGCCATTATGTGAAATTATTTTTTTATACAAAGTTTCTTTGAGAAAATCAATTGTAGCGTCCGCTGCATCGATGAGTTTGACTAATAGAAAGATTATTTTGATTAAAAATTTCAACAACTTGCACGCGTTGCTCTGGTGTAAGTCGATTCATAATGAAATTTCAAAGCAAACTAAACAAAAAGCAACTATCAGCTGTTAAATGGCTGCTCAAATAAAACAGTGATGCCAAATCAAAGTTGTGACACTCGATAAAAAAACATTCTAAATTTATTTTATGTTTTTTGTTAGTTGTAAGTTTTTATTTCTTTAAATAATGGTTTTTATTTGCTTAAAAATAAAATTCGAAAATAACAAAGCTTTCAATAAAGTATCAGAGCACAAACCTCTTCTTTATGCAACCATAGTATGCTTATAATCAAACTGACATAAAATAATATGGTTTTTGTTACATTTTATTTTTAAAGAATCATATTGTAGTTGCTTTTTTACATAAAATATGATTATAATCAAAAGATTTCTTAGCAATATTATAATGTTAAATGTAACCAAGTGGTAAATTTGACTATAAAATACCACTCGACAGCAACCAACATTTTATACAAATCTCCAAAAATGTTTGCTGAAATTGAGCTCTGATTTATTTATATTTTAGTTAACTATCAAAGTTTGCTTATGCAGTTTTAAATACACACAATTAAATTTGAATTTAAAACAAAAACTTTTTATATTAAAACGAGAATTTTATATATTAGATTATTGTTTTTTTTTTTTTTTTTATTTAAATAGATTTGTAGCTTTACCTATAACTGCAGTGCCCATTCAAATTTATTTATTCTATTTCTATTTTTGGCATAATCCCAAAAAACTTTATGACTGACACATAATTTAGCTGTCACTGTCAGATGCACATATGTATGTAGATGCATATGTATGTGTATATTTTAAAATACGCTGTATATATGTTAGACTACATGTTTGAAAAGTTCAACAATTGTGTGGCCTCAAAGAGTGCTAAACAACATAAACACGAAGAATCTTATAATAAAATAGAAAAACAAATAAGTCGGCGGTGCCAAATCTTATATACGCTTCACCAAGTCATATATGAGTACTTTAAATATAAAACATATTTTGTAGGAATTTTTTTCTTATTTTTTGTTGATCTTTAATACGAATCGTCTTAAGACAAATCCTGATACAACAGTTTAAGACTCAAGTCTCCAACTCTTCTGGTTTCGTCGGAAAATCAATTTCACGTGTAGACAGACGGACAGGCGGACAGACGGACATAGCTCGTTCAACTTCCTTATATACAAGGAAAATATATGTATATATTTTATAGCGCTCATAAGATTATTATGAAAATTACATACGAAATGACAAGCATATAATTGCAATTAACATTTTTGGTGAAGAATATAAATAACTCAGAATCATAGATATGAATGAAGGAATGCATACGAATGCATACACGCGTACACACATATACCCATGAATGAATGAATGTATGTATGTATAAATTTATCTACTATAATATATGAGATTTTATATCTTCTCTAAGCATGAAATTACAGCTTTAATTTTTTAATTACTTGAACTAGAGCATATTGCGCCAAAAAGTCTGCTACAGTTTTTATTTTTCTCATTTACTATTTTTATCTGTTTTTTTGTTATCGGTTTGAATGTGTGTGTGTGTGTGTGTATTTTGGTTTCAGGTTTTCTGTTTCTGCTTTACTTTTTTAATGTTTTGATAGAAAATGGAACTTTATTTTGCGGTATGCAATTTTTTCAACTTAAATAAAACTTTTCGTGACATAAACACACTTTTCATTCAATTGAAAAGCAAAAAAAATATATTTGCAGTGGTGGAAAGGAAAAAAAAAGAATATTTGAACACACAACAAAGTTTTTATATTAACTTTTAAATAAAACGACTTTAAGACAAAATATTCATGTTGTTGCAAGATTAGCTTTGCAGTAAGTGAAGGAGTTGGCAATCGGAGCGGGTGCCGATATAAGTGACGGCATTTTTTGCTTGGAGAACTTTAATCAAAATTGTTTCGCTAGCACAGGAAATAAAATTAAAGAAAAGACATGAACAGACAAGACAAGACGAGTCGGAAAATGTCTTGGGTACAAAAACAAGCAAAATCTGGCACAAAATTTTGCATTAATAAATAAAAATTTTCTACAATATTTTAATAGATTTTAATTTTTAAAGTTAAACTAAAACACCTCATTCTTTTCATTTCAGCTCTCACTTTTGTTCGTATAAGCAAACAAACAAACAAACAGCAATAACAGCACTGATCACTAAATATTCCATGAAAAAAAATAATATTCAAATAGAGGAAGAGAGAAAATCTTTGTTTGCAGTTGTTAAACAAGATGAAAAACAACACAACAGCAACAAAAAAAAAAGAAGAAGAAAGGTAGAAAAACTGAAGTAGTATATAAAAATGCAAATATCAAGTAAATATTCACTTTTATTGATAAAAATATCCATGAACATGAACATGAGTCTGGTTGGGTCTCTGTATGCGGATTGTATTGATTCGCTGTATATAACATTTTATGTATGTATGAAAATGGTGTTCAGTTTTAATATCAAACCAACAGACACATTCATTTAAAACCAATACACACATGCGAACAGAATTGGTATATTCATCCTTTGTATACGTACGTTTGTATTTGCATACATGAGCACATCCTGATATTTCGCATATAAATTTCATATTATAAATATTTGTCTTTCCTTTTATTTTAGATTTTTTTTATGTATAATTTTCGTTTTTTCTTTGTTGAGCTAAAAGTGATCAATGTTTGAATATTCGTTTCGCTAAAATATTCGTTTTTGCTAACGAATTTTTTATTCTGTTACAGAAGAAGGAAAAAAGTTTAATAAAAAGAACACATATACATACATATATCCATACATCCATAAACAAAAAACGAAAATTATTTAGCGCTGTATGGAGGGTTTATTTAAATTCAAAATGCTAAAATACGATTTTAATTTCTATGAAAATCGCAGATTCAATTACTTTCGTTGATGTTCAATCTGTACTATTTTTGGCTTAAACTTCTTACCCCAGGTGAAAAGTTATGAAAGTTATTCAAGCTAACAAAATTAGCCAAATTCCCAAAAAAAAAAAATAAAAAAATCCCAATATTGGGATTTTAAGTATTTTCGTGGAATTTCTTTTTTTTATGGTCAGGTGCCAATAATTTTCTTGGAAATATATATTTAAGTGTATACACGTATTAAGCCTCAAGCTAGCTTGATCAATTTATTGCTAGCAATATTAATATGAGCCGTTTATTTAGAAAGTGGAATAAGTCACTTTCTTTTGTTGATTGCAAATTTTTTACAACTGAAAAGATACCGTTCAATTTTATTTAGTGTTGCCATTGACTCGATTTTTTTTTTGAAAAAGTGACTTATGCCATTTTCAAAATAAACGGCTCATATTCGAAAATTTGGAAAATTCGAAAAAATAAATTGCTTTATTTCGAAACGATCTGGTTTCTTCAAAAACTAAAAATTTTGATGAAAAAAACTTATCTGTGTATTTTTGCATTTTTTAATTATAATTTTATCAGCTTGTAAAAGACTAAATGATTATGATTGTCATGACCATGTTTTTTTCTTTGAGTGTACATACATACAAATATACTACATATGTTTCCATAAATGAATCCAAAATTATTCTTTGCCAAAAATAAATATATATTTTATGATAAACAAAAATACCTTTTCTGCCAACTAAATAAATGGAGCAATCAGGCTTCAAAACTTTATTATTGTTATTTATTTATATTGATTTCATAGAAAATTTATGGTTTTTATTTGGTTGAAATCAATATATCTACACACATGCATACAAACACACATACATATGAAAACAAACCTAAACAAACAACTCTAACTAATAATTGTATTTATTTTAAAACAATTTGAGTTTCACAAATTTTACTCGTAAAATTTATTCATATTTTTTTATATAAATATTTTATTTTAAACTTATTTGCAATATTTTTATGGCAAGAGATTTTTTTATGTTATTTTTTATTTAAAAAAATCTATATTTAGTACTTATGTATAAATGTATGTACGAGTATGTACAATATGTATAAAATCACATTTTTCTATCGTCAGAGGTGATTATTTAAAAATAAGAAAATGTTAATTTTAATGTCACACATCTCGTTGAAAAATGTTCATTTAAAACAAATACAAACTCTAAAATTTAGTTATTTTTTTAAACTATCTTTTAATTGTGACTTCGAAAAGACGAAAAGAGTACCAAAAGTACCGATTTTTCCTCATTTTACTCCCCATAATGTGAACAGTATATTAATGTAAAAAATAAATTTAAAAAATTTTAACAAAAAACAGTACCAAATGTAGCAGCTTTCCCTATTTTAGCCTTAGAAATTGCACTTCATATTAATTTAAAAAAATTAGTAACAAAAAAGTACCTAAAGTACCAATTATTCCTCTTTCTTTACTCTTACAAATTATTTTATATTTTATTCTGTGCGTATAGAAATTTAAAAAAAAAAAATCATTCAGGGATTTTAAGTACCTAAAGTAAAATAATCTAAAAGTAAAAAATTACTATAAAAAATACCAAATGAACCAGTTTTTTGTCATTTTAGCCCCCAGAAATTATGATAATTCATAAAAAAATTATAAAATATTAGTAAAAGAAACAAAAAGTACCATAAGTACAAATTTTTCCCGTTTTTAACCACTTAAAAAGTATTATGATAATTCATAAAAAAATTATAAAATATTAGTAAAAGAAACAAAAAGTACCACAAGTACAAATTTTTCCCGTTTTTAACCACTTAAAAAGTATCATATTTTTTAATCTGGGACACATGCTATCCGTCTACCAAATTTCATAAAAATTCATTTAGAGAATTTCTCAAGAGAAAAAGTACCATAAGTAAAATAGTACCAAGAGTGCCAGTTTTTGTTTTCATTGTAGTCCCCAGTAATGATTTTAGTTTATAAAAATTATTTACAAAATGTCAGTACAAAAATCAAAGAACCAAAACTACCCTTTTTAGCACTTAAAAAGGAGTAGAATATTTTAATCTGGGACACATGCTATCCGTTTGCTCAATTTCATAAAAATTCATTTAGAGAAAAAGTACCAAAAGTAAAGAAGTACCATAAGTTAAAAAATACCAAATGTACCATTTTTTTTTCATATTAGCCTCCAGAAATTATGTTAGCTTATAAAAAAGATATGTTAAATGTCAGTACAAAAATTAAAAGTACAAAAACTACCTATTTGTCCCTTTTTAGGACTTAAAACGTACAAAGTTTTTTTTAATCTAGTCACATGCTATCCGTGCACCAAAATCTATAAAATTGTATTAAAAAAAAAATCTAAAGAAAATTAGTACCAAAAGTAAGGAAGTACCATAAATAAAAGAGTACCAAAAGTACTAGTTTTCTCTTATATCAGACCCCAGAAAGTATATTAATTTCTAAAAAATTTATAAAGTGTAAGTTCAAAAATAAAAAGTACCAAAATTATGCGTTATGTAAATAAACAAGTCCTTTCATTATTGAAATTCAATCTACAACGAAAATTTATTATTCAAAAACTCAAAATTAAAATTTTCATTTAATAAAAATTTTAAAAGTTTGCTGGAAAATTTGGTTTTTGATTCAATTACGACATAATTTATTGAAACTAAAAATTGTTGTAAATTTCCATTAAATGTTTTAATTGAACATTTTGTAGCAACACAACATGCATCAAAATTAGTCAGTTCGAAATATTCCAAAATAATCAAAAAAAATTTAAAAGAAGCTACAAAAACATAAATCAAATCCAAAGATATTTGCAACTAAAAAAAAGATATAGAATATAGAAAAGAAAGAAAATTAATAAAAAAAAACATAAACCGAAATGCGAATAAAATAAATTGCTTTGCATAAAACAATTTTTCCAAAATAACAAATTTTTACTTGTAATAAATATTGAAAATAAAAACAAGAAAAGGTGTGGGCATTCATATAAAATTTTACGATAAATAATAAATTTACTTTACTACTTTTACACACTTTACGATAACGATTTCGAGAGTTTATTGAAGAATTTAATATTGAGGCAAAAGAAAATCCAATCCATGTTATTGCCTACAAATTTTCTTTCCATAAATTTTTGTAATAAACTTGTTCTTTAACAAATCTTTTGTAGTTTTAAATAAATTGCTTAAGTTTCATGTGCAATGAAAGTAATTTATTTAATATTTGTTATAGACCTGTTTTTTTATATGGAAAGAGTATTTTTTGTTTAATACTTTTATTTTTATTTTTGTTGGTGGCAGATTCCTACAGTTGCGACATAGCAGGAATACAAACATGAATTATTGCTTATGTCTTAATTCATAAGTATGTGTGTACGAGTATGTATTTAGAAGACCTAACGAGCTGTTCACATATTAAATAACGGTATTTTTGCTGTCCTTAGAACGTATTTTTTTTTTCAAAGAATCTTGAAATAGCGAGTTTAGAAATGGAATGTGAAGGCAGCTCAACAGTGATTTCCTAAACCATTTATGCACACAAAGTTTTATCTTTGCCTTATTTATCTTTAATTTAATTACAAAATTATTGAATTGAATTACAAAAAAAAAAACACCATCAAACATAAAAAAATATTTGAAAGTTAGTCCTTAAATGTAGGAGTTACGCGAACATCGATATATCGAGGGTACAACTTACCCCTCTGATACCAAGCTACTAGCTGACTCTATCGAAGAAAAACAATTTCAAAATTGTTCTATAGATGAATTACAAAAAAACCTCCACGCTTCGGGGAGGGGGTCCATTGGCCCTCAATTTTCCGAATAAAATTTAGAAGCGAACTGCTAGCAAAACTGGTGAAACTAAAAAAAAATAATTATTCGATAATCAAAATTTTTGGGGAACAACTTGCCCGACTATTTAAAAAAAATTATCTCAAAAAAAATTTTTAAACGATAGAGTGTTCAAAGAATGAAAAAAACACACCCGAATTAATAGTTTCATTATTTTTTGAAGTCATTTAAAAATTCAATCAGATTTATTTTAAATTTGAAAGAAAAAAATGGAACAAGTAAAAGCTCCTGACTCTACCGCAAAGAGACTAAATTTTAATTTCAAATTCCAGTGGACTGGAGAGTTGTCAGTTGTACATGGTTACGGGAACAATATTCAAAAGTATGTACAGTAGAAATAGGAAAGAACGAACTAAAACAGCAAACAGAGCGTAGATAAAAAAGATAAAAATCAATAGATCAGAAGGATACAAATTTTATTTCCGTGACATGAAAAAGAAAATTTTGCCCCAATTTATTTGCCCGAAAACCCTTAGAGATCATAAGAAAATAATCGGCTAATAAAAAATGTTGCCCAAAATCCCCCAGAAACTTTGTTTTTTTCTAATTTTGTAAAACAAAAATTCACAAATACAGTATAAATCCTTGGATATCATTTGCAATTAATCCAAATCGGTTAAAAAAAAATTGCCCAAATTTCTATGCCCAAAATCCCTCATAAACTTTGTTTTTTCTAATTTTGTAAAACGAAAAATCACAAATTCAGTACGAACCCTTGGATATCATTTTCAATTAATCCAAATCAGTTAATAAGAAAATTTTGCCCATATTTCTATGCACAAAATCTCCCAGAAACTCGGGTTTTTTCTAATTTTGTAAAACAAAAATTCACAAATTCAGTATGAATCCTTGGCTATCATTTGCAATTAATCCAAATCGGTTAAAAAAATTTTTGCCCAAATTTCTATGCCCAAAATCCCCCAAAAACTCTGTTTTTTCTAATTTTGTAAAACTAAAATTCACAAATTCTGTATGAATCCTTGGCTATCATTTGCAATTAATATAAATTGGTTAAAAAGAAAATTTTGCCCAAATTTCTATGCACAAAATCCCCCAGAAACTCTGTTTTTTCTAATTTTGTAAAACAAAAATTCACAAATGTAATATGAATCCTTGGCTATCATTTGCAATTAATATAAATCGGTTAAAAAGAAAATTTTGCCCAAATTTCTATTCCCAAAATCCTCCAATTATCATCAAAAATTACCGAAAACTAAGTTTCTTTTTTTAATTTTGTATAAAAATTCACATAAAATTTATAAATGTGACTTATAATCTCAAGTATCCCTGGCTATCATTTATAATTGGTTCAAATCGCTGATAAAAAAATTTTTACCCAAATATCTATGACCAAAATCCCTCAGAGATCATCAAAAAATAACTGAAATTCTGGTTTTTCTTCTAATTTTGTAAAAAAGTTAACAAACGCAATTAAGGAACGAGACTTATAACCTCCAGTATTTCAAATTGATACAAATCGGTGAAAAAACATTTTTTGCCCAAAAATCTATGCTTTAAATCCCCCAGACATCAAAATTTTACTGAAATTCAGGTTTTTCTTTTTTAATTTTTAGAAAAATTTCACAAGTACAATTTTGAAATGGCACCTACATATCCATATATTCGAAAAGTATGCCGAAATATCAAAGCCTAAAATCTCCCAGATATCATAAAAAATTAAGTTAAATTCGGTTTTTTTTAGTTTTGTAAAAACAAAATTGAGAAATGAGACTTACATATATCCTCGAGTATACTTGTATATAATTTCCAACTGATCGTTATCAGTGAAAAAAGAAAATTGTACCCAAATATTTGCAAAATACTTTAGAGTTCATAAAAAATTTGTTGAAAAAAAAAATTTGTAAAAAAATGCACAAACTCAGTTCAGAAATGAGACCTGCATTCTTAAATACTATAGTTCCTTGGCTATAATTTCCAATTAAAAATAAAACAAAATCGCTCAAATTATGAAAAAAAAAATCATTTATATTTAAATTTTACACATACACACACTGCAGTAAAAACCTTGACAGAAAATTTATCTTTTTAAATGTCTGCTTTAAATGTATCCTTAGCTTAACTAAATATTAATTTTTTAGTATGTTTTCTATTCCGTATACTATTTTACATTCCTTTAATAACGTAATGAGATACCTTTTCACCTCTCTTTCTCATTAAAAAAAAATATCATTTTGTCATCATATTTCTTTTGATATGAATTATAATATTTTCAATTACACTGTTTACACTCTCTAACATGTTACATTTAGTTACACAATTGCACACTCGTACACTCACTTGTATAATTGCCGCAATACCTTAGATCCTGCAAAACTTGCAAAAGTTCATGTTCCTTCCACCAAGAAGTTGGATGTATGTGTGTGTGTGTGGGTGTATGTTCATATTTACCTGCAAAATGTAATTATAGTTTTCTTCAGTTTTCATTTCCATTTTTGCTTGTTTTTTCTTTTTTTCTTTTTTTTTTTTTTGTTACAAACACGTTAGAAAACTGTTGGAAAATGCCAAGAGCACACGATATATCATTACCTTTTGCTTTGTATGAACTTCTGGTTAAACATTAGACTGCATAAGTTTCTAGGGTAATAATGAAAGTGCTGCGTTAGCAGCAGCAGCAGCAGCAAGAGTAGAAAAGAACTACTAAATACGCTTTAATATCCTCTAGTGTTTATTCTTTTTTATTTGTTCGAACATAAATTACAAGAATATTTTGTTTACCAATTGAATTTTAAATTTGTTTATTGTTTGTTTATTTATTGGATTTGAACTACATATTAGTTGAAGTGTTGATTGAATTTTTAAAGTTTATTTAATCGCAGAAAATACAAGTGATAAATCCGAAACTGAAAACACTACAAATTGGCTTAGAACTATTAAATATGAAAACAACTTAGTGAAATTTTGCATAAGACTTACTTACAGTATTTTTTAAGGTTCGAGGGCGTGGTTATCTCGGATGTTAACATTATCAAAACTATTGCTAACACCTCATTTATGATCTGCATAAACTTTTCTTTGGATGCTCATTTCAGCATGAAGTTTATTAGCGACAATTAAGTGGATTTAAAAATTCAAACTGAATTTGGAAATATGTATGGAACTTAATTTCGAAAATCCGAAATTACACTAGACGTGCTGTAAATAAACACAAAGAGCTCTTCTATAGAGACATTGATTAACACTACAGTAGACTTGATTTGACATTACTTGACGTGGCGTGACTTGCCTTCTAATAGCAAAAATAATTAAATTAAATCTCCTGTATTGCAATCGATGTTCCAATAAAAAAAAGCTTAATTCACATCGAGTATAAAAGCTCTTAAAGTAGTAAAGTTCCAAATTCAATTTTCTTTTTCCCTCCTAACTCGTATATGATTATCGGGGAAACAGCAAATATGCATTTATTATTTTTTTTTGTTCATTGAATATGCAGCAAATATTTAAAAATATGCTTTTGAAATAAAAAAAAATTATGCTATTAAAAGGGCATACGAATCAGACATCTGCAACATGTATGATCGAGCCTACTTATTCCCTAACGTTGAATTCTAAGAACAACATTTGTGTATATACAAAAATCTATTAAAAAATAATAAATACTCATTTTGTGAAATTAAAAATATTGTAATGTGTTTGCCAGATATGTATCGGATTTGTGTACATGTGTAAATGAGTACAAAACTTAAAAAGGGTATAACTTTGGAACGGTAAGAGCAAATTCAATATTTATTTTTTTAAATGACTCAGAATTTATCCACATTTTAAACTGAATCATTAGTTTTTTTAACTTCAATAGAAATTTTAAAAGTTACAAAGCATTATTTTTAAAATTTATGCTAAATTTACAAAAAAATGTCATAAAGGGTACCCAAATGAGCAAAAATATTACCGAAACTTATAATATCTGCACAGAGAAGTAAAGTTTGAACAGTTTTCTTTAAAAAAATTGACTTAGTTAGAAAGAAAATCGTGCTAATGGGCCGAGTAATGCGCAAAATTCAAAATAAGTCGAGAAAACCCGATTTTTTGGTTAAATTCGATTTTAGCGACCTCTAAACCTCTTCCGAAAAATCTGAAAAAAATCACAAAAATACTTTACCCTATAAGCTTTCAAAAAAAGGTGGGGGACCTATAAAAATCGAAAAAAAAATTTTTTTGGGACACACTAATGTACATGGCTGACTTCCAAAACGTTCGTATACAAAGTTTGTATACAGTACTGCTACTGCATTTAAATCACATATGTATATATCGAGTTATAAACGCAAAAATAGCTTAAACGACAAAAACAATTTTAGCTTAAGTGACAAGCGACGTCGCTTAAGCTATTTTTGCGGTTATGAATCGATATACAAAGTTCCGAAACAATGCAACAACTATAAAACCGATGCCGATGAAAATCGATGAAAATGAGTTTCATAAACTTGACAACAACAACAAGTGAATAAAACTGAATGTTTGAAACGAACGTTTGCGTAAACAAGTGTTTTTTGCTTTTGAACAAAAACGATTAGATAATAAAAATCAATGTGCATAATTAAGTATGCCCGAAAATTTAGCACTTGTTGCAGATGTCTGATACGAATCATATCGCTTATAAATATCGCTTATAATATTCATTTCTAACACCACGAGTTATAATATTGGCTCGTTATGAGCAAGGGAGTTTATTAAAAAATGCCAGTCTATCTGTTCTTTAATCAAATCGAATATTAAATATTGAACATTAAGACTGTAAAATAATTATGCACATATTTTTCATATTTTTGCCATAAATGAACAAAATCTCATAAATAGTTTAAATATTCGTTAAACTCTAGAATTCTCTTCTTGTACTTTTTATCAACTGAAAATAATTGAAAAGTTTTAAAAAACAATTGAAAAATTTATAAAAAATATGCTCTAAATAAGCTAAATTATGCTATGAAAATTTAAATATGGAAAAATATTTAATAAGAAAAGTATGAACAACAAAATTCTTAAAAAGTTCTGAAATATATAAAAATTGTATTTGGCTCCGTATTCGTCGCACATGCAACTGCATATTTGCGGTTTCCCTGAATATTGTATTTATGCATATATAAAAACTACAAAAACAAAATATTTCATTAACTTAAAGTTTTGCTGAATTTTACGTATGAAAGAAATCTAAAAAAAAGTGTTTGTCGATGGTACTTAACAAGTGCCTGTTAGTTTGCTCTGCAGCAAAAAAAAAAAAGAACAAATAATAAATTTTAAAACTAAATAAGTCATTCTTTGTAATTTAAAACCGCAACTAGCAACAATATTTTTTTCTTCTTATTCTTATGTCTTCCTCTATAAAGTCTTGAACGGAAAAAAAAATCTAAATAATGAAATTGATATGAAAAGCGTCTTAAAGCCAAAAAGTTTTGTTAGTAAAATTGACAGCAAAAAGAACTTATTATATAGAGAAAAATTCAGAACTAACCATTATATTTCGACGTCTTCAGAAGACGAGATGAGATAGCTTCGTAAGGGGCTGTTCACATATATAATATATAACATTCTTGGAGGAGGAAAATAATTTGAAGGACGTGATGACATGATATGCGAAAAACAACTGAATTCTTTGACAAACAAAAAAAAGAAGCATGCTCAAACATGTTTGGTTAATTTCAGCGGTTTGTTTTACCGGAAATGTTCAAAATTATACCTAAATTGTTTTGCCATTTGTTTTTATTTTTGCGTTTAAGGTAAATTTAAATTTTTACATAATTAAGCCATCCCGATCGGAACTTTTCTTGTATATTTTTTTTTTTAGTTTTGTGAAACATTTGAAATTAGCTACTGATCAGTCGCTAATTAATAAATGCCAACACAATTGACCATGTTCTAGATGTAAATAATTTTTTTTAATTTTCATAGAGTCAAAAAACAATTACAACTTTTTAATGGGAAAAACAAATGCATGTTTTGTTTGTGTTTTTTTTTTTTTTTTACTTACAAGCAATTTTAAACGCTTATAAAGGCTGGGAAAATCTGAGGTTAGGGAGTAAATTGGCTGTCAAATGATCAAATGTCAAGAATTGAGCTGTCATCCTTTGACATTTATTTAGTAAAAAGTTGGGAAATTTTAACCATGGAACACTACTACACTCTTGAACAAAGAATTTTAATTGTGAAAATTTACTATCATGAGAAATTTCCCGATGGCGTACAGAAAAATCTAAAAACTAGAATCAATTAAAAAATGTAAAGATTCAATAAAAAAATGTTTGGAATTCAGCCAATCATGAAAATTGTAGTATTAACTACACCATTTTAAAAAAATTTATTGAAATTTGAAAAAAAAACTAATTAAAATAATAATTCAGTCAATTAATAATTTCATTGAAAATTTAAACAAATTTCAATTAAAAATTTATTTGAATTAATTAAATTCTCGATTTGGCGATGTCAATTGACCGCCTTGTTCTTGGCATTAAGCGCCGCTGGATTATTTTCTATGGAGCCGTTTGAAAGATCGGGCTCACGTGAACAAATCACAAAAAACTGACGCTCTGAAAGATGAAATTCGGCGCTGCATTGACGAGATAAGCGAGGCTTTGTTCCAAAATGTGCTTCAAAATATTGTGAAAAGAATGGACTTCTGCCGACGTGCTAGAGGTAGACATTTTCCCGACATCATATTCCATTATTAATAAAAACATATTTCTACTTTACAGTGGTATCAAAAAAACTGAATTTGTCAAAAAAATAAGTTTTTAAGCCAAAAATAGTGCACCGATTTTATTCCAAAATATCTCGTTCACTTCTTTGAATAAACATTTTTACTTTGATATAAGTTTTGTGAAAATCTGTTGTATAATCGCTCTATAAACACCATAAAAAAACGGTCAGGCCTAATTTTTTTATATGTATATAAAAATGAAGTGACGAACGCTAAATTCGTAAGCATTTTCACATTAATATATACAAATTTGTTGGTCTTTCAAAAGTGGTACCTTCAACTTATACATGGTATTTAGTGGGATATAAGTGTACTTTCGAATGGCATCAAACATAATTTTTTAGCAGGTATGTGTTGCGAAATAATTGATCACAAAGTCATGTGACGCACGCTACAAAAAACGGAAGTAACTTTGAAACTTGAAGTGTGTTTTCGTAATTTTTCGCGAATTTTCCATAATAAAGCACAGAAAATCTAGTTTCTAAAAGAAAGATGAATATAAGAGAATTCTAAAATAACTTATTTGCAGCCAAAAAAATTTGTCGTTTTTTATCAAAAAACGTGAACCCTTTGTGACGCACGCTACGTGACACATGCTACAGTTTTTCTAGTAGCATATAAATAAACACATTTTTCTTTATTTTAACAAATTATATTTATAAGTTGATTTTTATTTATTTATTTATTTATAAAATTATATATCTAGTCTAATATTCCATAAAAAAACATAAAAAATAAGTTGGGTAAATTTCAAAAAATGGTTGATAAATTTAAAAAACTGTTTCTGGGATTTGCCCATATGTTATACCTTTGTAGTTATACGTGTTTGGCAAAAAACCAATGATTCGAATAAACGATGCGCCTTAAAATGCTCCCTTCATATACGAGTAGATATATGAAAATTTGTAAAATTGTCCTAAATCGACTTAAGGGATTTTGTCAAAAGTCCTTAGATATTGGAGTATTTGATTTGCGTGCAGATTTTTTTATATTAACTTTATTTGTACCATTTGTACTTTTTATTTTACTAGTGTAGATATTAGAAATACCAATCATCATTTGTTGTTGTTTTTTTTTATAAATTAGAGATCTTTAAAAGACAAAGACAATTATGAAGAGGCCACTAGAAAACCACACAGTGTAAAAATATCACACCACCGTTATACCAAGATTTTCAAAATCATACAACTGTGAATTAGTTCTTCTTTTTATTTTAACTAAAGTAAAACAGCATACATTCATACATAAATTCATACATATAGACTTACACAAATAAAGATTCTTTCATTTATATATTAAAGCCTGGTGAAGGGCTTCCTTATTAAGACAAAGAAATAGAAATAGAAAAAAACACACGCAGACTTTAAATAAACTAAAAACACAGTGAATGTGGAAGTAATATTAGATGTTTTCATTTGAATATTAAAAAAAAATGTTTTTTTGTCTAAAAACTTACAGCAATTGCTATCACACTAGTATTTGTTTGTAGTACAAGTATGCATTCTAATTACAATTGTTAGTTAGGGAAAGAGAAGGGCATATTAAGAGGTCTCATACATACAATGGTTTATGTACGAAATAAAATCGCTTGAATTATATTACCTGCCATCAAACCACCCATCCATCCATCCATCTATCCATCCATTATCCAATTTTAGAGTATGTTTTAGATCGCAGACAGACTGTGAAGGTACATCATCATCATCATCATTTTCATCAGAGGCAATGTGCATCCATAATTCATTACATTCATAGTGTATGTATGTCTATTAGATGAAATGTAATACATACATACTAACACACACACACACATAAATACTCTTCGATACAATTAAAATCTAAAGAAACACATGAAATAAATGAATTTTATAATTCAGTATATATCAAGTAAATAGAGTAGAATAAAAAATAAATAGACACAATCAGAAGAGAATAAATCTATTTACCTAACGTTACTTGAAACGTAAAACGCCCGTACTAGCAAAACGGATATTTAGTTTTTTATGAATTCCGATGCATTTCATTACTATGAGAAAAAAAATCCAAATTCATCGTAAAAAAATGGCGGTTTTATTAATAAAATATCAAAAAAGGTCTGTTTTTTATATAAAAAAAGACATGTGGCACTCGGGGACTGCCGCGGTAAAGCTATTGCATGGCATTTTTTACCAACTTATGCAATTATATTATTACTTTTTGTTTAATTTCTCCGTTATTATTCTGGCAATACTTTATGTTAATGAAATCAAAATCAATAGCATAATTTAGGGGTTAACATACATTGGGCGATTTAAATACTTAAAAACACAAAAGACTTAAGAAACAAACTTAGCGTCAGGTTTTTTCGTTTCAAAAACAAAAGACTTAAGAAACAAACGTCTCGAAATTTCTTGATTCGGTCGCCTCAAAGGCCGCGATAGAAGCTATGCAATAGCTTAATAAAAAATTTCCCACAAATTTCCCTAAAAACAGCTGACTAGAACAAATAAAGAAAAATCCAAAAAAATATATTTTTATTTTAGCTAAAAATAAGAATAATTAAGAACTGCTGAAATGTTTTTAAGAACTAAAAGCAACTTTCAAAATGATTAAAAGGTAATAGCGACAAAACAAGACACAATTTTCTGCAATTTGCCAGCAGCCACAAATACTTTATTCGCTTTATTTTATATAAGAAGAACAAGCAGTCAAAAACATATGGAAATTCTTAAATCTTAATCATCATTTAAATACACAACGTTGTTCATTTAATTATTAATTAAGTATGTACATATGTATATATGTATGTATGTACATATATTTTTAAATATGCACTCAAAAATACAATTTGGTGTTTAATTCAACTTAAAAATAATTATAACTTAAATATCAAGTCAAAAACTGGCCCTTAGGAAATGACTTGCTCCTGAATAGTTCATAAAAATTTAAATACTTAAGAACGGAAAACGGCTGTCCTTAATTTAAGTTCATAATTTTTCTCATATTGGAAATTTTTTCAAAATGTAAAGGTATAATTTTTCAATTATTTTTAGTTCATGACTTACTAATTTAAAAAAATTATTTTTGTTAATGTTAGAAATTACGATTGTAGTAAATACTTATGTGTACTGTTACTTTGTAAATATTAGTGAAGTGATTAGAGTGCCTATCTACGAAACCGAAGTTCCTTGGTTCGAGTCCCAGAAGACGTAAGTTTTATAAAAATCTTTTCATCACCCCTCATTTCAGATAATACAAATACATGTTGTAAATAAGCATTCGGGACGTTCCAGCGTTCTGATGTTATCAAAATCTTCTTTGTAGCAGCTGGCCCGGTTCAGAAGAGGTGATAACAAGGAAGTGAAGAAAGAGATGGCAGAAATTATGAAACGAATTACGAAAGACTAATTTTGGAATAAAAACTGAACTTGTTTTCAATAAATATTTTTCTAGTTTCCTGTTAAAAAAAAATTGTATTTCCTAACATCAATGAAATTTTTACTGAGTTTTTGTAAAAAACGGCATTGGCGCCATACGACAATAAATTTTAACTCAAATTAAGTCAAATTTCCAAAATTTTAGTTAATTATTTTTTTAGTGTAAAATAATGAAAATGTTACGTTATGGCGTTTTGCGTTTCATTTAACGATATATCATACATGCATTAAGGCTTATTACTTAGTTAGTGGCCTTAAGAAGCAGCCTTCAAGAAAGAGTTTGGGATGGCCTATTTTTTTTCCTTCCAATAAAATAAACGGAAAATGTTGCATACATTTTTAAACAACTGGGATAAGAAAATTGTTTTTTCCGTTTCCGCTTTTTATTTTGTTTACCAACCAAATGGGACTAATTTTGTAATTTCCCGGGATGCCGGATATTCCCGCAATTAAATCCCCGATTATAGTTTTCAGCACTAAAATGTTGTGTTGTCTTGACAGTTTTTTTTTTTATTATGTATGTACATCGAATTTATTTGTTGTAAGTTTTTTTTTATCCCAAACTTAAAAATTGTCCCAAAATTTAGGGAAAATTAGCCCAAATTTAAAAAAAAACAAAAATGGCCCAAAACAAAGGAATAAATCGCCCTAAGGGTTTGTTTTGTTGCTTTCAGTACTAAAATTTTGGGCCACTTATCATTGAAGCCATTTTCATGGTGCCGTATTTTTCGGTTTGGACACGCCTTTTATTTTTATTTTGTAATTATTTTCATAAATTTCATATAATTTATGAAAAAGTCCGTGAAATGAAATAGGAAATATTTACTCTAATGATCAGTAACACCAATATGGAATTTTTATTTTTTGCTCCATTTTATTCATAAAACCGTTATTACAAAAAAAAAAACAATTAAGGATGAGAGAGTAAATAGCGAGGCATGTAATAGAAGAACTACAAACAGTACAGAAGAACGGTAACAAAAATAAACATGTCTGTCGTTGCAGTTGATGTTGGCCATGATGATGATGATGATGATCAGCAAATGCCGTATTTAATCTGAATATTAAATTACTTCAATCATCACTACAGCAGCGTTTTTTTTTTTTTTGTCTTTTCTTTCTCTTACATTTATTCGAGTAGGAAACTATAAAAGTAGAATGTAAATCTTTTGTAAAAGTTTTCTCAGCTGTAACAGGTTTTCAACATTTAAGCTGACGTTTTAAATTTTCAACAATTAGTTGATAAACGCAAGAGCTTTAAACATGACATCAAACATGTCACTTCTTCGTTATTTCTACACAATTGGAATCGATTTGAGACTTGTATTAAGGATATTTATTGTACGACCAAAATAAAATTTGCCAAGGATTAAAAAACGAAAGACAAACTTTGTAGAATAAATCTTGCATCAAAGAGTTCAATTTCAAAGAACTGAGATCGATTGGTGCATAGATGAGCTAAAAATAATATTTGAAATATAAAAAAAACTGTTTTTCTTTTTTTCTTTTCATTTTCAAATACACAAAATTTCTAGCACCATTCGAAATCAGTGCTTTTAATTGTAATAAATCAACAAAATGTTGCAGTAACAAAATAAATAAGTGTTTTTTTTTCACAATAAATTTCTTACAAAATGCAAATCATTTGCTATCAATTAATTTGAATTTTTATTTTGTATGGCTTCTACTTGTATACAATAACTTTGGTGTAAAAGCAATTCAAATATTCAGTGTCATTAACATTTAATTTATTGCAACTGCAACGTGTATATTGTAAGAGTGCAAAATATATGTGAGAAGCCCTAAAAGTGATCATCAATACTCAATAATCGTGCAGAGAGTGATCTTACAAAAAAAAACATGCTAGAGATCGTTAAAAATTTTGCACTATAAAAAAGTGATCGGTACTTTTACACACATGCATATTTACATATGTATGTACTCGTATGTGTATGCATAAAAGCTACCACCTTTTTACTTAAGAGATTTTCAAACAGGTGCTTCCATACATTTGTATGTACATACATTATATGTATGTGTATGCATGTGTATACTAAAATCAAAATTATTGAAATTTATTTGCCTAAAAAATTATTCCACTAAAAATAAGAAAATAATTTCTTAAATAACCGCTTATGTTCAATTTGTTTCATCTTTAGCTTAAGCTACTTTCACACATGGCAAATATTTGTCGAAAAAAAAAAACGTAACCACTACTTTTGCTTAGTGTCATTCAGCTTAGTTTTCATATTAAAATAAAAAATTAGTTATGGTGAAAAAGCTTTTTTTAATAGTTTTTAATAAATTTGGGGACCCATATTAAAAATTGTATTGGAATTAAAGAAAGTAAATTATTAGTTTGTTGGTCACTTGTTGCTCGTCAAATATTTGATAAGTGAGAATGCAGTTTCTTTTATTAAATTCATTTTTATAGGCAACAACGAAGTACATGCATGCATACAAATTGAGGTGAACGAATATTTAGGAGTTTCAAAAACCTTTCCTTGAGTAGTTCAAATAATTTAAACGTTTATTAAAAGATAAACGTGACTTCGTTCACGTTACATTATAATGAAGGCATAAACTGTCTGTATACCAAATTTATCGAAAAACAAAAAGTGCCAAAAGCAAAAGCACCAAAAGTACCAGCTTTTCCTCAAAATGTATAACAAATGTTAGGTTTCAAAACCCCAATACACGTACAATTATATTTTTTTTAGACTCTCTTTCAAATTAGTTCGAAATTACAAATCAAATGTTGCTTTATTTGTATAAACAATACAGCCGTGTCACAGATTCCGTTCGAAGTAGTGTCAATTCCGTGTTTGTCATTCCATTCGAAATCATTTTTGGTGCTTTAGATTCCCATTGTTTTTATCGATCCGAAAAATTTTGCTTAAGCGATTTTTATGTAACCAATTTGGCAACATCAGGATTTTCATTGTATAATATGGCAACAAAAATCGCTTAGATATGGCAATGCTTCACAAATCATTTACGAAAATTTTGTTTTCCTGTAAACAGTTTTTTAAAGAGTTTTAAATACATATTTGTAAATAAAGGGTTAGAATTTATTTAAAATATACTTTTTTTGAAAAATCGAACATTTTTTTCGTAAGTAATTTTCTGAAGCACCAAAATACGGAGTGGATTCCGTTTCCGAACGGGATTGTACTCTGTGACATGGCTGAATATTTCAATAAATTTATTTTTATAAAATACTCATTTATAATCGCATTAAAAACTACAAACTATTAATTTATCAATAGAGTTACAAAATTTCGCCGGTTCAACGAAAAATTGTAGTAGGTGTAACTTGTTGTATGTAGAGCTTAAAATTCATCTTTTTCAAAAGGATGGTAAGGATGACCAGCAGCGCTAAGGGACAAAAAAAAATTGAAATTTAGTAAAAAATATAAAATAAAAGTTTATTGATGTTTTAATTAAACTTTAGCAACTACAGGCAAATAACAAAAAAAAATTTAATTAATTAACTAAACAAACACAAGCAGAGGAGTTTTAAATATTAAAGTTTTGAATTTAATTAGTGGATAAATTTATTTTTAATTAATTATTTTGTTTCCATTCCATGTTTTAATAAAATGTGATGGTTTAGAAATTATTTTAAACTAACTTGCATTAGTTTAAAGTTCGTAACGTTGTTTAATCGAAGGTTGGTTGGTGCGAATTTTAATTTACTTGAACTTGAACTTGAACTTTTACGATACAAATAGAAAAAATAGTGGTAAAATTTCGATACTACCGAGTCACCTAATAAATGTGGTGAAAATAACATGATCACTACAGTATATTAATAAAAAACTACAACATACATACAAAGGGAACGAACGGTTTTACTAATCTAAACAGTTTAAGAAATAATTAAAAATAAAACTATTTTTTTCTTTACCAAAATTTTTGTAAAAATTTAAAACTCATCATGAAAAGGATAGTGTGGATGAGTACCAGCATCACTATTTCCAAAAATTAAATATATAGTGATAAAATTAAATTTAAAAATATGTAGTTTCAAATAGAAAATTAACCATAACTTACGAAAGAATGGGTACAAAACGGCCATTACAGTCAAAGCTATCAATGGTTGTCATATCGTCGGCGGACAATTCAAAACCGAAAACATCAAAGTTAGATGCAATGCGGCCTTTATTAACCGACTTTGGAATAACAATGTTGCCGCGTTGAATTTGATAGCGAATCAAAATTTGAGCTGAAGTTTTTTTATATTTCTCAGCAATAGCCACAATCTGTAAATAAATTTACATTTTCATTTTTTTAGAAAAATATATTATATAGTTTACTCCACACAAATCTACCTTGGGATCTTCCATAAGCACTGGATCGCCGGGCTGAGCCCATGGACGATTTGGTGAACCTAAAGGACTGTAGGCAGTTATTGCAATATTCTTGGATTTACAATATTCCATTAACTTCTTTTGTGTCAAATAAGGATGACACTCGACTTGATTGTTAGCTGGTTGTATGGTAGCCACAGCCAAAACACGTTCAATTTGACTTTTATTGAAATTCGAGATACCAATAGATTTTACTAAGCCATCTTGAACTAACTTTTCCATTTCTTTCCAGGTATCAACATAATCAACATCGGAAAAGGTAGTTTTGCCCTCATCATCGGTGGGAAACAAATCACCATCTTCTTTATAGGCCATTGGCCAATGTATCAAATACATATCAATGTAAGCTAACTTTAAATTTTTCAAAGTAGTCTCACAAGCACCACGTACCAAATCGGGACGATGAAAGGTATTCCACAATTTACTAGTCACAAATAACTCTTCACTAAAAGTTGTTATTAATTAATTATTTGACAAGATAACAATCTTAATTATTAATTTGTATCTATTATTCGAGTACTTACCGCTTTACAATACCTTCGTTAATTTTAGCCTCAATACCTTCACCCACTTCATGTTCATTTTGATAAACATGAGCACAATCAATATGACGATAGCCAATATCAATGGCATCTTTAACAGCCTGAGATACTTCACCCTTGGGACTCTATAAATGTACATACATAATTAAAAAAAATATATAAAATACAAAACAAACCGACATCAATTAAAAATAAAACAATCACTTTGGGGATCAAATTTTTCCCCGATTAAAAAAAATGGCAGTGCCAAACTGTTTGCAAATTAAGATAAAAAAAAAATAATTTTGTAAAACGGTCAATAAAGAGCGTAAAGGGCGGGGAAACTTGAAAAGATTTGTTTATGGCACTAAACTGTGAGCAAACCCTTTAAATTTTTTTTTTTTTTTTTTTTTAATCAGCTTATAAATGGAACAAGATTTGTGGGGCAATCAATATTTTGTGGTCGGGATGGGACAATTTCACTCGTTTTTCAGCAAAATTTTATGGGACCATGCTGCACAAAAATCCCTTCAAACACAAAAAAAATTATTAAAATCGGTGCATAAATGGATAAACGATTTTTCTGGGGGGACAATTTGTACCCGGTAATTCCAAAAAAAATTATATGAGAATTTTAAAGACCACTTCATAACTGACAGTTATAGAGGTTCAAGTACTTAAAATAAATAACCATTGAATTGATAACTAACCTCCTTCTTTTTTTGAAGTATTTTTTTTTAATCGACATTAAAAATTAGCAATTTCACAATGAGTAAATAAATTAAGCATGAGTAAGCACATATCTACATACGTACAGACGTACATACAATGTATGTATGTATATACACATAAAAATACATATACAAATACATATACATATATATTTAAGGCTATATATTTTAGCAAATCATTGCTACTGATGCAAGATAAGTACAAATTAATTAATATTTATTGTGTTAATTTTAAAATAACTGGAGTGGGAAATCTAACATCTAAATATTATAAGGAGTAAATTTATGCTTCCGCCAATTCTCATTATATTTACATATGTATGTAAGTATGTATGTAATATATATGGTGGTAAAATATATACCAAGGTGGTATACAAATGGTTAATGATTATCTATTCGATTAATTTAAACTTGCGTTAATTTTTACAAACGATCAATGATGTTTATTGTTACATACACATGTTTAACTTGTTTTTTTTTAAATTCTTGTGTTGGAATGTTTGTTTTTTAGTATTGAAAATCAATACTAAAGGTACGGTCACATCTGGCAAACATTTCCCCAAAAAAGCGTAACCACTAAATAGGTTTAGATACCTGTTTATTACGTTAAACAGTTTCCTACATAATTTATGAAAAATTTAATAGAATCTTATCTTATTAGATGCTATTTAACTTAATAAATAAATGCATAAATCAAAAAGTTTTTCATTGGTATTTAGTGGTTACGCTTTTTTTGCCAAATGTTTGCCAGATGTGACCGTACCTTAATACATTAATAACGATATTAACACCAATAATTTTTTAGTTTTTGATTCCAATGTGCCAATACTTGTGTAGACAGAAAATGTGTCACTTTGATTAGAAAATTTTATAATGAAGTTTTTTTTTTACATAATTTTCGCAACATTTGATCAAATCTATCGAAACTATTTGCACACAAATACAGTCTAATTCGGTTAAGCGAAAATGTAAAATTACAAACACTTTGTTTCGCTTAAGCGGAATTTTTCGATAAAAAGAAGTTCGGTTAAGTGAAAAACGTTTCAGTTAAACGAACTTACTTCTCATAATTGCTCTGTGAAACGAAAATATAGCATTAGAAGTGAAACATTTGTGATTTGTTTTTAATTTCAGATTCCTTTTAAAAACTTTAATATAAACTTGCAACTACATATTTATATTTGAAAATAATAAATAGTTAATTATATTTAATTGAAAAGAGCCGTCGATAAAAAGTATTTTGTCACCAGTAAATTAATAATTTTTTCTTATATGCGGTGTTTGTTTTATTAAAATAGCTTATTTTTAACCAAAATATGTTTCAATTAAACGGGTTTTCTTTTAAGCGGATTTTATTTTAAGCGAATGTATGTGCTTTGAAATTTATCAAAAATAATAAATAAAAATTTGTATTTTCAATTAAGCGATTTTTTAATTTAAATAGTGCGCTCGACTGTAGATCAATTTTATTTCTCTAAAGTGAAAACTATTGGATAAAAGTTTATTGTACCATTATTTTAGTGTCGCACTGTCAATAAATTTTATTGTTTTTTTATCTATTTACGTGCAAATAAATTAAATAAAATAAGTTGCATTATTTACATTTACAATTATAATTACAATTAGCGTCCGCTAAGCAATTATATATGAAATTTTTTTATAATAACTATGTATTTGTTTCTATGCGTTAAAAATACAAGATTAATTTTAAATTTTTCGTCCTATTAAGCTGTCGCTATAAATTTTATTTGACTTAAATTTGGTAATAATTAATTTTGTTATAACGAAAGGCAATTAAATAAATATTTTACATTGTTATCTCGCGTGTAGGTTAAACTATTTTCAATTATGAATATTTAATCGAATATGAAATGCTTAGAAGTACTACAAAGTTATGGCAGTGTAATAAGTGTTAATTACTCGTTTTAAATTATCAAAATACGCCAGCAATTGTGATAAGAGAAATAATAAAGAAATAATAACACTGAAAAACACTATTGCCACAAATTTAATCTATTTGCGAAAATTAAAGTTTATGTTTAATTTATAAATTTCAGGGCCCTAAAGAACAGTTCTATACAAAATCTCAGCTGCTTTACTGTGATATGAACTAACAATTCATAAAATCTGAATTTTAAGGACGAAACAATGTCCGGAAATCTGACACCAGTGCCTGCAGAGTATTAAAGATGGCGCGATATGGAAAATAATTTGAATTTAAATTATAAATCTATATGGTATATTGATTATCATTTACTTTTTTGCTTAAAGGTACGAAAGACAAGCCAAGCTAGCGGCTTCAACGTTTTGTATTTATAAGTAAATAAACAAAAATCCAAAAAATTTAAATTTTTGTACTATTTTCATTAAGGAAATATCATTAGCGATCTAACTTGTGCATTATGTAGATTATGTACATGACTAGCGAAATAGTTGGGTTTTGCTGACTAGTGATTTCACCGGTCTGATCGTGACAATTGACTACCGTCAATGTCATCCCCATGTTAAAATCGTCTGGTAGTTAGTGGTAACGACTGGTAATTAGCGTAATAGCTAGTCATTCGCTAGCTAGGCCGACTGCAGGGTTGACCTTGATGCAATATAAGTATATACATACATACATATGTACATGTACATATACTTGCATTCATAAAAAATGCAGTTTGATGCGTTGTATGAATTAGTACACATACAAAAATACTAATACTATAAAAATACACAAGTTTTGCATAATAATATGGAGACAGTAATAATAGAAAATCAACTGTGAAACTTAATTTACAAAATTCCTTAGTTTATAGATTATGATAATGAAATTTCATATTTTTTTTATTTTATTACTTACTCCCCAAGTTCCTAGACCCAAAATAGGCATTAAGTGTCCACTGTTTAATTTCACATTGGGTACATTCACCATTTTGTTTCAAAAGTTTTTCACTTGTTTCTCTGAAATGTTATTATTTTAGCTGCAAATAGTTTTGTGACTATTAAAGATAAGGCTTTAATAATTGATAATACTTAATTACTAAGCACACAAATTCACCGGCAAATTATTACAAAATGAATTTTTTTAACAGCTGTTGGTGCTTTTATAGCAAAAGTTCATAATTTTCTGTACGCAGTAGCCAGATGAAAGTATTTATTCCCAAATAGGGGATTTCATTGTATAATTGGCGATAGATTTTTTTGGAGATGGATTTAGGAATTTTTATCTAATTTTTCATATATATTTTTTAGATAATAACTACAAACTATTTATTTGCCGTTAAATAATTTTGTATCCGTTAGTGGCGATTCTAATACGTACCAATTTACTTATAAAAATAATTTTTAAATGTAAGTAGTTTTTAAGGTTTCATGAAAAATTGCCCCAATCTAAAAATGACACCAAAGTTTTGTATTGCAAACTACATCACGTATTTTTGTGGCCATATCTCAGTTTATCTTAAGGAAAACTGGTTCCAAACTCGAAAATGGCCAACATTCAGTTTTGGATTAGGGCTACTTGTAATAGTTCAGTTTGGAGCAAAATTGCACCAAATTCAAAATCAGAAAATGGTCACAAAATTTGTACTTCTGCATTGAGGGTAGTTGGTCCTAATCTTTAAAATTTTCCCAACAATTTTTCTAATAAAACCAATGATGGCCATTTTTCATGGCGCCAATTTTTAATTTTAATATGTATTATTGATATAAGTATAGAGAGTAATATTTTTGGGACAAAAAATTAAGGGATTATTTAAATATTCATTAATAGAGTACTTATACCATTATGTGGAAAATCTTCTTATATAACTTTATTTTGTTTCTGATGTCATATTGATATCAAATTAAATTGTTTTATATTATATATATATTAGTATACTTTTAAATATATTTTAAAAAATTTTTTTTATTTTATTTTCAATGAATTCATAATCATAACTAATAGCTAAGTTTTAATTTATTACCAACTCGCCTCAATAAGCCTATAAGGCGCTGAGGCAACACTAATTGCATTGAATTGTTTAGATATTATGTAAATAATAAATAAATAAATAATAATAATAATAATAAAAAAAAAAAAAAAAAATCTTCTTATAGTGCTACCACATATTTTTTAATTGTATTCGGCACATGGCGAATTCATTACCATAAGTATCAATTCGCCTTGGTTCAATATATTTATACTACCAAGGGGGACGTGAAAGCACAGCAAACTTCCTATAAAGCTCGCACTGCTGTCAAGTCGTTTTTTTCCTTTTTAAGGCTTTGTGCAAGGTATATTAATTATCAGGTAGTCGCATTAGCTAAAATTGACATCAGCTGATTGATTTTTTGTTGTCAAAACTTTATTGTGTTTTTATAAAAATATTGTGACATTTTTTTTATTTAATTAAAATTTAAGAAATTGAAAAAAAAAAACGCGTGAAAAATTTTTAAAATTTAATTAAAATTAAAAATATCGATTACAATGCGTGTATGTAGTGTCTGCAAAAAAAAATTGCAAAGGGGGAAGTAAAGTTGTTCCAAGTACCCAAAGAAAAGCGCCTGAGAAGTATATGGAGCAAAATTTGTTTCAGGAATTTCACACCAACTTCTCTTTTATGTACATAGCTCTCACTTTTAGCCATCAAGCATTTTACATGCCGGAAAAAAGGTAAAGTCTAATCCTGAATTGTGCATTTGCATCTTTAACATTTTCCGTTGCTCCAACAACAGCATTTACAATACGTTCAATATTGTGTTGTTGCAAAATATCCTGGAAAGGAGGATACATAGACTTTCTTTAAATTTTACTAGGAATTTTTCGATACATATGTACATATATTTTTGTTTTCTTACCTTTCCTGTAAAAATATCCTGTAATGAAGCAACATTCTTCTCCAATGCCTCTACTACTCGTCATTTTTACGTATACATATATGGGCAGTATTATTTTATGATCTAATTCCACTTTTCGATGCAGTTTAATTATCATAACTCCAGCCTTAAACAAATGCATTTGCAAAGGGAGGAAATTGTTTCCTAGTACCCTAATAAAAGACACATCCTTTTAGATTTTATACATATGTACATCTATCAACACCTTTTTGTTTTCTGTATTGTAAAAAATTTTAACTTAACTCTGCAGTTACACGTTCAAGAAGTTGCTTTCAATATTAACACATTTACTGTTTGTCAAAATTTATGTTAATTGACGTTGTGACGTAGGCTGTAAGCAACTTGATGGTCAATTTTATTTTCAAGATGGCGTCGTAAAGAAAGAAATTAAAAATTGTAGCGTTTGTTTGTGTTGAATGTTAACATGTGTTTAGGTTTGTCAAAGTGACACGCAAGAACAGAGGGATGTGTTCAGCGAGCAAAATAAAGAAAATATCAGTGTTGGGTAGTGAGTTATTTGTTGTTGGTTGGTTTTATTTGTTTTTGTGAGTCCAAGGCTAAAATGGAGAGTTCGTTGGCCGTGTAGAGGTATGTTAGGAATGTGAACTGTTGAAAAAGCGGACATAGAAAGAGTAGGATGGATATATTGTGGCGAAAAGAATTTTTACGGCGAATTCGGAAAAAGTCAGTTAGATAGGAAGATAAAAAGTTGAGTAGAGGGATTAACTAACAGATAGCCGGAGAGATCAGACGAAAAGTCTAATAGAAAAAAAACAAATAAATTATATTCAAAAATTAAATAAGAACTAAAAAAAGTAAAGAAAGTATTTACAATTCAAGAACATTAATAAACAAAATTAAATAAACATCAAAAAAAATCTGGGAAAGCGTAGCTAAGAGGAAGCCGAAGATATATAGAGCTGAGGAAAGTTCAGAAAGAAGAAAGCCAAGAGGAAAGCCACCCTAAAAGGAATTAGATGGTTTTGTACAGATTTCTATTGTGTGGGTAATTTCCTGGTTAGCTAAGGCGCCAGTGATTAGTGGTGAGTCCACAAATTTTTTTCTTTTATATATCTGATATTGGTATCGGCAGTTGCTTGGACGATTTTTTTTAAGATTTCCGTGTGAATTATATTCCGGCGAAAAAATTATTTCTAAAGAAAGTGTACACAAAAGTTTTGTTAAATAAAGCCTACAAAGGAAATTAAAATTTAAAAATATAAAATAAATGAAAGAAATAAAATTAATAAAATTATTACAAAAATTATATAAGTAATAGAAATCCAATAGGTGTTAGTATTAGTTAATATTAGTGTTAGTAATTGTTAGTGGTTATTATAAGGTTAGTAAAATAAAAATTTTGTTAGCCCAAAACTATTTAACGTTAGTAGATTTTTTTTTAGTTAAATTTTCTGTTGAAAGATTACTGAATTTTTTTTATGAACCATTTTAGAGAGCTCTCTCGAATAGGTAGTTAAATATTAGTTAATTTTTTTTGCGCGTATCCTGTTTGACAAGTGTCCAGGAGATTTTATTTAGGTAATTTTGGGAATTTGTCGGTTAAATTTTGTAGTAGTGATTAAGATTTTTTTTAATGTTCATGTTTAAGTTTAAGGAAAATATATTAAATTGAATATTTTTTTTTATATATTGATATTTTTTATTTTTTTAATTGCTTTAAGAAAACTATATAATATTAATAAAATAATTTTTTGTTGTTAATAATTTTTCAATTTAAATATTTTGATATGTTTTCATTTGGTTGAAAGGAAAATTATAAGATGTCAGGCTAAAGTGTTTCTGTGTGAAGTAAGTATGTAAGTGTGTGACCAAATCTTTATCGTCTGTGGGGTAACATAGGAATTTTTGTGTTATGTTACCAAGGTAGGGTGGGCAGCTAGGGGACAAATTCCACCATATGTCCCAACTATGTCATCGTTTAGTTAATTGTGTCAAATGTCCGTCCGGAATTTCAATAATAAATAATCAGTCCGTTTCGTCATTTTTGATAGTTATTTTCTGTTAGGTTTTTTTTTGTTTATTTTTAAAAATAAATGTTTTTGTCCAGCCCTGTTTTGGAAGCCGCGGGTCGTACCTTCCCTGACGTCCCTGAGTTAGCTGGCAGATGTTTTGTTGCGGCTTTTCGAAACTTCAAAACAAGGGTACTGTGACAAAATGGCGCCCAACGTGGGGCCCGAAAGGGTCATTATTAAATAAATAAAAATGTTGTAATAAAAACAATATACAACAAATTGGCGACCATTTGTACATTGTACAAAATGGCGCACAAACAAAACCAAAAGTTTCGAGATTTTTCCATTTCATTTTTTAAATTTTAAGAAAACAGTTTACCCTTTTGTGAGTTGCTCAGCATAGTGGCTTGGCCATCGATACGTAGATGGGCCAATAGCATGACTGCTGAGTAAACCCACAATAGGGTAAAATAAGGGATTTTTTTTTGTATAGATATATAGTTTTGTTTATATTTTTTTTTGTTAATGTTGTTTACATTATGTTATTTTACATTAGTGAAATTAAGACACACGGCAAAGCAAAAAGACCATGTTTGCTTAATTTCAATATTGATTTGATTATTTTATTTTTAGTGGCCTGATTAAATATGTACTTATCACATCAGAAGCACTGGAAATAATATTTTTTTTTTTTTAAATAATAATAGAAAGTATATCAAGCGGAATTAAGGCATAAGATAATATAAACAAATCTTATATGCTTAATTTTGCTGATATGATATTATTAGATACATACATTGAATTATATATAAATACAGTGGCCTGATGTACTCTTATAGTAACATCAGTAGCATTGTAAGTAATAGGGAAATAGTGCAATTTAGTTTTTTTTTAGTTTAGAAATACAATTAATTAATCTGTGATATAGGTAGGTTACTAGTATAAGAACATTTGTTTGTGTTTGAACATATGTATGTTAGTTTTTAGATATAAGGTTTGGTCACAATACATACTTGCGAACACACATAATAAGTAATTACATTAAATATTAAACTAAAATTACAATTTTTACATTTTTTTAAATTAATTATAAATTAAATAATATAAATAATTTGAGCTTCACAATGAGTGAGCAAAATAAAAAAAGCAGGCGATCTTTGGAATTTGACCAAAATCGAATGGGGGTTTCCTCAAAAGTTCAACATTCACCACGTCCAACAGTTTTTCAAGATCCCCAGTTCCAAGATTTATCTGGAACAATAAAAAAGGTTAGTCAAAATGTTAGAAATAAAGTAGCAGAAAAATCAATTTATGAGCAACAAGGAGCAGCGGCTCTAAATGTATTAGAAGAGTTGCGACAAGAAGAGGTTCAGGAAATAATAGTGAACAGAGAGTCTGAATTTCGAAATAGTTTAAAATACGAAATGTCAGAAATGATTCAAGTAGCGATTCAAGAAGGTTTAAAAAACATTATGAAAGAGGTAGATAAGGCATTGAAACCCCTTTCGAACGCCCAAAATTATGTACCGAGCTCAATTAATCCTGACTCAGAAAAAAGTAGTGTAGAAGACCCTGTTCAAATACAACAATTAAAAAAGAATTCTTTTAATACAGAAAATGCAGCCACTCTACAATCTAATGCATTTAAACAGAATTATCAACCCATTCAGCCAAGAAGTTTTGAGAAACATACCAGAAAACAATATTTTCCGAATGAAGATGTTCGAGCTCCCAGGCAAGGCTATAGGTTCACTAATATTTTGTCCAATGCCCCAAACTTTTATTCCTATGAAAGAAACGTAAATATTCGACCTGTAGAAGGTCAAATAAGAATTGATAAATGGGATATAGTTTATGAAGGAGGCGGCAGTGGTATTTCAATAGAAGATTTTGTCTTTCGTGTAGAGCTTTTACAAGCAAGTTATTCTATACCGTGGGAAGAGGTAATTAGAGATTTTCACCGACTATTAAAAGGTCAGGCAAAAGAGTGGTTTTGGCTCTATTTAAAGACACAAAACAGTACTGTCGACTGGCCAACTCTGCGTTATAGTCTGTTAAATCAATTCCAGGCAAACAGAAGCGATTTTGAAATAATGCAGGAAATGGTAGAGCGGCGTCAACAAACGAATGAATCATTAGAAGATTACTTCCATTCGATGTTGACTATTAGGTCAAAACTTCGTTCGCCTATCCCTGAGTACGAAATGATCAAGATCCTCAAAAGAAACGTCAAAGATCATATTGCCAGATTGATTTACCCCATGGCTATATACAACATCGAGCAATTGAGAGAGGAATGTCGAGAGATTGAGAGGAGATTCCCAAGACGAGAAATTAGATTTGCAGGCCAAACTTCAAATTCTACGCGCTACAATTCTCGTCCAAGAGTAAATGAGATATACGAAGAAGAAGAGGGTAAAAACTACGAAGAGTGTGAAGAAACTTATAATATAGAAGAAATTAGTCGCGAAAGAAAAAAAGAATTAGTTTGTTGGAATTGTAGACACACTGGGCATACTTATATTGAATGCGATTCTAATGTGCGGAATATATTTTGTTATAAGTGCGGTCTAGAGCGCACTATAACACCTAAATGTCCAAACTGTAATAAACAGGAAAACCGCAAAAAGAACATGACCCAAGCGGGCGAGTCACGTTCTACCCAGACGTCCGCAATTCCACAAAAGTAGACATTAACCCAACATCAAGCCATAGTACACAAAATGAATTACCCAACAAACATTTTAAGTCATATAATGAAAGATTGAAAAATTATATTGAAGTTAGAAACCGTATTTTTAATGATAATAACAACACTTTGCCAGCAATAACATCAAAAGTTAGAAAAGCCAGAAAACGCTATCAAGAAAGAAAAATTGTAAGAAAAGGAGTTATATCTTCTGTAGAAGCGATATCTGATACTGATCCCAGAGTTTATGCAGATATTTTCATAGGGAATAAATTAGTTAAAGGCTTATTAGACACTGGTGCATCGGTCAGTATATTAGGTAAGGGGTGCGATAATTTATTAAAAGATTTAGGTTTAGTAGCTCTGAGATACAACTCGAATGTAAAAACAGCCTCTGGTCTAGCACATCAGATTAGAGGAAAAATAACATTACCAATCACTTATAATAACAAAAGTAAGGATATTAAATTTTATCTGTGCCCGTCGTTGGAGCAAAATTTGTATTTAGGTATCGATTTTTGGAGGGAGTTTGATTTAGCACCGGAAGTTCTAAATATAGACGAACTAGATTTTAATAAAATCATGGATGGTTTTGAACCTCTAAAAAATCAAGCGCCTGAACAACATAAATTGAGCCAACAACAGCAAGATAAATTAGAAGAGGTTAAAAGTCTGTTTAAAACATTTGAGAAAAATGGATTAGGTAAAACTCATCTTGAAAAACATTATATTCAGTTGTTGCCTGATTCAGTGCCATTTAAAGAGCGTCACTATCCCGTTTCCCCAAAAGTACAAGATCTTTTATATCAAGAAGTTGACAAAATGTTAGAGCTAGGCGTGATTGAGCAAAGTGAAAGCCCATTTAATAACAGAGTGACTCTGGTACGCAAACCTGGTAAAAACCGTCTGTGTTTAGACGCCAGAAGATTAAATAACCTCACGGTAAAGGATGCATACCCGATTCAAAATATTGAGGGCATATTAAGCAGGATTGATGAGACGGTATATATTAGCAGTGTAGACTTAAAATACGCCTTTTGGCAAATTGATTTAGACCAAAAATGTCGAGAATATACCGCCTTCACTATTCCTGGCAGGCCACATTACCAATATACAGTAATGCCGTTCGGCCTCTGTAATGCGGCCCAACGTCTTTGTCGCCTTATGGACAAGGTCATTCCTCAAAGGCTCAAAAATAACGTTTTTATCTATTTGGATGATTTATTAGTTATATCAAAAGATTTCGAAACCCATACTAAGCTTTTAAAGGAAGTAGCAAAATGTTTAGCGGACGCCAATCTAACTATAGGCATGAATAAAAGTGTATTCTGCTTTAAAGAATTAAAATATCTAGGTTTCGTAATCGGAGGTGGCAGACTTTGCACTGATCCCGATAAAATTAAAGCGATACAACAAATACCGATACCAAAAACTCCGCGTCAAGTTAGAAGCTTTCTAGGTACAGCTGGCTGGTATCGACGCTTTATTAAGGACTTCGCTATAATTGCAGCTCCCTTGAGTGATACACTTAAAAAAGGAAAGAAATTCCAAATGTCGGAAGAAGCGATAGAAGCTTTTCAAGATTTAAAGCAGGCCCTTACTACAGCACCGGTACTAGTCCACCCCGACTTTCGAAAAGCATTTTATATTCAATGCGATGCTTCGCATGTGGGTGTAGGTGCGGTATTGTTTCAAAAAGATGAACAAAATGAAGACCGTCCTATCGCATTCTTTTCGCAGAAATTAAACGGAGCGCAAATAAATTATACCGTGACTGAGAAGGAATGTCTCGCAGCAGTGTTGGCCGTGAAAAGATTTAGACCTTATGTTGAACTAATGGAGTTCACCATAATCACGGACCATGCCAGCTTAAAATGGTTAATGAGCCTAAAAGACTTGAGTGGTCGTTTAGCTCGCTGGTCTTTGCAACTCCAGGCCTTCAATTTTAAAATCGAGCACCGAAAAGGCTCGGAAAACATTGTTGCTGACATGCTTTCGAGATCAGTAACCGATGCAAATGTGGAAGAAATCGAACTGTTAGATTTCGAAACAACAGAATTTGAGTCACCCGAGTACCAGGAATTAGTGCAAACAATTGAAGAAAACAAACACAAATTGCCAGATTTAAAAATTGACAACGGAATGATTTTTAAGAAGACGAGCTTTTCCAAAGATGATAGTGGCTTAGAGTGGAAACTATGGATTCCAGATAATCTAGTATCGACGTTAATTTCAAAAGCTCATGATGTCGAAACAGCTTCTCACGGTGGCATAAATAAAACTTTACATCGTCTAAGACAATTTTATTATTGGCCAAAAATGGTATTACATGTAAAGAATTATGTAAACAATTGTACAATTTGCAAGGAAACGAAACCAGCAAATTATGAAATGCGTCCAAGAATGGGAGAAGAGGTAATTACTTATAGGCCATTCCAGAAAATCTATATAGATTTTCTAGGTAAATATCCACGTTCAAAAAATGGTAATGCCTATGTATTTGTTGTCTTGGATCATTTCTCGAAATTTGTCTTTTTAAAACCCATGAGAAAAGCGACATCAAAAGCAGTAGTTGATTATTTGGTACGAAAAATTTTCCACACTTTTGGAACACCGGAAACCATTCATTCAGATAATGGGAAACAATTTATTTCCCAAGAATTCGAAAATATGGTAAATAATCTAAAAATAAACCATATTAGGACTGCTGCATATGCCCCACAATCCAACGCTTCAGAAAGAGTTAATCAATCTCTTTTAGCGGGCATAAGAGCATACCTAAATACAGACCATAGGGAATGGGATTCCCATATATCTGAAATAGAATGTGCTCTCAGGTCGGCGATACAAGAGTCAATAGGCACAACTCCATATGTGGCACTGTTTGGTCAGCAAATGTTTATGTCAGGTACAGATTATGCGTTGGCTAAGAAATTAAAATCCCTAAGTGAAAATAGTTTTGAAATTGCAGATAGGCAGGACCACATACAAATCTGCAGGGAATCGGTAAGAAATAATATACACAAAGCTTACGAAAGAAATGAAAAGCAATACAACAAGAGAAGCAGAGACATTAAGTTTACAATAGGACAAGAAGTGTTTTTAAGAAATTTTGTGCAAAGCGATTTTAAGAAAAATTTCAACGCCAAATTTGCACCAAAATTTAGAAAATGTAGGGTACGTGAAGTGATTGGAAATAGCAATTATAAACTGGAGACACTTCAAGGAAAAATTCTTGGTATTTATCATGCCAAAGATATAAAACAATGATCTGTGATATTTAGGTTTTAAGGGAACAAGGCTACAAGCATGCAATATACTTTTTACTGTGATATTTCTGTTTGTGTTGTCCCGTTTTAACCCGATTATTTAACAGATTATTGTTATAATTTTCTTTGTTAGTGAAGTCCAGTTTATTTTTTTTTAGTATTAGAAGACGATTCTTTTGACGAGAAATTTCCTAGCTTTAGATTACCCGGTGATATTTTCTTTCTTATTGTCCTAATGACAGTCAGTATCAAAGTATAAGATAATAAATAAAATAAACAATAATACTTCCCGCAAAATTTTACATCCGGTTCCTTTAAATAGTTTTAGCAGCAACTCTTGGGAATAGCTTCTCGTTCTCCGATGTTCATCTCAACTACTTCAAAGTACCTGATTAAAATAAAATATACAGTTAAAACAAATTGACAAGGGAAAGACATCATAGTAGTTAAGTAAAACCTTTGTATATACTTATGTAGGAATGTATCGCACGTATCTCATATAAAGTGAGAACAAGAAATAAATTTAATTAATTTAATTTAAAAGAAATTTCTTTTAGACAAAGTCTGGAAAGGACTTAAAACAACCATATTTCTTTACTACAAGCAAAGATTTAATGGTTGTACTACTTGAAAAATGTATCCGCATCAGCAAATAACTAATTGTTATTTGATTGCATGGGGATGCATTCGGATGGCAGTGCGACCGTGTACATACATAAATATGTGAATCCAAAAGTAGTAAAGAGTTTACACAGCATTCACGTGCGTTCGTTTTTTTTTTAAAAAAAAAAAAAAAAAAAAAAAAAAAAAAACTCCAAAAAAAAAAAAAAATATATATTGCGATGAATTGATTGCAATTTGATTAATGATTAACGTGCGATACAAAAGATATACTAATAAAAAAAATAATAAATAAAAAGTAAAGGTAGCCTACTACGATGTCGGACCCGAGAATTTTAAATATTAAGGAAAGTAGAGGATGTATTTTGGCGGTTGCTTGTTTTTTCTTTGAGTTTTGAATTTAAATCAACTATTGCTAACGAACGTTCTCCAGGCATTTTCACGAAATATTTACAAAAGCTTCAATTTTTAATCGTAAATTTATTATATATTCCCGATAAATTTCTTAAAGATACAAACAGAAATGTTTGTATAGAAAGGAAATCAGCTGTTTGCTCATAATTCAGAACCTGCCTGATAAACTTGCAACGACATTTGAATATAATAAACTGTGAATATATTCCATTAAAATAAGCAGTCTCTAAAAAAAAAAAAAAAAAAAAAACTTGTTGAATCTTGTTTGGTAGAATTTTGATTTTAGTGTAGTTTGTTTGTGTTTTAATATATGATTTTTAAACTAAAAGTGCGATATAACGTTATAGGATTTAATAATTTGTAAATAAAACAGTAGTTTCAGTAAAATTATACGAAAAATACCATTATATTTCATAATAGCTTCAAATTGCAAAAAAATAGAAAAGAATACAAGATGAGTAGCAAAAAGCTTGCAATCCTTTAGTGTGTGTAAAAGAAAAATGGCAAGAATAAATTAAAAAAAAGTAGTTTGTGTGTTTGAAATAAAATTATAAATATGTTATTAATTTACTCATAAAAATTCCGTGTGTTGCGTAAAATTGAAAAAGTTCTAAAATTCATTAGCACGTCGTGTAAAAAAATAAATATGTCCCAACATTCCACTGCTACCGCTACAACTGCTGCTACAGAGGAGACATCCGCTAAACCTGCTTCTTCTAAGACTGGATCTTTAAAGAAGCACAAAAATAAGGATGCGGAGGTTCCCTTAACCGAAGATTTTGTTTTAATGTCGACACCTGAAAAATTCAAAGATAAAAATATCAACGAATCAAATGTTGCAAAAAGACATCGTACCGAATCATCACCAAATGATAAAATAAACCTGGAATGTCTGCTGCTCTCCGACACATCCGAGCAAGGCGGTACTCCTCAACATGTTACAAATGTCTTAAAACATTTCGAAAATATGCAATTAAATCGAGCTGAAATTCTATTTTTACTTGTTTATGTAGTGGCTTTAAAATCTGGTTTCGTTGGACAATCTGATTATGAGCAGGTTGAATTTTATGTAGATCTTTTGCCAGCCACATGTTCATTTCATGCAAAAAATTGTTTTACGTTTATCGCGTCTCAAGCCGAGCTATAAGGCTATAACAGCAGATCAAACATGCTTTACGTTAAAGTTGCGCTCTTTGATAGATGTTGAACACGAATGCAGTGATTATTCGTATGCTCTACTCACAGCGTTGCTTACCGGAGATTTTCTTATTGTCACCTTATCGCCAGCTAATTCAACAGCTACTCCTGGTTTCAGTACAACCCTATCGCTTGGTCGCTACATTCTCTCAATGCAGAGCAAAAATAAACCATTATATCTACGCTTTCGTAAGCTGGATGAACTTTCTAATATCTTGCGGGATAAATTATTTGTACCCATGCGTTGTCAGCATATTGTCTGGTTAGAGTGCTGCATTTATCCTGCTTTAGATGGCATGCCGGCCGAACTTCATGATGAAATTTTAAAATATTTAACAAAAAAATCAATTGAAAATTTTGGCCAACGTTAATAAGTTTTTGTATGTTTTAATCAAAAATAGTAAATTTAAGCAAAAGTCGAGTACAAGTTGACTTAAAGTATGATTTAACTAAGATCTATGCAATGTGTTAAATGCCGGAAATGAAATATGACATGGACAACAAAGGTAGTGTTGCCATGACGGCCAAAAATTAATCACAAATTGCTGAGGATGCCAGACAAAACCATTTCATTCTAGCGATTTTCACTAAGAAAGCCCGGCTACACAGTCAGGGTAGCATGAGTATCTCAGGGGTGGGCGTTTGCCTACGTTGGGCGAAATCAATAATTGAAAAATTTATCCGCTCTTGTGTTTTTCTGGCGACAGGCTTCGAAAACCACAAGATTTGTAGCGTTTGTTTGTGTTGAATGTTAACATGTGTTTAGGTTTGTCAAAGTGACACGCAAGAACAGAGGGATGTGTTCAGCGAGCAAAATAAAGAAAATATCAGTGTTGGGTAGTGAGTTATTTGTTGTTGGTTGGTTTTATTTGTTTTTGTGAGTCCAAGGCTAAAATGGAGAGTTCGTTGGCCGTGTAGAGGTATGTTAGGAATGTGAACTGTTGAAAAAGCGGACATAGAAAGAGTAGGATGGATATATTGTGGCGAAAAGAATTTTTACGGCGAATTCGGAAAAAGTCAGTTAGATAGGAAGATAAAAAGTTGAGTAGAGGGATTAACTAACAGATAGCCGGAGAGATCAGACGAAAAGTCTAATAGAAAAAAAACAAATAAATTATATTCAAAAATTAAATAAGAACTAAAAAAAGTAAAGAAAGTATTTACAATTCAAGAACATTAATAAACAAAATTAAATAAACATCAAAAAAAATCTGGGAAAGCGTAGCTAAGAGGAAGCCGAAGATATATAGAGCTGAGGAAAGTTCAGAAAGAAGAAAGCCAAGAGGAAAGCCACCCTAAAAGGAATTAGATGGTTTTGTACAGATTTCTATTGTGTGGGTAATTTCCTGGTTAGCTAAGGCGCCAGTGATTAGTGGTGAGTCCACAAATTTTTTTCTTTTATATATCTGATATTGGTATCGGCAGTTGCTTGGACGATTTTTTTTAAGATTTCCGTGTGAATTATATTCCGGCGAAAAAATTATTTCTAAAGAAAGTGTACACAAAAGTTTTGTTAAATAAAGCCTACAAAGGAAATTAAAATTTAAAAATATAAAATAAATGAAAGAAATAAAATTAATAAAATTATTACAAAAATTATATAAGTAATAGAAATCCAATAGGTGTTAGTATTAGTTAATATTAGTGTTAGTAATTGTTAGTGGTTATTATAAGGTTAGTAAAATAAAAATTTTGTTAGCCCAAAACTATTTAACGTTAGTAGATTTTTTTTTAGTTAAATTTTCTGTTGAAAGATTACTGAATTTTTTTTATGAACCATTTTAGAGAGCTCTCTCGAATAGGTAGTTAAATATTAGTTAATTTTTTTTGCGCGTATCCTGTTTGACAAGTGTCCAGGAGATTTTATTTAGGTAATTTTGGGAATTTGTCGGTTAAATTTTGTAGTAGTGATTAAGATTTTTTTTAATGTTCATGTTTAAGTTTAAGGAAAATATATTAAATTGAATATTTTTTTTTATATATTGATATTTTTTATTTTTTTAATTGCTTTAAGAAAACTATATAATATTAATAAAATAATTTTTTGTTGTTAATAATTTTTCAATTTAAATATTTTGATATGTTTTCATTTGGTTGAAAGGAAAATTATAAGATGTCAGGCTAAAGTGTTTCTGTGTGAAGTAAGTATGTAAGTGTGTGACCAAATCTTTATCGTCTGTGGGGTAACATAGGAATTTTTGTGTTATGTTACCAAGGTAGGGTGGGCAGCTAGGGGACAAATTCCACCATATGTCCCAACTATGTCATCGTTTAGTTAATTGTGTCAAATGTCCGTCCGGAATTTCAATAATAAATAATCAGTCCGTTTCGTCATTTTTGATAGTTATTTTCTGTTAGGTTTTTTTTTGTTTATTTTTAAAAATAAATGTTTTTGTCCAGCCCTGTTTTGGAAGCCGCGGGTCGTACCTTCCCTGACGTCCCTGAGTTAGCTGGCAGATGTTTTGTTGCGGCTTTTCGAAACTTCAAAACAAGGGTACTGTGACAAAATTAAGTAAGAAAAAACAATAAAATCGCAACACATAACAATTTTTGTTAATTTTATGTATTTTCTATTTCAAATAATATATTTTCTTAGAAATAAATGCAAAAATTATTTACAACAGCTCTCATCAGCTGCTTACTTGAAAGAGAACTTGAAAGCAAAATTGAAATCAAGTTAATAGTCAATATCCAAATGTGTGAGTGTGTTAGTAAAAAAGTGTAAGTGTATTGAATCTTGAAACAAAAATTGAATGAAAACTTGAACGTGTAACCATAGCTGCCAGATTTGACGATTTATCGTCATTTTGACGAATTTTGGTCCTAAAAATGACATAGTGACGATGGGACGATTTATACCATAATTTTGACGATTTTAAATAATTATGTTTGCAACATTTATTTGTACTATTAAAGCAACCTTGAATGTTGAAAATTGTTATGAGAATCTTTTTAAAAACTAGTTTGCTTAAAACTGAAATCTTTTATTTAATTGATTATAAAAGCAAAAATTATATTTTTAAATTTTGAAGACATTTATTTAGGAATATTTGCCAGAGACATAAGTGGAAGAAGCATAAATAAATGCAAAAGAAAAATATGATATTAGTAATAATTGTGTTAAGTTTTATATAGAGCTTTGTGATCAGAGATTATCAAGATTTGATTTTGAAAATAAATATAAAGTTCTTGGCCAAATTAATTCATTTAATATTATTAATGAAGAAAACAGTTGGTTTTCTGAAATTATAAAAGAACTTCCCTATTTTATTGAAGATAGTGAAAGCCAAGAGCTAGAAACTGAGTTCAGACAATTAAAATTATTGTTCTGATAAAAAATATAACTATTGGATTTTTGAAAAAAAATATCAGAGATGCAATCTAGATTGGGAATCTAGTCTTTTGTTTCCGGTTTTGACTAAATTTATTACAAAAGTCCTAGTTTTACCACATTCTTCAGAAAATGTGGAAATAATATTTAGTCAGGTAAACATAAATTAGAATAAAGTAAGAAATTCATTGAAAAAATCGTCTTTGGAAGCAAAACCAAGAGATTATTAAAACCTAAGCAAATGTAGCAAGCAGTTTTACCTGAATTAATCAATATGGCTAATTGCAATATATATTCATAAAATATATTATACATATCGCACTTGGTCAACAAGAGGGTATTAATTCAAAATTTTTAAAATTGCATTTTTTGCAAGGTTTTGATGTACAGTGGTCATATCTACCCACTGTAAAAATATTACTCCATTTTCTAAACTCTTTCCAAAAAAAAAAAAAAAAAAACAATACAGTTGCATCTCTCTTTGTGACAGAAGAGTAGTATTAAAAAAAAGTTTCTTGCCTCTACTGAAAACTTTAAGATTTGGAGTTAATACCCTCTTGTTGATCAAGTGTGATATATGTACATATATGTATACAAGTCTGTTTTCTTTAACAATTATAAATTTATTGTAGTTTTTATACATTTTTAGAAAAAGTGTTTCCAAAAATGAAATTTAAAATGCATATTTTACTATATTGGAGAAAAAAAAAATTAGGGATTGAATTTTTTTATTTTTTTTTCATACAATGTACATACATATACATATATATATTTCAAAGTATTGAAAAACATGCAACATATTTACATGTGATTTTATTGTGAATTCTAATTGAAGTATCTGATCTCTGTATTTAAAAGAATGCTGTTTTATTGATAAAATTTGTTGATTTAACAGTTTTGTTATTTTTTGCCTCTGATAAAATATGTTTTGTTGGTAAAAAAGCGGGTTTTGTCATTTGACGTTTTTATGACGATTTCAATACGCTATATTGACGATAATGACGATTTTTGCCAAAAAATATGACGATATTACCTCAAAAAATCTGGCAGCTATGCGTGTAACCCCCAAGTTACATACATATATTTTTATTTTATGCAATTGTTTTTTTTAATTTAATTTTTGTTTTGTTTCCACATCACTTTTTGACAACAGCCAAGTTTTTACACTAACAAAATGCCTGTTGTTTTTGTGATGTTGTATTTGTTTTAGGGACAAGACTACCTTATTTAATATACCTTGGCTTTGTGATAAGTGCTTGCATCAACATACATATATGTATGTAGTGCGATGCCCTGGGTTAAACTGAAATTTAAAAGATTTTCGTTCTTATATTAACGCACACCATTTAATATCAAATAAAACGTGCAAACTCAACTAGCACTAGAAAAAACATATGAAGAATTAAATATGCACATATTAAGTCGAAAACTCTACTCATTTTCTAAGTTGAAAGAATTCATCATCGATAAAATCGCAGAAATGCACCAATGATTTGAATTGCCTCACTGTTTGAGCCAAAGCCATGTTGGGTAGTTTAGTGGTAATAACAGAAAATAAATGACCAAAAACAATTGCATCTAGTTCACATGGTTTATCCCCATAGAAAAAGGGTCCATCGTTATCTTGAAACTTCACTTCCAAAGTTTCACAACATTTCCTAATTTTTTCGATGACGTCCTCTATGGACATATCTTGCCATTGATATACTTTTAAAAGCTTCTGAGCTTGACGTCTTTTCGAGAAGTTTTGTATTTTGTTTAGAGGCCAGGGATATACGTCTCCATTACGTGGTGCTGTAATATCCTCATATACACGATCTATCATAAAACTTACGTACAATTCAGCCATTGTGAATATGTTTTCTGTTAATGAGACATATGTACGCATTTCTATTCTATCATCTTCATCTAACCACTTCCCAATAGCTTCACTTTTATGTTCAACAAAATTTACAATTGGTTCGAATTCGGATAACACGAAGGCTCCAGCTTGCAAAACGGGTAATTTGGTCATCCTTCCACCGGGAGACATAAACTCGGCATTGGCACAGAAGCGCACATCATACGGCAGATTGCACATTTTTAGGTACGCCTTCACAGCCAAGCAACTGGCATTTTCTGGCAATAGAATTTGTTCAACTTCATAGGGCTGATAGATAGTAGCATCCAATGGCCATGGTTCGCTCATGCTTTCAACAGTATTGAATTCAGCCAACAATTGTGATTTCTGCATTATTTATCTTTATAATTAAGTTATTTGAAAGTGCTTTAGTTCAAAAATATGCAATAACTTATATTATTTATGTGATTATTTTTCTATAAGAAATGACGTCATGAACGTGAATTCTAAATACAGTTATGGATGATGCCAGAGTCTTTAAGCGGAATAAATCCCAGTTGATTATTTTCCAAGGCGAATTCATGCCAGTTGACCTATCGAACTATATTGTGAACACGTAACTGACCTGTTGACCCTCGCGCACTCCTTTTCACTTTTCAAGAAATATATTGAAAAATATTCTAATAAGATAGCCGGGGGCCTCAAATTTTATGGTGCAAAATAACAACCTTAATTGTCAGTTCGTCAGCCAAGGGAATATTTACACGAATTACGTCGAGTCTACTTGCTATAAATATTCCTGGACCCTAGGTAATTATACTGAAGGCGAATTTTTATGTTGAGAAGTTAAATTAGTTTCCTATGTATATTTCTATACGAAAATTGTTGCATTTGATCTAACAATTGGAAGAAAATTTAGCAGCGAACGTAATTGTTGTACGGATACTGACAGGGTAACATGGCACATCCAAGGCGATTTCAGTACTTGGGGCAGGCATGGTCGAAAATAGGCAACACTCGAACAGTAAAATTTGATTTATAATTTCTCGCACCATTTAAATGTCATGGTTAATTTTGACAGATTACGTGTTGAATTCTCATATGTCCACGTAGTTCAAATTTAGCAGCGAATTCGTGGTCGCCTGTTAATAATTGGCCTTGGTACTAATTCGCCTAGCTTGGGCCATGTTAAGGCGAATTACTTTTAAAAGTATTCGTAAAAACCATCAGTAATCGTTAAATTGACTTCTCCTAATATCGATATCTTATAGCATCGAAGTGTCTTCTTCCATAAAAGAACAACAAGAATTTACACACGTTAAAATTTATATTTTTGTTTTACTAAATTTTATACATAAATTATGTCGTATTTCTTGGGAAGCGAATCCCAAATAAAATTTGGCGTTTACAAGCACAAAGAAAATCCTCATGACCAGTTTGATAGATTGAAGAAACCAAAATTTTTGGAATTGGAACCGAGACCTACATGTAAGTAAATTATTCTCCATACTAGACTTCTTTGAACAATTATTTAAAAATGTATATATGTATGTTGGCCCAATACTATATAGTAAAATTACTGGGGGCCTTACTCCGTAAGAGAATGCTTTTAAATTGTAACATTAATTACAAAAAGTATTAAAACAACATTCAAGTAGAATTACAGAGAATTCTACACCAAGTCCAAAGTGTTACTATTGAAATGAAAAAAAATTAAATATTTTTCTAGTTTTAAAGGTAGGAGCCGTGTCAAATGTTAAAGGATCTGCGTATATGGAATATGGCAACACAAAAGTAATGGCCCAAGTAGAGCCACCAAAAGAAATAAGCAAGCAGAATAACAGATGGTACGTATAAAGTAATTATGCGCGCGTGTGTAGATACAAAATATTTAACTTTCAGTGGCACTCTGGGAGTTGTAATTTGTAGTGTTAAATATGCACCTTTGGCAAGTATAGATGAAGTGCTAACGCGTAAGGAAAGTTCTATGAGTGTGTCTTTAAAGAAGGCATTGGAACCGGTGATATGCCGTCATGAATTTGCTAATTTTCAATTAGAAATAAAAGTATTGATCATAGATGACGATGGCTGCGCATTAAGCACAGCCATAAATTGTTGTGGAGTTGCTTTAATAGAAGCTGGGATACCAACATACGATCTTATAACAGCGTCCACCGTGTGTTTGCTGAAGCAACAAGAATTTATTAATCCCACAGGTAATCAGTTCAAACCCTTAGGTTAATAAGAGAACAAAATTAAAAAAATTCATTTTTAGCTGATGTTGAAGAGTTGATACTCAGCCTGTCTGCATGTAAGGAGAAAGATGATGCTGTTGAAGAACATGGTATAGTTGTAACTGCTAGTCTGTCGGCCGTTTGCCAGGTATCCGAATGCTTCCAAAAGGGTTATATTTTACCAGAAATATTGGAAAAGCTGTGCGAACATACGTTGGCTATTAATCAACGAATGTTAGACACTATAAGACATGTATTGGTCCATAAAGTTAAAAAGTATATTGCTTTGCAAGAAACAAATTGTGAAGAAGATAAATAGTTAATATTTCCAAAAATCAACGTTTTTATTTTACTTTTGTAAAGTAATTTTGTTTTTCCTGAATATAGGCCTAAAAATAAAAAATTAAGTTTTAAAAAAACTGAAATTTATTCATCGGTTGAAGCTTCCAAAACTGCTCCAGAGTATGAAAGGTCCCAGTATTGCTCCACCTGATGTTTCTGAAAGAAATCTCGAGCCATTTTTTCCATTGGAAAAATCTTAAATTTTATTTCACCGAAATGTCTACGCTGACTTGTACCTTCCCAAACTAATGCACAGGAATTAGGAATTTCTTGACCATCGGGGCCTTTAACTAAGTCTTCCTCCCATTTGATACGATGCATCATGACGCGTCGATATTTTTTTTGTTGCTTTGGCCCGCCTTCAACGACAACTACACAACAATCACGAAATAAAACCACCGTACCGGTCATATGTAGTTGTTTGGCATTTGTTTCAACTTTAAACTTTTTGCTAGCGTTATCCTGTAGATCTCTTATACGATAAACGCTAACGTGTACTCCACAAGACGTGTCTTCTTTAATTTTTCTTATCTTCTTTTCGCTTTTCTGTTCAGCCGTTAACTTTCTAGCATTGTTAGCATCTTCGTGAGCTTTTTGCCTTTTGGCCATTTGTTCTCGCACATGAGCTTCGATTTTTGTAGGATCTTGTACAGCTTCAGTACCCAAAACTCGCATTAAATTGGAGATGCGAAGTTTAGGTTCTGGTGGCTGTACCAGACCTAGTCGTATTTTTTCCTGCTCTTCCTTCCAAGCTTCACGTCTATTTTGACGACGTAATTTTTTCCGTTCCTTTTTGGTTAGAAAAACTGGCAAATAGACAGGTTTCAAAGGCTCATCTAAAATTAAATTTTTTTGGTTAAAATATTTCATTTAATAATAGTTTGAAGTTTTTTATAAAAACAAGAATCTCTTAAAATTAAATACAGCAAAAACTTTTCCTTGCATTTTTCATTAAAAAATGTTATAAATTCAAAATGGATGTTCTAATTTTGTATATGTATAAAATAAGTGCAATAAGTGTAAACTATACGTTTTATTAGCTATAAAAATAATAAAAAAAAATATATGAAATAATAACTTACTAGGCGGCTTCATCTGGGTTGGGTGCTCAATTAAATTTGTTATAGCAGAATGCCGTATGCTTATTTTTCCGGCTTCGACTAATGTATTTAAATCGTTGGTCAATATAACAGAGTCCCACCATTCCATAGATGGGACATCATCTGGTGTATCTTGTTTAGGTGCAATAAGAGCTAATTTCGTTGCCGAACTAATACCAGTTTTGCGTGCAATTTGCGAAATTTCATTTTGTAGACGTTCCAATTGTGCTTTCATACGCATCCTCTCGCCCATTTGTTGAAATTTTCCAGGTTCATGGAAACGCAAAGCTCTTTTGTTGCGATTGCCTGGTTTTTGAGCTATACGATCGTCAAAAAATTTCACAGCGTCTTCTTGCCCGAATGATTTTTCAGCGAATGTTTGGGATTTGCTAAAAACTTCACGTTTTTGAGCGCGAATATTAGCTTTAAGAGTGGGCGTTAATGTTGGTATATTAATGGCACGACCACTTTTATCAATTGTTCGACCATCTTCATCTAATATTAATGGTTTAGGCCGATCTGTGGGAGCATTTGGAGGTGGCTGTATAAGATTAGCAAGAGAGCCAGACAGTTTTGCACGTATTTGTGCTTGTAGTTCTGCAATTTTTTTCGCTTTATCAACGTCTTCAGGCTGTGGCTGCTTGGAAAGAACTTGACTAGCCATCGCCACCGGTAACCCAACTTGAGGTACGGAAGCTAAAATAGGATCTTTGGCCTTTAATTGTGTTAAAGTTCTCTTACGCTCTTCTATTTCTCTTTGAGCATTTACCATCATTAACTTGATCTGATTGCTACTTAAGGAGGCGGACGCCGTAGTAAGAGTGGGTGGAGCCACTGGTAAAGACAGTAAAGGAATAGATGGCATAGCTGGTGTTAGTATATTCATTTCTCCATTTGAATTTGGTATTACCACATCGAAACGCGACTTTTTTGCCGCCTCACGAGCCACGCTGTCAAACTTTGTATTATCTTCAGTCCCATTCCGTTTGCGAGACTTTCTTTTGTACTCATCCAATCGGTCTTGGAGTTTCTCCAACAAACGAGTACACTGCTTAGCTTCCAAATATTTCTCCAATTTTTCACACATACGACGACGGTCATATCCATTATGTAAAGCATGTTCTATGGAAGATATTACAGAGCATTTTTCATCCTCATTTTCCGTAGCCTTGCCAGCCAAAGACACAATTTCATCGTGCAACTCATCAATCTCCTTGCGCGTATAATAGGACATAATTTCACAATTAAAATGGTCTGTTAATTAATCATAAACGTATTTACCAATTAAAATCATGGAAAAATGTAAAAATATTGTCGAAAAGTTTGTTCAAAACCCAAAAGTGCTCCAGCGTACGTTTACGTCGAACAAAAGAAAATGTCAAAAGATTTAAAGAAAATTATCGATAACAACCACATTTGATAAATTTTACGCAAGGCGAATTCAACTATGTAAATGTCATCATCGTTTATATTATATTCTTATTCGTCTGCCATTTGAATACGCCATATTTATCGAAGCCGCTTTTGTGAGTAGAACTCTGTTTTGTGATTGTGTGAAAAAATTAATTGTGCATAAAAAAATCAGTGAAAATTTTAACGCGTTTACAACAGTTTTTCATATAAAAGGCAAAGTTGCTATTAATAATGGCTTCAGAAGATGAAAATGAAGAGACTTTTCAGGGTAAGTTTGTAAAATAACTCTTTTAAATCGGTAGCAAGTTTATGTTACCTCAAAGAATAACGTAGCAAGCCCGTCGGTGTGTTAGATCATGACATGACGATGAAAGCCAGCGCGGTGTTTGTTTGAAGGCTTATTGATGCTCAATATCAAAACAAGAATTGGCTTAACAAATTATATATTATTTTCTAATTTATTCGTGTGGCTTAAGTTTATATTAAAAACACAAAATATTGTTTCTTTTGAGATGTAAGTATGTATAAGGTTGTATATATAATTTTTTTTCTATTGAGAGTTAACGCAGGAGAAGAATTGTTCCTTTGCGTTTTTCGCGATTTCACATAATTTCCCGCATTCCCATTTTCTATCCCTTTTACTCACACGGTCTTCACGGTGAATTTCGAGAAAACTATATAGGGTTTTTGCTTTTTGTTTTGTTCTTTAAACGGAGTAGAAAATGAAGAGATGCCAATTTATGTATTAAAATTGGTTCTGCTTTAAGGCGAATACCCAAAATGAGACTGGCTCGACTATAATAAAGAAATAAATAAATTCTGGTTTCAGTTATGATATTTTCAAAAGTAGTCACAGACAGACGTAAGTGACACACATAATGTCTGTTGGATTAAAGAGCATAACCTGTTACCCAGGCCCATAAATGCATGCACAGCTCAAGTATTTATTGTCGACACTTGACCCCGATTCAAATGTAAAATTCTTTGTTGAAACATGTCTCGACATCCAAAGTTGGCACTTTCTTTCCAAAGCGAATTTACTGTTTATAAATAAGTCAAGGAAAATTCATAACAGCCAGGTAATTATTTTCGCCTTGATTCGCACCTTGTATTTGTGCGCCAGTTACTTTGTCAAATGCTCTGTTGACACATTTTTCGGTAAAAATTTTGACAAAGTAACTGGAGGTTTTACAAAGCGAATTGAGCCGATTCTACCTGTTATGAATTTGCCTTAAGTCTTTCCTGTGACAACAAAACAAGTAAAGGTAGACTCGTCTCCATTCGTTTTGAAAAACGTCAAATATCCTTTTTAAAAGTAAATGAGGCGAAACAAAGCGAAAATAATTACCTAGGCTGTTGAGACTATCTGTTATGAATTTGCCATGCTTTAAATGTTCAAAAATTAATTTGGTTGTTATGGGATAGCTAATATACATCTGCAATTTTTTGGCTGCTAAACCAACTCGTCAGTAAATCTCTACTACAATGCAAAGCAAATCCTTACCAGGTAGACTCGCCTCAATTTCTGTTATGAATTTGCCTTGACCACCATGCTTGAAAAATGTTCAAATTCCTTTCCTTATACACATCCTCCTAAGTCTTAATTGAGAATCACCAAAGTACAATAATTACAAAAAAAGGGTCAGAACAACACATATTCAGAGTTCATTCTTTAACAAAGGGCTTCAAATATACAATGAAATAAATACCAACAAATTTGAAAAATTAAAATAACAGTGGTAACATAAGATAACATAACATTAGAAAATGCGTAAATTTTATTAGAAATAATTAAAATTTTAAACACGTTATGCAAAATGTTATTTATATATTAAGAGACAATACTGTTAAAGTATTGTAAATACTAATTAATGAATAAATAAAAAAAAATAAAGCGCGCCCGTGGATCACCGGATTCCCGGATATTAACAACTTTGACCAAAAATTATTACTTATACCCATGTTATATTTAATATAATTTTTTATATTTATTATACCATGATTTATACCCGTTTCCATCCTACAATTATTATAGGTATGCGTTACAAAATATATAAAAATTTGTTGTAAAGAAAATTAAATGGCTTAAAAGAATATAATTCCTAAATTTAAATATATTTTATAAAAGCTATCTCGTTGTCACTCGCAGTGTAGCCAGGTGTGGGGATTTGTCCCCAAATTGGGGATTTTAGCTGATTTTTGCGGACAGAGTATCGTGTGGAGGGATTTGGGGATTTTTCAATTTCAGTATACCTATTATCAATTTTGCTTTATTTTATCATTTTCTTTCATACATTTATTTACATTCATATATGTTTATGTATCTTGGCGTTTTTCTTCTCCATATTTCGATTATTTCAAGGCGATGGTATTGAGGATGTTGGTTGTTATAACAATTTGTTCAAAATTATTAAAACCAGAATATATTGAATTCGATATTGCCCAAATGGATGTACTAATTGACGAGTAGGAAAGTAATTTGGTTGTTGGTGTATGGAATTTTAAAATATTCTATGGATTCAAAAGTTCCATAGAGCATATACGAATGCATTAACTTGAATAAACGTATGTAATAAAATTAATAAAAAAATTGTTGGAACAAATGCACTTTAGTGAAGTTGGTCCAAACAAAATAAAAGTTAGCCTATGTGATAGAAAATTGAAAAAGAAGAAAAAAATATAAAATAAAAAATAAAAAAGTTGGCGGTAACCCATATTTTCCGAGTTATGGGCCCTAGAAGTTTTCATATAAAAGGGAATAACCAATACGTTTCTAAATGAATTCGGTCAAAAACAAAAACAATATTGTAAAAAATTAAAAATAAGAAGAAAGTATTAAACAAAAAAATTGTGTGGCGATCCTTATTTAAAGAGTTATGTGCATTTGAAGATTTTATATAAAACAGTGGTTATACACTATTGGTATTTCCTGAAGCGGCGGTATATAGAATAGATTTTCTGCATAGCCGGCCTTCGGCCGGGCTTAATGATTTTCTCCACCATGGTATTTCCCGACACGGCAGTATATAGAACAGTTTTTCTGCATAGCCAGCCTCCGGCCGGGCTCAATAATTTACACCCAAACAATAATATAGAAAATATAACATTTATGGCAGCAGATTGTTCGCTGGAAAAAGTCTGACAGCAATTCACACTAATTTATATATTAATATATGTACATAACTACAATAAAAACAATAATTTTTTTAAATATCACTTAAATCTTTTGTATTTTAACAAATCCATTAAATTCTAGTCAAAAGCTTTCAAACGAAACCAAAATTGGCTTCATACGTTGAAAAATGCAAAGGGAAATCGCCCATACATATATATGAAAACTTCAAAGGCCCATAACTCGGAAAATATGGGTTGCCGCCAACTTTTTTATATATTTTCTTCTTATTGTTTGGGCCAACTTCACTAAAGTGCATTTAAGCCAAATTGTTTTTTATGATGCTTAATATACATATATTTATTGGGGACAAATTGGGGATTTAAAGTTTTGAAATGGGGATTTTTGGGGACAACACTCTTTAATTTGGGGACATAAGACAATATTTACCTGGCTACACTGGTCACTCGCTTCATCAGTTTTGCAAATTATGTATAACCTCTTCCTAAATCATACCATGTAAACAAACAACACTATTACTCGAACAAAACAAATTAAAAAAACTGCAACTAAATACTTTTCGCTAGTGATGGAAAATGTGGCAGAATTGGGCTATTTGTGGCACTTTTGAATGTTTGATGGCCCTGTGGTACTTTCTAATCTATTTTGGCCCTTTCAGCTTAAAATTCAACTAAAAGGGCTATTAGACACGCATACATGTCTGCGAACATGTACGATGGCATACTTTTCGTTTTGCTATTACACTATCGAACGCTGACGGCATAATTCAGTACACATAAATGATGTGTGTATGTTGGTGTGCGACAGACATCAGAAAATCAAAAACCAACATACATGTCTGACGTACTCGACATATGCACATGCTATTAGACAGTGAGTTTTAGTATGCCATCGTACATGTCTGCAGACAAGTATGCGTGTCTAATAGCACTTTAACTGCTTCAAATCGTTCGAACGGTACTGAAAGCGTTCAGTACATTTTCAATGTAATTTTCTCCCTGTTTCAAAGCCTACTTTTTTTTACAACATTATATTGTTTGTCAAGAAAAAACTCCTTACTTTTATATGCAAACCTGTATTGTGCTAGTACCCAAGGCGAATTCATTACAGGTGAACTTGTAAGTACAGGTGTTACCTATTTTTGCATTTTCATCATTGTCGGATGTCAAAAGACACTATTTGCTTCTTGAGTTTGACATTGTACAATGATTTGACAAAAACAAAATGCTTGAGGTTTTTTTTTTCATGTTGTACTTGTTTTATTAGTGCGACTACCTGTTATGAATTCGCCTTGGCTAGTACCAATATCAAGTAAACACAAAAAAAACTAAGTAGACTGCCTAACGGTAAAAAATTCTTAATGAATAAAATTTGTATTGAATAATAAAATTTCGTGTTGCTTTTGAGTAATGGTATTTGTTTAAATTTATTTAAAATAAAACACATATACTCTATTAGTATTACTATTGTTTTTATTTAAATAAAAAGCTTGTTATCAAATATATTCCAAAAAAGTTTTGTTGGCCCTCGAAGCTATTTTAGCCTTTTTAAATTGTCAATTTGGCCCAAAACAAAAAACTCAAAATCCATCACTGCTTTTCGCTATCGTTCTTCCAAAAACACAATATCTATTTCATTCGCACATTAGCAAAAGGAATGTAAATTTTTTTATGTTATAATTAAAAAATATGACATCTCTTTTTATTCGTAGTAGGATGTTCTATGCCATTTTGTTCCATTTTAAATTTTCTTTGTATTGATAAAATTTGGGGAATGCAATGAGAAACAACGATTCATTCATTGTTGCTTGGACGTGGCAGCCATGACGTGATTTTTGACTTTGAAAGAACGTGAAAAACAGTTTTAATAAAATAATTATTTAATTAAATGTTGGAAAATATATTACAATTCTTAAATTATTTCTCTTTACAATAAACTCGAAAACGTGTTGTATACAATAATTAAAACATCGAAAATTTTCTGTTTGAATGGTACTAGTACCGGAACAAGATTAAGAAAATTTCTTTATTAAAAATCAAGTGCGTAATTATTGATAAATTTGAAAAGTGAAATTTTCCTATGAAAAGAAATGTGTTGATAATGTTTTTTTAATTTATTTTCCCAATTTTGTGTCGAGTACACACATATGCTTCATATGTATATTATAACAAAAATGGAATTATATTCTAATTATTTTTGCCAATACGTCTTGTTTTCTCGCTTTGTACATACTTACATATGTACATACATACAACAAAATATAATATTTGTTACAAATAAATTAATAAATTTAGTATGTATTTTGAAAAAACAAATTTGACTAAACAGTGTAAAATAAAAACAATATAATATTTTCGGTATTCAAAAATTAAAAGAAATTCAAATAATTTTAAGAAAATATACCTACATATAATGGAATGATAACGAAAAATTTCATCAGTCACAAAATTTACCACCGACAAAAAACAACAACAATAATCATTATCGTCTCTATCTTACTCTTTCTATCTTATTCTATCATGCCATCAAATGAACCCTCCAACCTATCAACAAAAATAACAACAACAATTTCAATGTATCAACCAAGTTGATTTATACAGCCACAGTAAGCAAAAATGGTATAAAAATAAGTACCAACCACTAATACCACCACCTTCGTATATTCAGAAAGTAAAATATATATAAATATACATATAGTATGTATGTATGCATGTATGTATGTATGTATATCCAAAAATTAAAAAAATCAACCAGCCATTGTGAAAACAAACTATATATATACATATGTACATGTGTATGTAAGTATATTGGCCAAGTATACGCAACAACCTTGGATTGAATAATTTAGTTTAATTTTTCGCTATAACCCTCTACTTTTTGCATACATGTGTACATGTACATATATGTATGTATATAAACATGTATATGCATATACATTTATGTGGCTACATGCATATGGATATTTGCATACATTTTCATAAGACATACAGACATAACTATCTATTTGATCTAATTAAAAACAATTATTCTTGTTTAAACTATCCCTAGCTTAATTTCTTCTAAATTAATCGTGTAGATATGTATTTACATATATGTAATTCATTTTTATGTTTTTCGTCTTCCTTGTCTGTAGGTAACGAGTATTTGTTGTCTTGTTTGGCACTTTTTTATTTGTGCAATTTACATTTTTCTCTTTCTTACACGAGTTTATGTTATTTACGAATGTCGGAAAATCCCAGCAACGAATAGAAAATTGATTATATGCATTATATATTTTTATATAAATTCGTTGGAATTTAAATTTATATATTTTTTATTAAAAAATATGCGGTGTCCAATTGAATTTGTTAAAAAGGTCTTTACATCATACATATGTATGTAAATATGTACATACATATGTACCAAAGTAGTCATAAATTACTTCTATGCAAGTGATTTGTGCTATAGTCATTTACCATGTGCTTGTCATTGAGAATGTACTAGTAACATTAAGAAAGTTGACTAGGTAGTGATTACGTAGTTCCCATGGGACCAAGTGACGACGTTCGAACCAGAAAGTTACTAATACATTTCTATAATTTAAGTCTACCTGTTAAAGCAAACTAAAAAATGTAGACGTATCGTTGACAATGTCATCAAGAAGTCAGCACTAGCAGTAAGAAGTCAACACATACATATGTACATAAGTCGACAAAAGTGGTGACTTGGAGAAAATTGTCAACTAGTTTGCGCCAGGGTAGTAATACATCTAGGCGCACGGTAGTGCGCCAGGCCAAGTTCGGCCACACAGTGTGTATATTTACACGAAACAGTTCGAGCTGTTTTTACCCCCCTCATAACTTTACTCCTCTTGATCATAATATAATGAAACTTGAAACATAAGGTCTACCCACAGAGGTGACCTCACAGGTTAAAAAGCTTCCCGAGATATTAAGGTGTGAAAAGTCCATATTTTAGTACATATTCACTGACTCACTCATCAATATTATTGGGCACTTCCAGTAAAGCTAGAGAGCTGAAACTTGGTACACAGGTAGGCCTTGGTGAGAAAATAACCAGAAAAATCTGTAAACGGGCACTTTTCTCCCGGGGGGACTAGGGTTCCCCTTCTTTTTATGGGGCACTTCCAGTATAGTTAGAGAGCTGAAATTTGGTACACAGGTAGGTCTTGGCGAGAAAATAACCAGAAAAATCTGAAAACGGGCACTTTCCTTCCAGGGGGGACCTGAGTGCCCCTTCTTTATATGGGGCACTTCTAGTATAGCTAGAAAGCTGAAATTCGGTACACAGGTAGGTCTTGGTGAGAAAATAAGCAGAAAAATCTGAAAACGGGCACTTTTCATCTGGGGGGACAATCATTCCCCTTCTTTGTATGGGGCACTTCTAGTAGAGATAGAAAGCTGAAATTTGGTACACAGGCAGGGTGTGATGAGAAATTACCGAACATAATTTTTTAACGGGCACTTTTCATCTTGGGGGACAATCATGCCCCTTTTTGTATTGGGCACTTCTAGTTGACCTAGAAAGCTTAAATTTCGTACACAGGTATGTCCTGCAGAGAAATTAACAAAAATAAGTTTTAAACGGGCACTTTTTACCTGGGGGGACTTGGGTGCCTTTATTTGTATGGGGCCTTTCCAGTATAGCTAGAAAGCTGAAATTTGAAATATTTATACGAAAACAACTTAGAAAAAAGAAGTGAGATCAACACAAAAACATAAATGTGAAAATAAGGCCAAGTTCGTATCCAAAAAGTTTCGGCCGTAAAAAGTACTGAGATCAAAATAAGGACCAAGTTCTTTATAGGTACAATTCCATCTCATTTCTAGGCAACCTATAAGCTTGGTAAAAATTTTTTGCCTTTCTAATATGGAAAGAATTCTTTGAAAAATTTTGCCAAGCTTATGGTTGCCTAGAAATGAGATGGAATTATACCTATCAAGAACTTGGTCCTTATTTTGATCTCAGTACTTTTTACGGCCGAAACTTTTTGGATACGAACTTGGCCTTATTTTCACATTTATATTTTTGTGTGGATAGGTATTTATTCTATACATTTCACACCTATATAGTCGTCAGAAACGAAAAACCCCAAACAATATAAAATTCGAAATTAAATAAAATTGCCCTATATGTGTGTATAAGTACAGGAATTTCAAAGCTTAATTAATAAAAATATATTTAATTAATATACACCCTTTACATTGTAAATAGAACATCAGAAACTTTTTCTCCATGTAACAGGCCAGGGGTACTTTTAACATGCAACACTTAGTCAGCCATGTTACAAACACCATTCCGATCGAAAATGAATTCATTTCCACAATTTGATTCTTAGAAAAAAACCAAAAGAAAAGTTTTGTTTGTAATTAAATATTTTTTATTAATTTTATTTGCTGTAAAGAGTTTAAAATTTGAATACTTGTAGGAGCGTCAGTAAAATATGACATGCATGCCATAGCTAAGTGTGAGCTATGGAAGTAAAAACAATTTAATCAAACGAGTATTTTATTAATTAAAAACTGAAATAAAAAATTATCAGAATTTGTAAACACATAATAAAAAATGATCGAAATAAATGTACGGAATTGAAACCATTCCGATAGGATTGTATTATGACGTTTCCGATAAAGTGGAACGTACAAGAATGTGCATACATTTTCTGTTATCTTCATTTGCAATAAAGACTAAAAAACTTACATACTTCTAGGAGCGTCAGTAAAATATTTGAACTTTCCAAGTAAAAGCAACTTAAATAACCTATTATTGCTATAAAAAACTTTATCGATGCGTTTATTGACAGGAAAACCTGGGGCCAAATCACCGCATATGATTTCGAATGAATTGCATAATTTGCTTGTTCCACACGTATCGCAATGTTAATCGATATCGTAAGCGGTGATCAGACCCCTGTAGTGCGATTCAGTAACTTTTAACACTTCGATTATTGTTAAATTTACCGACAATTATTGCGATTTGCAGTAACGATTTTGTTATTCACTAATTGCTTCTTAACAACATCGTTATAATTTCTTTTTACTTTGGCATCTCTATCAATATATAAGAAAAGCACAAAGAAAAATAAACAAAAAACAAATAAATTAATTTATTTATTGAAATTTTTCCTAAAAATTTTTTAGAATTTATAAAAATGAATGTTAAATTTTATGAAATTTAGAGATATGAATGTTAAATTGCATGTTTAAATAATGGTAATATTATTTTTTATGCATAACAGATTCTGTGTTTGTGTATATTGTTATAGAAGATAAATTTTGTTCTTTGCATAACGCACGTGCTACGATTGAACTGCTGACTTTTATTTATTTCATAACAACCGAAAAATTATTGTCGTTTACATACCGATACCGAATATCGTTAAAAGTGTTACTGAATACCAAATTCGATAAATTTTCGTTATTTTTTAAATTTTATTTATTTGTTACAGGTTAAGGCCGTGCTTCACTATCCTACACAATCGTACGATTCATTCACAGGAAAATCTTGCTAAAATCTGACCGACTTTAAAAAATCGTTTCAAAATGGTGTTGTAGGTGCCACACTATCATACAAATCTGATGCCAAAACATCTTGTTGACAATAAATACTCCTCTGATCGCATGAAAACTATCATTTTATGAAAATTTTCATAAAATTTTACAAATAGCACGACTTGCCAAAAAATCTGTCACACAGTTGCATTTTTAGTCCACACTACCATACATTTTTAACACACATGTCATATTTTGCAAATCGCGCGACTGTGTAGGATAGTGCGGCACGGCCTTTAGGAATATCTAGATACATATACATATATTTCGTTGGTAGCCATACCAACTCATCCTTTACTTATTTAAAACATAAATACTTGAGTACATGCTCAAATAAATGTAAATTTTGTAAAGATTTACTTTTCATTTTTTGCCTTATAAATACTTTTAATGACAACCAGCGGTTGTCTAATTGTATAGGTGTAGAAAAGTAAACACATTCATAATGGAAAATTATTTGTTGTGTGTGTTAAAAAAAATTTTTGAAAGCTATTTTTATGCTTTGTAATTCACAAAAATATATTTATGAGTTTTTGTATAAATAGATGAGCTTTGGAATTTTTTAAACATAAAGGGTAAAACATCTACTGATGAGTTGGTATGGCTACCAACGAAATATAAGTATATCTAGATATTGCTAACCTGTAACAAATAAATAAAAATTTATTACGGACTAAACACGATGGAAAATTCTTTTTCACCTTCTGTATGTTGTTTTTGACGAGATTTATTAAGTTTAAATTTATGCAACATATTGTTATATTCCGTTTAGGGGAAAAAGTCTGGACATATAAAAATCCTGTTTTTCTTTTACTTACACATACTTACATACATATGTATGTACATATGTACGTAAATATTTTGTATAAAAGTAATGATCAATAGAAAATGGCACAAAATATTTGTATGTATTTTTGCTATTTGGCATGTTTTCTAAAGTCACATTTTTCCTCGGCGTGAAGACTTGACTGTATTAAATAATGTAATATTGTGTAAATTACCAATAAAATATATAAGCCAGCTAGCTTATAGCAGCTACATTTGTTGGTGTAAGAGTAAAGAGTAAGAGAAAAAATTTTGTGGTCGTGAAGTATCTAGTGGGATATACTTTTGTATATGCACGTACTTACAGTGTCAGAATAATATGTCAGTATAATTATTTGCTTCGATCAAATTTAAAAAAAAAATAAAGTTCTTATTTAAATATATTTCTAGGCACCACGAAATAAGCCCCAATGAAAAAAGCCCCAAAAAATTTTATGAAATAAACCCCAAAAAAATGAAATAAGCCCCAAACAAAATTTACGAAATAAGACCCAAAAAATATGAAATAAACCCCAAATAAAAAAATGAAATAAACCCCAAATTTTTCATTTAATGAAATAAACCCCAAAAAAAATTAAATAAGCCCCAAATTTGTTAACTTGATGCAGTAAGCTTAAGAAAAAATCATAAAATGCAAGAATTTATCCTCTATGGCATATCGAACACCGGCTTCGCATTCAAAGTACTCTCTGCATAACCGGCCTACGGCCGGGCGCAAGAAATTAATCCTCTATGGTATATCGAACACCGGCTTCGCGTTCGAAGCATTCTTGGCATAACCGGCCTACGGCCGGGCGCAAGGACTTTATTATAACACAGTTGAAATTTGAAAATAACATGCAATTTTCCTCAAAATGTGTTTAGATATACATACATATTTTACGGATATGAAATAAAGCCCAAACAAAAAATTTGAAAATTTTTTGGGGCTTATTTCATTTTTCGATTTGGGGCTTATTTCGTGCCACCATATTTCTGTATATGTATAAAGAAACTAATTAAATAATAAATAAATAAATTAATTGATTTGGAGAGATTTCGCACAAAAGTTACATCTGAAAATTGGTGATATCAACCAATAAAAACGCAAATTTCTTGCCGTATTATTGAAACATACGATAATATGTATTTTCATTAATCTGTATTCAGAGTTGGGCAAAATACATGGTTTGCGGTATTTAAAATACAAAATACAAAATACTTGCTGATCATGTATTTAAAATACAAAATACAAAATACTTTCAGGTTATGTATTTAAAATACAAAATACAAAATACTTACACATCATGTATGTATTTAAAATACAAAATACAAAATACTTCCACGTCATGTATGTATTTAAAATACAAAATACAAAATACGTATTTGTATTTCAAATACGTATTTCAAATACATGTATTTCAAATACTGCCCAACGCTGAAGATGTATTCACTTTACAGGTGGTGTTACTAACACAGGCTCACACAATTCTTGCTAGTGAGAGGCACGTACATACGTTGAAAATTGTTCGCCCTTATGTTGACTCCCAATGCAAAAAGAACCATGCTATTTTTATTGTTAAACTTGTTGGTGTAACAGTACTACCTGCAAAATAAAATCGCATTGTTAAAAATACTTTAGAGTTGACAGCTGAATTGCGTTGATGCCAATTCTAAGAATTTGTATAGTTACGTTTTTACGCGATTCTAGTTTTTGGTTATTGGTTTGACGCATGATACATTAAGGATAATCACGATGGGTAGTGCAAAGTGTGCAACGATGCAAATGTGTGCAAATATACACACATTTGCACAACATAACAACAAAATGTATGTATTTGCAATTTGCTTAATTTTGCTTCGTTTGGACTAAAAAAACCATGAGCAAAGATAGTACGAGTAGTGCATATTTTATCAATTGCAAACGAAAATAAACAATAACTTGTGACATATAGACTATCATATTTTTATGTTTAGAAAAAGAAAATTTAATTTTGTAACTAATTTTAGTTTAATTTAAAAAGTTTTAGTCTTCTTTTTTTAATTTATTAGTAAATAATAAATTTATGCATTTGTAACTTGACATCTGAGGTCAGTGTTGGCAGAATTGTTGATGGGCTGCCACATTTTTGTGAACAAAATTACATGCTCTTCACAAAAATGCAATAAATTTAAAAGTACGCTCACGAAGTACACTAATATGCACAGCAAATTTGCAAAATGCATATTTGCACAATCACCATCGTGATTACCCTTATTATAAATAGATCAAAATGCAAACAACCATCACCGCACTATCCTACACAGTCGCGCGATTTGCAAAATATGACATGTGTGCTAAAAATGTATAGTAGTGTGGACTAAAAATGCAACTGTGTGACAGATTTTTTGGCAAGTCGTGCGATTTGTAAAATTTTATGAAAATTTTCATAAAATGATAGTTTTCATGCGATCAGAGGAGTATTTATTGTCAACCAGATGTTTTGGCATCAGATTTCTATGATAGTGTGGCACCTACAACACCACTTTGAAACGATTTTTTTTAAGTCGGTCAGATTTTTGCAAGATTTTCCTGTGAATGAATCGTACGATTGTGTAGGATAGTGAAGCACGGCCTTAAACTGACAAAATATATTTTGTTAACTATGTTTTTAAAATACAAAATACTGCCATTTTTTGTATGTATTTAAAATACAAAATACAAACTACTTCTATTTATTGTATGTATTTAAAATACAAAATACAAAATACTTGCAGGACATGTATTTAAAATACAAAATACAAAATACTTTCAGGTTATGTATTTAAAATACAAATACAAAATACGTATTTGTATTTTAAATACGTATTTCAAATACATGTATTTCAAATACTGCCCAGCCCTGTCTGTATTATAGTAGGTATATAATGGACTTTATTACGCAAAGCTCCGTGTATCTATCAGACGATAATAATTGTTGTTCAGTACATTAAATAAAATACATATTTATATCTAAAACAAAAAAAAAAATGTGCAAACACTATAACAATAATAACACTTACCAACAAATTTTTATCTTCTATGAAGATCTTTTAGTAATACACGGTTTCCCTAAATTCAATTGCATCTTTTTATAATACATTTCTTCTTATCAGTAGCGTATACAAATGCATGTTCCAAAAATAGCACAGAAATCGGGAAGTACTTTCTATGATTGTCACTATAATTAATTAAAATATTTCATAGATGATTAAAAGTCTGTAGTTGTGGAGTTATTAGGTATTAGTCCATACTCCCTATTAGTCCAAAGGTTGCCTGTTCGATTTCGTGCTTAACACCTTGTCAGACATTAGAGTCCTCTGCATTTTGGAAACAATAATGAGATCTTCTGCGAGATATACTCATTTAGATTCCACACTTATATTAAAACTTAAAGAAAATATTTTTGAATTATAATTTAACACATGATTATTTTGATTATTTTCGAATATTTGATTAGACATACAGAAAACAGACAACAAGTAATTCGATTTAGCATGAGGTCTGGTATAAGAGACATGATGAGGAAGATTGTTTAAGCAAAAATCACCAAACTATTAGTTGTGCGCTTGCCACTCGAAAATGATTCCCCGAATTTTGGTTTTGAAAGTGAAATATTTCAAAGACTAAACGGACAGAATTGAACTACATACCTACAGAATAAACAAGCAATGACATTTAGCAGGCGTAAGTTCATTATAATATACATACATATATATAGGTATTTACATATTTTATTGCAAAAGAATCCTGCCGAGTAGTGTAATCAATAAAGATTTAGTAAAAACGAGTAAAAAAAACTACAGGTTGTGTATCTATCTGAACGTCACGACCAAAGTAAGTGGTCATTAAAGCTTTGCATGCTCATTTTTAATATTTTTCGCCGTTGTGCTGTTTTTCTCTGCTATTATGTGTGCTTGAAATCTGGTATTGTAGCTTTTTTTCGCTTATTGCTACTATTGCTGTTGCTTTTATATTTCTTATGTAGCTTATTGAAATGTATTTCATATTGTATATAACAAATGTGCACAAACTGCGGCAACAACCAAAAGTGAAGCTTGCTTACCTTTTATCTTCAACTTCTCCTTCACATATTTCAATTGAGCAGTGTTTACAACAATATAATCCAGTAGCAATAATAATTAAAGCCCTGTAGTTTACTTTGCATGTAGGTGACTATACCTCTTCTGTAGTTGACATGACATGATTGTTTTTATTTTAGTCTTAGATTTTTATTACATATTAATTGTATGGCTGTCTTTCTTAACGAAAGTTGCAAAGCATATTTCCAATGCATAGAGTTCGTAAAAAAATATTTGACATTTTTGTCAAAGCGTTATGTTTCTTATTATATTGCATCTCATTTTGATGAGTATCAGCTTTCAAAATCATTGATAAATTTTATTCTGTATACAAGTATGTATAAGTCGACAGTCGCGTTCCGTATACTCTTATAATCCAAAATACCTAACACTATATAGTTATATTTTATTACGTTGTCATTACACCCATTAAAGTTTAAAGTTTTTTACCATTTATCAGTTGAGTGAATGGAAGTGGATTATTGCCATCGCACGAACTAGCGGGTAATATGTACTTATGCACTACACACACTCAAATCAGTATGACAAGAAGTGAAAGTATTGTTTTATAGCTGGTTTGAAATAATTTTTGATAATTATATTTATATTTTTGTGTTCATTTTGTTGCTCTTGTTGTATTCTCTCTCTTTAAAGCTGTGCTGTTTAGTTATCTCTCTGTTTTCGTCATTTATGTAGTTAGTCAGCCATTCGTGCAGCGTACAAATATTTAGCATTTTCTTACTATTGTTTTTGTTATTATTGTGTATTATAATCTTGCAGAAACAAATAATTTTGCGAATTAACAATAAAATTAACACAAAATTAATTCGAAGAAAAAATAATACAAAAAATGCAATAAAAATTACACTGGGCACTCTAAATTTTGATATTAGTTATGCATGCACATAACTTACAGTTAAGAGTTAAATAATAGGTTGATAAGGCACAAATTAAAATGTTTTTACTATTATATATATGTACATAAGTATGTATGTATATATGTATATGTTTTCAGTAATTGCCCGATATGGTATATTTCAAAAGATCCAAAATTGTTCATATAATATTTCCCATGTAACTGGTAGTATTGAAAATCTAAAAATCAATTCTTATGCTCCATCACAATTATTTTTTAAATATTATTGTAATGTTCCCCTATTTATCACCTTTTGCATAACTATTCGTATTTTGGCATTTCTAATCTACTTAATCATACACAACAATTGTTTGTGGGAATTTATTTGTCAAGAAAAAATGGGGTTATAATGAATTAAAAAGTTATTTGTAGTGTTTGTCAGACATGCATACCTGCAGTATTGAAAAAAAGAATAACAACACATAAAACTTTCAATATCTTCCTAAAATTTTCGTCATACTTAAACAATTAAAAGTCGACAGCTGATAACGTTGTGAGGAATTTTAGAATTTTCATGGTGACCCTTAATATTGAAAAATATTTATATTCATAGAATGGGAGTTTTGGGAAATTAGTTAACAAATCATTACAAATAAAACATTGATGGGTGGTTAAAATACTTCACCAACACAGTAGATAATAGAATATATGTTCGACGTTATTTGTTATCAACGAATGTACCAATAGGACAAGAGTTTCCAATTGTAATCAATTAAAAGTATCTTAGATTTTGCAAAATTAATGGGAAATATTTGTCTTGACTAAATCGAAAACTATAAACTTAAATTTCTTTAAAAATTATAAATTTCGGTAAAACTGGTGCTACTTGATAATAAAACAGCCGATGAAATGAATTATGTAGGTCAATTAGTTCTTTTTATACTTTGACAGGATATTAAAAAATAAATAAAGTTTTCTATGCATAACCTAAAACGAACACCAAAATTATCTAAGTATGAGTTTTGTTGTCCTCTTTTTCGACTTTAACGATTTTATGCTTCATGTTTTGTATAGATAATTACCTACAAACTATTGCCAATTTTTTTATATTTTTCACATTAGATTTTGAAAGGTTTTACTATTATTGTTATGAAAATGTAACTTCTTCAATAAAATAAATAAACTTACCTTAATTCCATGAATCAATATCCATGCCCCCACCAATTTTTACTCTCATATACCTAATAAAAATTAATAATAACTATGTACTTATGAAGTACGTAACATATAACATATTATAAAAATGTTAGTTACGTGGTTTTGGATTTCAGCTAACGATATGTAAATATGTATGTATCTCTTGATATTGTAATAGATCTTTAGATACTTACATATATATGTATGTATGTGTAACAAGTTCTTTTTAAGAAAATAAATTATTAATTTCATATTGGTGTTCAGCGAATGCATAACCCTGCAGAAAAAATTAATTCTACTTCAAAAAATGAATACCTAGATTAAAGAATTTTAAATCGTATGAATCTTAGAACTTACTTTTAAATTTAATCATTTTTAAAAGATTTCTTTAGGGGGTTAACAATAAAAGATCTGTCAATTTTGTGAGGTCAATGGTCAAAGAAAAGTTTGACGGCCCCTGGGTAGACAGAATTATTTATTTTTCTGTAGCAGAGCAAGCAAATAATAAGAACATGGCAACAAAAGAGTGACTAACTCACACAGATGTATATATGTACATACATACGTATACATATACATACATGCACACCTCTCTGACAAAAACACAAATTTTATTCTGTTTTAATGACGACAATGAAACGTGTTTTTTGTTTTTGTAAATTATCATCAAATTATTACTATATACATAAGTATGTATATATTTTGTTTATTTGAACATTAGGGTAGAGAGAAAATAGCAAAACATATAGTCAAGCAAAGGATATATGTACATATATACATAGGTATGTATAGTTCAACTTCCTGCTCATTATAACGTAACGGTATTTTTGCAGTATTTAAAACCATATGCCTCAAATTTTAAGTAGAAACTCAATTCCAGCAAAAGTTTACAAAGTATGTGACAAGTTCTCAAAATCTTGATTGTGGCTTCAATATCTGTTTTGCTACCTATCTGTTTCATGCAATATTCGAATTGAAAACTGGTTTTAAAAATTTGAATAGCAAACACAACTAAGTATAAAAACAACTAAAAATAATAATTATAGGTAGGTACTGAACAATTATTCGTAAATCAATGAAACCAACACATTTTTCCAAAAATTTAAAATAATCTAAAAAAAGAAAACAATATACATACATACCTAGGTACCTATCTATACATACATACATGTAATAAAGTATTGTTAATATGTATGTATGTATAATGTAAAATGTCAAAGTAGTATGTACATATGTAAGTATGTATAAAAAATACTAGCTATCAAATAAAAAGAAATTACTTAAATCTAAATAATGGCTGTAGATAGTCGAAAATTAAATATTAAAAGTCGGGCCGCACTAATGTGCATAGGAGATACTCATATCTATAGCATTAGTATCTAGATACATACATACATACATACGAGTACTTATTTATGTAGGTAGGTATGGTATGTTATTTTTGTATCTGTTATTTTTAGGGCAATTCCAACGAAAGAGACAAAATGTTTAAAAATGTGATTTTGTTATGAAATCCATGCTTTTAAAAATAAAAACATGCACATGTATGTATGTGCAATGAAGAGTCCACCCATGAGGCTCATGTTTTGTAGGGCTTAGAACTTTGCCTGACCTTCACGCTTCAAAATAAAATTTTATTATCAAATTTACGTACTTCCTAATTATTGAAAAAGTTAACTTAATACAGTTTAATCGCTGAATCACTTTGTTGTTTCACCTCGTTTTTACATATACACACATACGTATGTATATATATAAGAATGCATGTTCAGTGATGCACGAGTAGAATACAAAATAATGGCGTGTGCAAAAGAAAAAAATGTGTATAAGTATGTATGTACCTACTTAAAATCAACAACGAAGACATAAACTGCAGAAAAAAATACAGTACAAATAAATTTTTAAGGACATTAAAATAAAATCAAAAATAGAGGTCAGTAAATTTATATTGAAAATATGAAAGTTAAAACAATGTAGGTACATAAGCACAGGTATCTATGTACATTGTGGGCCACAACCTAAATATGTAACTTGGTTTTACTAAGCAAAAAATGCATCAATTTATTGATCGCATTCCCTTGAAAGATGTACATATGCATGTATGTGAATATTCCAAATACCGATATGAAGATGTATGTATGTAAGTACACACATACTTACATATGTACATTTGTATGTATACCAACTAAATCGGGTTTATAAAAATGTCCAACATGCCAATTTGATGTTTATTATAAAAAAATTGGTTTTGCACGTTAATTTCCGAAATTCCACGTATATTTTAGGAGACATTCGACTAAAAATTTTTAAATATAAATTTTTTTAACTTCAATTTTTTGCTAAAAACAAATTCCAATCTGAACCTAATGTAGCTATGTACTTACAGTCTTTGCACGTTAAGCCAGCGACATGTAGAGCTGGAAATACTTTTATGAACCCGTAGAGATTATCATACTAGTTCATTTCTATTTAAATATGTAGGTTTTCATTAATTCGGTACAATTTTAGAAATATTAGCTATGTAAAGTATGTATGTATATATGTACATGGTTTTTTGATTTACATACACATACATATCTATAACGATATGTAATATTTTTCTTTTTTAAGTCGAAACTAAAAAAATTCTTTATACCTACCTAGGTACTGAATTATTTGGCTTTCAACTTGTTTTGCAAATTCGACGTAGTAAAGTGATAACATCCTGGTTAATAAAAAAACAACAATAATATACAAATTAAAACCCAACGATCAACTTTTTATGTTATGCTTTAGTGCAGTTTTATCCAAGCTTTATTTGCACATGTACATACATACATACATATGTACACAGAAACATTTTTTGTATTTTATAAATCTTATTTGTAGCTGATGTAAAATATTTAAAAGAGTGCAAGTTGTAGTTATTTTTTTATACATACATATATGTATATAGGTATGTATGTATATTCATATGTATGTACATATGTATGTAGGTATTTCCGTCGCTTTAAAAAGCAGCTACAGTAAAGCTTGTTTATAACAAACACAATAGGTACTGATTTTCATAACTTTTCGCAACCGCGGAGAAGCAACTCCGCCGTATTAAAAACAATTTAAATATTTACTACTGTATTGAGGTTTAATCTGGTACACTTGGGTATAACATATGTACGTGGAATTGAACAAATCTTGAAAAGGATTGTTCGATTTGTTCACCGTTATCTGATTACTTCTTTTGTTGCAGAATTCTTGGCTGTCAAATTAGGCAATATCTTCAAGCAAGAAATTTTTTGTTCTCTTACAAAGTTATGAAATGTGGTATACCAAATGATCAATGCATGCTCAAAGCTTTCATTTTCGAGATCTTTAAGAAAGCCTCAGATTATTATTTCTTTCATTAATATGTAGTTATTTTCATAAAAATAAAAATAAAATAAAAATAAAATAAAAATAAAATAAAAATAAAATAAAAATAAAATAAAAATAAAATAAAAATAAAATAAAAATAAAATAAAAATAAAATAAAAATAAAATAAAAATAAAAATAAAAAAAAAATAAAATAAAATAAAATAAAAATAAAATAAAATAAAAATAAAATAAAATAAAAATAAAAATAAAATAAAATAAAATAAAATAAAAATAAAAGAAAAAGAAAAATAAAATAAAAATAAAATAAAATAAAAATAAAAATAAAATAAAAATAAAATAAAATAAAATAAAATGAAAATAAAATAAAAATAAAATAAAATAAAAATAAAAATAAAAAAATAAAAATAAAATAAAAATTAAAAAAAAAATTAATATAAATTTATGCTCGATTATGAATGGCAGACAGACTTAAGTTTGTGGCAGCCAGAAAAGCAGTAAATATAAAGTGAAACTGACTGGTTGCCAATTTCCATCCCTAATACAATTTTCTGCAGCTAGCAACGCAACTAAGGTTCGGTTGCTATCCATAATCGAGCTATAAAATTCTGTAAATAGGTACCTATTCACTTTTGAAGCCCTATGCTCCTTATAGAACGACGGGAACATATACATACATACATATGTATATTATTCAAGTACGCTTAAAAATATCTTTTTAACTTGTATTTTCAAAATCCTTATTATTGTACATACATATGTACGTAAATTCATACATACATATGTATGTATGTACATATGTGTGTATATACATATGTAAGTATGTATAGGTATACATAAATTTAAAATTTTTAATTTTAATGATTCAAAGCAAAAAATATGGACATGCATTCATACATACATACGTAGTACATGCGAATGTTTGTATCGTTTCTTTATGTTGGTATTTGTGAGAGAAAAAGAAACAAAGGAAAAATAGACACTAAATGAAGAAGTTCGTTCAGTGGTGTGGTAGTGGTACAAGAGCATTTGCTGATTTAAGCGACAATGATGTGAACTTAGAGTATATTATTTATGATTAATTACAAATTTAATAATTAATTAAATAATTTATGTATATAGAAATGTGAAGAAAACTAATAATTTTGAAATAAGAAAATACTATATAAATATGTATGCATGTATAAGCAAAGTATATGCATTTTATAAGTATATAAGTATGTACCTACATATGTATGTATGTACTTCAATACATATTTTAAAAATGTCAAAAGTGAAAAAAACGAAGTGACACCAGAAAAAAAGTAACGATTAACATTTTTCATTACGGGAGAACAAGAAAAACACAACGAATAAAAGAAACGAGTGATCTTTTTGTGTAAATAAAAACAGCTGAGTGCAAAATTAAATTAGAGGCAAAAAAAAAAAAAAGAAATTCATGAAACATTCCATAACGAAAGAGCAAAAATAAAAAGATCAATTAAATAAAATAAATTAAGCAACAACAGTTGTGTATGCTTATCAGTAAAATAAATACATATCTAAATATGTATGCATACATATGAGTATAATACGACATAAAATTGGGAAATTGAATTGTAAATGCATTATCAAAAAACTGACAAATAAAATATTAATGAAATAAATCCTTTTTAAATATTTAGTTTCACAACTAATTACACGCGTTAGAGATATTTATAAAGCAGCGATTAAACAATTTCTGGAATTAAACAAAGTCGACACTTGAAAAACAGAATTTAATGTTTTGTGTTGAAGAAAAAATAAAAGAGTTAGGGGTACTACACGTCCAATAATTTAACAACCATTTCAAAGCAACAATTTAAGGCAGAGAATTATTTAAGAATATTAAAGCAAGGAAAACTTCATTGTCGACTTAAAATCTATTTTCTCCTTCAATCAATCAGCAGCAGCAATAATAACATCATTAATCTCATTAAACAAATGTAAGTTAAAAAACAAAATATAAATTTATTATCTCTCGATTTTAATACTTATACAAATTTACTCAAATTAAAAAATTTTCTTACTTGTGTGTTCTATTAATTTCGTTTGTTATTGTGTGAAAGAAATGTTACACTATTCCATTATTAACAATACGTACTTTCCCCCATATTCATAAACAATTGTTAAGTTATAAAACAGCAAAAAAAGTTTTGCCATACAAAATTCGTTCATTAAGCCATCTAAATTTAAAAATATTATAGAAGAAGCAAGAAAAATATAATAAATATTAAAAAATATTTAGGTAAAATATTATAAAAAAATTATACCAAATTGAATTTAAATAAAATAAATAAAAATAAATAAATAAATAGATATCAAGATCTATATACATATACATATACATAATAACTGAAAAAAGAATATTAAACATTCTTATTAGAGCGATTTGCATTTTCTCTGACCATATGTATTTTTATACAAATGAGTATGAAACTCTTTTAGTTTAAAATTGCAAACTTGTTTTCGCTTTTAGATTTTTATTTTTATTATTTAAATGGTACATATCTAGCGGCTAAGCATATGACTGTGTGGTAAAAACACACACTAAGAAATAATTGGAGGAAAATATTATGATCAGCTACTCGTACAACTTACGTAGACTAAACTGAATGGTTACTACTTTCCTATATTAAATAGATATACCTACATATGTATGTATACTTGGTGGTACCTATTATCAGGTGGTATTGTTTTTTCTTTTAATTACAATCGAATAAAAATATTCTTATACATTCATAGTATGTACATATTCATACGTACGTATGCAGAAATATGATTGCACGACGATTGTATGTGTCAAAAGAGAAACGAGAAACCACATTTGAAAAATATATCTAAAACAAACAGCTCAACTCGTTATGATTTCTTATAGACAAACAGAAAAAATAACAAAATGTGCAGCTTTCATATGTAATCTCTCTGTTCCTACATCCATAAGTATAATAATTTGATAAAGTTTGATTGAAATTTTGGCTTTGGCCTATAAAATAAAAATTATTACTGAGAAAAAAAATATACGTACATTACGAGTATGTTTGTAGACAACAAATAAATAGTAAATATTCAAATTCAAATTAAATTGTTTGGACAGACTTAATGTACATACATACATAAGTACATAATATATACATACATACATACGTAGGATTTAGAAAAAAAAATAATTTCTAATGCCGTAGACTGATGTTGTATCTAGTTTGTTAAAATCAAAAATTTCAATAAATATCAACACCTAGTAAGTTTAATATTTCGATAGTAATATTATACTATTTTACTCTTCTTCAGCAAAATGAAAAAATGGCTTAAAAAAGTATTTTTCTAAAATTTGTAAAACTATGACTCCGCAACACTTTTACATACATATGTATGTATGCGAAATAAAAGGGTCAGTTACAAATTAATTTAGATATTATGTAACCCAGGTATTTAAGGGATTTTAATAATAATTATGTAGTTGAGAGTTTACTGTAAAACTTTATTAAAAACGATAAGTAATATTAACTCACATTAAACCCAACTTCCCATTTCATAAGTACGTACTAGAGTTGTCAATTATTCGTCTTTCAACTTTGTTTTTGTTCGTTCGATCAAACGATTAAAGCTAAAAAATTATTCGATTAATCGATGAGAACAACGAATAAAAAATGATTTAAAAAATTTATTGACAAAAAATAAACATTTCATACAAAAAACTTAAAAATAAAATAGTTAATATTTTTATTAACAAAATAATACATAAAAAACTATTTATATATATTTATAAACATGCTTCATTCAGTCAAAAAATATCAAATGATTTTTTTTTGGTTAAATCAGAGAATTTGGGTTGTTCTTAAGAAATAATCTTTTACAAATAAAAGTTGACTCAATTTTTTAGCTTTCAAACGATTTTTGGTTTCGGTTTTTTTAAATACAATTTTGAAATAACTCTTTCGCTTATTGTCGAGGTATGTGATATTGTGAAAAGAGCATAAAATAGTTTACCTTTTTTTTTTTTTTTTTTTTTTTTCATTTTTGTAAAATACTTCCAAACCGAGCTCAATTTTTTGGCTTTAGTGTATTTCTAACTTATTCACCTGAGAGTGAAAAAACCCCATTCTTGAAAATTTTTTAACGTTTCATTCAAAACATAGCGAGCTCGACAACAACTACAAACATTCAAAATTACAAATTTAAAAAATTTTTATGTATGTATTTCAAACTGAAAAAAATTTGTTCGATTAATTGACATTAATTAATCGATTTATTCGTTATTCGAAAATCGGCATTTTAAAATTTTTCGAACAAGAGTTTCGTTCTGTTTGATCGATTAATCGAATTATTATTAATCGGTTGACAACTCTAGTACGTACATATGTATATAGTATCTACATTCATATATCTCAAAGATGGTGCAATTTTTTGTTTCACTATTCGACAAACCAGGTAGGCCGAAAATTCAATATTCATCTACATTAATGTTCATTTCTATTTACATATGTTTATACATATGTATGTACATATGTCGTATAAAGTACAATAAAACAATTAATACAACTAATGTACATTGCCTAACATTTAATTCAGAGTTGCTTAGTCCATAGTCCATATATATATATATATATATATATATATATATATACATATACATATACATATACATATACATATACATATGTATATATTTTGAACGTGGCTGTGATTGTTATTATTTATATATTATAATTTAATAGTATTCTTTATGACTATTACATATCCATTTCCATTGTTTATTGAAAAATAAATTTCACACACTTTTAAATATTTTTTTAATTAAGTATTTTCTGTAAAAATAAAAATCGAGAGATAATTAAGAAAACGTTATGAGTACAATTATCAAATCGAAATCATTTTATATTAAATAAAGTTTAATGAATATTACAGCTCTGCCTTAAACAACGCCGCAACGTACACAATCCAGCAAGATTCAACACAGCATTAACCTTTCGAATACAATTCCCAAGGATATATTTGGAAGGATATATTCCAAATTAAAGAAAGAAAAAGTTGCCATTATACTGATAATATCTCAAATTTGAACATAAATCTAAACGTCCCAGTAAAGCTCTTGCCAAAGTCATACAGTCAAAATTCTCCCGTCAAAAGTCAGACTTCATCGCATAAACACAAATTGATAGGATTGTTCTATTAAGAGCATTACAAATTAAACTTTGACTCACAACCAACAATAAATGTGTAGGCTTCCATGCTTAAAAAAAATTATTTAAAATAAAACTGGCTCCAAAACAATACTATACTTATTGAAGAATCGAAAGTAAAAAGTTCACATCGTGTCAAACACATCCACAAAAAATTTCATTATAATACATTACAGTCAGAAGCCGCTATTTTGAAGAAAATATTCTAGAACATGCAAAAGAACTTCCACAAAGTTAGAACTTTTCAATAATAAAAATAAAAACCAGAAGCTTATCTTCATATTGAGGAAATTATTTAATTTGGATAGAAAAATAATAATAAAACAACTACCATTGCCCTCACCAAAAGCATTTAACTTAAAAAACACAGAGTAAGTGCAAAGTTTATTATAGAGAAGAGGACAGAAATACTTAACAGAAAATAAATATTGATTTTCTCAAACACAAATACGCTGAGAGGCGTTATGACAAATTCGATTGCGTCTGCAAAATGCCCGTCTATTCTAACGTCTGGCAAATATGGTATGTCCCAACGTCACAGCATTATCGATGATTCCAAAGAGTATATTTTTGTTAAGCTTACTGATTCGGCCTTTCGGGCAATTGAGGAGTATCAGCGTAACGCTCAATCGAAACGTCTTCAAAAAGGGCAATGCGCCAATATACAGTTTGTTGGAAATGCTGGTGTTATACAATTTCCTTCTACAGCTGATGGCTCGACCTCAAACGGTGGACCATCCGATGGAAGAAAGTTCGGTTTTGCCATCGACGATGTTGAGGGCTCTTTGGAGTGTATACAACAGTCGGGAACCGATTTGGATGTATTGGGATCTCTTAGTTACCGCATGCGCATTCACGCCAATGATGATGTTTACGATACGACAAGAACAAAAATGGCCATTGCCGAGGAGACGGAGAAGAGTAAATGTATACGTGAGATTAAACCTAATCAGACAGATATTGGACGAAAGGTAAAAAGACCGGTGTCTGCTGCTTCCATACAGGCCTATACCAATGGCACATCGACTTCGTCGTTAAATGGTTTACCTAATGGCAATGGAATAAGCAGCGGTAACAGCATTAGCATTAATGGCAGCACTAGTTATATAAGTAATAGCAACAACAACCATACCAGCAGCAGTAGTAATAGTAATAGTCGTAACAAATTATCAGTAACATCGCTCAATCAGCATTCACCGCCACCAGGTGGTGCTTGCGGAGGAAGTAGTAGTAGTGGGGTAGGTGTAAGCGGATCACGTATGATGACAAATTCCTCCTCTCTCCGGTCTTCTCCCAATCCATCTTTAATAGGTGGCAGCGGTACTGTAGGTAGCAATAATCGTTATGGTAGTCCTTCAAATCTCTCGTCTGCCAACCAACCCACGTTATCTCCAAAGATGTTGAATGGTGGCGATAGTTATTCTCCACCAGGTTCTGGCAACAACCACATGACAAGTTCACTGAATTCAAAACAGAAGAAGTCAAACATTGGTAACGGCGCCATAAGCAGAGGTAATGGAGCTGCATGTGGCAAAAGCACTATTGGTAGTAATGGTAAAGCGAATGGTATTTCCAATGGCAAAACTCTTGATGTTTCACGGAGAAAAATTCGTGAACGACTGATACATTTATTGGCATTGAAACCTTTCAAGAAACCCGAATTATATTCCAGACTACAGAACGAAGGTTTAGCTCAACGCGAACGTCAACTAATCAGTACTATACTCAAAGACATATCGACATTGTCACGTGACAATACTTATAATTTGAGACGTAGCATATGGAATGAAGTTGATGAAAACTGGCCATTTTTTTCGGAGCAAGAAATCCAACAATTAAAACGACGTAAGCCTCAGAATTTAACACCGCCTACAAGTTCTGACGCCTGTAGCTCAATGTCAGGTCAAAGTCCGACATCATCTACCCATACAGGCAGTCCGCCACCTTCAATGGCATCATCCGGCATAAATGGTGTGGGTGGTGCTAGTGGCATTAAACGAACTAGTCTAGAGCCAGATTCTTACGATGGAGTTTTAAATTCGGGTATGCAATCGAAAAAACAACGCATAAGCCATTATAAAAAAGATGGTAGTAGCAATAGTTTAGTAAATAGCAGCAATATGGGCGCTGGCGCAAGGATAGGTTTGGGTGCAGGAAGTAATAGTGGAAGTTCTTCGTATAATCAAAATCATAGAGCCTCCGCTGCGGCGTATTCTCCTCACACCTACAATACAGGAAATAATAATGGAAACGACGAAAATTCTGGCAATACTGATTTAACATTTAATGTGCTCAATAACTTGGATGATTTTATACAGCATACTGCAGTTGTTGGAGGCGATTCGACTTATATCGGCCGTAGTAAAACTACGTCATCCAGCAACAAAATCTCACAATCAATTGCTTCTACAAACAATAGCAGTATCAATAGTACAACGTCCCAAATGTCAACAAAAGAAAAGCGTAACTCTGGCGGTAGTAGTTCCAGTGGTTATGGCAGCAATCGTGAATCTTCGACATCTTCATCGTCGGTCATGTGTCGTAAGAATTCCCCAACGCCATATGCTAATAACTTTGTGCCTGAAACTAAAATTTCTTCAAACTCCAACGTCTGCAGTAGTAGTAGGGTGAACAAACAACAGCAAGAGCTGAGACAGCAACAAAAGCTATCTCCTAGCTTTAATAACAATCCAAATAATCATCATGCTAAAAAATCAGCAAACATTCACAATAACAGTGTCATAATCAACATGCAGGATGACTATTCATCATCATTAGCACCGCCAATGTCCCAAACAACGACCGCTAATCACAACGGAAATTCAACTTATAGCCGTTCGCGGCACCATTCAAACTCATCGGGAACAACAAACGGTCGCAGTGGTGGAGAATTATCGTCAAGTAAACATTCAAGATCATCAACGCCAACTCAAAAGAATTTCAGCAAGCATCATAACAATAGTAATACTAATCTAACTACGTCAAATATGCCGCAGCAGGAAGATCAGCAAGCTTTGTTCAATGATTATCATACACCACCCCAAACTGCCTCGCATTCATCGCATCAAAACCAACAAGACCACTCATCGCCTACACAACAAATTGCCGCCGCTGCCTCTACGTTTTCTTTAACCAACCACTCCACATCATCGGGAGACGCACCTCGCTATGATTTTAGCAGTTATACACCCATAACTAGTATTGAGCAGAGGCGAAAATACAAGACTGAATTTGAGAGTGATTACGATGAGTATCGTAAACTTCTGGCACAAATTGAAAGTGTTGGTCATCGGTTTCGCGAATTGGCCGATCGTTTAAATCGTGTACAGCAAGGTTGTATCGATTACTACAATATTAAGGATCAAATTGTTTCTGAATACAATCGGATACGAAAAGAAGAGGCCATAAATCGAGATAAACAGAGATTCGATTACTTGCACGAAAAACTGGCACACATTAAACAGTTAGTTATGGATTATGATAAGAAATTGACCAGTGGTTTGGCGGCACCTACGGTTGCCACGAATCAACAACAACAACAACATAACCAAGAGTCTCCAAATCAACAACAGCCGACTACAGTTACAAACAATTCTGCTCATTTATCGCCAATGTTACAAAGTAGTGGTGAGAGCAATCATTCGCCTCCATTAATGACTATGAATCCTACAACAGTGACTGGGGCAAATGTTATCAATTCTTTGTCTTCTTCGTCGTCTTTGCAATCAAAAAAAAGTTCAAAACATCATCAGAAAACTCATCAACAACATCATAAACAACAAGAACATTATAGGCAACATCATGAACCTGAAACGATACAAATAGTTCATGATAATGACGACTGTAATGAAGAAGAACCATCGATGCAATATCATCAGCTTCCCTACAATCAGTATGATGCTAGTGATAACCATATTGCTTGTCAACAACAGCACGTTACATCTGAAAACCCAACACATATTGATAAGCAAGAACAACAAAATTTTGAGCTGCATCAACAACATAATCAAACGTCATCTCAGCAACTACAGAATCACAACAATGATTCGGACTCCGACAGTGATTCAACCTCGTCGTCTTCGTCGAATGAAGACGATAACTCAGATGATGATAATTCTGATGCCTCAGACGATGACAACACAGATGATGATTCCAACGATGATGATAACGGCGACCAATGATCAAGACCATAGCAATGTACCCTTGTTTTTTTTGATGATGATAACGACCAACGCAAACAAACCACTCTTATTGTTTTTCAATACTACTACAATTTCTTTGGTTTATATGTGTAAAATATATATATATTTTAATTTTAAAATAATATAACTGCAAGCCAACAAAAAATCGAAATATAAAAACTAATTCAGAAACGAGCTTTTATGTACATTGGACAAGAAGAAAGTTTATTTGTTGTTGTTCCCAATCTCTGAGATTTTGTGTTTTAAACTACGATACATGCTTGCAACCATTACCACCATGTTTTGTAGTTTTTCCGTATATTGAAATATGTGAATAGGTTTTTATTGTTATCGAGTGAACTAATTTTATAATATATAGTTCAAAATGTATCATAGTAGTTCTATAAAAGTTAAACATAAAAAAGTGAAGTTATTATTAACGATTTCTTCATACTTTTTTTATCATGTATGTATGTGTGAAAGACGTAACCGAATAATAAAACTTCCTTCATTTGTTTCGATTGCATGTACATCACTCACATGTTCTTACTTTTACATGTTTTATTTCCATGTTTTATTTAAAGTTTTATTTCAAAAATTATTATAAATTTTGTTTATTAATGGAAGTATATATTTAAACGGATATATAATCAAAGTTTCGTTCGAAGTATAAATTCTAAATTTGCAGAGATATTTGAACCTAAAAGTCGTATTTTGATGCTACGAAATTATTAGAAGTTTATAATAGATGCTTACCATTTCACATAATTTACTTTTTTAAATATAAATTCATGAACTTGTGAATAATTATGATTTATGATTATGATAAACATGTACGTTTGGTATACTACTCCATATTTACGCTACGCAACTTTGTTGCATGCAACATTCTTTCTTTCTTCAGTGTGAAAGACGGAGAAGAATTATAAAAATTTACACATTTCTATTTCAACACTCAATTAAAATGGAAATTGCATGCAATAAAGTTTCATAATGTAAAGATACAGTATAAAGCAACAGAAGTCCTCCTAATAATTTGTAATGATTTTTATTGATGAAATATATTGAGAATTGAACTAACATTTTAGGACCAAATAACAAAGCACGTGGTTTATTACCCTCCATGCTTCTTTTAATGTGTGAATTTAAAAGTTATATGTATGTAAATGACAGATGTAATAAACAAAGTAGTGTTAAATAGCATGAAGAATTAAAATAAGAAGTAGTATAAATGGTTTCTTACACTTACGAATCTTCTTGAACAATTAATTAGTAAACCATAGATTATTTAACTATTATACTGGGGACTATGTTATCCTATGGAAAATATTTTCCATGGTTGTCTACATTTTACTTTAAAACATATTATAGATAAATATATGAATTTAAATAACATCTCTTTTGCAATTGGTTTATAAAAATCTCTACTAGTTTTTAATATGCCATGATAAAATTTTCAAACTGATCATCAACCTGTTCTCTAAACTCGTAACGAAATAGCAATGCAATCCAATTATCAGGAGGGTTCGTCTTCGAACTAAAATTCAAAGGGATTTGCATTTCCAACACAAAGGAACTACAGGTATTGCTGAGCCTAAATGATGCAGACTCGGTTTTTTTAACATACCCTAGAGATTTATGTTTCCATAGTGGTTAAAAAAACCGCTACATTCTTAATTTCAAATCCCTGTTCAGACGGCTCATTTTTGAAATGGTTTATATTTTTCCAAAAAAAATTAAAAAATAATAAAAATATATACATCTATATATATAGAAAACGAAAGGGAAAAGTCCTTTAACTAAATAAATAAATAAAAAAAGCAAAACATTATGCTGAAATTACTTGTAAGCAGAAGTGAACTTAAACTCATGATTTACAAGCAAAAAAAAAAAATATAAAAAAATAAAAAAGTTTTTTTTTTATATACTACATATAATATACATTTATATTTAATTCTTAAATATTAATAAAAATAATAAAAAAAAACTCCAAAAAACAAACTAAAGTGTAAAACGCAAAAGTTTGTAACAGCACATAATTCTTATCTTTTAATAATTGTGTAATAATTAGACATGTAAGCCTTTTATCATTTATTATTTAAGTTAAAACAAATATGTTTTATTTTTCTGTTTTCAAATTTAAAAAAAATAAACAAAAAAGCAATTTTATTGTTTTTCGTTTTGTATAAAAAAAAATACTGTTTCTTACTGCAAATACATCATGAATAGTGTATAATATTTTCTACGAAGTGACAATTGATGAGAATTTTTACAAACAGAATAGTTATCGAAAATTCGATAACACTCACATTAAGTCTGTATTTTGGATCCATTTGGCTTTTCTAGACAAATAGTACAATACTCTTTAAAAAAATTCTACCATATAAATTGTTATTACTTTTCAGGCAACGGAAAAAAAAATTCTATAAATCGTTATACATATATGTGACGCGCAAAAAAGAAAGGCCCTAAGGATAAAAACCGGTTTTGTTCAGGAGAGCCATTTTAAAGATTTAAATACGTGTATCTTTGGTGTACCATCACTCTCATAATACGCGCATATCTCTGGGAGGGAACACTTTTGGGGCATGGGATCGGTCTCATTCGATGCTCAGATGTTGTCCAAATCAAAAAAAAAAAGTGAAAATTGATTGATCTCTTTCTCTATGCGCTGTCACATATATTAATTAATGTTTGGGCCATTTAATTTGGTACCTAGCAGTGTTCGATCGAATATACCTTTTCTGAACAACCTAACTTTTTGTAATAAATAAAAACAATTTTAACTTGTATTTTAATTATTGTTTTGTATTTTCCATGATATACCCTAAATTTATATACAATTCTTTGTTTGGCAGAGCACATTGATTTTTGGAGCACATTGGTTTTTTCCGTCAAATTTTCAATTGTCTTCTGCAAACAGGCAGTAGGTCTATCTATCGTTTTCAGAGAAATTGTAATCTTTAATCAATCAGTAGTGTGTTTTCAACATTGTAACAATCGATAAATGTAATCAATATGTAGTTGAGATATGAAAATTGTGGTTATGCTCATGTTGTAATAAGCACCTGGCAGCACGAGAAAAAGTAAAGCCAAAACAGCTCGTTCTGTCAAAAAAAATAACCACAAAAGAACTCTTTGACATTTGCAGCTAAAAAAAATAAGTAGGCAAAAAATAGTCAGATGTAGTGCTGCAAGCTGGTTTAATACTCCTTGGTTATACATATGTATGTAGTTACATACATATATGTACATGTATTCTGAATCTCAAATAAGGTGATACTTGTCAAAATGAATTTGAAATTTTAAAAATTTTATCAGGTATGTCTTTTTCGAAAGTATTCTCTTTTAAGTGTGTAATAAATTCGGTTTAGGTTTGCTTCTATTGGATCTTTAAATAGATGTAACAGGATGGTATGTAATAAAAACCGATAGTTTTCAAAATAATTACAAGTTAATTAATTTCCTACTACATATTTGACTTAATTATTAAAAAAAAGTGGACACAATTTTGAGAATTTTTTTAAGCTATTGCATAGCTTCTATCGCGGGCTTTGAGGCGACCGAATCAAGAAATTTTGAAACGTTTGTTTCTTAAGTCTTTTGGATTTGAAACGAAAAAACCTGACAAAATTTTTTTTTTTTAGTATTTAAATCACCCAATGTATGATGACTATACTGTGTTGCCGCTTTGAAAATTTTTTTAAATTTCCAGTGCTGCCACTTTTCCCGGGGACTTGTGTCTAAGTTTTTGGGAATTCCCTTACAGTGTTGCCACTTTCCCCGGCAAATTTTCCGGGATTCCTGGGATTTTTGGGAATTCCCGAAGGTGATTTGTGTCTTTGCTAAGGTTTGTGCACTTGCTAAGACTTTGTGTCTCGACTAAACACAAGTGTGTTTAGCAACTGTCGTCGATTAAGCAGATATATCAATATATGTATATAAAAGAAAGTCGTGTTAGTTATACTATTTATAACTCAAGAACGGCTGAACTGGGCCCAAATCGTTACATCCGTGAACGTTCAACTCGTCACGTAATTACTGTATAATTGGATGGGAAATTACTTGACGATTTGTACGTTCACGGATTTAACGATTTGGGCCCTGATTTCGCTGAAAATTGGTGGGCAGGTAACTTAGAACCAGGAGAGAGACATAGGATACTAATGTAAGGTACTTTTTACCTGGGGGACTTGGGTGCCCCTTCTTTGTATGGGGCACTTCCAGAGTAGCTAGAAAGCTGAAATTGAAATTGCATAAGTTGATAAAAAAATGCTATGCAATAGCTTTACCGCGGCAGTCCCCGAGTGCCACACGTCTTTTTTTGTGTTTAATATTTAACTGCAAAGCAAATTCTTAACAGGTAGTCTCGACAGCTCAGGTAATTAAATGCTTTATTGACACATTTTTCGGTACATTTTTTGACAAAGTAAGTGGAGGATTTTTTAACCGAATTAAGTCGAGTCTAAATGTTATGAATTTTCCTTGATTTAGTAGCAAATAAAACAAAAGCTGTCCCTCTGCCAGGAGGCTAGCTTAGGTTATTTTCTTCTTTTTCTTTCTGTCTTATATGCATGCATATATGTATATGTGATACATAACTTTTACTTGTAATTGGTCAAAGATAATGGGAGGGAGCTATTCGCGAAAACGCGTCAAAGAAATGAAACAAAAAAAAAACCTAAATTATTTTTGTTTTTCATATACATATTTCTTAAATCAAATATACGCGAGAATTTTGATGCGTTTCTCTTTAAAAAAAAACGGAAAATTTGTATGATAAAAAAACCAAGCTTTTTTAATTTATTTCATTTCTTCGACGCGTTTTTAAGAATAGCCATCAATTTATGGAAAGATTAATTTTACTTTTCCCCAGAAATCACTGCACCAGGGTGTGATAAGTCACCATGATGAGGAACGCTGTCCCTCAAGTAGTCAGAGAAAAATCAACATCACTTTAAACAACCATCGTGGAATGTAATTCCAATTATTGTATATTCAAGTATGTACATACAAATATTTTGTAAAATTTAAATACGAGAATTACTTCTTGTTATTGTTATCTATCACAACAAATCCCAGTGTTGCCGATGATTTATCTATTTAAAGCATTTGTTTTTATTAGACGTAGAGTACGAGTATGTATGTGTATATATCGTCAAAATGTGAAAACTTTCAAGAAAAATTTAAATTTTTTCACTTAAAGAAAAAATAATATTTAACGCATGGACTAAGAACTCTTTTATTTGTTTGCCCGTGCGACAAGCCATTATAGTGGAAAACAATTGGAAGTTTTATAGTAAATTAATTGCATCTGGTCCATGATATTCTGTATATGTTTAAACTACTGAATATAACGTTTATTGTAGTTGCTTTCATAGATAATTTCTTAAAAACAAAAATAACTTTTCTTTTTAATTGCAAAATCCATTCATACTTTTTGCAAATCTTTTTGTTATATTTTATATAAAATTAAAGTTTCAGCATTCGCTTACTAAAACTTTGACCTAATGAGAAAGCGAATATGTAGAATACTCAGTCAGTTTGTGGAAAATTTATATTGTTGTCAATTACTTTCCTAATATAAGAATATAAGAAATTTAAGTTGAAGTCGCTAATACAAAATAAGATTGTTATTATTTAGTTTTTTTTTTATTAATTTTATATTTTTTTAATTCCTTTAAAGAATTAATTGTTTGTATTAATTATTACACAAAAAATAATTCATATTGCAAACATTTGATTAAATCATACAATTATGGCGTGTGAAAATTATTTATTTGTTGTGCCTTAAGCTCGTCTTCATATCCATACATACATACATCGTATGCAAGCATTCCGTTGGCAGTAATGCCAACTCATCAATAATTAATGTTTGATGATCAATCTTGTTTGAAAAGTTTTCAAACTCGTATGATCGTTATGATCGTAGCAAAAGCTTAAAAACTCAACAAAAAAATGTATTTTCATACATGTAACTGATTTCTGAGAATATCTCAGATAAATTAAATAAACTTTATAATTATGTATATCATTATTAAAATGAAAATGAAAAAATACACAACTATTTACAAGGACTAACAAATATTTAAAACAAGAAATATCCTATTTTTATTAAAATAATTAACAAAAATCATACAGATTATAACACAAACGACACAATACATTCAAAAAGAATCAAATCATTATAAAAAGGCCACTTTTTAAAAATGTATTGAAAACAAAAAACATGATTAGTTTAGACAAAACCAAAAGGCTGCGTAGCATGTTATATTAATTAAATAAAAGATGGGACTAACGAAAATATTTTTGTTATATTTATAAATAAGTTTTAAAACACATCCATTTTGTTTCGTCCATATACAAATTTTTACAAAAAAAAAAAAAAGAATAACAAAGAATGGAAAAAAATATGCTAAAAAAGCAAAAAATAAACTTATAAAAAGGAAACGCTAAATTTAAAATTTTTGTTTATAGATTTTTAATAATAAACATAACCCTGACTATGTGAAGTCCCAACTACCAAACGTCCGGGTCGATTTTATTCCAAAATATGACAGAACAGTCTCAACAAAATCAAATAATAACAAAAACTAAATAAATATGCATAAAATCTTAATTGATTTCTTTAAAGTTTTCTGAATTGTAATAAAAAAAAACAATTATATGTGATTTTCACAAAAACAATTATAGTTTGTTTTGTGTTTTCGTATTCGCAAAACCAATATTTTGAAGTACACTTAATGCATGTATACCTAATTTATCCACATACATACATACATACTTAAGGTACTGTCACATTGGGGAAACATTTGCTTCAAATATGTTGGTTCGTGCTTAACAAAAATTTAGGTAAATAAATACACAACTTGTTTTGTGGTGACACTAGGCACATTTATTTTACCATTTTGTTTGTTGAAACAGCTGTCAAACAACGGCAGGTGCTAACATGGGAAAACATATTTTCTGGTGGTCACTCTTGAACAAATATTTTCCTTAAGAAAATATTAGAAAAAACTATCAAAAAACATAAATTTGTTTTTTAACAAACATTTTGTTGCTAATGATTAGTTCCTGCAGTTGGGCAACCAAAAAGAAATATTAACAAAATATTTTTGCAAATTGCACAAAAACTATTACTTTCACGCTTATTCCACATTTCGTCGTCAATTTTGAGCCAACACCGATTTGTACATTTCAACACAAGTAATAAGCAATTTTGTTTTGCAAAGTGTGATTTTTCGCGTTTTTACCATTTATTTTTTTTAACAGTTTTGCGATTTCTGATTCATTTATGTGCAAGTTTGTTGGTTTGTAATTTTTTCGTTAACAAGATTTGCAAATTTTCACCATATTCTCGATTTAGGAAGAATTGTTTTGCATTCTTTAAGGCTTTATCGTTTTTTTTTTTTAATATTATGGCTTTCTTGATATTTAATAATTTTTCGCAAGTTGTCGCTTTTTCGCGAAATTTGCAATTCTGCCAAACTTCTTGCCTTTTTTTTAATTTTTTTTGTTTGTTTTTAATTTTGGCTTTTTAAAAATATTGCAATTTATGGAGATTTTTCGCTTTTCTCGCAGCAGGAAGCAACATAATTTTTTTTAGGTTTTTATCAGCCAGCATCAGTATTAGTTTTAGAGAATCACGAGGCATGTCGAACAAAGCAGCCAAAAAAATATCAGCCGTAAAAATCTTTTATTGAAGCATTTTGTCTAAAGGTGGATATTTTTATTTGACTCTGTTTGTTCTTACAAAAATTTTGTAAGATCTAATAATTGTTTTCCAAAACAAATCAAAATTATTTGCCTTTTAGTGGTCACACTTTGTTCACATTAGACACATTTTTGTTTGGCAGCAAATAATTTTGTTTGACATTACACAGCTGTTTTGCTGTTTTCCTCTAATAAATATTTTTTTGTCAGACTACGATAAGGAAATATTTGACATTTTTGTCAAATGTTTCCCCAATGTGACCGTACCTTTAGAGGCACATGCAGAAAAAATCCGAACCATATCTCATGCTAAATAAAGTAATTATTGGCTATGATGATTTTAAAAACTTCAATCGCTTTGGGCCAAGTTGGATTTTTTTCCATATTCCCTCTTTCTATAAATTTGAAAACAAATCAATTCATACTTGATTTTTTCGTTCGTGAATAAAAGCCTGATTAGATTTTACTCTTTAATTACCGCTAGTTATTGAGACGGGTCGATCATACTTGCTGCAGCTCACTGATACATACATATATATAAGTGCAACCAGATAGATATATAAAACAAAAACATATTCCTAGAAGGTAGCTAGAAAGAAAATTTAGTTTGTGGTAAAGCACGTCATAAATCATATACGTACTTACATATCGATGGCTTAATATAGAAAGTTCGTATCTCGTTTTTTTTTTTTTCAAAATCGGTTTTTTTACATGTTATGGTTGGACAAAACTCAAATACACCTCCATTTAAAAATTTAGTTTCCTATGTTGACGAATAAGAGATTTACAGTAATTAAAAAAAGCCCAAACTAACGAACTAACTAAAGATTTTTTTGAGTTTTTTCCTTCTCCTGTAAAGTAGCTAAAAGTTGAGATACGAGCTTTCTATATTAAGCCATCGATACGTATGTACGTATACATTTGTAGTAGATATCCACACAAAAACATAAATGTGAAAATAAGGCCAAGTTCGTATCCAAAAAGTTTCGGCCGTAAAAAGTACTGAGATCAAAATAAGGACCAAGTTCTTGATAGGTGCAATTCCATCTCATTTCTAGGCAACCTACCCTGTTTTTACTACCGTGCGCATTGATTATTTATTTGCATTTATAATCTACTTGTTTTAACTAAATTGGTTTTGCAATTTTATACAAAAATCAAACGAAATTATAGGAGACAAATAGGGAAAGTCATTTACATAAAAAGTGGCATATGCATACAAATTACATACATATTTCAAAGTTATTTTACTATATACTACATAGATCTTACAACATATACAAAGTGCAGTATAAAAAAAGATTTAAAAATCAATCAATTCATTATTAATAAATATAAATATGTCTTACAAAAATTTACGTTAAAATGTTGAGTGAAATTCTAGATTTTACTTTTTAAAAATATATGTAGTTATTTTACAAAATTTATATACATATACGAGTACTAAATAAATGCACGTACATACATACATAAGTATGTGTACCTACATAATATACATATGTACATATATGTAGACATTTCCAAATAATTAAATTTGAATCAAGAACATTTTTGCTGTTTTATTTTCGTAAATGCTAGCTAACTTTTATTATTTCTTTTTAAAAAAAAAATTTTGTAAATAGGTATATTTAATTTGCTAAATATGTAATTATGTATTTTTATACTGTAACACAATTTTAATACGACTTTAGCATAAAATGAACAGAAAATAAAAAAAAAAAAATTGCTGAATTCACAACAATTTCTATCGTCTATCTTGTATGAAATACAAGTTTGTTTACATGTTTGTGAACACCAACGAATCAGCTGTTGTCTAACTATTAGTTAACCAATGACGTTTGATGGTTTAACTAATGTTAAACTAGAAGCTGTGAATCAAATATTATTAGTTAAACTATTGCTATTAGCTAACTAATGACTGTGAATTTGGGCCCTAGTGTATATTGTGTCGGCTTGAATCTTGTATTGATGGACAAAAGAAGAACAAGCACCATACAAATACTCTCTGAGAATATATACATATACTCTCTGAGTATTGTATGAAATACGATTTTTGCAAAACATATGATATAAAAGTGTAATGGTGTATTTCCTTTTTATATGAAAATTACCAACAACAAATTTTACACTATTGTATATGATACTATAATACACTCGATACAATGATACAAGAGGTTTTGTGAATTCAGTAAATATGTATATTTGGGTTTCAAGCAAAACAAAATGTTATTGCAATATTGATGTAGATTTAGTTTTTATTTTAATTTAATTAGACATACATACACAATGTATGCATATATGTTCATATAAACAAATATATGATTATTTTGTCATCGTTTAACCATTTCAATTAAAGCGATTTTTAGAAACTACAAAAATTATGCTTGGTATGAAAAGGCTTACATGCGATATTTTGCAGTACTACATGTCTATTTTTAACATATGTTGAATAAATTTTGACAATAGCATACTATGTGTACATACATTGATACACACATTCCGATCTAAGTTCAACTTTTCCAAAAATGTACGCATTTACCAATAATTGATTAGAAAATTCATAATTCAGCTGAAAATAGTTGAGGGCGTTATCTTCTTATTTAAAATTACATATGTACAAGTATACCAACAAATGTGTTCGTTGTCTATTGAGCTCTTATACATGTCAATATGCCTGCATATCATTGGCCTATTTATACCTAATCATCAGTAGACTCTAACCATACAATCTTCTATATATATAAAATACAAAAAATGTTTGTACCCATGTTCGCTATAGACTCGGAAACTATCCAACCGATTTGACCCAAACTGGTGTCATTCAAAAGGGAATTTATAGAGGATGGTTTTAGGCTTTTAATATTTCAAGTGGGCGTAGCCCCTCCCACATAAATTGAATAACATTATATATCTTGACTATTGTGATAGCAAGAGTTTTGAAACATTGCAATAGTTCATATGTTACTAATGTGAGTAATCAGGACAAAAATGGGCGTTATCGGACAAGTGGGCGTGGCAGCTCCCATATAACCCAAAAATTGAAATCGCCATATTTTGGGCATTTTTTGACCTACGCCGATGATATTTGGTACATACAGTATTGACATAATTAGGAATACGTACTAGGAGAAAAGTGAGTGGGACCACGCCCCTTTATAGGAAAATAAAAAATCTTAATATAGTCTTAACTATTGGACCGATGGTCATTAAATTTTCACAATAGGATATATAAATACTTTTAATTTTATTTTATAACGAGGGGGGTAGCGAAGTACACCGGGATCAGCTAGTAAATGATAACATTTTTAACATAAAATTTCGAAAATATCTGAAATGATAATAAAGTTATTGAAAAAGAATTATTCCTACCGACTCGATTGTATCCAAACAAAAGAATATACAAGTATTTCCTGAAAAAAAAGAGCCGCTAAGCTTAACACAAAAGTTTTCTAACGATTTGGTATCTCCAGTTTTCGCTTACTAAAAAATTCTTACTTTATAGTACTTTAGCCAAGATTTTGTAAAAAAAATGGATAGCAACCGAACTTCAGTTGCGTTGCCAGCCGGCAACTGAAAATTTGTGGTTGCCAGAAAAGCACTAAATAGCAACTGAAACCTCTCAGTTGTCACATACATATTTCTCTTATTGTGCAACTTATGTCTACTTGTATATGAATGTGAAAATTTTATGTTATGATAAGTTCTTTGAATTTTCGATAAAAGGGGCATATGTAAAGGGTGGGCAAATTTGAGGATAGGAAGTAAATTGGCTTAAAAAACTCACTTTTTTTTTTTGGCAAATTCAGTTTTATTGATATCAATGTAAAGTATAAATATGGGAATTAATAACGGAATATGATGTTGGGTAAATTTTACAAAATTTTTAACCACATTTTGCAACAAAGGTTCGCTTATCTCGTCAATGCAGCAGCGCCGAATTTTATCTTTCTCCGTCTTTCAAATGGCTCAATAGAAAACGAACGAGGCGGCCAATTGACATTACATGACCGGGAAATATCTTCTTTGTTCAAGAGTGTAGTGTTCCATGGTTAAAATTTCCCAACTTTTTACTAAATACATAAATGTCAAAGGATGAAAGCTCAGTTCTTTACATTTCATCATTTGACAGCCTATTTACTTTCTAACCCCAAATTTTCCCCACACTATATATTCCCAGGAGACTGTTGACCATTTTGATGGAAAATCACAATTCATAAAATACGACAGTTATTACCAGCTATTTTAATAACTATTTACAAAAAAAAATATTTCTTAGATTAAAATCTCCAATGATAATTTAAGCTCTAGAAAATAGAAAACTATAAAAAAATAATTTATCTACTAATGAAACAAGTTTTTATCCAGTCCGGAACAAGCGAGTGTATTAACTTTTTTTAAGTTATTGCATAGCTTTTATCGCGGGCTTTGAGGCGACCGAATCAAGAAATTTTGAAACGTTTGTTTCTTAAGTCTTTTGTTTTTGAAACGAAAAATCCTGATACTAAGTTTTGAAACGAAAAAAACCTGACACTAAGTTTGTTTCTTTTGTCTTTTGAAGTGAAAACTTCTTTTTTATATAGTCTATGTATAAGGCTCGTATCTGTACTGTTTTTCGCAGTATTATACTGTTTTTCGATACATAATAGAAATAAAAACGGCGAACAGCGAATTCATGCAATAATATTGTTTACTTCAAAAATAAGCATTCTCCTCGAGAATGTTTCGATTGTGGATCGGTGGGTGGAGATATTTAATAACGCCGATTGCGAATTCAAAGAAATGGCCACGATCGTTGAATATATTTTATGTTTGTCAGGAACTTCAGCATCAGTGGAACGAATCTTCTCTGCAGTGAACAAAACTTGGACGTCAGACAAAACCCGATTAGATGTGCAAACATTCAAGGTGATTCTGACCGTCAAATGTAATTTGAAGTACAAATGCGTTGATTTCTACAATTACCTCAAAACGAAGCCGGCATTCCTTATTCAAATTGCTTCAAACGACAAATACAAAACAACAACAAGAGCTGATTTTGATGGAAATGATTCAGATGATGGAAATGATTGTTAATTATTTTTATTTATTGAATAAAATATATACTGCGAAAAGTACTGTTTCTCCAAATCGATTTACTGCTTTTTTAAAAAATTTCAGTGAAATGTACTGGTTTTGTTGCCACTTTTCCGGACTTTCTGGGATTTTGAGGTGATTTTTGTCCAAGTTTTTGGAATTCCCGTCCAGTGTTGCCACTTTTCCCGGAAACTTTTCCTGGATTTTTAGGGGATTTTTGTCTAAGTTTTTGGGAATTCCCGAATTTGGTTTGTGTCTTTGCTAAGGTTTGTGTCTTTGATAAGACTTTGTGTCTCGACTAAACACAAGTGTGTCTTGGCTAAGTGTTTTCAAACTAGCAAGTGTCGCTGTTTTCAGAGATTTTATACCCCCCTCCGTAACGCGTTTTACTAATTTTTCAGTACAAAATTTTCAATCCGTAACAAATCTTTGTTAAATTGTAAAAATTATATGTATATATTGTGTATACCTAAAGGCTTACTCACAACTTAAAAGTCATACATATGTACATACTCGTATAAGTATCAACATACTTTATGTATAAATGTTAAATTTTCTAACTATTTATTGTGGCATTTATATGTTGTATAAAGTTTTTATTTAGGAAATTTCAACATCTCAGTTTTACAAACAAAAGTTTCTGTTGCACAACGTACAACATCTACAATAGGTTATAAAACGATCTAATATATTGGCAACAATTGAAAATTTTATTGATATAATGCAAAAAATTGTGAAATTATCGGTGTAAAAGTACTTTTGTAAGTCTTTCATTTTTTGCTATCGTTACAAATAACTTAAATTAAATATTATTATTTAAAAAAAACAAACACTTTTTTTTAAATAAACCACTAAAAATACATACATACTTCAATATTTTAAAAAGAAATGTAAAAAAAGACACAAAGGAAATCATAGACTAACATTAATTATTCAAATTATGATTAACTAAAATTAATTTTTAAGAGGCAAATTTTGCTAAAACAAAAAAAAACAGCAATGAAAAAAAAAAAAAAAACATAAAAAATAAAAAATAAATCTATTTATATCATTCATGGATAAATGATATTGTTATTATGTAGTTTATATTAATAACAAAAAAATATATATAACAATTAAATTCCCAGACAAAAGTTCATAAAAATGCGAAAAAGACAAACTATATGAAAAAGGATCAAAACCTTTAAATTCTAAGAACAAAGTATTTAAATAAAATTATAAAACAAAATATTGATTAAACAAATCAAAACACTTGTATGTATTATTTATTTTAGATCAATCGCATGCACACATGAATCCATACATTCGGGCCGGCTAAAAATTTTTAACAATTTTCGCAAATATTGCTGAGTTGGAAGCTGATAAGCTAAGCAATGAAGCTGTTGTTTTAAAATGCTAATTATTAGAGATGAAAAATTATAAATAGCCGATCAGATTCGCTGTGTGTCCAGTAAATTTATTTATTCGCTTACATAATTGCTTCCTTGTAAGGCAGAAAGGGTACAGCCGCTCGATTTTTGTCTCTGCAAAGGCGTTTTAGAATATCTGTGCGAAAATTACTCTGCTCGTCATTGATCGAACTTCGTATTGCTGTAATTTTTCCCTTGAGTTCATTTTATTGCCTGTCTAATAGTTTTCAAATGAAGTATTCGTGCTTTACATCGAGCATCAAGAAATGTAGATAAACAATAAATCAATCTTTCATAAAGAATCGATACCAAGTCAGTCGATTACATATGTATCAATACTCTGATCTATTCTCCCTTTCTGTCCATGTCATTTTCATATTTTCTAATCTTAAATTTATTTGGAAACTTTAATTTAAAAACCATGTGGAGCCTTACACGATCACGTTTCCTTACTAACTATTTCTATATCATATATAACCCTGTAATTCATAAACGATGCATAAAGTTAAAGAGCACATTAAAACCGGTTTTCCCATACAAAATTCGTACATTAACGCCACAATAACTTAAATGATCGTTTATGAACGAAGGGGCGAAGTATTCTAGCCACATGATTAAATTAATTTTAATTCCGAAAACGATGTACATAAAAACTTCAACCTAAATGCATAAATAATACAACAATTTTCTTTACTTGTTTTATTTAGAAGAGGAAGATGCTTTGGATGAATCGGCTCAACAAGCAGAAATTTCTAATGATTCCGATGCTCCATTAAAACCAAATGTAAGTACAAATTTATTCAAGACGCGAAATTGATGCGGGGGTGTGTTTATCGAATATAAATAAAATTGTTTTAAAAATTAAAATGTTAAATTATTTTTATAAAAATATTGGTTTATTACGAAAACTTACTACCTATTTCACGATGCCGATAGAATATTTGGGGTGATAGTGTGGCCTATTATGACATCAAATCGTTCCTGATTTATTAACTTGCATTTTCGTTTATATCGTTAAGGCTGTTGTACCAAGCTTTGATTTTTCTTCGGATGCAAAAACTGACTAAAACTAGACCTGCAAATTGGATAATATGTAGGTCTTCGATTATGGAACGATCGTTTTCCAACTCTTAAGGGATAATATAACGACAATGGTGATATATGCTGTATTATTTTTACCCAAATTTTTCCGAACTTTGTCGTTAGAAACTGACTCAAATGCCACAAAATTTGATCTAAACCGGTTAAGTAGTTTCAAGCTGGAAAAGTTATTTTTGTATTCAATCATTATTTAGTGGAAATTATTTGAAAATTAAAAAAAAAAATATTTAATTACTCCAAAAGTATATGTATAAGAGGCAGCCGTATACACATTTATTATTTAATAGCAGACACTTTAAACTCAATTTTATGCTAATGATTTTTATATGAAATTTTTTTGTCACAAGTTGTTTTGTTGTATCAATTCGCTGATATGTAGTTCACCTTTTCTAATTTTCCTTATAAGAATGACGAAGATGACGATTACGATCCTGAAGATACGCGCAAAAAGAAAAAGGGTAAAAAGCGTAAAACTAAAAAAGGTGAAGAAAAGGGGCGTAAAAAAAAGAAACGTAAGAAGAATGAAAGTGAAGACGAAAGTGATGGCATACGAGAAGATGATGATGCTGACTATACTACAACATCATCGTCTTCAAAGCGAGGCCGTAAACGTAAAGATGCTGACAAAGCCAGTAAAGAAAAGGAATCATCGTCATCGGGTAAATATAGATTTTCTTGATTTTTATTACCTAACATACTTTCTATTGAAACAATTTTGAAATGTCTTAGGTATGCCCTCTGTGGAGGATGTTTGTTCAGCTTTTAATGTAACGGACGTAGAGATTGAATATAGCGAATCCGATTTACAAAATCTAACTACATACAAAGCTTTTACTCAACATGTTCGGCCTATACTACAAAAGGAGAATGCCAAAATACCGGCACCAAAACTAATGATGCTCGTTGATGCTAAATGGCGTGAATTTTGTGAAGCTCATCCAAATTTACTAACAGATCAAGCAAAGAGTGAAGAAACTGAGGAACCTAGGTCTTCTAGATCTTCACGAAATGAAAAGGTGCGTCGAAATTACGAAATTTGAAAACTTTGTTGGTTAAATTAATTGTTTTTCAGCCTGATGATTTATATGAAGAAGAGGAAGAGGAGGAAGAAGAAGAGGAAGAGAAAGAATCATCTAGTGGACGTCGCAAGCGTGGTGGTAGAGGTCGAGGAAAGAAAGGAAAGCGTTCTGGCAAAGTACCAACACTAAAAATAAAGTTTGGAAAGCGCAAACGTGGAAGTTCGGATGAAGATCAAGATGCATCTGGAGCATCAGAACGGGATTCCGATTTGGAATTCGAAAAAATGCTGCAAAAATCTGATGACAGTGCTGACGACATTCCTAACACATCGTCCGTACCAGCTGCTGGTGACGGTCAAGAAAATGCAAATGACGATGAAAATGTCGTTGTAAAGAAGAAAGCTAAAGTTAAAATTGGGAATAAATTTAAAAAGAAAAAGAAGATCAAGACTACAACACGCTTTCCCGATGGTGATGAGGGCGAACATGAACATCAGGATTACTGTGAAGTGTGTCAACAGGGCGGAGAAATAATACTTTGCGATACATGTCCTCGTGCTTACCACTTGGTTTGTTTGGAACCCGAATTAGAAGAGCCACCAGAAGGAAAGTGGTCATGTCCTCACTGTGAAGCCGATGGTGGTGCTGCTGATGAGGATGATGATGATGAACATCAGGAGTTTTGCAGAGTTTGTAAAGATGGAGGAGAACTATTGTGCTGCGATTCGTGCCCTTCAGCGTATCATACGTTCTGCCTAAATCCGCCCCTGGATACAATACCGGATGGTGATTGGAGATGTCCTCGCTGCAGTTGCCCACCTTTAACTGGAAAGGCAGAGAAAATCATTACTTGGCGTTGGGCCGAACGACCGGACTCTGGAACGAAAAAGAAGAAAACTAAAGTACGTGAATACTTTGTTAAATGGCATAACATGTCGTACTGGCATTGCGAATTCGTACCGGAAATTCAAATGGAAGTCCATCATCCCTTAATGATAAGGTCTTTCCATCGCAAGTACGACATGGAGGAGCCACCCAAATTTGAAGAAACCTTAGATGAAGCAGACTCCCGTTATCAACGTATCCAGCGGCACAAAGCTAAAGGCGGCATACAAGTTGAAGACGAAGATGAGTCTTATAAGAAAGATTTGGAAGAGCGTTTCTATAAGAACGGTGTTAAACCCGAATGGTTGATTGTACAGCGCGTTATCAATCATCGAACTACTAGAGATGGCACTACTATGTACTTGGTGAAATGGCGTGATCTGCCATATGACAAATCAACTTGGGAAGATGAATCCGATGATATTCCTGGACTAAAATCAGCAATCGACTACTATTTGGATCTAAGGTCCATGTGCACAGCAGAGCAACGTCTGGGAAAGAAGAAAAAGGGACGCAAGAGCAAACCTAAAGAGGTAGAAGATGAAGAACGTTCTGTAAAAAGATATACTCCTCCACCGGAAAAACCTACAACAGATCTGAAGAAAAAATATGAAAGCCAACCACCATTTTTGGATGGTACTGGCATGCAACTTCATCCTTACCAAATTGAAGGTATCAATTGGCTGCGTTACTCCTGGAGCAATGGAGTCGACACAATACTAGCTGATGAAATGGGTCTAGGTAAAACTATACAAACTGTAACGTTCTTGTATTCCCTATATAAAGAAGGGCACTGCAAAGGACCTTTCTTGGTAGCAGTTCCACTTTCTACTATTATTAATTGGGAAAGAGAATTTGAACTGTGGGCTCCTGATTTCTATTGCATTACATACGTTGGCGATAAAGACTCTCGTGCTGTTATACGTGAGAATGAGTTGAGCTTTGAAGAGGGTGCAATTAGAGGTGGCAAAGCATCTCGCTTAAGAACAACCCAGTATAAATTTAACGTTTTACTCACAAGTTACGAGTTAATTACTATGGACGCTGCATGTTTAGGCTCAATCGATTGGGCTGTTTTAGTTGTCGACGAAGCTCATCGATTGAAATCAAATCAAAGTAAATTTTTCCGCATTTTAAACTCTTATAATATATCCTATAAGTTACTTTTGACTGGTACTCCACTACAAAATAATTTGGAAGAACTGTTTCATTTGCTTAATTTCTTGTCTCGCGACAAATTCAACGATTTGAATGCTTTCCAAAATGAATTTGCCGATGTTTCGAAGGAGGAACAAGTTAAACGTCTACATGAAATGCTAGGCCCTCATATGTTACGTCGTCTGAAGGCAGACGTCTTAAAGAATATGCCTTCAAAATCTGAATTTATTGTTAGAGTCGAGTTGTCCGCTCAGCAGAAGAAATTCTATAAATTTATTTTGACTAAGAATTATGAGGCTTTGAATTCGAAAAGCGGTGGAAACTCTTGTTCACTCATAAATGTAATGATGGATTTGAAGAAATGTTGCAATCATCCTTATCTCTTCCCCTCGGCAGCTGAAGAAGCAACTACTACTGCTGGAGGCTTATATGAAGTCAATTCTCTTACAAAAGCCGCTGGAAAGTTGGTCTTACTTTCGAAAATGTTGAAACAATTAAAAGATCAGGGACATCGCGTTTTGATTTTTTCTCAGATGACAAAAATGTTAGACATACTTGAAGATTTCCTTGAAGGCGAGGGATATAAGTACGAACGTATTGATGGTGGCATCACGGGAAATTTACGACAAGAAGCGATTGATCGTTTTAATGCTCCGGGGGCTCAACAATTTGTGTTTTTATTAAGTACACGCGCGGGTGGCTTAGGTATTAATTTAGCAACTGCTGATACTGTCATAATATATGATTCCGATTGGAATCCACACAATGACATTCAAGCATTTTCCAGGGCACATCGTATTGGTCAGGCCAATAAGGTTATGATCTATCGTTTTGTCACGCGGAATTCAGTTGAAGAAAGAGTGACTCAAGTAGCCAAGCGGAAAATGATGTTGACTCATTTAGTAGTACGACCTGGTATGGGTGGTAAGGGGGCAAACTTTACAAAACAAGAATTGGATGATATTTTACGTTTTGGTACGGAAGAACTCTTTAAAGAAGACGATAAAGAAGAAGCCATTCATTATGACGATAAAGCGGTGGCTGAACTATTAGACAGATCCAACAAAGGTATCGAGGAAAAAGAATCTTGGGCTAACGAATACTTATCGTCGTTCAAAGTGGCTTCCTATGCTACTAAAGAAGAAGATGAGGAGGAAGAAACTGAAATTATTAAACAAGAAGCTGAAAATTCTGATCCTGCATATTGGGTAAAGCTTTTGCGTCACCACTACGAACAGCATCAGGAGGATGTGGGTCGTACTTTAGGTAAAGGTAAACGTGTTCGTAAACAAGTAAATTACACAGATGGTGGTGTCGTTGCTGCCGATACAACGCGTGAGGATACCAGCTGGCAGGACAACAATTCGGAATACAACTCGGACTATTCAGCTGGATCAGATGAAGATGGTGGCGATGATGATTTTGATGAGCAAAATGGGGGAGAAGCTAGAAAAGCACGTAGACGTGTTGAACGGCGCGACGATCGTCCATTACCACCACTGTTGGCTCGTGTAGGTGGAAATATAGAGGTTTTAGGTTTTAATGCCCGACAACGTAAAAGTTTCCTAAACGCCATTATGCGTTATGGCATGCCACCTCAAGATGCATTCAACTCACAGTGGCTAGTTCGTGATTTAAGGGGCAAATCGGAACGCAATTTCAAAGCATACGTCTCCTTATTCATGCGTCATTTATGTGAACCTGGAGCCGATAATGCAGAAACATTCGCTGATGGTGTACCTAGAGAAGGACTGTCTAGACAACACGTTTTAACACGGATTGGCGTCATGTCTTTAATACGTAAAAAGGTGCAAGAGTTTGAACATATTAATGGTTACTACAGCATGCCTGAGTTAATTTTAAAACCATGTGAACCGATCAAGAGAGAAGAAGGTGGAGAAATTCAAGTTAAACCGGAGGATAAAAGTGCTACAACCAGCAACAGTGCTACTCCAGCTACTAGTGCAGCTCCCAGTCCAGCTCCTGTCTCAGAAAAAGCTGATGAAAAATCCATCTCCGTAGTCGCCGCTAAAAGCGATGATATTAAAAAAGAACCAGAAAACAATGAAAAGAAATGCGAAAAGGATGAAGATAAGAATGAAGAAAAGCCAGATGTTGCAGGTGACGTTAAAGCGGAAAAGCCTAAAAAAGATAGAGAATCTGAGCCAAAAGATTATAAAGATGAAAAATCCGATGCATTGGATAAGGCTGGAAGTGAAAAACCTACAGCGGAGAAAAACGAAATAAAGGATGAAGTTAAGAAAAATGACAAAGAGTTGGTCAATCCAAAAGACGATGATGATAAAACTACTGAGATCATTGATGACGATGACGATGATGTTTTAATAGTTAAAGATGATGGTGAAATAGAAAAACCGAACATTTCCATGTCTATAAATAAAATAACCAGTGACAAGGAAACCATAAGCAAGCCTAAGATTGAAGAAAGTTTGGAAGTATTAAAGCGGAAATTTATGTTTAATATAGCCGATGGTGGATTTACCGAACTGCACACTTTGTGGTTAAATGAAGAAAAGGCCGCTGTTCCTGGTCGTGAATATGAAATTTGGCATCGTCGTCATGATTATTGGCTATTGGCGGGAATAGTTACGCATGGCTATGGTCGCTGGCAGGATATTCAAAATGATATTCGCTTTGCCATCATTAATGAACCATTCAAAATGGATGTTGGCAAGGGAAATTTCTTGGAAATTAAAAATAAATTCCTGGCTAGGCGTTTCAAATTACTCGAACAATCCTTGGTAATTGAAGAACAATTGAGAAGAGCAGCCTTTTTGAATTTGGCACAAGATCCCAATCATCCAGCAATGTCGCTGAATGCACGTTTTGCTGAAGTTGAATGTTTGGCCGAGTCTCATCAGCATTTAAGCAAGGAATCATTAGCAGGCAATAAACCAGCTAACGCTGTTCTACATAAAGTTCTCAATCAATTGGAAGAACTGCTTTCCGATATGAAAAGTGATGTTTCACGTTTGCCAGCGACTTTGGCACGTATACCACCCGTAGCTCAACGTCTGCAGATGTCGGAAAGATCAATTCTGTCGCGCTTGGCTGCTACAGCTGGCAATGCAAGTAATGCTGGTGAGTTGAAACATAAACTCAATAAGTCTTTATCAATTAAATGATTTTTGAGGATTATATAATCAGCCATCCATTGCGTATTTTGGTGGTTCAGAAAATTAATAAAGAAAAAGATTTCGGAATAAAACCATTTTTGTGTTCATGAACGTAATGGGAGTTTTCTGTATTTCAAAGGGCAAATATTTATCAAAATATACTTTCTTTCAATAAAACAATATGTTTTTATTATTGATTTTTCAAAAAAAGTATATTTTAAATAAATTCTAACCCTTTATTTTACAAATATGTATGTATTTAAAACTCTTTAAAAAAATTTTTACAGGAAAACAAATTTTTGGTAAATGATTTCTGAAGCATTGCCATATCTAAGCGATTTTTGTTGCCATATTATACAGTGAAAATCCTGATGTTGCCAAATTGGTTACATAAAAATCGCTTAAGCAAAATTTTTCGGATTGATGAAAACTATTGGAATCTAAAGTACCAAATCGGATTTCGAATGGAATGACAAATACGGAATTGGCCGTATTCCGCACGAAATCTGTGACACGGCTGATTATATATTTTTAACGTTGAAGTCGTTTCATATAAAAAGATTTAATTTGATTTCAATATTTCGCCACACTAATGTGGATTCCTTAGGAAACTTGGGAATACATTTAATATATAATAATTTAATTTATAATCATCCCAATTATGAAATTCCCCGGGAACTTTCTTTCTTTTCCCTTATTCTATAAAAAAAACTTCAAAAATGGGAATCTTTTCCCCGGGAAAAAAAGTAGGTTTCCAAGAATTCCTGTTCTAAATATCTATTTTAAATTATCTATTTTTCCTTTATTCTAAATGAACTTCCAAAACCAGAATCCTTTGCACGGGAAAAAAGTAGGTTTTCTATTTTCTAGAGAGGAAAAAATTTTTTCCCAAACATTTTTAAGTGAATTAATTAATTATTATTAATTAATTATTTCAAATTAGAATTTTCTTGGAAAATAAATTTCTTGGGAATATTGATAATTCAGCTAAATATGGTGAAATATTGAAATATAATTAAATATGTATGAAATCGGCTTAGTTAATTTTTAAAGATCATTAAATTAATCATTTTTTTCCTTTGCTTAATGAATTTTTATGGCATAGAAAGAGGGCTGAGAAATCAGATTATTAAAATTTTTAATTTAATGTTTATCTTTACATTTTTAGCTCAACTTATGGCTCAATTTCCAGCTGGCTTTCAAGGCCCAGCACTTCCAGCATTTACTGGTGGACCTGCCGGCACTTTTTCTAACTTCAGGCCACAGTTTTCGGTACCTGGACAACTGTCAAACATCACAAGTGTTGTCAACTCTGCTGGAAATTAATTTCAATATATAAATACAATACATACAAATTAAATATGATTCTTCAGTTTTATTTTCATATTTATTAGTATTTTAATATCGACATAAACCATATTTTAATTACATAATTTGCACAAATTGTGCAACACATTTTATATTACATATTACATAGAATACATACATTTTAATTTTCGTTTAAATGTAGTTAACTTTGATTTAATTTCATTTCATAATTTGAATATATATGGCCACATACATATATTATCTATAATTTGCTTAGGCATTCTTAATCTCTTTTCTCAAAATTTTAGTCTATGGCTCTCTGAACAAATAACATCATTATTTTAAAAAGTAATATTTTTGAAACAATGGCTATGATTAGAATACAGAACGTAATGTATTTAACGCAAAAAAGTTCTTAATAAAAAATTATGCGGTAAAATCTCGTTTGCACAAAAAAAGGAGGAAATTTAAAAAATTTATAACATTTTGTTTTGTATACAGATTGAACCGTTCTTATTGCAAAAATATCCAAAAAAAATTTTAAACTTATTATGAGATCTAATAAATTATTCAAAAACTACAAATATACCACTATTTCATTGATGTTGAAATTAAAGCCAAGAATCACTACGTAAGTCCGATTTCTCAATTGTATTTGAGAATTTTTCTATAAAATTTGTTTGTCACTCATTTGGACGAATGGGAAATTAAAGCCAAGAATCAATACTTATTGACTACATAAGTCCGATTTCTCAATTATATATGAGAATTTTTCTATAAAATTTCAAAAAATAAAATTGTGTAAATTTTGATCAGCTCTACGGGAATCTGGCTATTTGTGGGCACATTTAAGTTTGTCACCCATTTAGACCAATTGGAAATTACAGCCAAGAATCCATACTTATTGACTACATAAGTCCGATTTCTCAATTGTATTTGAGAATTTTTCTATAAAATTTGTTTGTCACTCATTTAGACCAATTGGAAATTAAAGCCAAGAATCCATACTTATTGACTACATACATAAGTCCGATTTCTCAATTGTATTTGGGAATTTTTCTATAAAATTTGTTTGTCACTCATTTAGACCAATTGGAAATTAAAGCCAAGAATCCATACGTATTGACTACATACATAAGTCCGATTTCTCAATTGTATTTGGGAATTTTTCTATAAAATTTGTTTGTCACTCATTTGGACCAATTGGAAATTAAAGCCAAGAATCCATACTTATTGACTACATAAGTCCTATTTCTCAATTGTATTTGAGAATTTTTCTATAAAATTTGTTTGTCACTCATTTAGACCAATTGTAAATGAAAGCCAAGAATCCATACTTATTGACTACATAAGTCCGATTTCTCAATTGTATTTGGGAATTTTTCTATAAAATTTGTTTGTCACTCATTTAGACCAATTGGAAATTAAAGCCAAGAATCCATACTTATTGACTACATACATAAGTCCGATTTCTCAATTGTATTTGGGAATTTTTCTATAAAATTTGTTTGTCACTCATTTAGACCAATTGGAAATTAAAGCCAAGAATCCATACTTATTGACTACATAAGTCCGATTTCTCAATTGTATTTGGGAATTTTTCTATAAAATTTGTTTGTCACTCATTTGGACCAATTGGAAATTAAAGCCAAGAATCCATACTTATTGACTACATAAGTCCGATTTCTCAATTGTATTTGGGAATTTTTCTATAAAATTTGTTTGTCACTCATTTGGACCAATTGGAAATTAAAGCCAAGAATCCATACTTATTGACTACATAAGTCCGATTTCTCAATTGTATTTGGGAATTTTTCTATAAAATTTGTTTGTCACTCATTTGGACCAATTGGAAATTAAAGGCAAGAATCCATACTTATTGACTACATAAGTCCGATTTCTCAATTGTATTTGGGAATTTTTCTATAAAATTTGTTTGTCACTCATTTGGACCAATTGGAAATTAAAGCCAAGAATCCATACTTATTGACTACATAAGTCCGATTTCTCAATTGTATTTGGGAATTTTTCTATAAAATTTGTTTGTCACTCTATTGGACCAATTGGAAATTAAAGCCAAGAATCCATACTTATTGACTACATAAGTCCGATTTCTCAATTGTATTTGGGAATTTTTCTATAAAATTTGTTTGTCACTCATTTGGACCAATTGGAAATTAAAGCCAAGAATCCATACTTATTGACTACATAAGTCCGATTTCTCAATTGTATTTGGGAATTTTTCTATAAAATTTGTTTGTCACTCATTTGGACCAATTGGAAATTAAAGCCAAGAATCCATACTTATTGACTACATAAGTCCGATTTCTCAATTGTATTTGGGAATTTTTCTATAAAATTTGTTTGTCACTCATTTGGACCAATTGGAAATTAAAGCCAAGAATCCATACTTATTGACTACATAAGTCCGATTTCTCAATTGTATTTGGGAATTTTTCTATAAAATTTGTTTGTCACTCATTTAGACCAATTGGAAATTAAAGCCAAGAATCCATACTTATTGACTACATACATAAGTCCGATTTCTCAATTGTATTTGGGAATTTTTCTATAAAATTTGTTTGTCACTCATTTAGACCAACTGGAAATTAAAGCCAAGAATCCATACTTATTGACTACATAAGTCCGATTTCTCAATTGTATTTGGGAATTTTTCTATAAAATTTGTTTGTCACTCATTTGGACCAATTGGAAATTAAAGCCAAGAATCCATACTTATTGACTACATAAGTCCGATTTCTCAATTGTATTTGGGAATTTTTCTATAAAATTTGTTTGTCACTCATTTGGACCAATTGGAAATTAAAGCCAAGAATCCATACTTATTGACTACATAAGTCCGATTTCTCAATTGTATTTGGGAATTTTTCTATAAAATTTGTTTGTCACTCATTTGGACCAATTGGAAATTAAAGCCAAGAATCCATACTTATTGACTACATAAGTCCGATTTCTCAATTGTATTTGGGAATTTTTCTATAAAATTTGTTTGTCACTCATTTAGACCAATTGGAAATTAAAGCCAAGAATCCATACTTATTGACTACATACATAAGTCCGATTTCTCAATTGTATTTGGGAATTTTTCTATAAAATTTGTTTGTCACTCATTTAGACCAATTGGAAATTAAAGCCAAGAATCCATACTTATTGACTACATACATAAGTCCGATTTCTCAATTGTATTTGGGAATTTTTCTATAAAATTTGTTTGTCACTCATTTAGACCAATTGAAAATTAAAGCCAAGAATCCATACTTATTGACTACATAAGTCCGATTTCTCAATTGTATTTGGGAATTTTTCTATAAAATTTGTTTGTCACTCATTTGGACCAATTGGAAATTAAAGCCAAGAATCCATACTTATTGACTACATAAGTCCGATTTCTCAATTGTATTTGGGAATTTTTCTATAAAATTTGTTTGTCACTCATTTGGACCAATTGGAAATTAAAGCCAAGAATCCATACTTATTGACTACATAAGTCCGATTTCTCAATTGTATTTGGGAATTTTTCTATAAAATTTGTTTGTCACTCATTTGGACCAATTGGAAATTAAAGCCAAGAATCCATACTTATTGACTACATAAGTCCGATTTCTCAATTGTATTTGGGAATTTTTCTATAAAATTTGTTTGTCACTCATTTAGACCAATTGGAAATTAAGGCCAAGAATCCATACTTATTGACTACATACATAAGTCCGATTTCTCAATTGTATTTGGGAATTTTTCTATAAAATTTGTTTGTCACTCATTTAGACCAATTGAAAATTAAAGCCAAGAATCCATACTTATTGACTACATAAGTCCGATTTCTCAATTGTATTTGGGAATTTTTCTATAAAATTTGTTTGTCACTCATTTGGACCAATTGGAAATTAAAGCCAAGAATCCATACTTATTGACTACATAAGTCCGATTTCTCAATTGTATTTGGGAATTTTTCTATAAAATTTGTTTGTCACTCATTTGGACCAATTGGAAATTAAAGCCAAGAATCCATACTTATTGACTACATAAGTCCGATTTCTCAATTGTATTTGGGAATTTTTCTATAAAATTTGTTTGTCACTCATTTGGACCAATTGGAAATTAAAGCCAAGAATCCATACTTATTGACTACATAAGTCCGATTTCTCAATTGTATTTGGGAATTTTTCTATAAAATTTGTTTGTCACTCATTTAGACCAATTGGAAATTAAAGCCAAGAATCCATACTTATTGACTACATACATAAGTCCGATTTCTCAATTGTATTTGGGAATTTTTCTATAAAATTTGTTTGTCACTCATTTAGACCAATTGAAAATTAAAGCCAAGAATCCATACTTATTGACTACATAAGTCCGATTTCTCAATTGTATTTGGGAATTTTTCTATAAAATTTGTTTGTCACTCATTTGGACCAATTGGAAATTAAAGCCAAGAATCCATACTTATTGACTACATAAGTCCGATTTCTCAATTGTATTTGGGAATTTTTCTATAAAATTTGTTTGTCACTCATTTAGACTAATTGGAAATTAAAGCCAAGAATCCATACTTATTGACTACATAAGTCCGATTTCTCAATTGTATTTGGGAATTTTTCTATAAAATTTGTTTGTCACTCATTTGGACCAATTGGAAATTAAAGCCAAGAATCCATACTTATTGACTACATAAGTCCGATTTCTCAATTGTATTTGGGAATTTTTCTATAAAATTTGTTTGTCACTCATTTAGACCAATTGGAAATTAAAGCCAAGAATCCATACTTATTGACTACATACATAAGTCCGATTTCTCAATTGTATTTGGGAATTTTTCTATAAAATTTGTTTGTCACTCATTTAGACCAATTGAAAATTAAAGCCAAGAATCCATACTTATTGACTACATAAGTCCGATTTCTCAATTGTATTTGGGAATTTTTCTATAAAATTTGTTTGTCACTCATTTGGACCAATTGGAAATTAAAGCCAAGAATCCATACTTATTGACTACATAAGTCCGATTTCTCAATTGTATTTGGGAATTTTTCTATAAAATTTGTTTGTCACTCATTTAGACCAATTGGAAATTAAAGCCAAGAATCCATACTTATTGACTACATACATAAGTCCATTTTCTCAATTGTATTTGGGAATTTTTCTATAAAATTTGTTTGTCACTCATTTAGACCAATTGAAAATTAAAGCCAAGAATCCATACTTATTGACTACATAAGTCCGATTTCTCAATTGTATTTGGGAATTTTTCTATAAAATTTGTTTGTCACTCATTTGGACCAATTGGAAATTAAAGCCAAGAATCCATACTTATTGACTACATAAGTCCGATTTCTCAATTGTATTTGGGAATTTTTCTATAAAATTTGTTTGTCACTCATTTGGACCAATTGGAAATTAAAGCCAAGAATCCATACTTATTGACTACATAAGTCCGATTTCTCAATTGTATTTGGGAATTTTTCTATAAAATTTGTTTGTCACTCATTTGGACCAATTGGAAATTAAAGCCAAGAATCCATACTTATTGACTACATAAGTCCGATTTCTCAATTGTATTTGGGAATTTTTCTATAAAATTTGTTTGTCACTCATTTAGACCAATTGGAAATTAAAGCCAAGAATCCATACTTATTGACTACATACATAAGTCCGATTTCTCAATTGTATTTGGGAATTTTTCTATAAAATTTGTTTGTCACTCATTTAGACCAATTGAAAATTAAAGCCAAGAATCCATACTTATTGACTACATAAGTCCGATTTCTCAATTGTATTTGGGAATTTTTCTATAAAATTTGTTTGTCACTCATTTGGACCAATTGGAAATTAAAGCCAAGAATCCATACTTATTGACTACATAAGTCCGATTTCTCAATTGTATTTGGGAATTTTTCTATAAAATTTGTTTGTCACTCATTTGGACCAATTGGAAATTAAAGCCAAGAATCCATACTTATTGACTACATAAGTCCGATTTCTCAATTGTATTTGGGAATTTTTCTATAAAATTTGTTTGTCACTCATTTAGACCAATTGGAAATTAAAGCCAAGAATCCATACTTATTGACTACATACATAAGTCCGATTTCTCAATTGTATTTGGGAATTTTTCTATAAAATTTGTTTGTCACTCATTTAGACCAATTGAAAATTAAAGCCAAGAATCCATACTTATTGACTACATAAGTCCGATTTCTCAATTGTATTTGGGAATTTTTCTATAAAATTTGTTTGTCACTCATTTGGACCAATTGGAAATTAAAGCCAAGAATCCATACTTATTGACTACATAAGTCCGATTTCTCAATTGTATTTGGGAATTTTTCTATAAAATTTGTTTGTCACTCATTTGGACCAATTGGAAATTAAAGCCAAGAATCCATACTTATTGACTACATAAGTCCGATTTCTCAATTGTATTTGGGAATTTTTCTATAAAATTTGTTTGTCACTCATTTAGACCAATTGGAAATTAAAGCCAAGAATCCATACTTATTGACTACATAAGTCCGATTTCTCAATTGTATTTGGGAATTTTTCTATAAAATTTGTTTGTCACTCATTTAGACCAATTGGAAATTAAAGCCAAGAATCCATACTTATTGACTACATAAGTCCGATTTCTCAATTGTATTTGGGAATTTTTCTATAAAATTTGTTTGTCACTCATTTGGACCAATTGGAAATTAAAGCCAAGAATCCATACTTATTGACTACATAAGTCCGATTTCTCAATTGTATTTGGGAATTTTTCTATAAAATTTGTTTGTCACTCATTTAGACCAATTGGAAATTAAAGCCAAGAATCCATACTTATTGACTACATAAGTCCGATTTCTCAATTGTATTTGGGAATTTTTCTATAAAATTTGTTTGTCACTCATTTGGACCAATTGGAAATTAAAGCCAAGAATCCATACTTATTGACTACATAAGTCCGATTTCTCAATTGTATTTGGGAATTTTTCTATAAAATTTGTTTGTCACTCATTTGGACCAATTGGAAATTAAAGCCAAGAATCCATACTTATTGACTACATAAGTCCGATTTCTCAATTGTATTTGGGAATTTTTCTATAAAATTTGTTTGTCACTCATTTGGACCAATTGGAAATTAAAGCCAAGAATCCATACTTATTGACTACATAAGTCCGATTTCTCAATTGTATTTGGGAATTTTTCTATAAAATTTGTTTGTCACTCATTTAGACCAATTGGAAATTAAAGCCAAGAATCCATACTTATTGACTACATAAGTCCGATTTCTCAATTGTATTTGGGAATTTTTCTATAAAATTTGTTTGTCACTCATTTAGGACCAATTGGAAATTAAAGCCAAGAATCCATACTTATTGACTACATAAGTCCGATTTCTCAATTGTATTTGGGAATTTTTCTATAAAATTTGTTTGTCACTCATTTGGACCAATTGGAAATTAAAGCCAAGAATCCATACTTATTGACTACATAAGTCCGATTTCTCAATTGTATTTGGGAATTTTTCTATAAAATTTGTTTGTCACTCATTTGGACCAATTGGAAATTAAAGCCAAGAATCCATACTTATTGACTACATAAGTCCGATTTCTCAATTGTATTTGGGAATTTTTCTATAAAATTTGTTTGTCACTCATTTGGACCAATTGGAAATTAAAGCCAAGAATCCATACTTATTGACTACATAAGTCCGATTTCTCAATTGTATTTGGGAATTTTTCTATAAAATTTGTTTGTCACTCATTTAGACCAATTGGAAATTAAAGCCAAGAATCCATACTTATTGACTACATAAGTCCGATTTCTCAATTGTATTTGGGAATTTTTCTATAAAATTTGTTTGTCACTCATTTGGACCAATTGGAAATTAAAGCCAAGAATCCATACTTATTGACTACATAAGTCCGATTTCTCAATTGTATTTGGGAATTTTTCTATAAAATTTGTTTGTCACTCATTTAGACCAATTGGAAATTAAAGCCAAGAATCCATACTTATTGACTACATAAGTCCGATTTCTCAATTGTATTTGGGAATTTTTCTATAAAATTTGTTTGTCACTCATTTGGACCAATTGGAAATTAAAGCCAAGAATCCATACTTATTGACTACATAAGTCCGATTTCTCAATTGTATTTGGGAATTTTTCTATAAAATTTGTTTGTCACTCATTTGGACCAATTGGAAATTAAAGCCAAAAATCCATACTTATTGACTACATAAGTCCGATTTCTCAATTGTATTTGGGAATTTTTCTATAAAATTTGTTTGTCACTCATTTAGACCAATTGGAAATTAAAGCCAAGAATCCATACTTATTGACTACATAAGTCCGATTTCTCAATTGTATTTGGGAATTTTTCTATAAAATTTGTTTGTCACTCATTTGGACCAATTGGAAATTAAAGCCAAGAATCCATACTTATTGACTACATAAGTCCGATTTCTCAATTGTATTTGGGAATTTTTCTATAAAATTTGTTTGTCACTCATTTGGACCAATTGGAAATTAAAGCCAAAAATCCATACTTATTGACTACATAAGTCCGATTTCTCAATTGTATTTGGGAATTTTTCTATAAAATTTGTTTGTCACTCATTTAGACCAATTGGAAATTAAAGCCAAGAATCCATACTTATTGACTACATAAGTCCGATTTCTCAATTGTATTTGGGAATTTTTCTATAAAATTTGTTTGTCACTCATTTGGACCAATTGGAAATTAAAGCCAAGAATCCATACTTATTGACTACATAAGTCCGATTTCTCAATTGTATTTGGGAATTTTTCTATAAAATTTGTTTGTCACTCATTTGGACCAATTGGAAATTAAAGCCAAAAATCCATACTTATTGACTACATAAGTCCGATTTCTCAATTGTATTTGGGAATTTTTCTATAAAATTTGTTTGTCACTCATTTAGACCAATTGGAAATTAAAGCCAAGAATCCATACTTATTGACTACATAAGTCCGATTTCTCAATTGTATTTGGGAATTTTTCTATAAAATTTGTTTGTCACTCATTTGGACCAATTGGAAATTAAAGCCAAGAATCCATACTTATTGACTACATAAGTCCGATTTCTCAATTGTATTTGGGAATTTTTCTATAAAATTTGTTTGTCACTCATTTAGACCAATTGGAAATTAAAGCCAAGAATCCATACTTATTGACTACATAAGTCCGATTTCTCAATTGTATTTGGGAATTTTTCTATAAAATTTGTTTGTCACTCATTTGGACCAATTGGAAATTAAAGCCAAGAATCCATACTTATTGACTACATAAGTCCGATTTCTCAATTGTATTTGGGAATTTTTCTATAAAATTTGTTTGTCACTCATTTGGACCAATTGGAAATTAAAGCCAAGAAATCCATACTTATTGACTACATAAGTCCGATTTCTCAATTGTATTTGGGAATTTTTCTATAAAATTTGTTTGTCACTCATTTAGACCAATTGGAAATTAAAGCCAAGAATCCATACTTATTGACTACATAAGTCCGATTTCTCAATTGTATTTGGGAATTTTTCTATAAAATTTGTTTGTCACTCATTTGGACCAATTGGAAATTAAAGCCAAGAATCCATACTTATTGACTACATAAGTCCGATTTCTCAATTGTATTTGGGAATTTTTCTATAAAATTTGTTTGTCACTCATTTGGACCAATTGGAAATTAAAGCCAAGAATCCATACTTATTGACTACATAAGTCCGATTTCTCAATTGTATTTGGGAATTTTTCTATAAAATTTGTTTGTCACTCATTTGGACCAATTGGAAATTAAAGCCAAGAATCCATACTTATTGACTACATAAGTCCGATTTCTCAATTGTATTTGGGAATTTTTCTATAAAATTTGTTTGTCACTCATTTGGACCAATTGGAAATTAAAGCCAAGAATCCATACTTATTGACTACATAAGTCCGATTTCTCAATTGTATTTGGGAATTTTTCTATAAAATTTGTTTGTCACTCATTTGGACCAATTGGAAATTAAAGCCAAGAATCCATACTTATTGACTACATAAGTCCGATTTCTCAATTGTATTTGGGAATTTTTCTATAAAATTTGTTTGTCACTCATTTAGACCAATTGGAAATTAAAGCCAAGAATCCATACTTATTGACTACATAAGTCCGATTTCTCAATTGTATTTGGGAATTTTTCTATAAAATTTGTTTGTCACTCATTTGGACCAATTGGAAATTAAAGCCAAGAATCCATACTTATTGACTACATAAGTCCGATTTCTCAATTGTATTTGGGAATTTTTCTATAAAATTTGTTTGTCACTCATTTGGACCAATTGGAAATTAAAGCCAAGAATCCATACTTATTGACTACATAAGTCCGATTTCTCAATTGTATTTGGGAATTTTTCTATAAAATTTGTTTGTCACTCATTTAGACCAATTGGAAATTAAAGCCAAGAATCCATACTTATTGACTACATAAGTCCGATTTCTCAATTGTATTTGGGAATTTTTCTATAAAATTTGTTTGTCACTCATTTGGACCAATTGGAAATTAAAGCCAAGAATCCATACTTATTGACTACATAAGTCCGATTTCTCAATTGTATTTGGGAATTTTTCTATAAAATTTGTTTGTCACTCATTTGGACCAATTGGAAATTAAAGCCAAGAATCCATACTTATTGACTACATAAGTTCGATTTCTCAATTGTATTTGGGAATTTTTCTATAAAATTTGTTTGTCACTCATTTAGACCAATTGGAAATTAAAGCCAAGAATCCATACTTATTGACTACATAAGTCCGATTTCTCAATTGTATTTGGGAATTTTTCTATAAAATTTGTTTGTCACTCATTTGGACCAATTGGAAATTAAAGCCAAGAATCCATACTTATTGACTACATAAGTCCGATTTCTCAATTGTATTTGGGAATTTTTCTATAAAATTTGTTTGTCACTCATTTGGACCAATTGGAAATTAAAGCCAAGAATCCATACTTATTGACTACATAAGTTCGATTTCTCAATTGTATTTGGGAATTTTTCTATAAAATTTGTTTGTCACTCATTTAGACCAATTGGAAATTAAAGCCAAGAATCCATACTTATTGACTACATAAGTCCGATTTCTCAATTGTATTTGGGAATTTTTCTATAAAATTTGTTTGTCACTCATTTGGACCAATTGGAAATTAAAGCCAAGAATCCATACTTATTGACTACATAAGTCCGATTTCTCAATTGTATTTGGGAAT